>OY101447.1:163323638-164051509 GCA_956483635.1 Panzeria rudis | reverse complement strand
ATATATATATATATATATATATATATATATATATATATATATATATATATATATATATATTATATATATATATATATATATATATATATATATATATATATATATATATATATATATATATATATATATATATATATATATATATATAGACATATATACAAAAAAAAACATACACACACAAATATACCTACGAGTGCTTTTGAGTATATTCGTGCAGACCTCTATTACAGACACCTGGTTCCAGACTCACTTTGAACTTCACAATTGGTGTTTGGCTTAGGAAATCTTGTAAGCCTTACGTTTAAGGTATAAAATATGTTCAAGACTTTTATGCAAAACACCACGGGGAACATTTTTATAGAACACTTGAGCTCGCTATATCGCTGCTGAAGGATAGTTTTTGACTCCTTTTTAAGCAAAGGGACAAAAAGACCCACACATTGTTAGTTAGAACATTAAAATGTTCCACAAAAATGTACTTCGTGGTTTTCAACACATGTTACACCTTAAACGTAAGGCTTAAAAGAATTCCTCCGCCGAGTCACTATAACTATGTGCAAGATTGCCTATGTCGAGTCCCTATAACTATGTGTTAAAAAACTTAAATTTGTTGTACAGTGTAATTTGTTTTAAACTTACCCCGTTACTATTTCGAAACCCAACATATCGGAATCACATTCTTCATGATGCTGGGAACCACTGCCAGAACTAGATAACTGTGTAGCACTGTCCACCAGTTCGATATCTTCAAAACTTGCCGAAGGAGTTTCTTTTTGTTCTTTAATCAATTCTGAATCTGAGGGTTCCTTGTCATCTTCAGCACTTAAGTCAGTAGCAGACGATTTGCCAGCATCAACAGTAACAGGGACAGTAGCAGGTGTATCTTGTATTTTTACTTCATTATCCTGTTTTATAGGTAAAGACTCCGCTAATGACGTTGACGCTGATAGTGATTGATCAGTTTTTAAAGCTAAAGCCGATGTTTTATCCAAGGAATCTACTGCTGGTGCTGGTGTTGGTGCTGGTGTTGGTGCTGCTGCTGCTGCCGCTGCCGCTGTCGCTTGTGGAGTTTTTAAAGCTTCACTATCATTTCTATTAACAGGTGCTGTGGCATTTGAGGCATTTGCATTAACTGAACTGGCTTCTAAATCTAAACGGGATCTTCTGGCGGCTCGTGTGCTTTGAGGTGTTAAAATCAATACACTTAGAAGAGTAATGAATATTAGACGTGACATTCTATTTGTCGTTAATGGTGTTAAAATTCGAAAACTCATGTTTTTATTTGAGTTTTGCTGCTTCTTTGACTCTGAAGTATTTAATTTTTTTTTACTTCGTTCCTGCCAAGAAAATGTTAGTTTTCTTTGAACAACACACTTGTGTAGTATGTATGTATGTCTATACTTCTGTCTGTTTATATGGCTTTTTTATTGAGGTGCTTTATTTGTCCAATAATTATGATGTCTGTAAAATAAAAAAAAAGAAATAATGTTGGTTTTATTATTGCTGTCTTTTTTTGCAGATACATAAGTTTTAAGAGAGACATTTTTTTCAATATTATTATTTTTTCTTCTTTTGTATCTTCTTTGAATAAAACGTAATATATTTTATTACAATCTCATGGTTTTTAACTGCTTTGAATAGGCGACTTACGCCCTTAAGCTAAACTTACATACTTTTTTTATTACCATTTCTATTTTAAAGTACATGATTACAATTGTGAGTACCTCCGGTTTTTATATATTTTGTCTTCTTATTTTAGTTTTATGTTACAAATATTTTATTTTTTAATTGCTTAACGTTTTGTGGGTAATCTTTACTAATGACTAGTTTATTTCCCCTAATTGTTTATATGTGTTACTTTGTTTAGTTTTTTAAGTCTGTAGAAAATGAATTTCTTTATATTGTGATTACTGAATGGAATTATATGTAAATCGTTAATCTTGTATATCTAGATCTTGGACGAGAAAAAATTAAGATCTTGGACAAGAAAAAATTATGTTTAAAATTCCCACCAAACTGTACAGAAAAAAAGTTCATTGTCATTGTAAGGCCAAATATGTAATATTTTAACACAATTATTGTTCAAGAAAAACTACTTAATCTATACATTATAATAAAACTGTAACAAGACCGTGTCTGTACATGAAATATTTTTAGAAAATCCAAAAATAGTGGTTGGTTTTTGAGGCACTGTACACTTTTTGAGTCATAATGACCCTTATTACAGTTGTCGTAGTCGTAGTCTAAATTAAACGAATCCTATGCAAAAAAAATAGCAAGCGTTGACACATTTTATCGATTTCGTCATAACTACGACTACCGCAATAAGGTTGAATATTCGGCAACGCTCGGTATGTGCTTCACATGGGATTCGTTTAATTGAGATAACGAAATTATCCCCTAAACACGCAGAAAAAATTATCACCAAAAATTTTCAAACAAACGTTTGTCTAAAAATAAATATAATTTTCAGTAAATGTTTTGTACATAATCTATGAATTGTTTGTTTGACTCTTATTTAGAACGTCAACACCAAAAACAACAAGAAAAACTGTGTCGTAAAAAAAACAACAACGATGACGACATACACACAAATAAACCCAACAACAATGATAGCAAAAGGAATGCGATTATACCAAGTTTGTTTACTGAAGTTTTTGAGTGCATCAATTCGTTAATGTCGTTGCGTTAATTCTCATTAATTTTTTTAGTCTTTAGATAAACATTCAGACTTGAACAAGTTTAACAAAGTGAAAATTCATAAATGCTTAATGGATGATGATGATGATAAATGACCCATACAAAAAATTTTTTTTGATATATTTTGAATGATTTTTTTGTTACAAGATGATTCTGAAACATTGCAGTCCACTATATCACCGTTGAAAATGAATTTTTTTGTCCATTTTTTAAGAAAGGGACAACAAGACTCAAAAAGCGAAGAGTTAGAGGGTTGAAGTGTTTCACAAAAATGTTTGTCGTGGTGTTTTACATAAAAACGCTAAACACATTTTATACCTTAAACGTAACACCCCGTCTTCACGTCACATAATTTTTATCTAACATTTGTCAAACTTCAGACATAAAAACATCAGAAAAATGTCAGCGCTATTTTTTCATATCGACTTTGACTTTTGTCAAGACAAATCAATGGCTCGTTAAGACGCTATGTAAGGTTTACAACATTTTCTATGCCGAGTACTAATTGTGAGTAAGTACTATATTAACCCAAAGTATAATTTTATAGCAAATATTTTTGAAAAATAAACTTTTTTGCCCCTTTCTTAAAAAAAATAGTAAAAAGACTCAGAAAACGAAGAGGTATTGGGTAAAAATGTTCTACAAAAATGTTTCTCGTGGTGCTTTACATAATAGTGTTGAGCACATCTTATATCGTAACTGTAAGGCTTACAATATTTCCCCTGCCGTCACTATAACTATGTGAAAAAGAGGAGAAATTTAACTGCCCCTAAGAAGAGTCGCAGATGAAAACTTGCAAAACACCGATGCACATCTACATATATATTTTTGGTGCCCTCTGCCGAATCAGTCGCTAGAACCTTGTTATTTAATTTTTGTTTTTTTGTAATTAGCGAACTTAAAAGTTCTTAACTGAAAAATTTATACTGAGCTTAAAAAACAAATTCAATTGTGCTAAACTGCCCATACCTGTTGTATACCATTTGTCATATCTTGTAACTAGAGAGATACTCGCATGTATTTAAAGAATACTTCTTGTGTCAGTATTCGGTGAATGCCTTCTGGCTGGAATATATTAAACATTTTTTTTGTCTTCTTTTTATAACTCCTATTGTTTGCACTATTATACATTAACTCATTTGGTGTATTTCTTTTTTCTTATTCTGCTTAATGATTATAATTACTTTTTTTTAATATCTTGAGAACTACACATTACTACTGTGTTTATGAGTGTCTATAAGTGTAAGCGGTGTTAAGGCTTTAAAGCTCTTCTGCAAACAACTTAATTAAAAACAATTTATAAAATTATTTTTTGCTGCTGCTGTGAGACCGACTGGCTTGAGAAATAACTAATTTTCAAGTTGTATTTCGGGGTCTCTTCTTTTTCCTCTTTTTCGCTGCTACTAAAAGTTTAATTTCTGTAGGACGATTTTTGTTGTGTTATACTTTGTGCTTACCCGCCTGTAAGTCTGTTGTCTTTAGATATTGAAACTAAGTTTGACGACTTTGTTAAGTTTCTATTTTGTACCTTCTAGGAGTCATGTTTAATATGTAGGCGTTTTCAGTCATGTTTTTTTCGTTACCTTTACATTGCGTATTGGTTTCATTTAGTTTTGTTTTCTGTTGCGAAAACAGCCATTAAACATGTAAGTTTGTCACAGACATGCCATTTATTTCGTTCTTGTTTTTATTTTCATTTATCTTTAACTTGCAACTATTGCTGCTGTCCCTTTGTGGTTTAGCTTAATTTGTTCTTTCTGGCGGTGTAATAGAGATAGTGTTAAGAAAACACCCTGCGGAAAATTTGGTGACAAATGATCCAAAAGTACTCGTCCTATGACTAGAGAAAATGAGACTGGCACCAAAAATAAGGAGTAGTGAATGGTGATAAAAGAGATATTGTGTAAATGGCCACATATTCAGTCAATTTAGTTGGTACTCCGGCTAGTATTGCAGTAAACGGCACTGAACAAATTCGATGCATCTGGATCTAAGGCCTATCACATAGTATCTATATAATATTATTTGCCTCCCTTCAATGAGACTGCCATTCCACTCAGGAACCTGTTCCGTAACTATATTCAGATATTAACTCCAGCTTAACTGGTATTTATAACATTGAAATATAAGTGCCCCTGTAGTGGAGTGGGTAGTGTACTAGCCTGTCATGCCGGAGGTTATCGGTTCGAGTCCCATCAAAGACACCGCTTAAAAATATACAATTTCTACTTGGATTTGTCACAATAAAAAAAAATTAATCGATAATTACAGCTGAATTTTAGAATAATATTTATAGTTATATAATCTATATTATTCTACACCGATTAGGACTCCATAAGATAGTTCAGAGACAAGTTACAAGGTGCATACAAAGTATCAATTAACCCCATCCTAGGCCATACCCCATGTAAAAGTGGCTGGTCCGCTTCATAGGAAGTGTTAGAAGTCGGACTGGTCCCTATCACCTGGGGATCGGTCACGTGACTTGTTTTGTGTCAGTTCCATTTACCGTAGGGCACTTTGCCAACACATAAGCTGGTATTTTACACTCGTAAAAATTTTAATTGAATTATGAATTAATGTTTATTTTTAATGTAAAATTTAGGAGATAGATTTCAAACGTTACGTTATTAATGTTTAATTTGTCTAGTAACATTTCTTTTTAGCTCGTAAAAAATTACTTGCGCCACACAGAAAACTGTTATGCTAAAATCGTTGAAAGTAAGGTTAATTTTACATTTGCGTTAGTGATTTTGCGTCATAGTTATTTCATATTAATTAACATGTTTTTACAATAACCTTCAAAGAAATATTTTTCTTTTGAAGTAACTATATTTCATGTTGATTTAATATTCTAGTATATGTTGAAACAAAGTTATTTCAAGTTGAAATAACACGAAAAATCCTCTTAAACCAAAGATATTTCCAGTTGAAACAACGTGAATTAAAGTTATTTCAAGTTGAAACAACATGAATTTGATACTGAAATAAATAGGAGAATCATGTTGAATCAAAGTTATTTTAAGTTGAAACAACGAGAATTTGATATTGTAATAAACCGAAGAATCATGTTGAAGCAAAATTATTTCAAGTTGAAAAAACATGAATTTGATACTGAAATAACACGAAGAATCATGTTGAATCAAAGTAATTTCAAGTTGAAACAACATTATTTTACTTTTATTATAAAGAGAAGTAACACACTGAGGCATTAATGCCTGCCTACACAGAAAAAAATAGACAAGAATTATATTCAATAAAACCATATTATTAAAAAAAATATGAATTTCAAAAACATTTATCTTTACCATAATAAAATATTTCGTTGTAAGTATTTCTTTTCCATGCCGGTTATTTCTTTTCTTTTTATACATAAGTACTTAAAACAAGTTGTATCCCATAAAAAAATAAATGGGATATGGCTCAGCTAGAGAGTGTATGCTTTACGTCCGGAAAGCCCGGGTTCGTATTCCAGCCATGTCAACATTTTTTTTAATTTATATATATATTTTTATTTTGAAATAATTTTGTTATCAATATAGGGGAATTCTTTATCACAGGAAATTTGAAAAAAAAAATTATTGAATACCGGGATTTTTGTTATCAAAAACGAAACTTATTTTTTCTGTGTACAGTTAATTCACTAATGTATTACATTCTTTGGGAAAGCGATAGTGTAAAGACTGCTATTGCAAAATTTTAGGGTTCAGTACACCAAAAGTGTAAAGGAACCAACCCTATTGTTTTCGCTACGCTGTCCGTCTGTCTATTTGTCTGTCCGTCTGTCACATGTTGTTTTCTCGAGAACCATAACAGCTACGCACCTGAAATTTTCACAGAACATGTAAAATTTTGACCGCTATTATGAAAATATGAATATGACGAAGATGAAATATATGACAGTTAAAAATTAAAGAGTGCTCTAAAGCGACCAATGAAAAATTTTGAAATACTAATGTAATCTACATACAATTATATATGGACACTTAAAATTTTCAAAGTTAGTGTTAATTGGTGTAGTCTATAGAATAGACTACAGCAATTAACACTGATATTTAAAACAATAAAAATTAAAGGGTGTTCTATCAGTTAATGTAATTTTGACCATGTAAAATTTGTTGTATTTTGGAAACCGCTGAGGCAAACTCAAAACTAAATAGATCGACAAAAAAAAACTTTAAAACCGCAAAAAACCGAAAAAAGGCATCAAAACGAAAAAAACACTAAAACCTAAAAAAATCGCTAAAACTAAAAATACCGTAAAAAAAGAAAAAATCGCCAAAAATTAAAAAATAACCAAAACGAAAAAATTGCGCAAAAAAGCGCCAAAACAAAAAAAAAACGCAAAAAACCGAAAAAATCTTAAAAACGAAAAAAGTGTCGAAACCGAAAACAAAATCGCTAAAACTAAAAAAATCGCCAAAACAGAAAAAAATCTCCAAAAGCCGAAAAATCCCAAAAACCGAAAAAGCGCAAAAAATAAATTAAATCGCTAAAACTAAAAATATCGTAAAACATCGTAAAAAGCGGTAAAACAAAAAAAAAACGTAAACCAAAAAATCGCCAAAACTAAAAAATTCGGCAAAAAAACTAAAATATTGCAAAAAACGAAAAATGATAAAAATGAAAAAAGTGCCAAAACAAAAAAAAAATCGCTAAATCAACAAAAAAAAACTTAAAAATTAAAAAAAATAAATTTAAACGAAAAAATTTTCAAAATGTGAAAAAAAGAGCAAAAACGAAATGGGATATATGTGTATTTGTACGGAACCCTTCGTGTGCGAGCCAAAGTCGCACTTTACTGAATTTATTTTTAATTTTGTAGACCAGTTTCACAGCGCCGCTGGTCAAGTTGAGACATTAATTTGTTTAAGCTGTGTAGGCGACAATTCTGTTACAATGCCGATGATTGAGGGTGCATTATTGCTTCAGTGTTATTCGCTAACTTTAACAGCCCAACAAAAAGCAACACAATGACACACCAATGCACATGAGAAAAATTCATGATGTTGATTGCTTGCCTGAAACTAGTCTCGAACCAAAGACCTCTCGGTTTGTAATCAACGCGGTAACCACTTCAGCCAACAACACACTTATGCACTAATCCCATTTCGTACTCTTTTTCAAGATATGACAAAACTGAGATAACTGAATTTTTTTAGGAGAATCTGTTATTTAGTTGTTCTTTTACCAAATGAGACAACTTTTCTATTCAGTTTATTCAGTGCGAAATCATTATATTAAGACTAGAAGTCAGATGTTATATACAAAAACATAAATGCAAAAATACAAAATTACAATATAAATTCCTTAAGTCATCGTTGTGCTATTATTTTGACAGTAACTGTATATTACAATAAGTAATTGTTACACTCATAAGCAGAAATCACTGTCCCTTTTTAAAAAATGTTCATGATCGACACTCAAATGACTAAAGATTTTATAGAAGCCTACTTTACTTTTATACTATCAGTATTATTATCCTTAAAGCCAACTAAATCTTT
The DNA here is from genome assembly GCA_956483635.1 of Panzeria rudis. Classification (NCBI taxonomy): domain Eukaryota; kingdom Metazoa; phylum Arthropoda; class Insecta; order Diptera; family Tachinidae; genus Panzeria; species Panzeria rudis. The sequence continues at coordinate 164,043,305 of OY101447.1, read as the reverse complement.
TTATAATAAAAATATTCTATATCATATAAATAATAAACAAACCTATATATCAAACCATATTCTTTTTTAGCTTTTCACTATACATTTTTTCCCTTTTCTTTTAGTAATATAAAGAAAAAACGTATTATAGAAAAAAAAACATTCCACAAAAAGTCATAAATTTAAATGTTTATTATATGCAACAACATGAGCCACATGCAATTTGCCAAAGTAAATATTATAAAAAAAATAGTAAAGAAAAGAAAAAGAACACAGTCAAGCCAGTCCACAACTTTTTCAGCTGATATCCCCCTAAATGAAAAGATCGGACTATTGTTTATTATACGTTAAGAAAAAATAAACGAAAAAACACGTAAATAAATAAATACAGAACAAAACCAACAATTTAAAGTTTCATAGAGAAAAAGACAGAGGAATGTTTAACAAAATAAAATAAAAACAAAATTTACATGTTTTACTATTTTACATTTGGTTTATTTATACACTTTTCTTATTTTTTTCACAATAAAGTATGAAACGTAACTAAACAAATACCAAATAGAATAATGGAATGGAAAACAAATAGAAACAAATAAATAAATATGTACATTTTACACAAAACACTATGTTCAAAGCAAGGGTGCTGAACACTATTTCCTTAAAATTGTGCTTATCAGCTCCTTTGAGTGAGCGCTCTTTCTGAACTAGGTCGCTCTTTAATTTCAATTAGTAAGTAATGAGCACTGGGTATACAAAAACAAAAGGAGTGTTTTAAAAAATCAGTTTTTATAAGAAATAGAAAATAAAAGGGACAAACATATTGGGGCATAATCATAGTTAAAACAGAGTATACTTTAGGAGTTTAAACCCAGTGTTTTGTATGGCAATACCGGTTTTAAATTTATAAAGTATGTTTTGCTTAGGACTAGGATTATGCGCCATTATGTATGAACAAAAAAATTTTAATTTGTTAATTAGCAAAAAACAGAACATATTGTTTTATTATGTAAAACATTAAATAAAACATTTAAAGTGGGTTTATGAATATATGTCTGTATGGTGTTTGATACTTTTGCTAAAGTGATGCAAATATGGGCAATTCATCAGGCATTATATTACAAAACGTAATATGTTTGTTGTGATAGTGAGCGAAAACGAAATATGAACTTAAAAAACAGCAACAAAAAATAAATGTGAGCGTAAAAGCTCATTGTTATGACCAGCCCACTTCGTTCACTTGTTTGAGTAGTTCAATAGAACTAGTTCGCTCATTAACTAGCCAACTCTACACAGAAAAAAATAAGTTTCGTTTTTGATAACAAAAATCCCGGTATTCAATAATTTTTTTTTCAAATTTCCTGTGATAAAGAATTCCCCTATATTGATAACAAAATTATTTCAAAATAAAAATATATATATATATATATAAAATAAAAAAATGTTGACATGGCTGGAATACGAACCCGGGCTTTCCGGACGTAAAGCATACACTCTCTAGCTGAGCCATATCCCATTTATTTTTTGATGGGATACATCTTGTTTTAAGTACTTATGTATAAAAAGAAAAGAAATAACCGGCATGGAAAAGAAATACTTACAACGAAATATTTTATTATGTTAAAGATAAATGTTTTTGAAATTCATATTTTTTTTAATAACATGGTTTTATTGAATATAATTCTTGTCTATTTTTTTCTGTGTAATAAGATAACATTAACGAAATTTCGTGTATATCTTACTTAGAAAATTTTGAACAGGAACTTATCATTTATAAAAATATCCTTCTACATTTGGTTATGATATGGCAACATTGAAAGGACAATCACACTCAAACGATTGCAAATTTTTGTAAAATATGTAATGTGAACAGCCCAATCGCAGTTGATTATAATTAAACGATTGTCGACAGGACTGCCGATTTACATTATTTTACAATAATTTCTGACAACTTGCTTACATGGTCCTTCGATTATTTAACCAAAGAGTTAACTGTTAAACGAAACTTAATAAAAATATTATTATACCCAAACAACTGCTCACTAATTAATTTTACATTCCCCTGCATATAATGCGACTAGTCCATATATACATTTAAAGTATACTCTATAAAGACACTAGGACTAGTCCAAAGGTAACTCAAATGTATGGAGAAAACATGGTCGATTTGTGTTATTTGATTTGTAATATAAGCTACTGGCCTACCGTGTTGTATGTAAATAAAAATGCAAGTTTTATTTCATATTGTCCCGACGTTTCGTGAATTTTATGATCACTTTTTCAAGGGATCTTCGTCTATTTAATAAAAAACAAAACATCAACTCATTTCTAAAAGATTATTGAAATTTTTACAATTATTAACTCACATGTATATACAATTTTTTACATTAAAAGTTTTTAAATACTTTTTTAAATTTAAACTTACAAATTTAAAATAATTCTTTTTAGTATCACAGTCTGTTCATGTAATTGCAATTTTGTAACTGGCGCTTAAATTATCCGTGTCCTCTTTAATATTCATTGTTTTGTTTATCTTTTGTTGAATTCTTAAGCTTTCTGTTATGTATATTTTTCTGGTGTTGTTTATTTTGTCCAGTAGTTTTATATTGTCAAAATCTGGTTTATGTTGTGTTTGTCGATTTAATATTACGAGGTCCTAGGACCATATAACCCAAATTTGCATTAGATGGAACTAGTCTTAAAACTACTCTATGTCACTACTCAGTGTAACATCCACACACATCATTAAAACGCGAACAGTTGTCGTTTAACTACACACAGAACAATTTCATATTCAGCCTTGCTACGGTTGTCGTAGTCGTGACGAAATTGATAAAATGTGGCAACGCTTTTCTTTTTTGTAGAGAAGTAACACAATCAGGCAATTAATGCCTACCAGTTAATTAATTAATGTGTTACCCTCTCTGGGAAAGGTATAGTGTAGAGAGAACAGGTGGTGAAGTGGGGAAGAGATAGAAATCTTAATTTACAACTCTACTATTGCGCTTTTTTTTGTAGATCAGTGTCGCAAGCCCTCTGGTGTCAAGTAGAGGCATTGAGTTGCTTAAGGTGTGTAGCCATTTTATTAGTTACATTACTTCGCCGACGGTTCTGCTACAATACCGACGAAGGAGGTTGCTGTAAAGTGCATTAGGATAGGTGAGTATTAATCGGTGCCGGCTATGCCTTCAGCACCTTAACAGTCCAACAACAACCAACACAATAACACACCAATGCACATCAGAAAAATGCATTATGTTGTTGGCTTGCCTGGCTGGAACTAGTCTTGAACTCAAGCCAACAGCACCCTCTCGAATGCGACTACGATAACCGTAATAAGGGCCATTGAAATCGTTGAAAACGAGGTTAATTTAACATTTTTCGGTAGTGATTTTGCTTCATAGGTGTTTTAAGTTAATTCAACACGATTTTACAATAAGATTCAAAGAAAATTTTTCCTTTTGAAATAACTATATCTTATATCAAATCAAATTGATGTTGATGCTAAAATAATATGAAGAATCATATTGAATCAAGTTGAAACAATGTGATATTGAAACAACACGAAGACTCTTGTTGAATCCAAGTTATATGAAGTTTAAACGACGTGAATTTGATATTGCAACAACACGAAGAACCAGGTTGAATTAAAGTTATATAAAGTTGAAACAACATGACTCTTATATAGTTATTTAATTAATTACTGTACTTACGTAATGTGTTTTACGTGATGTGTACTAGAAAAAATTGTGTTGTAGTTGGCTGCCCCAGACAAGATTTGAACTCGTGCTACTTGCATAGTTGTCAACGCGCTAACCACTGCAGACACAACAGCTTCAAACTTTACTGTACATATACACTAAATAAATACCATCGTAAGTAAAATTAATTTAATTTTAATTCAACATGGTTTAATTAATTATTTAACATAAAATTATTTAATTAATTATTGAACATAAAGTTATAGTACTTTAGATTTAAAATTAGATCTAACGTTGATAACAATGTTATTTTAACAGTGAAAAATATTAAATTAAAGAGATTTAAGGTTAGGCTAATAATTTTCCATTTCAAATTAATACGAAACAATGGTCATTTTAAATCAGCAGTAGACATTTTCGCTGGTAATGCAATCCCAGTAAAAAATTTTCATGCTTTTTCAAGCACTAAGGCAATAAAGCGCATAATAATATGCCTTAAAAGAAGAGCTTGTTTCAAAGCAATGAATGTATATGAAAAAACCTTTTTTAAAAAACAGATTTTCTCTGCTAATACAATGCAGGTTTTTAAGCGAGAAAGTTCCATATACTTACAGTTTTAGTGCTGAAAATGGTGATGGTTTTCAGCGCTTCAAAAAGTGCTTTTTGTATCAAAAATATAGTACTCCAAACCGGGAACTCGCCATACAAAAATCAGCAGCGATAGCAGCAGGTTTGTAAGCACTACTTTTATTCTGTCATAGTAAAAACCTGCTTTATTTGAAGCAATTTTTTTACTGGAATGTTTGTTTGCTATTTGTCGGCTATATAAAAATAAACAACAACAAAACAACAACAAGTTTCACAACTCCGCCCAACAGTGAATTGTAGGAAGGAACAAAGCAAATAAACAGCAACACACGGAAACAACAAGTTATTTCTCGTAAATTTAATATAATTTCCAATCAAAATTGTGACATGTTGATTTTACATTCCTTTTTTTCTGTGTGCACAAACTCTTGTTCGCTAATAACATGGTCCATGAATGCATTAGATAGTCCATTTGTGCTAAAAAGGACACCGTAGTCCAATATAATTTGCCAGGCCAGTCTTAACGCTTACTTACATACAAACATTTTATAATATTCTCATAGTAATTGCAATTTTTTTAATATGGTTGGCCTCCTCACTTATACTTTTTGCTCTAAAAAGGCAAAACCATTTAGGAATATGTATTACGATTTAATAATATAGAATTGCTACTTTTTTTTCTTTTAGAACATAAATGACTTCACAAAGCTAAATTATTAAGTAACATAGAAAAAACCATAAAAACTAAAACGAAATTACAAAAAAATGGAAATAAAAAAGAGAAGTATTAATTAAGAATGCTAGCCGTATTAAAAGGGTAGAGCTACTGAACTTATTTGATTTAAAATTGTATTATGCAATTTCATTTGCATTTTTTCTTTCAATTCTCAATAACTTTTGTTTACTTTTGTTTAGGGATGGGATCGTGGGTAATTTTCCACTCACGTTGGCAAGAAAAAAGAGTTGCTGATGAAGTCTCATATACGGTTTTATTATTATTTTTTCTTCAGCTATGCCAAAAAGTAAAGAAAACTAATAGTTAAAAAAGTATATGGCTCGATAACTACTTATTTTGGTTTCAGAAGTCAAAAAAAAAAGGGATACCCCATACACCATTCACATATTTTACATATTTATATATTAATTTTTTTTTACCCAGCTGGGATACGAACGAGTGCTTGTTCAGATTTGAAGACAAGTACTTTACCCACTCAGCTATTGTTGAGTTAAAAGTTTAAGCGACAAAAATTAGTTTTTATACACAAACACATGTTACCTTAAAAATTTGCTTGTCTACTTTTTTTTATTAATACATATCAACAAAATCAGATAATGAGAAAAATACGTACTATTTTTATTAAAAACTGGGTAGTAGTTCTAATTTGAGCCATTATAATAAGATAAATAACTCATTACTTTGTAACCCATTAATAAAGTACTACCGATTACAGAAATGGTAAAAGTTTTTGCTGGATAATTACGAAATTAACTTTTAACCACATTTTAAGTTTTGAATGATGTCTGGCGTTCAAGTTGAGTCTGGAGCTTCGATGTCTTTATAGAAAATATTGTTGTGGAATATTTCGCCGCTGAAAGGAAGTTTTTAACTCTTTATTAAGCTATATATCCTGAAATTTTTAGACGATCTTTGGATCGTGTTAGAGCACACACCATAATTAAAATGTTCGACATCTTCTCTCTTCGGAAAATGAAGTTAAGCTGTTCTGCAGCCTATGCAAAACGTGGCGAAACAATTATTTTAAAAACATGTTTATAATCGTTAGAAGGTTTGGAACAGAAAAGCTGATAAGGATTTTTTTTCGATGATGCACAACTGGACTGATACAAGATATTTAAAATGTCTTAAAAGAAAAGTATTGACTTTTTCTGTGTTCTCATACTCTATTTAAGCCCAGTGCATGGAACCTCCTAAAATGTTTAGAGGATCTTTAGAACGTGTTAGAGCATATCCCATAATTTTTTAAGCCAAAATTAAAAAGGTCCAGCATCTTTTTTGAAAAATAAATTTTAGCGGTTCGGTAACATATGGACAAATACCAGAAATGGTCAACAAAGGACAGAATTTTAGAGTTGTCAGAAGAGTTTATATATGTTGATGGAATAATGTGCTATATATTTAAAGGAAATTTTTTTGGGTGATCCCTTTATGAATGGCAGGGATGCTATTGCTGTTATGTGTTTAGTTACACATGTGAGCGTAAGCTTAAGTTTGACTTTTCGAGGTCGGAGGTGATCGGAAACGCGAAAATAAGAGAGTCACTATTTTTTTAGGATTATCTCGTAAACTATAAGGAATATGCAAATTTTGTTAAGAGCTTTCTTTTAGATAATAATATTATCTACAACTCCACTAAACACATTTTTGTTGCAAATTGTACAATTAAAAATTTATAGGTATTAAGAAAAAATGTAACGTGCGTGACGTAGCATGCGTCACAAAAGGCTTTTGAAAAAAAAACGACAAAAATGTTTATCTGCAAATAAGCTATTTTAGAATTCTCTTCTATTTCTCTTTCTTTTATGAATTAAATTTTGTGTGATTTATTATGGAAAATCCGCTAAAACTCATGAAAACACACTTTAACTTTCAAAGTTACTTTCACTTTTTGTAGCGTGTGTCACGAAACATTTTGATCAATTAAGTCTCACTAAACAGTACGCATAAGTTGAGGGTATCTCTTTTGAATGACCAAACAATTTTTATATATTAATCTGAAAGCGCGTACGAATGAAGCGCTCGTCACGCAGGATTTGCCCATATGTAAAGCTTTACAAATTTATAGTTATTTTTATGTTTTCATAATCCTTGAATCACTCTAAAACACTTTTGTTGAAAATTAGGTCGATAATAGTCGGAACACCACTTTACAGATTATTATCGACCTAAAATTACACACGCATTATTTTTGAACAAAATGTTTTTACAAAAAAAGAAGCAATTGGCTGCGTGCATGTTTGAACCGCGACCTCCTGACTGATAATCTGACGTATCTACCATTCAGCCATTGCCGCATTATACTTTATGTTACATTTTTTCCTCTTGCACTAAATATGTTTAATTTGAAAAATTTTTTCTTTAATAAAATAACTACAAAATCGATGTAATTTTAGACAAGGAGAAATTTTCAACACAAATTTAGACAATATATGATCGTAAATTTGAAGTAATGTTTTAGAGTGATGATAAGGAAGAGAGAAGGTCATAAAAATTTTTTCGCTATGAAGTACTCCTAGATAGCTATAAGCTCTTGAAAGCTAAAAAAGGCGGAAACATTGAAGTTGTCTACTTTACTCATTATAATTCTGCTCCTAGTGACCGGCTCATCCTGACATTTTTGTAGGGTCTGTGGTACGTGGTAAAACATGTACCATAATATTTCTGCCCAAAATTAAAAAGGTCCAACATCTTCTTTGTTAAAAAAATTGAAGCTAAGCGTAATGAAGCTAAGTTGTAACATATGCAGAACGTAACGAAAATTTGTTTTGAAGAAAGTTTTCGTAATCCTTGAAAGATTTGCATTAAAAAAGCGCATAATAATTTTTTAGCTAAGATGTATGCCTGGGATGCTAAGAGCTTTTGTAAATATCCATTAGATCATAAAATATTGACTTTTTGACATTGAGGAGCCCATAACACGGAAACTAGGGGCACAAGTAATCTGCAAAAATACGTGTGAACCAGGCGCGGATCCAGCTTAAGCTTTTGGGAGGGGAACCTTTAAATGAAACGTACTATTTTGTAAAATTTCTTTTAGAAACTCCATAGAAGTTAAGTATATTTTATTCGTTTTAGAGAGTGAAGTATCCCTTTTTCCTCTTTCTTGGATCTGGATCTGATCCGGACTGACTTTTTGTTGGGGATACAATTTGCAAAGTTTGAGCAAAAACAAACAAAAAATATGATTTTTTCGGTACAGTTGACACAAACACATCCATATGCATATCTGAAATGTATAAATATCTGGAATTTAGAAAAAAATTTTTAATGAACTAGAAATTTTACCAAAGTAGATTGTCGGCAATAACTGTCAATTGTGTTTTTTTTTTGAAATGTGCGCGATCTTCTAATTTTTTCCTGACAGGACACAAGAAATCTATAATTTTTCGTCCTGTTAGACGAAGGTTTGAAGATCGCGCACATTTCAAAAAGCACAAACTATCTCACTCATAGCGAATCTTTCTATGTCGAAGCATGCTCATGCATGCTCAAGTCATTGAGCATAAGTAACTCAAGCCAATCACGTGACCAGTGCTCATCTCTACTTAAGCCACGGATTTGGCTGACATTGTGTATTGTGTTTTAAAAGGGGAAAAAAGCGGAAACCATATGAAAATAAGGATGAGTTAAACAGAAAAAGCATGGAATTATACCACCTAGTTAGAATTGGCATTAACATTTTTTTCGAGATCGCTGTTTTTTTTTTGTTGCCTCTTGTTGCTGTTGTTGCTGCTGTTATTGTTATAAGAAGGCAATAACATTCATTTCTTATTGTTGAATTGGTAGCTTTAAGTTATGCAAAGTGCAATTGAAAACACAGCATACCTTGAACCTTCTAAACAGTTTAAACATAAATTTTTGTATGGTATTGTTGCAAAAGATTTTTGTTCTTGCTTTGCTGTATTTTTTTATTAACTTGGCTAGTGAACAAGACGCTGGTTGGCTTGGTTGCTTTGTTTGTTAGAATTTTTGGGGTCCATTTAAAAGATCTTACAACCGTTTATGGCCTTATTATGCATTTGAAAAAAAAAAATACATAAACAATTATTAACTTACCTAAGCGTACTGCTGCTGTTGTTGTTATTGCTTTTTTAAGGTCGAGGTTAATAAAGTATCAATCTAGTTAGTTTAAATAACAAACACATAATAAAAATTTAAATTTATTTATCATGCCAGCAAAAACTATCACCTCATAAAGACAAAAGCGGAAAATATTCATACATTTTTCTCTACGAAGAATTTTAATGATTATAAATGTTGTTTTCAAACATTATCTTTCCGGTTTTAATTTTTTGCTTTTATGTAGGCTCTTAACAAATACAGAGAACATGTGTGCTACATGTCTAGGAGCCTAAAAAAACTAACTTTTCTTAAGCCTACGCATATTTACTTCTTGTGGCAAGTTGCAACCTAAACACACAAACTTATGTAAATATATTGTATATGTTTGTAGCTTAGAGAAACTTCTTTGCCCACCTCCCGACTTTCAATTTCTAAAGTATGAGAAAAACTTACAATATTTCACCGATTTTTTTATGTTTTTATTTTATTTATTTATTTATTTATTTTTGTTGGCTATAAATTGTTTACCTTGAATAATGTCTGTCATATGATCATGTTGTATGCTTGCTAGATTTTTTTTTCTTCTTAGTTACTTTTGGTAGATTTCTAGCTTAATCTAAAAATCAATAGATATATTGCTATTCTATTACACTCAATCAAAAATGTTGGTGAGCTTCTGAAATAATATAAATGCAATAATTACCTAAAATTTGCAGAAAATAAAGATTCCATTAATATTTCGAAAAATGTATACATATTGGCATAAAATCTAATGTACTCGATTTGATTTCATTTGCGGAAAAAGTATAGCGGTTCTTAGTTGTATATGTATTTAGTTAAACTTGTTAGATAAAAATGTAAAAGTTAAAATATAGTTTTTATAGGACTTAGCATCTAAATTTTTTTATCGCAAATATTGCGAATACGAGCGCTAACTTCGATTAACGGATAGAACTTTTGAATTCAGCAATTGGGGCTCCCAACTTATTAATGTTAAAGCAAAGAACATAGTATTTATGATGAATTCAGTCTTGATTGGAGAAGCTTACTAAATTGTTCTAAATCATCTATTTTCGGAATCAAACTATTTTCGAAATAAATCCGTTCAGTGGTTTTTGCGTGATGCGCGTTCGGACAGACAGAAAGACAGACAAAAATTCAAAAGTTAGTGTTTTGTATACTACATTGATTACTGTGTACGCCCCCATAAAAATTTTAAAAAATAATTGAGTTATGAATTTTTATTCGAACTGTATGGTTTTTATGCAAAGTTATTAAATTAGTTTGGCTTAAGTTCATTTTTAATTTAATCTTTCGATCAAATTATAAAAAATAATTTGATCGAAAGATTAAATTAAAAATGAACTTAAAAATATAAAAAATAATTTGATCGAAATATTAAATTAAAAATGAACTTAAGCCAAACTAATTTAATAACTTTGCATTTTAAAAAATATTTCATATCCAGACGCTCCTTTTACAGTTTTATTATATGTGAAGATTTACTACTATATATCGACCCCTTTGCGCGAAATAATCGTAAGCGACAAAAATTAAACTTTTCAGGAGAAGGGTTTTTTATTGCATTTAAGCAGGATTTATATTCATAAGCTGCCAATCAAATCTTACAGCCTGTATTTCAAAAGCTATCATTAATATTGACCTCTTGACAATTTTAAACTATGGGTAGGCTCATAAAATTTTGATTTCAATAAAAACGTTTTACAAAATGTCTTACGATCATTTCGCGCAAAGGGGACGATATATTCTTGTTGTCCACTTTCAGGCAGTTTATCGCTATTCAAACGGTAGTTTTTCGCGTTGAAGGGTTAAAATATTCTACTAAAATGTTTCTCGTATTATTTTACATAAGTCTATTAAACAAACCATATACCTAAAAATTAAGAGCGACATGATTTCCTATGCCGATTCACTATGACAATGTGCAAAAGGGGAAACTTTAACTCCTCCTAAAATTAAACTCAGACCTAAAATTTCCAAAGGCCGGTGCACATGTATGGTTCTGGTACGCTCTACCAAATTCAAAAGCTTGCTATATTTTTATGTTGCACAGTAGGGTAGAGCGTAAAACTTTTTTCTTTAATTTGAAATTTTCTGATTATGAATCGACTGTGTTTTCTAAACACGTGACAAGATACACAAATTAAATAAAGTTGAGTTGCATCATTATTTTAGAGACCACACTCGGCTGAGAAGGAGGTACACTCTTTCTCTCAACCAAAGAACCAACCCCTGAAACAAATATTTTGGTCTGGCATTGGCTGGACTTAAAAATTAAAGTTTTAGAGTTAAGATTTGATTACTTATTGTTAGTTCAATTTTATTGAAGATACAATAATAAATATAACCGAAAAAAATGAATCGATACTCTATAGCACAAATGGCCAAATTGCGGGTCGCTAACTTTGATTTCTTTTTATTTTAAAGTAAGTATTTAAGTTTAAATAAAATAATATGATCCGCTGAAGGTCTGCTAAGTACCAAATTTTACTCAGCAAAATATGTATGTGGCCATCCATGCTCTATAGTCTGGAACACACTGGAAAAAATTTTTAGCTTCCGCGGTCAAATTCTTGAGGCGGCGCAGAGAACTTGAATTTTCAAATCAAGCCATATTTTAAAGCAAAAAGATTTTGATTCTGCTCCACAGAAGCATCAGTTACGAGTTTTGGGACTGCACATATTCCGTAACGTACTTAGGGTGTTTCGAACTATTTACGAAGCTGAGAGTTTATACTGAAACTTTGTTAAGCAGTGCTAGGAAGGGGTAGTGGGATTAAATACGTCGGAGTTGTCGTTTTAACAGCACATCAACGTGACTTTCGATTGCTTGTTTTTTTTTTTTTTGTAGGAACCAAAAAATTTTTGAAATAGAAAATTGTTTACAAATTTCACCCCTCGAAAGCCGAAAATATTTGATATTCGGCGTGAATTAAACTTTTCTATAGGGTCATCAATTAATAATACAGGAGATTTAAAAAAATGAAAATAAATTTTTTTGCCATTTTCATTCGCTCTATTTATTGTACAGTGTTATTTAGATTTTAGCCTATTTTCAGGATTTTTCGCAATCTTTCTATGCCGCAAAAAATTTAGTAATAAATCTGTATTTTTGAAACTTGCAATTTGATTAACAAATGGTTTAAGTAAAATTTTTAGACGAGGATCTAAACTTTACGAAAATTATACTCTTGACCACCCTGTTGAAAGACACGATGGGCTTCAGAGTGTTGGTCTCATAACTTTTCCAAATATTATCCAATTTCAATGTATTTTGATATTTTTAAAAGTTTATAAGTAAATGAAGAAAATGCAATTTGTTTAATGAAGATATCTTTAATAATTTCAAAGATATTTGGCTTTAAATTTGGAAATTTCGACTAAGGAAAAAAGCACAAGTAGTGTTTGGCTAAGACAAGAGCCAAATATGGTAAATGTCTAAACCACCAAAAAGCTTAAGAAAGTAAAAAGAGCTTAATCCAAATTCAACCAACTTAAGCCTTAATTCTGAAATTTCTTTAATTTTCATATATTTTTGTATTTCCTAAATATATCCAATAATAGCATTGACATTAGTTGTTTCTTGAGGTTTGGAATCGATTGGCACAGTAGTAAATTATAGTTAAATAATGATGTTTGCGGCATCATCACAAAAACAGGTCAATAGCTTCCTAGAACCCTGAAACTAGAGATGGGCGCGTGTCGTGTTTTTTTCGTGACACGAACATGCACGACTCAACACGAAGTTTTCGTGACAGAAAATCTGATTTCGTTCTTGTTCATGTCGTGTCGTGTAGAGCAAACTTGACACGAAAAAACACGAAACGATTTTCAGATTAAAATATGAACGAATGCAGAAGCTTGCCGCAAAAGATTATTGGCGAAAATCGTGATAAGTCAATGTTTCTCAACAAAAATATGTAAATAAAAATACAAATAGAACATGAAACGTTAAAATAGAAGAAAAATATGTCTTTGAATATACAAATTTTTTTATTTTTATTTTTTTTGTTTTTGGATTTGATTTCGTGTGTTGTGTCGTGTTTTGAAAAATTTGGGCGTGCGTGTTTCGTACGTGTTGGACATCCGGGATTCGTATTCGTATCGTCTCATGTTGGAATATGTCGGTCGACAAGCGCAAATCTCTACATGAAACGTCAAGATGTGGTTAAAGAGGGTGCTGCTGTTGGCTGACATGGTTAACGCGTTGACTACAAACCGTGAGGTATTGAGTTCAAGACTACTTTTAGGCAACCCAACAACATCATTAACTTTTCTTATGTGCATTGATGTGTCATTGTATTGATTGTTGTCGAACTTTTAAAGTGATGTAAGCATAATAATGATCGCTTTAGCAGTACCGGCAGCGATTAATACTGTTATATCCTAATGCACATCACATCAGCCTCCTTCGTAGGCATTGTAGCAAAATCGTCGGTGAAGTAGAAGAACTAATAAATGGCTACACAGCTTGAACAAATTAATGCCTATATTTGACACCAGGGGCGGAGCGCAACACTGCTCTATAAAAAAAGCGCAATAGCATAGGTGTAAATGAATTAAGCTTTCTATCCCTCTCACACTTCCCCACCTGTTCTCTCTACATTATCCCTTTCCCAGAGAAGGCAACACATTAATTAATTAACTAGCAGGCAATAATTGCCTGCTTGTGATACTTCTCTTTAAAAAAAAATTGATTTAATGATAAAACTTAACTCCGGCGCAACGTGTTTTTTCATACAATTTGAAATTTTAAATACTTTGACTGTAGCAGTTTTAAAATAGAATTTATTTTATTTTGAGAACGTATTTACATTTGCTTTTGTTTTAAAAGTCTCACTCTCACAAATAATTAAAATTTTCATTCATTTAACAAAACATTTAATTTGAGTGAAGAAAAATAAAAATAAAACGAAAAGGAATATTTTAATAAAATTATTGAGAAATTTGTCGCTTCAGTTGTCGTTTTTGTTATGGACTCTGTTGCTCTCTGGCTGATTTTCGGTAATTGTTACAGTCTTGTTCTGTTTCAGCACTTACAAATATTGGTTTGTAGTCAGTAACCTCAATTTTTTATAACGCAACTTTTTTCTATCTTTTTCCAAAGACTTATTGACCTGCCCTCGCATATCTGGTTCTGTAAACTGTAAAGAACTATTTCCTTTAGTGTACTTTAACTTATTAAAAATTCTGTTATTTAATAACTTGTTAACATATATTTCTCTCTGTCAATTACCAACTCATTCAGACCTCAGCAAACCAGACCACCAATATTCCAATTACGTACTTTTGTCCAACATTTCTTCTTAGTTTAGTCAAAACAACACAACTAATACCGCTGTTTGCCATAAATAAAAATCTGTCAGCGTTTTTAATTTAAAAAAAAAAAAGATCCGCAACTTTAAATTGAACTATTTTTAAGGCAAGTCAGTCTTTTCATCATCGTCATCTCCGTTTTGTAACTTTAACATACATGGCTATCATAAGTTATAGTTTTTATGTATCCTGTCATTGTTATTTTCCCAATAGAAAATATTAAATATTAAAAAACTTGTATGTATATGGAAGTTACTTGTACTACTACGTTTTATATTTCCCACTCATTTGATTTCTTTCTGTGCCTTATAAATATTTACCCAGTTGCAAGAGAAAAAAAAAACACTTGTTGGGGAGTTAAAAAAAAGAAACTAGATAATGTAGCAAAACTGTCATCAACCATAAAAGAATCCTGTTGTAATGTGTGTTTTGTAGTGTAGTTGTTCGTACTTATGTTTACACTTGTTGTAATCTCTGGGGAGTTTGGCAATCATTGTGGTTTGTATCTACGTTTGCTTAGTATTTTCTTTTAATTACCTAATGTTTTCTTATAAAATGAAAAAATTTTAACGGGAGTACGAATTGGGTGTGTACGTCGGCTAGCTTTCCATGCTGTCTGGCCTGTCCATCTAACTGTCAGTAAGAGACGTTAACTACACAATGTTTCATTAGCAATAAAAGCTATAACAATTTTATTAGTGGCGATCAGGTAAAATTAAAGATGACAAATAAAACTATTAAGTTGTACCATTAATAATGAATGTACAGTAAAACAAAATGAAATGTAGAAATTTTGTAGGTTTGTAGCACATAAATGAGGCCTTTGTTTAAACAAATTATTTCAACTAAAAAGATTCCCAAGGTATGAAAATATATGTGTAATGGTAAAATTGTATTATGAGAAGCAACTGTCAAAATCTACACCCTATGAAGAAGAAAACTGAACCTCTCACTGAAATTTAATGAGCATGTGAAGGAACACTTTATTATTACTTTTTTTTAACCTATTTCTCAATCTTACTTCAATCGTTAGTGCGAAAGTTCATCATCCATCATCCATCATCGTTTGTATTTTTATGTTATTCATAGTTGTTTTAATTAGTTCGATTTTAGTTCGATATTTAAAAAAGTTCAGCTGCCTAATATTTAATATAGACTTACAAACTATGTTTCTTAATTTTTGGTATAAGCCATATTGCTTAGGCTGTTACTGAAGTATTTAAAACCAAATTCAAATCCAGTTTAACAATTGTAAAATAAAACGGATAAAAATATCGAATTTTTTTACTTTCCAAAAATTGCATTAGAAACTTTAAATTTATTAACCAATCCCTTCCGTTACTTATGTTAGTGATTAATTTCGTGGTTGCAAATTTGTTCTGAAATATCAATTTTGCTAACTCTAACTGTGTGTTAAGTTATAATAATTTTTAAGTTAAAAGCACTTTGAAATATTATTTTAGGTAAATTATCGAAAGGCTACAACAAAATCAATTTGTATTCCATACAGAGATGGGAGCAATACATTACTTTGAACAATTACTTGAAACTAGCATCACAATGCAATCACGCAATGATTTTTCTATATTTTTAAACTATAAATTTAGTAAATTTTACTTTAAACTACATTATAATAAAATAACCAAGGTCAGTGAAAGTTGAAAGATAATTACAAACTCCCATCTATGATTCAGTCCTTATTTGTATGGGAAATATTTTTATGTAAATGGTCAAGTCTCAGCCATCATAAAGTTGAGGCTTAATGCAAAAATTACTCTCCAAAAAGTTCACGACCCTGGGACGAAGCCTTCCCGCGCCGACTTACGGTTGAAATTTTACTCAATTACACTTATACGGCATGATGACCCAAAAGTCGTAAAATATGACAACATCATGAAAGATTTTTTTCTAAAAAGTTGTCTCTGAAGTTTCTAATAGCTTTTGCCTTACCGACTTTTATCTAAATTGTATATTTAATAAAATAAACAGCAAAATATCGAAATAGCTCAAAACAATTAAAATAACAAAAAAGCACAACAAAATTATCTTTAAATCGAGCAAGCATTGTTTCTAAATCTGCTCATGAAGTTCAGAGATGTCGTGAAAGTTTAAACCTAAAAATTAAAAATTTCATAACAAATGTTAAAAGTTCTCTGACTAAATTGCTAACAAAATCAAAAGTTGGACACCAATTTAAACGAAAAAGGGCTCATTTCAGCGATATCACAGAAGTCTGAATCT
This sequence comes from Panzeria rudis, assembly GCA_956483635.1. Classification (NCBI taxonomy): domain Eukaryota; kingdom Metazoa; phylum Arthropoda; class Insecta; order Diptera; family Tachinidae; genus Panzeria; species Panzeria rudis. Next base: position 164,026,661 of record OY101447.1, on the reverse strand, counting down.
AATGGGCAGATTTAAAAACAATGTACACTCGGCTTAAACACAATTTTGTTAACGAGTTTTGGTTTTTCTTTTTTACGGAATACTGAAAGCCCTTCTCTAGTTATGCTAATATATTATTTTATTTTGCTTATTTAAATTAATTAAACTCTATGGACAAGCGGGATACCTTGGAGATGAAATTTTTAATAATATGTCGTGCAATTTCCTTCATTTTTGATATAATAACATCTCTCGAAAACTAAAACTTATAAAGAAAATTGGAGTGCGGCCCAAACAACTAAAGAAAAAAGTTCAATTGCTAGGGTACAAGAATTATTACCGAATTTTGTAAATGTATGGGGTTTTTTTGTTATTTTAAAAACTATGGGCTTTTTATTTTGCTGCTAATGTATAAATAAATTAAGTAAAGTGCGACTTTGGCTCGCACACGAAGGGTTCCGTACGAATACACATATTTATATCCCTTTTTGTTTTTGCCCCGTTTGTCATTTTGGCCGTTTTTTCGTTGTGCTTTCTTGTTTAATTTTAGTTTTTTTATTTTTCTAAGTATTTTTCGTTGTTTTTTTTTTGTTTTGGCGCTTTTCGTGATTTTTTTTTAATTTTTTTCTGGCGATTTTTCGTTTTTTGCAATTTTTTTTTTGTTTTTTGCCGATTTATTTAGTTTTGTCGATTTTTTGGTTATGGCATTTATTTAACGTTTTCACTTTCTGACGATATTTTTAGTTCTAGCGATTTATTTTAGTTGTGGCGATTTTTTTTTCAAATTTGGCGCTTTTTTCGTTTTTGGGGATTTTTTCGGTTTTTTGTGGTTTTTTAGTTTTAGCGATTTTTTTTTGTTTTGAAATTGTTTTCGTTTTGACGATTTTTTTTTGGTTTTTGGCGTTTTTTTAGTTTTGGCGCTTTTTTTTTTTGTTTTTGCGTTTTTTTTTTTCGTTGTGTGATTTTTTTATTTTTTGGTGATTTCTTTTTATTTTTTGATTTATTTAGTTTTAGCGATTTTTCGTTTTGAAGACTTACGATTTTTGACGTTTTTTTAGTTTTTTTGCGATCTTTTTAATTTTTGTGATATATTGCGTTTTAGTGATTTTTTTAATTTTGGCGCTTTTTTCCTTTAAGCTCTTTTTTTATTTTAGCGTTTTTTTCGTTTTGAAATTTATTTAATTTTGGATTTTTTTAGTTTTATCGTGTTTTAAAATTTCAAGATTTTACATCTTACGGTTTCCAAGATACAGCATATTGTCTCAATTACATAGTCAAAATTACATTAACTAATAGAATACCCTTTAATTTTTATTGTTTTAAATATCGGTGTTAATTGGTGTAGTCTATTCTACAGACTACACCAATTAGCACTTACTTTGAATATTTAAAGTGTCTATATATAAGTGTCTGTTATTACATAAGTATTACAAGATGTTGCGTTGCTCGCTTTAGAACACCCTTTAATTTTTAGCTGTCATATATTTATTGTTGTAGCGGTCAAAGTTTTACATATTCTGTGAAAATTTCTGGTCCGTAGCTCTTACGGTTCCCGAGGAAACATTATATTAGTATTTCAACATTTTTCGCTGCTCGCTTTAGAACACCCTTTAATTTTTAACTGTCATATATTTGTTGGTGTAGCGGCAAAAGCTCTACATATCCTGTGAAAATTTCAGGTCCGTAGCTCTTACGGTTCCCGAGAAAACAGCCTGTGACAGAGACAGACAGACGGACGGACAGCGTAGCGGAAACAATATGGTTCCTTTACACTTTTGGTGTATCGGAACCCTAAAAAGACATGCAACTAAAAATCTTCGTATGAATGCAAAAGGTTTTTGGAAGCAACTTTTAAAGAGAATTAAAAATAAAACACGATTTTTCTCTTCCCATTCATTTGTTCCCGGGGAACAATCTTCCGGGGATAAACAAATAAGCAAAAGAGAAATTCTAGATCAGCTGTTTAGCGTTTACATATTATTCTGCACTAACGCAAGAGCTCAGTGATAGAAATTAATAAAAATGTTATGTCGTCATTGATAATAAGATTGTTAATATAAATATTTGTTTTTGCTTAAATAAAAAGCAAAAAAACTTTAAAAATAAGATAAATCTTCACATATGGTAACACTGGCGATGTGTAGCCATGAGCCACGACGTTTGCCGACTACTTTTCGGCTATTTTAAAATGCTTCATGTACACAGCCGACAATTTACATATACACAACACAAACGAACAAAATAAACAACAGCTAGAGCACGACAGTCATATGTACCTATCAACAATGCAGTTAAACACCAACACATTTAAACAACAAATTTTTTCTCATTTATTCACTTTCCTCTTTGCCTGGCTCTGGTTTAAACCGCAACAAATCTCCCATTTACCTATTATGTGAACTTAAAGGAGGCGTGCAAAATTGAGTGTGTTTTAAAACTTTCTTCCAAAGGCAGAAGTAGTTTATGTTTTTGAAGCGCATGTTTGCACGGCGTAGATACAAATTCCTAAAACAAGAAATAAATACAACATTCCGGTCTTTATTTAAACTTGTTGCCCTAAATAAATGCTTATATCATTGTTTCACTACATTTTTTAATTTCAATTTTAAATTTTCGCATTAGCTCGCTTCAAAATGTTTTGGGAAAAAACTCGCAAGAATTTCTCAATCTCGCTCATAATAATTACTTTTTTCCCTGGGAGCTATTTCCCGGGGAAATTGTAATTTATAATAGGAGGAATGGGAAAAGAGATAATTTTTCCCTGGTAGATTTTATTTAGAATAGGCGAACAGGGAATAGAAAAAAACTCCCGGGGAATTTTTGTTCATATTTGGGCTGATTATATTTTTAATGTAATCCATGTGGCATTTCTACACAGAAAAAACTAATTTTCAACATTTACAAATTGTCAATACATATTTACAAATTGTAAACAAAAGAATTTGCTAAATTAAACAAAAAGATTTAGTTGATTTTCTGAAAAATATCAAACACTATTTTTGTCTGAATTTATAAAATACTAACAAATGTTACACAAATTAGTTTACTTAAACAAATATATTTACTGGATTTTTTGTAATATATCAAACAAAATTTTTGTCTGGGTGATAATCATGTGTATGTCATCATCGGGGTGGTTTTTTTACGATACAGGTAACGGAGCTTTCTAGTTGTTTTTGGTTTTTTTCCTCCAAAATAAAAGTCAAACAAAAAATTCATTAATTCAGTAAAGAACATTTACTAAAAATGAAATTTATTTTTAGACATTTGAAAATTTTTTGGTTATAATTTTTTCTGTGTATCATTTTTACATATGTACATTGTACATATTTAAATCATTTTGTAGTTGGATCGCAAGTTTCGAAGAAACAGATTTATTAAAAAAAATTGTATTAATGTACTGCTTTTCTACTAAAGATATTTTGCACAAAGTCTACTCTTCGCAAATATATGTGTTGTGTATTTAAAGAAGCATATTTCAAAAACGATACAATTTCAAATATCTTTCTAACTTGAATATCGATTTATTGAGTATTTTAATTTTCGGCATTTATGTAATTTTTCATGTATTTGCATTTTATATTGAAAACTTTAAGCTCATAAACATGTTTCAGTAAAAAAAAAAATAAGTAATAATTATATTGCCAAGGACTTTTTTAACTTAATTATAAAATACAATTTTGCATATTTTCCCATATGTGCATGTTTTACAAGGCTGCTGTATATTTCTTTTGTTGTTGGGACAAACAAAGACTAGAAAAATATGTACTTTGCACAACGTTTTTAAAAGAAAGTTCCTTTATTATTATTATAAAAGCCATATATTTAAAATTAACGTTTATCTTTTATAATGTTGTCTTGATTTTTTTATCTATTATCTTTGATCTTAACATTACATCAATATTATAAGTAGAGGGGACGCTGTATTTTTTTTTCAACAGTCACAGTAAAGCTTTTCGTACAAGTGGCTGACTGGTTGGTTGAATAAATGTCTCAAAAGTGTTTGTACGGTTGTTGATATTAGAAAAATGAGTGGAATTTTTCAAAAGAAAGAAAAGGAAGTGTACAAAATAAAACAAGAGTCATCCGTTTTGGCGCCACTGACAAGTTGAAATATGTTGCACAGAAGGAAGAGAAGATTCCCAAAGTGCATTTTAGAAATCGGCAAAAGTTTAAAAGACATTTAAAAACGGGGCGACTTTAATTTTGTGATATATCTATATATATCAAGTCATATCCATGTCTCACTTAATGTGTTTTAAAATTGTACAGCCGATTAGAGACCCACTTAAATTCATGTCGAAAACATTGATTTCTCTTTTAAATATTTTCCTTTCACTGCGATAATGTTACCGCGGAAAAATACCAGTTATCACAGACAGCATTTATTATGTTGCTCTTCATTTTCGTGCAAGTAGTGCCCTATGTGTTCAGACAAGTCTTCAATTGTATTGCTACTTTGCAGTAATTTTTTGTTTCTCTCCTCATTTCCCTGAAGTCTTGATTCTACAAGAGAGCAATATTAAATCCACCCCTTCCAAATCTAGTAGAATACCTAAAGTTTTATGCCGTCAAGCCTCCATATGTCTCTGTGCCCTGGGATGTAAATGATTCGAATATTAAACTGCTCAGGCATCTCCTTGAGAGACAAACGTCTGTCGAAGGAAAAATTCTACCTCAACGGCTTAGCTTACATTCCCGCTATAATGCTTATTAGATTTTGTAATGTGCATGCACATATTATTTTCCATTTTAGCCTTAAGCTCTTTTAAATTTTGTACATCACAAGAAAATTGTTGAAAGTGAGCTGTAATGAGTGTTAAAATAAAAAATATATCTTTACCACATCCTCGGATATCATTTAAGGTTGGTTGGCCGAAGAAGCAGAAGAAAAAAATATAAAGTACATGGAAAGAACATGGAAAGAAAAATAAAAACCCAGCATGGAATCACTTTTCCTACAAACGAAAGTTGAGTAACAACAATTAGAATAAGCAAATGTGGTTGTGTCTAGTTTTTTGTTTCACAATAAAGAAAATAAAAATATATAATAACAATAAAAAGTCCAAGAGGCTTGTTACAGAGAACTTGTGGCACTAAAATGTAACGGTTAAAAATAGTTTCCTATACATATATAGCAAAAAAATAACAAACCTTATCTTCACATAAATATTTACTTATTGGAATTGAAGCATAGTTTCGAAACTATAAGCCTATTGCACTGGAATCATCATTATATGGAAGGAATGCTAACTGAAATTAAGGACTAAAGACCAAATCCTACCCACCATGTAAAAATGCAAAAATCTGTAGTCACTTCTCTTTACAATATTGCACGTGTGCCGGGCAAGAATAGCAAGATATTGCTTTATTACTTATAGAAAACTGCTCATTCTCCACTTTTCATATCAACTGTTTTATATATCCTAATATACTATACATACATACATAAATACATATGTATGTATACATACATGTGTGTACCATGACAAAATTTATATTTTTCTTCTGAATTTATTTTCTTTTAAATTATTTTTATTAACCATAAACATTTTATGTACAGCTTTTTTCAAAACATTTTTAATTATTTACACACCTTACAGGTACAGTTAATTTTCATAAGAAAATACATATCGGTGTTATTTAAATATTATTTTGCATGTCGGTTGTTCGTGCAGCTTTTCTGCTTTCAGTATGTCAATAGTGTTTACGACAATAACTTGAAATGTGTTAATGAATACAGACTATTAGTTTTCTTAATATGTTTTACTGAACTGACGCTTAGTCACACATTTTTGTGTGGTTACTCGTTATGAGTATACATATGCACAATGGGAAAAGGTCACCAAAAAATTTCATAACTTATAAGCTAGCTTCAAAGCTGGTAAAAATATGCTTTTGTTTTCTTACTTAGTTCACTTTAGTTAAGCAGCAAACCGAATGTATATCAGTTAACATCTCTGTTACATGACAAACTGGCTGTCCTGTTAGACTTTGTGAAAAGCTCTGGGTGGTTCTCAAGAACCGGAATATGTAGGAATATGTGGTATATAGTCCTCTGGACATCACAATGGTCCTAATGGCCTCCAAGCGTACTTGCTACATTGCGGGTAGGCCTTCTAGATTAACCTAACGTAAATAAATTCGAAACCATAGGGCTGCCACAGTTTTCAAAATTAAAAGAAATACAATTCAGCTCTCGTGCTTGCATACTCTTTCCATCAAGCTCACTAAATTTCAGCCAATTCGCTGACCATGTGTTGATTTCGCTTAAATCTAAAATGCAATGTCTTAGATGGACAATTTTCGATGAGCTTAACAAGGACTCATCATTTATACACAAAATATTTCGAACTCATTCCAAAAACTATAGGAAACCTTCATAACTTTTTGGTAGATTGCTATAACCTTTTCCAATATTTCGTAAGTCTACAAAAAAAATTAGTAACTACCCTGCGGAAAATTTGGTGACAAATGATCCAAAAGTACTCGTCCTATGACTTGAGAAAATGAGACTGGTGCCAAAAAGAAGGAATAGTGAATGGTGAAAAAGACATATTGTGTAAATGGTCACATATTAGCCATTTTCAGTCAATTTAGTTGATACTCCGGCTAGTATTGTAGTAAACGGCACTCAACAAACTCGATGCACCTGGATCTAAGGCCTATCACATACTATCTATATAATATTAATTGTCTCCCTTCAACGATACTGCCATGCCACTCAGGAACCTGTTCCGTAACTATATTCAGATATTAACTCCAGCTTAACTGGTATTTATAACATTGAAATATAAGTTCCCCCGTGGTGGAGTAGGTAGAGTACTAGCCTGTCATGCCGGAAGTTGTCGGTTCGAATCCTATCAAAGACACCGCTTAAAAATAAAATACAATTTCTGCTTGGATTTGTAACTATAAAAAAATAAATTAATCGACATTTATAGCTGAATTTTGGAATAATATTTATATATAATCTATATTATTCTACACCGATTAGGACTCCATAAGATAGTTCAGAGACAAGTTACAAGGTGCATACAAAGTAACAATTAACCCCATCCTAGGCCATCCCCATGTAAAAGTGGCTGGTCCGCTTCATAGGAAGTGTTAGAACTCGGACTGGTCCCTACCACCTGGGGACCGGTCACGTGACTTGTTTTGTGTTTGCTCTTCTTATATTTGATGCTTTTATTGCAATTTCTGCAACAAAAATTTGAAATGAAACATACCATTTTGGAAAATGTAACGTTCAATATATAACGCTACGGCCAACAGAAAATTATCAAAAAATTCTACTCTACTATTTTTTTAAAATACTTGGTGTGTGTAATAATATAAACAAATGCTAATATTTTCAAACCATTTTTAAATTTAAACAAGTCATTTTACATGAAGAGAATTTTAAGACTCGATTGGCTAAAGTAAGTTTGTACCTTAATAACTTTTTTTCTATTTGTTCATCCTCAAATTTACGAATTTTTTGGAATAAAATATTTTACTCTACTTTTAAACGGGTCGTGGGACGCCGAGTAGGAACGTAGTTCCTTACGTCCTCAACTGGTTTGAGAGGAACCACTCGGGTTAACTGCAGTCGTCAGCACTGGAGCAGCATTTAGCGCCCTAACGACAGCAGCATTAGCTGCAGCTGTGAGTTTCTTCAAGAAAGCTTCATACTCAACCGAAATATTAGTCATCTAACGAGCCAGCACTCTACCTACTTCATCAACCGGCAACACCTCGCTCAGTAACCCTTTTTCAACTCCATTATGGAATCACCACTATCATTAAGCCCATCGACACTAGCAGCCAAGCTTTTCTTCTGCCTATTATTCCTCCTACTAGAGGCCGCAGCATTGTAATCAGTGTCATTGAGCACCTCCTAAGCCATGCCATTATCATCCACACCTACATTACCAATCAGGCGCACAATAGCACCAGCAGCAAAATTTGCACCAACAGCATGCTCGGTAGCAGCAGCTGGTCTTAGAGGCCATTGGTTATTAAGTTATTAAGAACATAAATCAATAGGAAGATAATCACCCCTATCGTGAATATTTTTTCCCTTGAAATATTTTCTCTTTCCCTTCTTTTGCCATCGTGAATAAAAAATCGAAAATTTTCCCTTATCATGAATGATTTTTTTCACGTCGATTTTTTCCCTTTTCCTCTGTTTTTGTTCACTTTACTTTAGCAGGCGAAATGGATAAATACATCATGTAATTGCTATTATACCCTTCCAATTAATTATTAACGCTTATAAATAAATATTTATTTTCAGGACAAATTCAGTAAATAGTGTTCAGTTATCTTTATAATTACTAACAAATTTATCTTAACACTACCACCATGAAACACCTTCCTGCCACAAATGAACTAAGTTTCGCGATGATGGAATAGCAAATGATTTTCCTGCGTCCGTAGAGAATCATTCAGCGCGCCCAAAATATATAAAAACCAAGTTTTACTTACTCTTGAGAAAATTTAATTTAACACCAAACGACTATTTCATTGAATTAGGCTGCCAGTAATCGCTCGGGTACTCAAAGGCATTGGATGCATCTAGCAATCCTTGATGTGTTCATCAAGTTTGTTTAGATTCCTCATGAAATAAAAAGATTCTTAGCAATTCTTAGCACTGCATTTTTTTAATTTTTTTTAACAAAAATTTCTTTCATTTTTAATTGATTTTATTAAGCTTCTTCCTTATTTACAATCACTGAGAAAAAATGTTCACGGGAACTTCACGATAGCAATTTTCCCTCGAAGGGAAATGCAAATTTCATGGGAACATAAGTGAACTTCCAGATGATAAGAAGAACACAATTTGAAAAGACGTCAGCACCAAAACCAACTATCAGTTGAAAGATAGTAAGACGATACTTATCGCTAATAGTTGGCAGAGACTCTTTCAGCTATTGCTGGAGATTCCCATAAACTAGGCCCAAAATCCCCAATATCCCAGGAGTGCCTAACCACTTCCTCGGAAGATTACGGCAACACTGAAAACTTAAACAATCCGCAGCGTCACCAAGATTATGTTGTGTCATGTCAAAAAATTGCATATAATATACAAGGTGTGATACACTTAGCAGAGACACCTTCATCTAGCACTATCACGAACCATTTAGCCTATTTACAAACCATTTAACAAAGACACACCTCTATTGGAGATTTCAAAAATCTAGGCCAAAAATCCCTAAAATCCCAGCACTTCCCCGGAAGATTACGGCAACACTGAAAATCAAAAAATCCGCAGCACCGTTATGTTATGTAGCTGTGACCAGTATTTGAGGCCACTATTTGTGACCAATATTTGCGGGCAGCATTTATTTTTTTAATTTTCAAAAATTTTGGTTTTTGTTTTTCAAAGCATTGATGTGCATGGCGCGCCATTAAGAACTTACGTTCCAAAAACAATTTGCAAATGATAATCAGCCATTCTAATTTCATGTATTAAACATTTTTGCCCATTGTTGTTTTAATTTTGTTTGGGTTTTTTTATGACTCTTCTCTTTGTTTTATTGTAGTTTTAGTGTAAATAGTTTATAGCTCTCTATGGATTTGGTTTAATGATCTCAAGAAACTATCAAGTTATTTTGCATTATTAAAACAAAACAAATTAAAAATAAAATATATTTGTATTTCTTTGAACACAGCTCTTACATGTCTGCTCATATGCAATTGTTTTCAGAATTTTCCATTACATTTTAAAGCAAAGGAAGTTCTTGCAATAATGATGACAATATTATTCCTAATGTTGCATTTTTTTAAGATAATATTATCTTTTAAATACCAGAATGTGAAAAGTTTAATGTAAATGTAGAACTAAATCTAAATATACAGGTATTTCTATTGCCCTTGCATGGCTTGAAATGAGTTTTACACATGCGATCATAAAAATTAAGTTAAAAATCGAACATCTAGTCAGAATTAACTAAAATCAAGTAAAAATAAACACACTCCAATGTTGAAAGTAATTTCAAGAGAAGGGCAGTTAATTCTTATTAACTTTTTGTGGCTGTTGTTTTGTTTCAGTTGTGTTTTTAGCTAGATTTCCTAGCTTAACATGAGAAATCTTAAAAATGACCCTCATGCTAAGAAGCCATCATTTACCACCACATAAAATTCTATAATGTACAAGAAGCAACAGCAGCAGCTTCATCAGTGGCAGTTGTTAAAATTAACAAAAACTTTTGAAAAGAAAAACTAAATGAATTAAAAAAAGAACAACAGAAAAAAAGATCAGAAAATGAAGAGATCACCAGCGTCCATTCACTTTTTAGCAGTCATACATACGGGTTTTGTATTATTGGCTGACATCTTAATCTCTCGATAGCTTAAGAATAAACTTTTTGTTCTTATTCGCCTTCTTTTGCGTTTAGCAACTAACTAACAACTCAATTAAGCCAAGTGCTTCCCAGATTGTTTGCGTTCTTAAAAAATATTTTTTTTTTTTTTTTATTTCCTTAACTATTTGGTTGTTATTTAAATATAAATATATTTTAGCTGTTTTATATTTCTTTCTTTGAACTAGAATTTTGCTGGAATACAAATCTTAAGAAAATTAATTTATTTATTGCCCAGGTCTTATTTTTTTGTATCTTAAGGTTTCCAGCTGCCGCAGGAAGTGTTTATTTCGGTTGTTTGTCTTTAAAGTTTTATTTTATGCATTTTTGAAAGTGTTACAGTTGACGCTCTATGTCATTTGTTTTTTTTATATATTTTTGTTGCAACATATTCGTGCCACATTAAATTCAATTTATTATACTGTTTTAAGTTGCATGATGTTTTAAGCATCGTAGACAGGATGCCGTAAAACTTATTGTGTGCAAATATAATGAATATTAAAAACTTTGATTTTTTTAATTTTATATTTTCCAGGAATTTTAATTAAACTTAAAAAATGCTATCTATACACCCAGCAGGAGAAGAAATTTATTATTATTTCTATTTATTTATTTTAAATTTTTTTTATCTAAAAGAAGTTTTATTCTAAAGTTTAGATTAAAGCTTATTAAAGCAACTTAGCAATTGAAGACGATGTGTAAAGAAAGAACATTTATTTTACAAAACTGTTATTTTAATTTTAAATGATTTTTTAAGCCTGATTGGTATTTTCTAATTACTCTGTAGAAAAAAATAATAACAAGGTTCTAATAACTGATTCTGGTAGATTCATTTTAAACGGGGTTAAAGGCCCCTATTTACACATTGTTATAGATAATCGGCATAATAAATCTTGTAATCCTTACATTCTAGGTTAAATATGTGTTCAGCGCTTTTATGAACTACGAGGAAAATTTTAACTCTTAAGTTTTTTCGGACTGAAGTGTCCTACATAATGCCAGAAATAACTCAAACTAAAAATGTGTTTAAGAGTTAATTACGTTGTAACACACAAAAACAAATAAGATATCTAGAGGGAAAGAACCAGTCACAAGACAGGTCACGTGACTGGTTCCCAAGGACTAGCAACCGGTTCGAGTTCCGGAACTTTATATGAAAGGGACCGGTAAGTTTTACATGTCGTTGTCATTGGATGGGGTCAATTGATATAATTAACATACTCAGTGATAGGTTATAAACCCAAACTAAGGCTACTTGTCCTGTGATGGGTTCTTTAATACTAGCTGAGTTAATGTACTTTAAACAAATATTTTTAATTTGGAAAAAATCTGCTTGTGCAATGAGGGGTTTTATCCTAATATTTTTGTTCTAGTTTTGTTAAAAATGCGGAAACGGTGGTGGGGGGAGGGGAGGGGATATAAAATCCCCGCCGGTAGCGTTACGTAATATGTGAATAGCCCCTAAGCTGCGTGTCTGTAGGCATAATTATCTTCTAAAGTATTATATATTGGAAACAACAATAAAATGCTAAACGATTTTTCAAATCATTTCTTTTGTATAAGGCAATATTTGCCTTGTTAAGATAAAATTATTTGATTATTTCTTTTTTTATTGCCTTCCAAGAATTAATGAAAACTGTATAATAAACATAATTTCCATGTTCACTGTCGTGGTATATTAAAAAGCTATAATTTTGTTTGGCAAATTAGTCTTCATGTATTTTTTTTTTACAAAACAAACACTATGATATCAAAAGATTTTAATCTATGATCATCATAGTTTTATAATTAAGTCATAAAGTAGGGTTAAATTACTATTATTGTTATGGTGGCACAACAAAACTGCAAAAGAAGAACTAAAACAAACAATGCAACATGTGAGGAATGTCTTTTGGTACATATGTATATACATATGTATCTATATATGTGCAACATCTCTATATTTTTAAAATACTTTTGTAAAGCACGCATGCTTAAGGCTTAAGCTTCCAGTATGTGATTTAGACTAAACTTAACAGAGAGGTGGAAGAGAAAGAGACAAAGATTAACAAACATTGCAATTATCGATTTGCAATACTTCATACTTATATAATAACGCAATTCGACTTAGATCTGTGAAGCATAGAAGAAAACACTGTTAGATATATATTTAGTTTTTTTATGTAGCCCAACAAACATTTTTTTAATAACAAAGACTCTAAAGACGATTTTAGCAATTTTTTTTATAAAATTGCAACTTTCTTCATAATTTTTGATAAATAAATTTTTCAATTCCCCGAATATTTTATTTGCCGTGTGATCGGGAATTAGTTTGAAATTTCCTGGGATGTCGAAGACTCCCATTTAAAACACATGACATTGTACAACACAATTAAAAATTTTCAAAATAAGATTCAAGTGACTGATAGGAGACCCAAAAAAAATACGTGCTTCGCCGTTTTGAAAGTCTACATCTGGGTGTCATTTAAGGGGTACCCTTGTGGCTGAGTGGTAGCGATGCTAGCCTGTCAGTCCATAGGCCGTGGCTATGATGTGTGTTTTCCGCAGATAAGACAATCGCTTCGCGGGTTGTGAATGTGGAATTTTGAGGAATATTTTAACCCTATAACTCTTCGCATATGGTTCTTTTTGTCATTTTCCTAAATAAAGGCCAAAAAACTCCTCTTCACCAGCGATAAGCCGGCTGGAATGTTCTACATAAATACTATTTTTGCTGTTTTACATAAATGTGCTAAATATGTCTTATACCTTAAACGCAAGGCTTACAAGATTTCCTATGCCGAGTACTTGTTGTAAATAAGTACGAAATTAACCATTAAACGCATTTTAAGCTTTGAACGATTGCTGTCGTTCAAGTTAAATCTGGATCTAGGGTGTCTTTGAAGAGCTATAGTAGAATTTTATGGCAAATATTTTTGTGGGACATTTCAGCACGCTTTATTGCCGCTGAATAGAAGCTTTTTCCTCTTTTTTTTAGAAAGGAACAAAAGGAACCATACAGCGACGAGTTAGAGGGTTAAAATGTTCCATAAAAATGTTTCGCTTGGTGTTCTACATAAAACAGCTCAACACATCTTATGCCTTAAACGTAAAGTGTACAATATTTCCTATGGCGAGTTAACCCTTAAACAGACTTTAAGTTTTGAATTCTTTCTGGTCTTCAAGCTGAGTCCGGAGCTTGGGAGTCTTTAAAGATCTATATTCGAATTTTAATGCAAATATTTTGGTAGAACATTTCAGCTCGCTATATCGCTGCAGAAGCGGAGTTTTTTACCCCTCTTTTAAGAAATGAACAAAAAGACCCATGCAACGAACAGTTAAAGGGTTAAAATATTCAACAAAAATTCAAACACCTATAGCAGAATTTTTTTGCCAATTATTTTGTAGAACATTTCAGTCCGCTATATCGCGGCAAAAGGGAGTTTTTTTGCCCCTTTTTTAAGAAAGGCACAAATAGGCCCATATAACGGAATCTTAGAGGGTTAAAATGTTCCACAAAAATGTTTCTTGTGGTGTTTTACAGAAAAGTGCTGAACACAGCTTATACCTTATATGTAAGGCTTACAAGATTTCCTATGCCGAGTACTAATTGTGCATAAGTACGAAATTAATCCTTCAAGACATTTTAAGTTTTGAACAATTTCTGGCGTTCAAGTTGAGTCTGGAGCTTGGGTGAAGACCTACAGTAGAGTTTAGTGCCAAATATTTTTGTAAAAGATTTCAGCCTGCTATATCGCCGCTGAAAGGGAGTTTTAGCTCCTTTTTTATAAAAAGACACGAAGATCTATACAGAAAAATGTTAGAGGGTTAAAATGTTGCAGAAAAATGTTTCTCGTGGTGTTTTACGTAAAACTTTTGAAGGCATATTATACCTTAAACTTAAGGTTTAAAAGATTTCCTATGCCGATTCACTATAATTGTGGGCAAAAGTAGGGAAAATTTAACTTCACCTAACCCTACGTCTTCACGAGCCATCGACTTGAACATGCCATGAACATGACGCCGGCAGAGCAACTGCAAAAAAATCATCAACTTCTTTGATGTGAGTACATGCGATGTCCATATTCTACCTTATCAATGTATTTGGTGGTAGTGCAATAGAAATGGAATATTTAACAATTTCTTTCTGTTTCTTTTTTCTATTAAAAATGGTTATTGACGGCGAATCTCATGGCGAACATTGATGCTCAGGCATATGTTCGGGTATCGATGTCAGAGCATGGACGAAACATGGACATGAGCAGTCTATATTAGCCATATGCGATGTCCGACATGATGTTCATACGAAATTCATGGCTAATGTAGACCCCTAGTAAAATGAGTCTAGATGTAAACTTAAAAATCGCCGATACACGTATATATATTTTTGGTGCCGTCTACCACTATCAGTCGCTAGAACCTTGTTATTTTTTTGTGTTGCACACAGTTAATCTACTTCGCCTGTTCTCCGTCGCACAGTGGCGCCATTTGACTTTTTTCGTTGCAAAAATCATATCTTTTGAACCGAACAAGATAATCGAATAATTTAAATTGCATGTCATAGATAATTGTTCAACCTATAAAATGAGCGGTTGGAGTGGACGCTACACCTTATAGGTGCTTACTTATGGGTTTTCAAAGTTAAAATTTGTGAAAAAATCCAAGTTTTGGTAACAAAAAAATTTTTTTTAAGAATTTTATATTTTTTTGTAGTTCTTTTGTAAGCTTTTCATGTTTTAAGATATTACCTAAAAAATTACAACAAAAGATTTTTTTTTTAAATGATTTTTTCAATTTTCTGTAAAATATTCATTTTCTTGGTAAGACAAAGTATGTCTAAAATACAAATCATTTCTAAACTCTAATTTTTTTCTAACTCATCTATTTTATGGTAACAAAATCAAATTATTTTTACCAATCTTATATTTCTTAGTTCTTTTGAAAGCTTTTTCTGTTTTAAAGTTATTAGCCAACAAATTAAACAAATTTTTTTTCAATTAATTTTTTGAATTTTCTGTAAAATATTCATCACAATTCGTAACAGAAGGTATATCTAAAAGACTAATCATTTCTAAAGTATAATTCCATTGTAGTTCTTTTCGTGACTTCACATGCCGCAGGGAAGAAATAAGTGGATCGGAAGATGCTGCTAACATGTTGAAGAGGTCCTCATTTTGCCTCACCCTTGATGCTTTGAACGTGTTCTGCAATCTATATTTTTTGTAAAATTTGTTAAGAGACTCCTGCGCTTCTTCAGAAAGCTCTCCAATTGGCAAAGACTGGTACTCAATTATATCTTTGCCATGCGCCAATATTTTATGGACGGTCGGGGTCAACTTCTTCTGTGGATAAATTTTTGCTAAAAGAGATGCAGTTTCCGATGCATATTCTCCAAATTTTGTAGAATTAACACTTTCTTGGCAGTTTAAAACATTCAAGATCGTTCCCAATCTTTTGACGATTTCATTGTCAATTCCAGTGATTCTACTTACTGCCTCATCATTTGCAAAAAATCTCCTTGAAGTGTTTCCATCGTTTGAGTTACCGTATCCACACTTGGGGCAGTCTACTTTTAGTCCAAGTTGTTTCCAAAAAGCATTCTGTATTTGCTTCTTTCTGATCTTTTCCTTATCCTTAATTGATGTATTTTCATCGATGTTTTCATCTTGTTGTGGTAGGGTATACGCCAGTTTTAGCAAGAACTCCATACACCTTATCCTTGCGTGCAATGGTGACATTCCATATTCGTAATTCTCCTCGTTTGTAGAATCGTTTAAATTACCGAAGTTCTTCTGACTCTTTTTGCAAATCGGGCATGTCAATGTTGAGGTTGTTCCTGTCAGTTCGTTTACGACTTTTCCGTCAACCATGGTCAGGTGGAACTCGTAACTACATTCAATATATTTTCCTTCTCCAATTTGCAATTTTGTATGCTTAATCTTGCTTATTTGTTCTTCAATGTCCTTCACCGTGGTCCTTATGAGTTCTGCCGATTCCTTTGCAAACTGAAACATTATTGGTCGGCAATAATGCACTGATGACGGTCGATGATTTTTCCAGTGTAGGGAAACATCAGATTTTAGCCGCAATGGAACAACAGATGCCATAAACATATTTCCGTCAGATATTGTAGTGTCATCGGAAGATATCCTTTGCTTATAAACGCTTTGTCCGGATGATCCATCGCAGCCCCATTTGCTGATCAATGTTAGTTTCTGAGGAAGAATTTCCACCTCATTTTCAGGAAGACTTTCCAACAACCGTTTTGCTGTATGGTCCATAAGATCCTGCAGATTGGCTTTCGCAGAGACTTCCGTAAACTCCGTACGCAATGGTCGTGAATTTATTTTGGCTTGCGTAATATGCTTGTATCCGGGGAAAAGGTCAGCCCCGTGTCGCATTAAAGATGCCCGTAGTATCTCATATTTCTCTTTGGAAAGTTCTAAGTCCAAAAACAGAGCCAAGGCTTCTTCGGAACTATACTTTTTAATATGTGCGTTTGTGGGAGTGGGAATGCTTTCCTTAATCCTTTTTAGTCGCAGTGGGCTTGCATCAGCAACAGATTTTGTAATCTGCGACCTAACTCGTTCACTATCCTTTATGTATTTAATAGACAGCGCATCCGATAAATCCTTCGTGGTCAAGTCATTGGTGGCATCGGCAAGTTTCCTCTTTCTTGTGAAAATTGAACACTCCTCCATACTTTTTTTTGGCCTTCCTTTTTCTCCTCTGGTTGATGTGGAGGGTTTATCTACTGCCAATATATCCAGGATGGTGTCTTCATTAAGCCAGTCCTCGTATTTGGAGTTGAAGATGTTAATGGTTCGATTGCATTTCACCCATTTTGTCTTAATTTTGGCATGTATCATACAAAGATTATTTTTTATACTTTTGCTTCTCTCAATATTTCCGTATAAGCTATCGAGTTCTTCTAAAGCAGCTTCCGCGAAACACGTTGGTGTAATTGACTTTCTAAACAGTTCAAATAATTTTAAATTGTTCAACGCCATGTTTTCAATACTTGTTTCGCCAACTTTCAGTCGTAGACTAATGCAGGCATTAAGCTTGTTTTGCAATATATAGGCCTATGCTACCATGTCTACAAATGTACCTGTTACATGCATACATATGCATTTGGGCTGAATTATACAGTTTTGATATTATGCACGTAGCCAAATGAGATTTGTGCCTACCTGTACCATAAGTCAGTATTGTTCTTCACCATATGTACGCCAAAAATAATTTTTAAGTGAGGTGCGTACCTGCTTATTTCAATGAGTAGTTTTTTGTGCATCTTGTGTCTGTAACGGAATATTAGGACCAAATTTTTCGCCAGAGGCTCTCAGGTAGACAACTGACTCAAAATGCAATTTTCAAACTATTACATCAAAGTAACTGTCAGTCAAGGCATGTAAGGGATGCCCGCCATACAATTTCTGCAACAATGTCTTTTTAACGTTTTTTACCTGTAGAAGCCAAATAGGCACGTAAAGGCAGATAAAACCTTTTGAGTTATGTAAAAGACTAGTTAAAGAACATATTTTGAAAATATGGCGGAGGTAAAAAAAGGTAAATTTTTTTTATTTTCCGTCAAAGTTGAAGAATAGTGAAAAAATGGATAGTTTTTAAATACTGATTTACCTAGAGAAACACAAAGCAAACAGCACAATTTTTTTTATTGTTATACATTTAATAAGCACATCAATCACTAAAAACAAAAAAAAATACTATTCGTTGCCTAGTTTTCGTGATATTACACCTGAAATCGGATCAAACTACCTAAAAATTGTGTGTTTTTTTAAATCCGAAAATTGGTTAACTTTGAACAGTTATGTCTTCTAAACTAAAAATCTGATATTGTTAAGAGTAGCATATTTGAGATCGTTGAAAAGTTTACTATAAGATGGATTCATTTAAAATTTCGCAGGCGCACATGAAAATTTTGATTTTTGCAACCTCGTTTGCTCTACGGGCGCCACTGTGCGTCGGTTCAGCTGCAATACCGATATTGGCCTTAAGCCGAAATAATGACTCAAGTTAAATTTATTCAGTTCAAAGAAATTATGTACGCGTAAATATTAATTATTAAATTTAATTAGCATTTAACTTGAGAAAAAAAATTTTAAATAGAACAATGTGTTCCTTTAATTACTCTAAAAGTTCTTTTCAAATCGGGTTTATAACTTGGGTCTTGGATTTTGCGAACTTGAAAAAGGGAATCAAATGCCTCAAATTCAATCTGAATCATTGTTGAAAAATATCAAAAATATGATTTCCGATCGCTCTGAGCTTCAAGTTAGCGGGAAATTCTATTCAAAATATTGAATCGATTAAATTTTATAACAGTAATTTTAAGACTGTCTTCGTACTTTTTGCCAAAAGATGTGTATTGTATGTACAATTATATATTTTGCAAGATTGTTGTTGTTTGTTTGTTTGCTGTATTATTACTACAAGTGTTATATTTTATTATTAGATTTTTATTTCTAAAATAGTAAAAAAAAAACAATCAAAAAAATAAATAAATCCATTTTCTTTAAGGAATAAAAATCACCTGCGGTAAAATTCTTTAAAGATTCTTTCCTTTTCATATAAATAGCTTAAACTATGGTCAATGTTTGTGTAGTTAGTTTTTATGATCAAACATACATTTATGTACTTGTACCTCGTATTGATCTTAATTCATTTAACAAGTGTAAGTAAAAAAAAAATATTTTATAACAACGAACGAACCACTCAAAAGAAGTTGTTTGTATTGGATCGCTTGTCTGTCCTTGTATCTATTTGTTTGTTTATTTTTCTTGTTCAAAAGCTATAATATTCTTGTCTTGTATCTGGTATTTGGAGATGAGTTTATCTTTCTTGAGCATTATTGTTATTATATTATTTGTTGTTGTGGCTTAAAGAAAATGTTATATAACTTCCTAGAGTCTGGGTTATTATCAAGCAGAAATTTTGTTTGTTTGTTTGTTTTTTCCATGAAAATCATGTTAAGATGTTTCTTGTTTGCTTTTCTTTTTAAACCTTGTAACGTAATAAAATTTTATTTATTTTCCATGATTCTAATTTTTATTTGTTGCTCTTATGCAAACTCATGTTCTTGTAACACTATATATTATGTAAATCGAAATTTAGTTGATGTAGTGTCTTGCTATAGCAAAAGTATCCTGTTGTCTTGTATTACTGAGGGACTATACATTTTTATTTAGAACTTGTGTATAGTAAGTTTAAAGTCACCATATCTCATGGCTAACAAAATATGTTCGGTCTTAGGAATTGGAACATATGATCATCAAAACGAGCAATAATTGTTAGTAAAATCAAAATATACTTCTGTTAACTTGATGTCAGTCTGAAAACTTTGTGCCGCTTTTATTTCTAAATTAATGTTACCTTAATTGGATGTAAATGTTGCTTAAAAATACATAGTCAATTTAATGGCATTTTGTGATTGTGCCGGAAAAATGTGATGACAACAGGGGCAAAGTTTTTAAAATGGTATACAATTAAGACCCTAAGCTTTTTTGTAGCTACGCATTAAAAATCTTTCCGAATTATCGAAGCCAGTGTAGTGCGTTACTAAAAGAAATTTTCTTAACTTCTTTATAAAAGTATATGTTCGTTATTCATTTTAAACAATCTTTAGCAATTACTTAAGTAGCATCTTTTGTTTTTTGTTTTCTTTCTACTATTTCCTATATTGCAGCTTGTTTTGCACAGCACTTCTGATTAAGATAATTTGTTTATCAGTTTCCACATTATATTTGAATACACATTCATTGTTTTTTTATTTGCTTATGATTTCCCCCCCAAAACACTGGACTGGCTAGCATACACGTGTATGTTTGGCTGTACGTAGGTAGTAGATAGTTCTACCGCACGCAACGTTAAATTCGCCTAAGGTGCGAGGTTTTCTATTAGATAAAATAAATTTAAATGGATTTTAATGTTTTAGACAACAGCAACAAATACAAAAAAAAAAACTATTTGGAGGTGGGTTCCTCAATTTACTTTTAGATTACACATGTACCAAAGATTACCTACCTTGCTTGTTAGTATACACAAGTGCTTGTTTCTTTTTTAAGGGATTGCTAATACTTTGTTGGTTTTTCTGAAAAAAAAGGAAAGAAGAAAAATAAATAAATAAAAAAATTCTAAACAAGTGCGCTATAAAGATTAGTTATTCAAATATTTGTAGGTATATTTAGAAATACATATTTTAAATTTACGATTATTGCTCTTAAACAAGGCCCTATCTTAATGATAGCCATTAATTTGTGTCTAATTTGCAGAGCATTTAATTGTTTAATAGTATTAATTCTAAAAAGTCTTAAGGATATATATCCATATGTATATGAGTTTTAACTATTGGAAAATATTCGTAATATAAAATAAAGATTTGTTTGACTGACTTCACTTTAGGCAAGATTTTTTGCCTTAAATATAGAAGACAGTAATATAATGTTTTATATTTCTTTCTTTCTCTGTCTTTCTCCCACAAAAATAGGACTGGCAGCAAGTAAACTTTCTTAATGTAAACTCTGTCCCTAGGATAATTTTAATCAACTAATATGAAATATTAATAAATATATCACATTTTATATAATTTTGGATTGGAGCAACTGAAAATTGTTTTTTATGAACTTTGGAATGCTGAATTCGAATCTGCAGTCGGTTTTTGTTTTTGTTTTGGTTCTAGATTTCGAGATGTACATATATTAAAAAAAAATGAAGCAGTTGCATGATAAATGTATACATAACTAGATAATGGCTTCTCATATTCAATTAAAAAAAGAAAATCATAAATCGGCAACAATATTATCTTTAAGCCGCACCAACGTAGCTTTTTAATGTGATCAGTAGTTTCAGAAATATCCTGGAACTAATGCCAAATTTTTTTTTTTATAAAAAAATTTTAAAACATTCATAAAATATAAAAATAAAAGCAAATATTCCGCTATTCTGCTATAAGCATATAGGTAATTATATTCCAAGCACAACAAACCATGTTTCATTGATATTGATGGGCAAATTTTGATTTTGTGCACAATTAAGTGAACCAATCACAAATTAAATTTTTACTGTTGTATGAAAATCGTTACATTTATTAATCGAGTTCGCTCACTTAATCCTGAATAAAATCAAAAGTTGTGAATCGATTTTAATGAGATATGGCATGAACATGTCAAATCGACAAAAAATTATACAATAGAATTAAAAAACTATGGATTTTGTTATTATTTGTGGTACAAAGCACTGACAAAAACGTTTGAAAATCATTAAAAATTTCATAGAATTTAAAATTAAAATCCACTATAACCCAGACATTTTTTATCCGATCAAAGCAACTCATCCAATCTTCAAACGTAGCTTAGCAGCCTTTCAAATAAGATGGAACACATTTTAATCGAATCAGCTTTTATTTCTAGATGGCGCTTTAAAAACAAGTGTAGATCGAAAAACACGAATGGAGCGTCATCTGAACAATGGCCGAAATGAAAAAGAAAATATTTTTGCCGTGTTCAAGACACTAATGCTTTAAAAATATATTAAAAAATTTAAAAATTCCAAAAACAAACAAAAAATGGAAAGAAGTGTAATTGCATTTAATAAACTGAAATCAAACTTTTGGCCATATTTTGCTCTATAGGTCCCCGAAACTAAAAACAACAACACCATGCAAACAACGGCATCATCATGAAATACTCCAAGTGTATAGAAAAGACTTTCATTAGTAGCATAAATATATATTTTTTATGATTAAAAAAACTGTTTTTGACATCTAGGCTTTTGAGCGCAAGACCTCCACAAATGACCTTTGAACTTATCACGGAAAATAGAAAGTTAGGAAAAGTACCTAACTTTAAGTTTTAGTCTAGAACCTATCACACTGTCTCTTAATCATGCCAATTGACCCCCTTCAATGACAGCATCATATAAAAGTTACCGGTACCTTTCATATAAAGTTTCGGAACTCGAACCGATTGCTAGTCCTTAGGAACCAGTCAAATGACCTGTCTTGTTACAGGCTCTCTTCCCTCTAGGGTCACTTTATAAAGGTGCTGCTAGCTGCATTAGTCACCGCGTTGGCTAAAAAAGAATGTGAATTCGATCACTACTTAGGGAAAGTCATCAACATTATGAATTTGTGGTATTTAATTAATTGTTGTTGAACTGTTTAAGTGATGAATGCATACTACAATTGGCGTAGATAAGCCTTTCTCGGGGTTACATTTGTGTCATTCGATTATGATTACGGTGACCACCCATACACTATTATAGTGAATAGTACACTATTTTAGCCTCTTGTCCACTATTTTTTTTTTGTGTACGCTATTTGTAAATTTTGTTTAATACATGCCTTTTATGTACTTTATTTTTTCTCACAAATGTTAACTTTTTACTTCCAACATATTTAGCAAACAATTTAAAATCAGCTTAAATTAAATTAAAAAACTCTAGCTGGAAACCAAAGCGCTTGTTATTATTACATTGAACAGAGCCATCTGACAAGTGCTGATAAGCAAAATACACGTGAGAACTGACGATGGAAGTGTAGCGGCTTTCGAAAGTGGCGCTACTCTGTTCTGCTGTGTACGTTGAAAAATTAAGTTGATGTTAATTTTTTCCCTTGTTCCTTGTAATACTAATCATGCCCAATTCTTTCTGAGTTAAACGTTACGAACCTTAGCCTAATAATCAATTTGGACTCCCAATAATTTTTTATTCGATATGAATCTATTTTGTTTTTCTGCACCTCTATACAATTAGAAATCCATTGAATAACAACAAAAATATTTATAAGGCAAAATAAAAAACAAAATCCAAATTAAACCTTTAAGAAATTTATTATTTGACACATTGTCAAAATTTTATTTTAAATTAAATTTATTTGCTGATGGTTAAGCATTGTCTATATGAATTTCATTGGTGCTTTACCAAATCGTCAGTAGACTGCAACCATATTTTTGAAGAGTTACAAACTTCTTATCTTATTTACAGACTTTCAAAAACCATTTGAGAATTTACAAATAAATGATTTTCAAAAATAAGCATAGTACGCCTTGAAACTTATACAAAACCCAGCAAATAACTTTTTTACTCGATATGAATCAATTTTATTTTTCTACACCAAATAAGTTTTAAGTAGTTAAGTAGTAGGCAATAATTTCCTGACTGCTACTTCTCTTTTATAAACAAATATTTCATATGGATATTCAATAAAGCATTGAATTTAATAATGAATTGTTTTTTTTTGTCATAGACTGCAATCAAAACTCTGTTTGAAGAAATTTAAACAATTTGCAATCGTTAATTGAAACTGTTGTTTATTGTTAGCGATAGCAAAGCAAAAGTTTTTTTATAATAGTTATACATTAGCAGCATTTTTTTGCCGCAACTCAAATGGTCAGCAATAATTAATGTTGGCTTTAGATTTTTTAAACCTTAACACTAGTATAGTACAAAATAATTTGGATGAAAAGGCAAATGGATTTTTAGCTATTTAAAAAATCAAGCCTTAATAAAATCTCTTCTTACCGTCAGGGTTTATTAGAGCAAACGTTATTAAAAAACATAGATTGAAACCAATTCAAATAAATAACAAAAGCAAGCGAAACAATGAAAAGAAAATATGTTCTATCTTCTACATTAACCTTTTCCTATACAATGCTTTCTTTATTCATCCCAATCATTTAGCATCGTAAAAAATCTAACAACTGTTTATTTGCGGTCATAATTCAATAAAATTACTCTACACATAATACAAAAAAAAAATAACGATTAACACCACTTGCTTTCTTTGCTTTACTTTGAATTAATTTTAAGTTTCTAAAATTTGCAAATATTAAAGATAAAATCTTTCATATCTTTATTATATAATCACAAGCAAATACTAGTTTGCTGAAAGAAAGAAAATGATTACATAACATTATAAAACTATTTTAAAAGAACTTATAGGTCAGATCAAACTAATTCAAGCATAGCCAATACATGCTCTGTATTAAGAGAAAAACTCGCATTTCTTTTACCAAAAAAAAAAAACTACACAATTCAATGAAATGAGCAAAAAAAAAACTTGAAGACGAACAAAAACATTAACTTTTGAGCTTTTGATAATAAGGGTCAACGAAAAAGAATAGAAAAACAGAAAAAACTATAAGGCAGTTTTGGTCAAAATGCTCAAAACTGTTGTTAGAAGAGTTAATGTGAGCAAATTTAACAATACGAATTTTTTTATATCTCTTTTTTTTATTTCTTGTCTAATCTTTTGGCTAAAGTTTTTTTTTCTTTTTCCATTTCAATAGACAGCAATAAAACGGTAAATTAGACTTCAAATTTTTGTCTTCTTTCCTTTTTGCAAAAAACAAAAGGAGAAAAATGTTTTGAAAATCAACACAAAAGCTCCATTTATGCCACTTAAAGTCTTTAAATGACTTTTGTAACACACTCACCTCCAGTAATAATAAAATATAGTCTGAGTATAAGCCCATTTAAGTGACGGCTGGCAAAAACACTGCCTGATATTAAGTATCAACAGAGCACACGCCTTAATGAAAAATGAAACATTTTTTAAAACAATTTTATGTGGACTTCTTCTATGGTTTCTAATTCAATATTTCAAGTGGAGCGGAATTAAAATACACTGTACAAAAACGACTGATTCTGGTAGAGGGCACCAAAAACACGTGTAACATTTGGCTCACAGAATTTTGTGTTTGAATTGAAAAAGTAATTTTTTCTGTGTTGTAATTTTGATTTTTTATTTTATATTGTTAAATAGTGTAATATATTTCTTATACTGTTACATTTTACATTTTGCATTATAAAAAAAAAATTCGCTGCAAATTCCACCATTAAAACAAAAGACTTAAGCATAAAACCTGATTTTAAATATATTAAGGATTTTTATTTTTCTTTCAAGGATGGTTGTAAGTAACCTAGTTCTCTGACAACACATATCAACTAAAGCCACAAACATTTGATTCTTTAAGCACACTGATTATTGTACTTAAACTTTTAGTTGTTTCTTTTACGAACCATTTACAGAATCATTGATGTAACCTGTCATTGAATCACATTGCAATTAAACTACAAATATTGCTTTTCAAAATTCATCTCACCACATATACTGTTTATATGTGCCTTAAAAAAAATTCAGAATAAAGTGGGAAACTGAATAGACAGAAAAATCTCAAATAAATAGAAAAAAGTTAAATGTTAAAAATGCCGCTTTAATTTTAAAATACAACAATTGTGAAAAACGGGAAAACTGTATAAAAACCTAAACATTTGACAAGTTGTTTCTTTTTTTCATCTTCTATTTGCTTTGTAGAAAAATGCCGCCTTAAGAACAATATTAGCTTAACATCTTTCTACGACATTATTTTTGTTTATAAAAGAATAAAAATATAAATAAATAAAAAATTTATATGAAAACTCTTAAATCTTAAGCAAGGTCTACTTATGTTTGCTTTGATCTTCTCTATAATTCTATATAATGTTGTCAGATGTCTGTAGTACAGATTGTAAAACGTTTAATTTTTTCGCAGTTCCTTCTCTTCACAACTCAATTTATTTCTCACATGATCATTTGGCAATATAATATATACAGGATTCTTTGCTTTTGCAGGCAGAGTGTGAGGAGTGGACGTGCAATTGAGTTTGTTTAAAAACTAAAACTCAAGTGTTTAGCCAAAGACCCGTTTCTTATTTATTTATTCATAGATATTTTTATTCTAACTATTTAATGGAAAAAATTAATATTTTCTTATTTGGTGTTAAGACGCTTTGTACTCGTATGGTTTTATAGTTTTTTATTTGTTTGTTTGTTTGTTTGTTTTTTCCCGTTATGTTGAATGTGTTTATCTCAGGGGAATTTTAACAATTATTTTTCCTATGATCTGTTCTTAAGAGTAAAGGGCGTCACATTTCTTTCTTTTTTCGTTTTCATATTGCTTAGCAAAATGTGATTTGTTTTAAAATTTTCTATTTTCATACAATTACTGGTTGACCAATCAATTTCGAGTTTCTAAAACTATTAAACGAATCGTGCGACTGAGATTTTGTCCGTTATGGACGTTGTTGCTTGCCACAAAATATTCATTTAAAGTCATTTTACTAGACTAAAATTCGCACATCGGACAATATTCCAAGGAATAAAGGAAAGTATAACGTTAATTAATTCCACCTGGCCCTGCCTTAATGAACTAATACAAATAAGTAATATTAAAAATTCAATTAAAGTAATTAACGAATTTTCTTATTTATGACATCGTCTTGCCGGAACAAAATGTACATTGCTGTTTAACAATTACAGCCCGCAATTAACTACTATCTATACTAAAAACAAAACCTTAGACAAATATTTTTAATTTGTTACTATAGTTACATTTGCGGCACTAAAATAATTGCAGTAAATGGGGTGCAGTTGAAATATTAAATAGAAAGCTTCAACATTATTTATGTTGTCGTCTTCCCAATGATTTTAAGTCAACAATAAAAAAGCCCTTTTCTCGTATTTTGCAAAAAAAAAAAACTTTATCACTCAAGCACATAATAACCGCTTGTTGCTTAAGTCTTTTGATTTATTTTGCAGAATGTTTGACTAGCTACAACCGCAACTTCGACTAGAATTGTTGAACTAAACTTAAGACGTGTATTTTAAACTTGAGTTAATAAGGCATTAATGGCATTAAATGGACACACTCCACGGCAGACAGACTACAAAGAGACATTGAAGAACATGAGAAAAACGGTATTTAGTTTTTATTAGAAAATTCCCCTTAATACTCGTATGTACGTATGTTGGGAATAAAAGTTTAATTCACTGCAAATTGCTAATTAAGAATAAAAGTAAATTAAAATTTTTAAAATTCCCTTAAGTTAATCGTTCACTTAGGCATTAGAGTTTGGGAATTCAAAAATAAATAATAATAATAGGTAATGTTATTAGAATGAAAAAATAGTAATAATGCGAAAAAAAGAGGAAGTAAAGAAATAAATTTGTTTATACAAGAATTTTTTTCTACAATATTGAAAATTGCGAAACGTGCTTCCTGCATTAAAAACATTATTCTAAGTATATATTTCTATCCATGTTTGTCACACTTTCATTATCATTTTTAAAACTGCAGCTGGCAAATTTTAATAATTTTGCACCCGCAACTTGTTCCTCATAGGCGGAAAAATGTCGTTAAAGTTTTTAATCGTTTATTATATTTACGAGTTAAAGACGGTACTTAAAATAATTAGTTTGCTGTGTGCCTCTATTTTACATGAATTTATTACCTACACAGTCTTTGACCGAGTCAAATTTTAATTCTTTCTGGTTATTTGTATTTAAATTAATTATCACGTTCATGCGATTAGTATTGTCATTGGAAAAATACATACATTTTTCAAAAGATAATACTGTGCTTAAGACAGGCACTTTCTTGATAAATTTACATTGTGATAATGCAGACAGTTTATTAGAGTCCGACCGAATATTTGGTTCCGGTTTCGGATTCGGCCAAAATTGTGGTTTCGGCTGATATTCGGTTTAGGCCAACTTTTTGGCCGAATACCGAAACCGAAACTTTTTATTCTCTATAAATAAGGAAGTTAATCGAAATAATATTTTCCAAATTTAAAATATGTCACCGCCATGAATCTGTTTTTTTTCGTCCTATATCTTTTCAAATTGAATGAAAATTTTACTTAGTTTTATAAAGCGCAACCAAAAGATATACATAGCAGCATCAAGTATTTAACTGTTTGTTGCCAAAATAAACTAGGGAATGGTAAACCGATTTCGATTCCAAACGAAAATCTATTTTGTATTATAATAAATCGATTTTTTTGCACTTAAATTGATTATTTGCTTTTTAAAATACATTATTTTAAATAATTTCAAAATATGAAGAAAGCTTATTTTCAATCTTCACGATAAATTCAATATCGTCGAGAAAAATTCTTTATTGTGTACATCATCAATGAAACGCGGCCGTAACAAAAAAAAAAAAGCTTCACTTAAGTAGAAATGAATGAAGTCTTATAAATTTTGTGTCAAAAATAGGTAAATATTCCACTTTATATCTTTTTTATTTATTCCGACTGAACTTTTTGATTGGTGTTCTTGTAACGTCATCAATAGAGTGATAAAACACTCCTCAATGTGTATGTAGCGAGCCCAATATTCCAGTTCTATTTATCATTTAAGCTAATTTTATGCCAATTTTTTATTAGTCATATGCTCATTAATACTTAAGTTTTATATTTGCTCGATGGAATGAAAACTATTCAATTTCTACTATTATTTTGATTGACACTGTATGTATGAAGAAATACTCTTAAGCCCTTTTTCACAGTGTACAGTTAAAAGCTAACGTATACTTTAACGAAGAGTTTTGTATGCCGAATTTGCCGTTGAAGACCACATTAACTTTTAATCACATTGTGAAAAGGGCCGTTAATAAAGTAAATGACTTTTCAGTTCTGTTAAGTTTTTAAAATGTCAATATTTGTTAATGCAAAAAAAGTTTCGGCAAGTTTCGGATTCGGCCGAATATTCCGATTTTTTGCCGAATATTAGTTTCGGTTCGGGTTCGGCCTCAAAAAACGGGTTTCGGTCGGACTCTAATGTTTGTGGTTTGTTCAACTTAAATATTCAATTTAGTTTGGCTTTAATCTTTTCTTTATTTGTGTATATTTTTATATTACAATTCATTTGAAATTTATTTTTGTTAGAAACCCGCAAATAATTACCCAGCAAAAACTTGGTAATGTGTTGTCGGTACCGAACAATTGGGCAATTCAAAGCGAGCTTGCATATTGTTCTATCCCGTATTTTGTATTTAAATTTTGTAAATAAATTGCGATGTCTTGTACACTTTTATTTTTCACAAAAACTTTTGTTTGTTTATTTTACACATTTTATTTAAATTGATTTTATTTTAAACATCAAAATTTAAAAAAAATATTATTGAATATGAAATACAATGTTTTTAAAACACATGGTATTCATGTGTAAAATTTTGTGAATTTTTTGTTTGAAAATTTTAAATTTTATGCATGCATAAAATAATATGAAATATGAGAAATTGGACTTATATGGATGGCACTGCTTTGAATTGCCCAAATATACTTTTCACCATAAAGTACATATAGTCTACATTACTGTATATATATTAATTTTCTTTATGTCTGGTGTTATACCCTGCTCAGACAAGGATTTTTAATTGAGACAATTTAATTTTAATTGAGCAATTAAATTTAGTGTTTACACATAGTAAATTAAGCTTGCTCAATTAGCATTTGACTTGCCAATGGTGTAATAAGTATACAGGTGGCCGCATAAGGCAACGAATACAACAATAAAACAAAAACTAGATAATGGTTGTCAAAAAAATACACGTGTTTGACGTAGCTTATGCGCAAACTTACCAGAGCAAAAAATAATCATCTGACGTTATGCTGCCATCTGTATACTTATTACACCATGGGCTTGCCACTGTATAAAATTTTTGCTTCTCACTGAACATACTTCGCAGTGAAGATACTTTTCAGGAAGGGTTGTATTTCGAACTTTACTCAATTTATGAAACAATTAAGTACTAATTGCTCAATTTATTAATTGCAGCCTCTTATGGTAAATTGAGCTGAATTGAGGGCTTAATTGCGTAAATTTCCTAAATTGCGCAATTAAGGTGTATGTCTGAACAGGGTATTAAGCTTCTTATTCCTCTCTATTCTAGTATATTTTGCAGGCAGTAGGTACGAATACTAGTATGTGAATGTTTGTTTTGTTCATTTATTTGATTAGTGTGCATTCTTAGCTTTGTGCGTTTAGAGTTTATAACAATTAAGTTATGAATTTTAGTCGACTGCATGACTTAAATCCAAATAACTCTTATGAATAGACCGAGTTTAGTAAAATTTTTCTTTGTCTACAAACTTCACATTTCTCTCTAAGTAAACATATAATTTAATTGGAAAATTAAATCAAAAGCGAACTCAAGCCGAAATAATTGAATTTCTTTGAAGTTAGTAAATAAGTGAAAACCAAAGCCACCTAATAAAAAATGAAATAAAATTTATTTAATTTTGTATTATTTTCATAGGTATTTATTTAATAAATACCTATGAACACTGATGAAGGGGCGTTGCGGCCTCCGTAAAATATGTTGTTATGTGCTACCGTGTGGGTTGGATCTAATTCACTTTTCCTTTGCCCAGTTCCAAAAATGTAGACAAAAAATAAAAAACATCAGGCGCGGATACAAAATGGGAAAAGGGGAATTTCCCCCCCAAAACGAGTAAATTTGTATAGAGTTTCTAAAATAAGTTTGCAAAAATAGTATGTTTTACTTAGAAGTTCCCCCAAAAAAAGCTCAAACATAATGTAAAAACTGTTACAACATACTTTTTGAAGAACATTAGTTAAATCGTTCGTTAATTTGATTTACTTTTTTTTATTAAAAAAAAAAGAAACCAAAAAAAAGTTTCTTAAATTTTTCAAGTATACAAGCAAAAGCTAATTATTCTGACAACATAAGCAGAACGGAATAACTTATATTTTTCAGTGTCGCTACGCAGTTAATCAGTATTCATGTGTGTTTTTCACTTTTTATTTGGTGTCAGTTGTACTTTTCTACCACTAATTAGACAAATTATTGACGCAGAAAGAATAAGAAAAGTTTCTACATTTTCCGCAATCATTTCAACAAAAGATATGAGAATACTTATTAATAATTATATTTTCCGTATTACTCTGTTTTCCCTAAACTTAATTAAAACTTTCACCCACACAACAGGTGTGTCACAGAAACCAAAATCGTAGAACAATAAAAAGAATTTGTCAATTGCATGACATAAAAAGTTCGCCAAGGTAAACATTAAGAAGATATTCTGTGAATACTTCAACGAGCAACATATAACTATTTGCTGTTTTAGTTTTTTTAAGAGAAGTAACACACTCAGGCAATTAATGCCTACCAGCTAATTATTCAATATGTCACCTTCCTAGGAAAAGGGATAGTACAGCGAGAAGAGATGGTGAAGTGGGAGAGATAGGGAGCTTAATACCCTGTTCAGACATAGATTTTTAATTGAGACAATTTAATTTTACTTGAGTACTTAAATTTAGTGTTCACACATAGTAAGTTACGCTTAAGCAATTAGCCATTGACTTGCCAATGAAGTAATAAGTATACAGGTGGCCGCATAAGGGCAACAATAAACCAACAACTATATAATGGTTGTCAAAAAAAATACACGTGTTTGACGTAGCTTATGCACAAAATTGCCAGAGCAAAAAATAATCGTCTGACGTTATACTGCCATCTGCATACTTTTTAAACCATGGGCTTGCCACTGTGTACAATTTTTGCTTCTCATTGAACACACTTCGCTGTAAACATACTTGTCACAAAGGGTTGCATTTCGAACTTATGAAACAATTGAGTACTAATTGTTCAATTTATTAATTGAAGCCTTGTATGGTAAATTGAGCTCAATTAAGGCCTTAATTAAATAAATTTCCTAAATTGTGCAATTAAGGTGTTTGTCTGAACAGGGTATAGGACGCTATATCGCCGCTAAAGAGGAGTTTTTGTCCTTTTTTTAAGAAATGTATAAAAGGATTTATAAATCGAAGTGTTAGAAGGTTGGAATGTGACTGAAAAATGTTTCTTGCGGTGTTTTACACAAAATTGCGGAACGCATCTTATAAGTTAAATGTAAGGATTATAAGATATCCTATGCCGACTCACTATAACTATGTACATATGTGCAAAAGTGGCGAACTTTATCTCCCTCTAAAATGTTCCTTTTTTGTTTGTTTTTTTGTTAAGTGTTTTTTAACGTTTGTTTCTTTATTGTTAAACCGATTTAGAATTTTAGATTAGTGATATTATTTAAAATTTCGTTGTTTTGTACTTGTTGTCCATTAATCTCTCTCTCTGTTTATGAATCGGTTTTCTTTGCAAGAATGATTGTTCTAAAGGCAGTTAAATATATTAAAAGTTTTGAGTCATCTTATTTTTGCTATTAATATTTTGTCTATAGAGTATATTTTATTAGTTTTAAATACAAATTCTTAAAATTTGTACTTCCACATCATTAATAATGTATGAGGATGACTAAATACATTAATATCTTGTTTTCTTTTTCTTTCGTTTCAGGTAAGTTCACATAAATCAGTTTGTTTGTCACAACAGTGCGGCCTGGCCTTCCACTTCTTCTTTTCTTCAATGTGCCCGTTTGATTTTATGAATTGCGTATAACTGACCTAGACTACATCTGATGATGACCAAGTGAGTGCAAGATGACAAAGAAGAATAAAAAAATGATGAGACACCTGTTGCTGTAAGCAATGACAAACAGAACATTAAGGTCAAATACAAAGTTAATTACATACACACAGTCAGCGACTGAAGCAAATTATTGAGACAAAGTAACAGAAAATGACAGTTTAAATGAAAATACTTTTATTAACCCAATTTTAAAAAGTCAGAGAGAGGGAAATAAAAACTTAAGCAAAACTTTCAGCGTTTTAAATTATTATTGTGATAGATGGCAATAGTGACAGTAAAAAATAAGTTGTTCGTAATATTTTTTTTCTTTTATTCAAATTAAACGCCCACATTTTACAAGAGTTAGCTGCTAATAATTTGCATAAGAACTAAGTAAAGGCCGAAACTCAACTTTTGCATTTTTTATTGCAGTGAAAATGCGATAGATTAGTCGAGCAGAATGGAAATAATGATGATATTGGATGTTGATAATGAGACGTTTGCTAATCTTTATCTGAAAGATGGTCATGATAGTCTATAATTTAAATTATTTTGTTTACACTAGTTTATTGTTTCTAGTTTCTTTGAACGGGCGTTAGGAGTTTCTAAAATAAAAATAAATTTAATAAAAAAGTTTCACTATTTTCCAATTGTATTGTTTCTGTATATATTGTTGTTGGTGTTCAATTGTTCAATTTCACTTACGCCCAAATAACCTAGATATTGTCTCAGTAAATTCCTTTAACATCTTATAATACTGGCCTAAGCGAATCGTGAGAATTATTTTTGGTGCTGCGAGTGGCTTTTTATTTTTCGCTTTAGCTTTAAAGTCATGGTGGTTTTGATAAGTTTTATTTGTTGGAAATCATTATTTTTCGTAGTTACAATTGAAAGAAAAGACTGCATTTGCAATGTTATCATGGCAAATTTTGTCTTCATACAAGAGAAGACAATTTTTTGTGCATTTCATTTTCTTAGTTCATGCTAAAATGTTAAAAGAAGAAAAATTTCGCTTTTTAGCCAACCAGCCAGCCAATGAGTTAGAAATAGAAACTTAAAGCAACAAAAAAATGAATTTACTAGAAAGTAAACATCTCCCAGTAAAGGATGAAAGCTAACTCATACATTACTACTTAGTTACATATAACTGACCCTAAAAAAAAAATAGCTTTTTATTTATTTTTCCCTCCAATCTCTTTGCACTAAAACTCTCAGGTGTTGAGTTTTGTTTTGCTTGCTTTTTTTTTTTAATTTTCTGATGGTTAAGTGTGTTACACAGATTTTGTTTACTAAGCGGCTTTTTTTAAGTCTTCATACTTTGTTTCTTCCCTTGATTTCGGTCAAATGAGGCTTACAGTGTAATTGTAATTGTATATAGTATTAGTCACTCATATCTTAAGAAAAAGAAGAAGAAGAAAATAATAAAGATGGGAAACATGACTCGTCACATGCAGTTATGCAGCCGGCATCACAACATGGATCAAACCCCTCACATATTTTCAATAGATGATTAAATGGAAAACGTGCCAAGTAAACAGACAAATAAACAAATACTTTCAAGAATAATGATAGTTTTCGGTTTGGGATTGTAAGTATTTCTAAGGAAATAAACAATTTTTTCCATATCTTAAATTGTTAATATTTGAACAGAGTCATTTTACGAAAAGTAATTTTGATTTTCATATCATCTTGAAACACAGAGAACAACCTACACTTAAGTGACCAGTATCTTATAGCATTATTATATTATGCTTGTAATTTATGGTTCTTATCAAGTTATATACTAGATAATTGCTGCATATCATGTAACCATAATATTGTTTAAAGTATTCATTGTATAGTTATACATAGTATAACGTAAAATAACAATAACATTTTCAGAGACTTGTTCATAAGTAGAAAATAAGTCAATAATACACATTTGAGTGTACTCTCCTTTTTATTTTTAAAAAAAGTTTCCGTATAAATAAATGCCTTTCATCCAGCGACTCACTTACTGTTTTTAGTGCATCCACAAAGACCTCTAAATAAGTTGCTGGGCAAGAATGGCCAGCTCAGTCGGTTCTAGCTCTTTCCACAACCATTTCTTTAAATTTGAACACATAAAAAACTGATGTACTTTTTGAATTGATATTCAACCGACCAACATTTCGATGGAAGACTTTTTTTCTAAATGGGGCTGTATATTCTTGACTTTTTTACGTAATTGGTCCAATAATGATGAATAGTATATTTAAGGTTATAAAAGATCTGGTGTTCAAGTTGAGTCTGAAACTTGGGTGTCTTTGAAGGCTTATAGTAAAATGGCAAATATTTTTATTGAACATTTTAGCTCGCTATATCGCCGCTGAAGGAGCCTTTTTGACACCATTTTCAGAAAGGGGAAAAAAGCCCAATACAACGACGAGTTAGAGGTTTAAAATATTCCACAAAAATATTTCTCATGGTATTTTACATAAAAAAGCTAAACACATCATACCTTAAACGTATATCTTACGAATTTTCATAGGCCGAGTAATAATTGGAAATAAGTATGAAATTAACTCTTAAACAACTTTTAAGTGTTGAATGATTTCTGGCGTTCAAGTTCAGTGTGGAGCTTTGGTGTCTGGCAAATATTTTTGTAGAATATATCAGCCTATTATATCGCCGCTGAAGGGGAGATTCTTGAAATTTTTTTTAAAGAAAAGTACAAAAAGAGCCATAAAGTAAAGAGTTAGAGGGTAAAAATGGTCCACAAAAATATTTCCCATGATATTTTACACAAAAAAAAAAACTTAAGACGTTTTATACTTTAAACGTGAGTCAAAATTTGCAATGCCGAGTATAACTCTCCTAAAATATTTCCTAGATGTAAACTTTCAAAGCTCCAATATACGTATATTTTTTGGTGCCCTCTACCAGAATCAGTTGTTAAAACCATGCTATTTCGTGTACTGTACAGTGTTATTTAATAATAAACATTTTAATAACTACAATTAAAATTTGCTTCGAAGGACCATATACAAGTTTCAATCGGTGAAGGTAATTCTTGTTGACTCTGAAATGGTTCGAAGGATAATATGTAGGTTTCAATTAAAAGCAACCGTTGTTAATGTTTGGCGGCACCAAAGCGATTTATTATATTATAATGATATACAAGTAGGGATGCCAAACGGGAAATTCCGATCCGATTCGGGATTTAAGAAATCGGGACTTTCTGTACCCCATTTTTGCACAAATAATACATTATTTAATGTCACCTTTTAAACAAAATATTCCGGTGTGTGATGGAAATCGATCGATTTCAAATCACTCGATTTCATAAAACTAATAATAGGCAAATATATGTTATGTAAATAGCACGATACAGCCAAAACGAATTTAAGATCGAATAAAATATTCTAATCCTCGAAAACAATAAAAACATCAATAAATCATCTGTCAGGAGATTTTGGTTTTTGAAATCGACGTGATTTGAAATCGATCAATTTCCATCATATACCAGATTATTTGAAATGTCATGTTAAAGAATGTTAAGTCGAAAAAAGTTCAAAAAAGTAATTTAGTATTCATCCTTGTGTACATATAAACTGAACAAAAACTAATTTTGGAGAGCACAAATGAAGGACCAACGAATGTCGGGTTGTAGTCCAAAAATGCTCCGTTTGTTAATCGCAAATTATGTAAGCAAACTTTAAACGTCCACGAAAGGGTTCATAAATCATATAAACAACACTGAAGAAGTTCAGATGATTGTATTAAAGAAATATTGAGAACGAACCTCTTTAACTTGTTCAAGATCTTGTCAGGAATTGAAGCTTCGTTGCCAAAACAATAGTACAGCACACCATCCACTAGTCTATGAGGCGTAAACCATTTTGAGATCGCGGATTCTGTATTCCCAAATCAATGTAAAAATAGAGAAAACACGATGATGAATATTTTTAAGCGACAGAATGTACCAGATACAAAAAGCCTTTCAGACAAATCAAAATCAAACGGATTGTTAACTTAAAAAGTTGAAAATGAGCTTTTAATTTAAAAATAGCAGTTTTCAATTGATAAACTCTAATTTCTTAATTATTAAAATTTTTCGGGATTAAGAAATCCTGAAAAATCCCGATTCGTGATCTTGGGATGGTATTTCTAAATCCCGAAACCTGGTTTTGCAAAAACCAGTACCGATTGGCATCTCTATATACAAGGCTATATATTTTATTCAATTCTTTTGTGTGTGGTTTTCAAAAGGAAACTACGAAAATTTTTAAATTTACTTCTCTATTACAGGGGTGTTATCACAAAAATGTATTGTTTGGGAAAATGTTTAGTTACGGAGTTTTTAACATTTTGAAAGAAATTGTTCGTGTTCTTGTTGTAAATTAAAAAATTAATGAATTTGTATGTACATAAACTGTAATCGACTTTAATAGGCACATTCACTATTTCTCATTATGTAGCAATCAATCAGCAAAGGCTTCAACCATTTGACTATTTTTCCCCCTATTCTATAGAAGTTATCTCATCAGTTCTTTGGCAATTGACCTGCTTCTTTTTATTTGTATCAGTTAATATTAAATTGCTCTCATTTGGAAAAAAGTACAATACAAAATAGTATAAGGCATGTAAAATTTAGATTTTCTAATTTGGCCATTAGTAGGAGGAGCACATACAAAATGTACGAATGATAATTTTCATTATAATAATTTCTATGTCTAAGACAGTATTTTATTCTAAACTTTGCTTGGATTTGATGTTGTTAATGTGGCTCATATGATTGTTATTAGTATTGTTTTTGTAAGCTGTTTTATATAATGGCTGTTACATCTTAACCTAGACTAAGTCTGTGTTTGAATATTTGCGGTCGTTTTTTCTCTTCTCATCTCAATTGTATGTTATTTTCTCTAGTTTATATTTATTCATTTGCTATTTTGTTCTTTTTTTATGATATTTTATTTATTTATTTTTTGTAAAATTGTTTATGGTCAAAATGTTCAAATGTGCTTTTGATTAAGATAACATGCGTCTGTCGGTCTGTATGTCTGTTTCTAACTATGATTGTGTGCTTATCTGTCTGTCCGCTTTTGTACATGGCTTATAAAACAATTTTCATTATGGTTTGTTTCTTAGCCTGGGATATTTTTCTTTTTCCCGCTCGTCTGTTATATTATTTAGAGTTCATATTAGACAAAATCAAGTTAATATTCAATTGCTGACTTTTTATGTCAGGGTACAAAATTCATTGTACTGTTATTTTTATTTTATATTTTTTTCATTATTATTGTTTATGTTTTAGCTTATTTTTCTGTTTTGTTATTTAGTTGTGAGACGTTTTTTTTTAAGAACCTGACCCAAATAGTATTGATTTTCAATAAATTTTTGTATTTCTGTTAAGATTGCTAACGTTCACGTTGTTGTAAAAGATTTACAAGTTTAATTTTCTATTTGAAATTATTGTCATGATTTTTTGGTTAAATATGTGAGTTAACAGATGATCTTAAATGTGATAGTGATTTGAAAAGAATAGTTTTAAATTAAATCGACAAAAATCACGGAATATAAATTGATAGATTAAAAACTAAAAATAACAGACAGCTCGATGGATTACCAATGAATTGAGGAATTTATT
Organism: Panzeria rudis; assembly: GCA_956483635.1. Taxonomy (NCBI): domain Eukaryota; kingdom Metazoa; phylum Arthropoda; class Insecta; order Diptera; family Tachinidae; genus Panzeria; species Panzeria rudis. The sequence continues at coordinate 163,988,475 of OY101447.1, read as the reverse complement.
TTACTAGTACACGTTTGTTGGACATATAAATTTATTTTTCAGTGCTAGTCATGTCAAATTATTTTTTTTTATTTGAGTAACCTTGAACTGTAACAGTAATATTAAGCCCATACGAATGTTGGCTGTAAATTAATAAGATTGTTTCTCAATTGATCAATGTTTAACATGAATTTTGTTCCATAAATGATTCATGCTATAGAGACCTAAAAAGTTGAGTAAATTTGTAAATTCTCAAATGGTTTTTGAAAGTCTGTGCATAAGATAAGAGGTTTGTAACTGTTCAAAGTTGTGATTGAAGTCTATTGACGATTGGGTAAAGCACCAATGAAATGCATATAGGCAATGCTTAGCCAATAGCAAATAAATTTCATTTAAAATAAAATTATGACAATATGTCAAATAATAAATTTCTTATAAATTATTTAATCAGTAAGAAATCTGTAACCCCCCAACCCCCTGGAGCATTAAATAATATGTGAATAGCTTAGACGTGTTCTTTTCCATTGCATGTGGGATGGAAGTCAAGAAGTGTTTCAAAAAATATGAGAAACAGATTTTTAAACAGTTTTATTTACTTTCGCTTTTGTTTGTCTCTGGATTTGTAATCAAATCTTGCAATTTTTTTCTATTACTTTCCAACTTGTTTAAGGCCTCAGCAGAGAAAGCTTTCCGAATACCCTCAAACTTGGACTATAATGCAAATATAACTTCCACAATTAACCGGAATCTTTTTCCGCCTTACTTCTCTTAAAATATGAAAAGAGGTAAGTAAACATTGTGGAAGTCAAATCTGGAAAAAAATGGACAATGTAATTGGAGAACAGCCCAATCCGCTAAAAAATTTAATTATAAACTTTATACCTTCCAAAAATAAAAGCAGTGTTATTTATCACAATATTGGATGAAATAAGTAAAAACTAAGTTTAAAAAAATTCCCCCATTTAGCTAAAAATAAGTGATCTTTCATGAAGACAACAATTGGTGAAAAACTTTGAAAATTTCATAAAATGAATATTCAATATTTACATGCTTTAGAACTTCTTTCTTAAATAAAAAATAATTTGATCGAAAGATTAAACTAAAAACGAACTTAAGCCAAACTAATTAAATAATTTTGGAGAAAAACCATACAGTTCGACTAAAATTCATAACTCAATTGCTAAAATTCATAACTCAATTTCATAAAATTTTAACTTTTATTCCCTATAAATCAATAATTTTTTATCCGATCATATTCAATTATCCACTATACGGCGCGGCGCGTAGCCTAAAAAAGATTTAGATCACTTTACTCGAACTAGCCTCTGACTAGCCGCTTTAAAGAGAAGTATACATCGAAAAACACAAGTGTACCGTTATGTGGGCAATTGCCGAAACTATTTTTTCCCGTGTTTAGTACATACTGATTACTCTGAAAATATGAATATTAGAAACTTTATACCTTTGCTTGTAAAGCCGTGTAATATTCGGCATGCATTGCTTCTCGTTTTTCCAAGCAGTCAATCATGACCATGCACATCACAAATTACTGTAGCCATAACCTTACCAGCCAATTTCATTATCCTTGCTTTCTTTGGGTAAAATATGTGGTAAACAAATTAAGTAAGATCGCTACGGATATGCTCTAAACTAGCTCTTAAATTAGTCACAGGATAGTGATAACATTCAGTGCGCATATTGGTGAATGCTTTTTCATAGCCCATTTTTCGTGCGAAATTGGAGTCACGCATTTTTACTTGTCTATTATGCCAATGATTTCAAAAGTAACTGCTTCAAATGGACGTCCTGAAAGATGTTTACCTTTTTTGGACGTACTGCCGCTTTTAAATTTATTTAACAAATTATGCACGGGAAATATTGTAAGCCTTGAGTTTAATGTATAAGATGTGTTCATCATTTTTATGTAAAACACCACGAGAAAAAATTTTGTAAAACATTTTAAACTCCACTTCTTTGTATGAATCTTTTTGTCCCATTTATAAAATAAGGACAAAAAACTTGGCATAAAAAGACAATTAAGCTCCAGACTTAACTTTAACGCCAGAAATCATTCAAAACTCAAAATGTGTTAATTTCGCTCTTATTCACACTTAGTACTCGTCATAGGAAATTATATAAGCCTTACGTTTAAGGTATAATATGTGTTCCGCTCTATTATGTAAAACACCACGAGGAAAATATTTGTAGTACAATTTGTCTAAAAATACTTACAAACTCTCAACAAAATAGTTTACTCAATCAAACAAAACTATTTATAATATTATTTAGGTTGGCCTCAGATCCTGCAGTATCGAGTTCGTTCAGTTCAGTTTACTACAATAATAAGGCGGGCTATAATTGAATTCACGGGAGATAGTGTGGACCAGGGACGTAACAGTTATAAGAGAAATGGCAAAAAGATCTTATTTAACCATTAATATTGATGAATTCAAATAATGGTTATAATCAACCATTATCGTAAGTTATATATCATTTTGGTCATCGTAGCCAATATAAGTGAAAAATATTTTTTTTAGTTATGAATAACTATTAATCAACCAAAAAAGTTTTTTGGTCACCAATAACCATTATCGAAAGTAATTTTATTTTTCGGTTATCTCTAGGGCAAGAAATTGCCATTTCTTTGAAAAAGTAAACAAAACGAGCAGTCTAGTAAAATATTTATAGCCATATGAAAATAAAAAATATTTATTCTCTCCAATTACACAGAATAACAGTAAACTTTCGTTTTGACCAAAACTAAAATTTTTCTAATCTGTTTCATGCGCTAAAAATACTATGTATGTCCTCAGTTTTTCCCTGTCACATACAGATTTTTTTGTGGGCATATCTAACATGTCCACTAACTACACTAGTATATTTCGCCTTAACTCGAGAATAATATGTCCGATTTCGATCAAAAAAACACCAAAAGATTCATGATAAAATTACTTTCCAACTGTCTTTATATAATTAAGTAAACAAATCAGTTGTTTCTTAGTTAATCACAAACTAGTATCGAAAAATAGTGATTTTTTATGAAAAATGAACAAAAAGTTCTAAAAACTCATAAAAAATGTAATATTGCAAAAATTAAAATTTTTAAATATTGTTCCTAAGCACATAAATAAGGGACTATTTACATATTTCGGAGATTCTATACCACCCCCTTTGTAACGCTTTTTAAAAAATTTTCAGTATAATCTATCTAATCCGTAACAAATCTTTAACCCCCCCGGAGCGTTACGTAGTATGTGAATAGCCCCTAAGCCATAAATCATTAAAATCAATGGACAACTGTTGATTTTATTCACAATTAAATGAAGCAACTCAATTTATAATAACAATATTTCCATACAATATACATCCACACACAAATTCAAATTTTACTGTTGCTTGGAAATGATAGTTGTATATTTAGGTATATTTACTTATTGCATTTTTACATTTTTTAAGTGTTTTTTGAAAAAAAATTTTAAGAAAAATTTCAGTTTGGTTGAACACGGAAAGAAAAACTTCCAATTCGTAGGTCTGTGCTATCGACTTAAATTCTTTGAATCTTTTCTTTTCATTCAAAAGATGTTGTTGCACCACCCATTAAAACAAGTTTATTAAACAATGTAAAGCTTTAAATCCGTTAATATCGACATAGATATGACGCACTCCGATCTAAGTTTGAAAATAATCAGATTCTAGACCATTTGCGTACATCACAAAACTGGTAGAAAAATTGTTTTTCATTTTCAATACACACAACTTTTCTTTAGTATGTCTTGGATGAAAATCAATAAATGTCTGAAGTTTTTACTAAGAATACAGCTAGTAAAATATAATATGAATGAAAAGTTTATGGTAAACTATCGGATTTTAACAATTAAAATTAAAAATCAAGTCATTAAAAAAATTAAATAGAAACGATTTTATATGAAGATTAAAACTATAAATATTTTTATAGCCCGTTAAAAAATTTTTAATTTAGTGAATAATCAAAATACGTAAAATAAGCTAATAAAATTTGATTACGACCCAAAACTTGAAATGCTTAAATCTTCCTGAAGACAAACTAATGATTGATGTGATGTTTAGGACTTTTGCTATTTAATTTTAAACTGGAAATAATTTGTAGCTTTCAAAAATGAATTAATTTTTTTTATAAGGAAATGATCTTAAGAACAACCAGTTTTAATTATAATGGAATGTAGTAAAATGAAGAAGAAAAAAACTTGTCACAAAACCGGCATTCAGTGTCACAACAAGTCACTTTTTTTCTATATATATATACATATATTCTTGATTCCTTAAATACAAATACAGACTTACCACCGATTCTGTTTTGCAACGCAATAATCTTCAATGTAACTTATGATGACAATGTGGAACGCAACCCAAATCTCACACCTTGTAACCAAAAACGTACAAAAACTACAACTATGCAAAGGCAAACTTAAAAGTAGTGTTATGCATTCAAGAAAAAAAAACAGTACAATGATGCGATATATTTTTTGCTGCAATTTCTGTTAAGCCTAACAAAGAATATAGGCAGTGGAAATATGGAAGAAAAAAAATATAAAGATGCTGGTTTTTCCTAATACAAAGATGGTTGCCTATAAAGTTGCTAGTGTAGGTAACAAGCAAGTTGCATTATTTTTGCAACATCCAGAGTCTCTAACGACAGACAGACAGACAGACAGTTAGGCAAGAATGAAAGAAATAACTGTTACAAAATCAAGTTTAAGACACCAATTTTAAAGAAAATTAAAAAAAAACATATAGAAAATAAAAAAGGCCGCAATGTGTACATTTTACAATGGAATTTTACTTGAGCTTAGAAGAGAAATAAAAAAAGTCTAAATATTATTCGAGGAGCTAGAACAGGCACAAACCAAAGTTGTGAATCTTCTTCTCGTCATCATCATCATCATCATGATGACGACCGTCATGTGTTTAAGAGATAAACAGCCACCAGAAAAAATATAATTTTTCTATCCAAAGAATTTATTGTTGAACTTAATAATGACGTTAGAATAATCATCAGGAACATTTTTTATAGACATGACGTATGAAAATCGCCAGAGGATAATATTGACTAGATTTGGCAAAAACCGAGAAGCTTTTTTTGCTCAATTTCATGTCAGAAAAAGAAGAACTTGGTGCTTGTATAAAATAAAAGGAATTTCGTTTTATATTTTTAATATTAAACTTAGAATTTATACTCAGGTGAATGACCCCCTTATTCATAAAACATAATGTGTGCTTGAAGTATACATTAAATCGATTTCGATTTTTTTTCTTAATTTAAAAGAATGTACTTTCAGATTGGTCCTGTTGAAAAGTGGACAGGGCCACGCCCATACGAAGTAAATACACATGCCTTTTCACCTACTTCTACTCAACCGAATCCTATGAAACTTTGCACACACAATAAACTTCTATTTGAATACTACATCATAATAATAAATGGGCAGTGATACGCCCATGTAAAGTAAATATTCTTTTTCAACAACTTTTATACATATTCTTATCAAACTTTGCATACACAGTGATCGTTGCAATACAATATTATGGCTAGAAAAGTGGGCTGTGCCACGCCCCTGAAAAGTAAATATTGATTTCAACATTTTAGCTGCTTCTACTTAAACGATTCTTATAAAACTTCGCACGTAATTAGTTGTCGCGTATTTTGTGGCCGGGTTTTTTTTAGCAAGATGTATTAAAAGTAGACATTGTTTTATTCGCTCCTCACATCTAAAATATAAAAACGAAAAACACAGAAAATGGAATATCAATTCTATATAATGCACAACTTTGGAGAGACAATTTTTTTTTTAATTTTGCGCTGATAGTACTTTTCTGCACGAAAAGTTATTCGCATAAAACTTTCTAAAAGAAAAAATTTTCTAAGAGAGAACTTTAATACAGGATGGAAATCATGGTGCAATTGCACTTTTTTTGATGCGTTTTGGTTCTTGTTAGTGCAGTGCACTATAGACAATTTTTGTCTTTTTCTGGCCAAAACTAGAAAATATAATATTGAACATTTTCAATTATATGTCTAAAACATAAGAAATTAAACGGGTCTGCTTCAATTTTTCCGCCATGTTGCTTTACCGTGTTACGTTATAGTTAATATGTTTTGAATGCGATTTCTAAATGAGTTAATAAGTAGCGACTGTATGCAGTGAATAATGTGTAAATTTCACATGAAGGTTTCAGCAATAAGAATTTATAAATTCTGAACCTTAATTAATGGAACATAATTTGGAAAGTGAGTACTTTGTTGATGTCTAATGGAATTTTGGTGAGTTCGTGTAATAGATTTATTATATCGAAATATCTAAAGTGACTTTAAGTTACACTAATATAACTATAACGTCCTTTTTCATTTGAACTTCCGAAAAAATAATTGATATAAAACCATCGCATTTCTCTAACAAATTTAAAATATTTCAGCTGCAAATATTTGCAAATTTGTTTAAAAACGTATTTCTCTAGGTAACTCAATGCACTAAAATCGGAAATATTTACTGGATGGGGAAGAAATAAAAAACCAAAAATTTCTTTTATCCATGCTTTAACTAATTAAAATTATCTAAAAAAAGTGTGCTTAAAAATTGTCACGCGTGAGAAGACTTGAACGTGAGTGACAAAAAATTTTTTCTACATGACATTAAGTGATAAAAAATTTTAGCGTCCTTAAGAGGTATGCTGGAAAAGGTCGTATTCAAAAAATTATTAAAATCGGTTTTGCCATTTGGCTCTAATTAATTTTGGCCGCAAAATGGGTAAAATTTCCTATAGTGCAGTGGTACAACCACCGGGACTTATTAAGTACAATTTAAAGATCAGAATTTTTATTAATGAAAATATTTATGTTTTTTTTTTTAATTTTATAAATTGTACTGAATATTTCGCGGTAGTAGTACCATGGTACCAAAGAGGTTCAAAACGCCCAAGAAAACTACAATTGAACCATGACTTCAACCTCTGGTAGTTCTATTGACTCCCACTAAATTTTTTATAGAAAAGTTTCTGTTTTAAAGCTCTTTCGTATAGATTTTTTTCTTTAGAAAAGTTTCGCGTGAGTAACTTTTCGTGTAGAAAAGTTCTTGCAGCGAATTTTTTTTTTTTAATTCTCTTTGCAAAGTTTTGCATTATTATAAAAGCTACTCTCCTTAGAAATTTTTCTGTATAAAATATTTTTCTACTAAAATTTTCGCACAGTAAAGTTTCCTATATGACTTTTTTTCTACAAAGTTTCTTATGCATTGAATGTTTTTCTCAAAAAAAGTGTTCTTTGAAAATGTTTTCTTTAAAAACCTTTGTTTCTCTAAGAAATGTTTTCTCAACATATGTTTTCTAACAAAACTCTCCTTTGAAAACTTTTTTCTATATAAAAGTTTTACTCCGTAAGAGCTTATTTTACGTTTCTAATAAAACCTTTTCTGAGAAAAGTTTATACATAACATTGAAGGTTTTGATATATATAGTATAAACGAATCTTCGCACTTCACAAAAACATTTTTCCGAAAATTTTGCTATGTGGAACTTTTCTCTTACACATCGTACTCTTATAACGAGTGATTTTTTTTGCTATTATCTTTTTGGCAACACTAGTTTTGACAGCTCACGCACGTTTTGTATCTTGTGTCACTGTCAAACATCTTCAGTTTGGTCTATAATTTAATCATGGATCGTCTTACAAACGAACAACGCTTGCAAATTATTGAATTTTATTACCAAAATGCGTGCTCTGTTAAGAAAGTTCATCGCGCGCTTCTTCCATTTTATGGTCAGTTTAATCGACCTACTGAGGCTTCTATTCGGGCTATTGTAAAAAAATTTCGCACCAGATTTACATTGTTGGACATTAAACCACGAACTGAAGAAAATATCGCAGCCGTATCGGCCAGTGTTGGTGATGACCGTGAATTATCGATTCGGCGCCGTTCGCAGCAATTGGGCCTCTGTTACTCCACTACGTGGAAAATTTTGCGGAAGGATTTGGGTGTGAAGCCTTATAAGATACAGCTGGTGCAAGAATTGAAGCCTAACGACCACACGAAGCGAAACAATGGACCAATTGAGAGGCGGGTTCGGTGAACAGTTTATTTCACGCTTGGGACCAGTCAATTGGCCGCCCAGATCGTGCGATTTAACGCCTCTATACTATTTTTTGTGGGGCTATGTTAAGGCTAATGTCTATAGCGACAAGCCCGCTTCGATTGACGCACTGGAAGCCAACATTGCCAACATTATTCGTGAGATACCGGCCGAAATGTTGGAAAGAGTATGCCAAAATTGGACTAAGCGGATGGACCAATTGAGGCGCAGCCGCGGCCAACATTTGCATGAAATAATCTTCAAACATTAAATTATATCGACCCAACTATCGATCCAAATAAATATTTCATGCATTTTTCTCAATTTTATGTGTTTTTTTTTTACTTTCCGATAGTTCTTATAAAATCACCCATTATATGTTTTCTCAGAGAAATTTTGCTTTATGACAGTCTGGCCCGAGGAAAGTTATGTCTAACTAAAGTTTTCTTTATAAACTTTGCGATATAAAACTTGTCTTTTTAAAACTTATCTATATAAAACTTGTCTATAAAAAACTTCCCCTAAGAAACATTAATGAATTAAAATGTTTTCCGAAAATTTTGCTATATAGAATTTTTCTCTTAGAAATTGTTCCCTTATAAATATTTTCTCTCAGAAAATTTTTGCTATATGAAAGTTTGGGCCGTTTTTCATGCAAAAGCTCTACGTAGAAAATTCTATTCGCAAATATTTTCTAATAAAATGTCTTCAAAGATATATTTCAGAGAAAAGCTTTTTATTAAAAATTAGATCTTTCAAAAAGATACGTAAGAATAAAATTTATATGCGAAAAGAAAAAACATATTTTTTTTAAAAATCTTATATTTTTTCCAAGATTTCGTTCCGAAAATGCTCACGAGTATACATAGAAATGATCAATTTCAACATTAATTATTTCCTGACGATGCTACACAAAGTAGTAGCGAAATATTGAAATAAAAATACAATTATTATTGTTAATTGTTTTTTATATAAAAAAGAGACCTTTTGCTTAAAAACTAGATACTAAAATTAATAAACGAAGGTCAAAAAAACAGAATAAAGGTAAATATTGAAGTCCTTTTAAGTAGTGTTCTTCAAAAAAAAGTTTTTGTGGATACATTTTCTTTTTAAGAAGAAATAAAATCTCGTTTACTAAATACTTTTGTTGTTGTTTTTCACCTGTAATTGCTCCGTTATGTTTATTATTTTCAAAGAACTCTATAACAATGTGGATAATGATGTTGTTAAATGTTGAAAGTGCATCGAAAACATCAACGAAGGAAAAATTTTGGCAGTTAAAAACCGGTATAGCAAGATTTTTCTTGAAAGTTGCAAAAAAAAAGAAATAAAACATTTCGAACATAAAATTTACGCATATCCCATACAGACGATGCCACAACCAACAGCCACATGCAACAATTCAGCCATTCATGCTTCAATTTAGGATTTATCTGCATTTGGCCATCATCAATTTGCTGGTAAATGTGTTCGAATGAATAGAGAAAGAAACGAAAAAAGCTTTTAGAAATAAAAGAAATGTGTCACTAATGTTAGCAATTGAACTGTTTGGATAGAATGTGCCCCCTAAAATGAATGCAATTCGCATTACTCGTATTTGTTTATTTGTCGCATTTCGTTTTAACTGACATGATGGCCGGCCATTTAGCCATGTTATTCTTTGAATGAATTTGAACTCTTTAATCTTTCACTGTTTCGTTATTTTTTAAATGCGTTCACATGTCCACATTTGTTTTGCAGTTGTACTCTTTTCCGTTTCCTTTGGATGGTTTTTAGCTTAAAAAGTTTTCTAAAATTCTTTTCAAAAAATCTTTTCGTATGTACTATGTGAGTGTGTGTATTTCCTGTACTTGTATGCAGTTGATGCGGTCAAGTCAATTGCTCGTGATTATATGCCTTTTAAAATATTTTATAGTTAAACGTGTTCAATTGCTTTAAATTTCAGCTTTCTCCCGTGTTTAAATGTCCATATCTTGGGTTTTTTTAAAGATATTTATGTGATTAAAAAAATTCTTTGATGGTGGGCATGTGTATTTAAAAAGAAAATTTAGTCTGTTTTTTAACTTTATAAAATTGTATTATATTGTATACTGTAAAGATTATTATGGTAAATATAAAAAGAGCTGATCAAAGTTAGTCAAAAATATTTTGAATGGTTTTATTTTATTTAGAATATTTCAGCCCGCTATGTCGCCTTTGGAAGGAAGTTTTCGCTAATTTTTTTTAAGAAAGGAGCCAAAAGACCCATACAACGAAGAGTTAGAGGATTAAAATGTTCCACAAAAATGTTTCTCGTGTTGCACGCATATTTTACCCTTAACGCAAGGCGTACAAGATTTCCTATGCCGAGTACTAATTGTAAATAATATGTATATAAAATATTAACCCTTAAACACATTTTAAGTTTTGAATGATTTCTTGCGTTCGAGTTGAGTCTGGACCTTAGGAGTGTTGGAAGACCTATAGTATAATTGTATGCCAAATATTTATGTTGAACATTTCAGCTCGCTGAAGGGAAGGTTTTTGCCCCTTTTTGAGAAATAGTCAAAAAGACCCTTACAAAGAAGACTTAAAACTTTAAAATGTTCCGCAAAAATATTTCCCGTGGTGTTTTACATAAAATAGTTGAAGACATCTCTTAGCTTTAACGCAAACCTTATAAGATTTCCTATGCCGAGTCACTATAACTATGTATGTGCGAAAGGTGCGAACTTTAACTCACCCTTAAATGAATCTCAGATATTAACTCTCAAAACTGTTTTTTTTTGTGCTGTACCGTGTAGTCATGGGTAATAAAAATATGTATGTATTCATCTTTAATCTAAATACTTTTCGTCTTATTTCCTTTTAAATAAAAATAAAATATCTACTATTTATTTTAAAGGAAATAGATCCAAATGCCGTCAGTTTTTATTTCAAATATTCAACAGCATTAGAAAAATCTAAACATTTCCTTTACAATACTTGTTTTAAACAAACAAACAAACAAACAAACAAAAAGTTGGAGATAATAAGAAATGCAATAATGTTGCACTTTTAATCGTAATTTGTCTGCCGGCACACTTTCAAACATTGGCAAGATGAGGCATACTTTTTTTTTAATTGTATTTCCTCTCAAAAGGAAGAGATAAATTAATAGAAAAACATAGAAATAATTTATTTGAAAATTTTTAAAATTTACCGGTTAATATGAACAAATAGAATTTCTTAAAGGTGTAAAATAGAAATATTGACAGTATTCACTTAAGAAAACAAACTAAATATTTTGCAAAGTGTAAAAACTTTAATATGAAATTTTGAGATTTTTTTCTCTTCATTACCAAAAAGATCAAAGAAATTTATATAAATGTTATAAATTTTTCAGTACTCAAGTGAATACCCATACTGCTTATAAACAATACACACATGCCTCTTTTTTATATTCTTTTCTGGTTGTTGTTTGCTTCATAAGCAAAACGTGAATTATAGTTAAGCGGCAAAGTGCATTAGGGAGAGAGGGGTTTATTTGAGAGCAGCAAATCTGTTTACAATCATAGGCAACATTGGTATCATCAAACACTTCAAGTACAAGTTTTGTACAAGCTTTTTAACTTGTTGTTGCTATTTTGTGGTAACATCAACAATAACAAACTTGTCTGGAAAGGCAGGTGAATGAAAAAAAATTTATGTTTATCTTTTTTTCAAGACATTACATATATTTTCCATAAACAAAAAATCAGTTTGGAAAATTTATATATCCTGAACAAATCAATTTACAGAGATTTAAAAGAATTTATTTGTTTAGAAATATACAACGAAGGATTCTAACGATATAAGAATAAAATTTTGAAGGTGTTGTTATATTTGTGTAAGACAAAAATGTACCAAAATTATCGTCAAAATTTTGAAATACCTCTTAGGCAGATTCCAATGCATGAAACCTGGGTTTATTAGGTAATTTTTCCAATAATATCAATACAACCAGAACAGAATCTTACAAGTAGAGACATTTACATGTTCTCAAAGGGTTTGAGATCGAAATTTTTATAATGTATTTAGAAGTTGCAAAAGTATCAGATTGCTTCGTATGGCTCTTTGAATGGGTGTGTGCGTGTGTGTGTAAGTGTGTATATGTACATATGTAACAAGCGAGTTTATTTTTTGCCGAAAATCGTTAAACAAATTTTGACTTTCAACTTGTTATACAACACACAAGATTTTACACTTGTATGAAAATCGTGACTTTTACCAATTGAGTTCTCTTACTTACATGTTAATAAAATCAAAAGTTTTGGATCGATTTTAATAAGATATGGCTTGTTTTGTTTGAAACATATTTACCTATATGATTATAAAAAAAATGACGTATTTTTTATATATTTTTTTTTATTTAACGAATGTTTTAAACAAAAAAAATTTTTTAACAATAAACAAATTTTCTTTTTACAAGATCCGCCATATCTCTAAAACTATTGAGCAGACTAAAAACCAATGTTAGTGCGACTTAAAGATAATATTGTTGTTGAGTTTTTTCTTTTTATTATTTATTTGAATTCATATATTTTTCTTAGATTCAAACAATAATTTTTGTATTCTTATAGTTTAAAAAAAATAGTCTAGCATGCATGTGCTGATTCTTTTATATGGTAAATGAGTTCTACACATTTGAAAATCGAAATTCCTCAAAGTAATTTATTATTTGGCTAAAGCTCGTAACATTTTATTCAGAAGTAATTGGACATGAGGCAATGTTACAGAGAAAATGAATGTTAGTTAATTCCAACAATAGTATTTTCGGAAGCCACAACACCCCATCGTCAGAGTTCACACGTGTTTTCCCCACTATTTAGTTGGCTCTACTGTATGTGAATCCAAGTCTTACTTATACAAATCATGAATAAAAATTAAATATGCGAACACACGATCGTTAACTACAAATTTACCATCAAAAATCCCGAGAACCGTTTATGTGAATAGCATCTTAGATATATTTCTCCTCTTTCTGTTAGTACAACGATTGCGTTGATCGGATCAAAAATTATTGAGCTACAAGCATTAAATTTTGAAAAAAGTGAAGTTTTATGAAAATGCATCATTTTAAGTTAAGGCGTTTAAATTTATAAATAAAAGATAATATTGTCTCGAATACATGAAGCATAAAACAGTTATGTTCCGATGAAAAATGAGAAAGTTATAAGCCATTAGGTGAAAAAGCCGAATATATTTTTCATAAAAAATTCTCGAAAAAAAATATATATATGTATATATAAAGATTTTCTTTCTATAGAATAATTCTATCTATGTTCTGCCTGCTACTAAATGATGATTTATTAAAACTAAAAATAAATATAGTATCAAGTTGCAACCAGACTCTTCTTTTGACTTATCAGTTTAATTAAAATAAAGAGCCAAGTAAAAACACTATACCATAAAAAGTTATCATCAAATCTAATCTAATCTTTTGTAAGGTAGCTACAAATATTTTAAGGCTGCAATAAGAAAAAAAAGCAAACAACAAGAGGAGGAAACATATCTTACAACGTTTTATTAATTAATAAAAAATTGGTTCAGTATGCAAACAAATGCAAGTTTAACAACTTGTCTTTTTTTATAACAATATAAAAAATACTCGCACGTGTTTAAGCCCAGAACGCTTACTAAACATTCATATTTATAAAAAATACAATAAATTTTGTATTCCACTGCTGTTGGTTTGACTTAAGGCTAATAAACTACAGTCGGTTATCTTTAGAATCACACAAAATTATGTTAATATTCAGTTAAAACTCATAAAATATTTATTTGCTTTTTTTTGCGATAAACCCAGTGACCCTTTTTCTAAACCAGCAGTATTTATTGATTTTATTTGATTGCCTTTAGCAAAGAAGGTTAAGGTTTTGACTGTATGCTCTCCCACTTTTATGTTAATTTAATTTTTTGAATTGCCAATTGATTTTAAGAAAAGACTAAAAGAACAAACTTACCCGTTTCCTTATATTCGATTGTAAATAACGTCAGAGAAAGTGGTTTATTTATTCTGCAAGAAAAAGAAATAATGAATAAAATGTTAAAAGCTAAAAATCGCTTAACTTGCTTTAAATTAAAAAAAAGGTAAAAATAAACATTATTAAAGCAGGCTTATATGTTAATATTGAAAAATGTCTTATTTTTTAAGTAGCAACAATAAATATCATGATTAAAACAAATGTGTGCCATTAATTTTAATTAGGCTGAGATTTATTACATAAATAAAGATATTTTTTAAGCGGAATATAAGTACATGCAGAATACTAAATAGATAAAAACTTTTTGTAAATTTCAGATTTAGAAACCAGAGACTTTTTGTATATCGGCTCTTAATAGGTGTCATCAATTGCTATATAGCTCATGAGTTGTATTGCATTTCGCTTTTTTTCGTAATACGATAGCGAGTCGGCATAAGAGATCTTGTATCTACACACGGAAAATTTTTTTATTAAAATGGTTGAAAACAATGTTAATTTAACATTTTTTAATGGTTTTGCTTCATATATGTTTCATGTTAATTCAACATGATTTTACAATAACTTTGAAAGAACATTTTTCCTTTTGAAATATCTATATTTCATGGTAATTTAATATTCCAGTACAGTTAAATGAAAATCAAGTTGATATTAAAATAATACCAAGAATCAAAGTTATTTCAAGTTGAAACAACGTGAATTTTATACTGAAATAACATGAAGAATCATGTTGAATCAAAGTTATTTCAAGTTGAAACAACGTGAATTTAATACTAAAATAACATGAAGAATCGTGTTGAATCAGGGTAATTTCAAGTTGAAACAACGTGAATTTGGTACTTAATAACACAAGGAATCATATTGAATCAAAGCTATTTCAAGTTGAAACAACGTGAACTTAATACTGAAATAATAAAAAGAATCAAGTAAAATCAAAGTTATTTCAAATTCAAACAACATAAATTTTATACTGAAATAACACGAAGATTCATGTTGAATCAAAGTTGTTTCAAATTGAAACAATGTGAATTTGATATTGAAACAATACGAAGAATCAGATTGCATTAAAGTTATTTCAAGTGGAAACAACATGAATTTATATTAGCTATTATATGAGTTTTTTACTTAAGTGATGTGCATTCGAACAGGAATAAGAAAATTTTGTGTTCTAGTTGGCCGCCCAACCAATATTTGAACTCGGGCCACTTGCTTGGTAGTCAACGCGTTAACCACTGCTTGAAACTTTACTTTATATACACTAAATAAATACATAAGTAACACGAATGTCATTTTAATGCAACATGATTTTATTGATGATTTAACATACAATCTATTTGAAACTAAAGTTATAGTCATGTTGATTTAACATGAAATTAACGTTGATAACAATATTATTTTAACAGTGAAAAATATTAAATCAAAAAGATTTAAGGTTATATTAACAATTTTCCATTTAAAATTAATACGAATAATGGCCAATTTAAGATTTAAATTTTAAATCAGCAGGAGGAAATTTTTGTTGATAATTCGATATTTGTCGGCTTCACAAAATAAACAATAGCAAAACAACAACAAGTCACACAACTGAGCACAACAAAGAATTGTCGCAATGAAAAAAGCAAATAAACACCAATACACTTAAACAGCAAATTATTTATCGGAAATTTAACATGACTTCCAATCAACATTGTGACATGTTGATTTTAAATTCCTTTCTTTCTGTGTGTAATCAATCAAAATCTCGATTTCGAATTTTTTGTGTAGCTACGTTCGTTTTCATTTAGGATGACGATATGTTGATGTTCGAAAACCCGCAGTGTTAATGTTCTAATGCGGAGGTACAATAAACTTTGGGTTCTATTCCGAAATAGTTTGGCAAGCGCTTCGCTTGTCTGACACTTAATACAGTTCGCTAAATTGTACCCCAGCTTAACAACCTTCTCCACTTACTTTAGCGGAAACTTCACATTTTTTCCGGGAACCCTTTCCCAAGAATACCGAAAAGCTACCTGTGAGCATGAATAACAAAACAAAACACCAAACATTATTTCTTCAATAAATTTTGCTACATTTACTTAAAGGAAAAGCAAGAAAACTCTAGAAAGCTGTAGTTTACTATGAGATTAGTTTATATGACAACCTATTTGACCACATTAGTATTTCATGATTCAACATACAAATCCTTGATATGAATTATAACGACAACATGTGACACAATTTTTTGCACAAAGACAGAAAGACGTACAAAACTCACGAGAGATGAAAATGTTTTAAAAGAAAATGTATGAAGAATATATACGGGAAATTCTAAATCTAGGCTAACTTTAATATTTTTTTTGTTTACTGCCACTGCCACATTTTACTTATCAAAGTGGTACAAACAAAACATCAACAACAACAACTACAACAAGAGCAACATCTTCTGGGAACAAAACCGGCAAAGGACATAAAATATTTAGTTGAACAAACATATAAATGCAACGAATATTAAAAAGCTCTACAGTGAAGAATAAATATTTAAGTGAATACTGATGAAAAAAAAAGTACTGAAGAAAAAACTTAATAGCGATGTTGCATATATGTATATACTTACTGACTATATGACCGAATGTATGTAAGCCCACATTTGAGTTTTAAATCTATGTTGCAGCAACATGCATAAGATATAGAATTTTTTTAAGTCTTAACGAAAAGTTGAAAATGTAAGAAAAACAATCTTGTGGCGGAAATTTACATGATTAGATTAATGTTTAATAAACATTGCAAACTTGTTGTTTTTATTGTTGCCAATAGTTAAACTATGTTTGAGTGCTGCTTCAGTTGTGTCAGATATACAGATGTTGCCTTTTGCTCTCGTTGCCCGTTTGTACAACATTAATTCATGTGGCATACAAACATTATTAGCTTTAAATGCAACATTGATTTCTTTTATTTCGTTCTTCTATTTTTTTTATTTTTTTTTTTTGCTACATTGTATACAATAAGCAATAAATTTATGCATCTCTAATAAATAAAATAAAAATAAAAATGCTAATATTTGCCACACACATACACACACACAATATGTTTAGCTTGAACTGTGCGAAATTAAATAAAAATTATACAGTAGATTTTATACGACTAGAAATAAAAAAGTTAAAGATAAATATCGCAAACATATTAAAAAGTAGCTGAATAAATTCTAGTATAAAAACATTTAAGAATGTTTTAAGCACTCTTATAACGTATTTCAATATAACCAGCAAAATGCATTGAAGTTGATTTAAAAAAAAACAAACAAATTAAAATATCGATTTCATGATTTTATAGGTTCTGCTGCAAGTGCTGATTTTTCGTTGGCCACAAAAGTTCCTACAATTGTTGTGAAACTCATTAGCATTTTAGCCATATCAGTTTGGTCTCATATTGCATTAACTCAGGCAATTGATGCCAGAGCATCTTAAAAAGCTATTTAAAATTCAACTTTTTAAAGTTTCTTTCAAAGTATAAAAAAACAAAGATAAAAATTTTCAAAAATAAAATTGTGTGACGACATGCTTACATTAAATATTCGAGACAATTTCATGTAAGCAAGTTTACAAGTTCAGCACTTGATGCACCATACAGCACACAAGCGGAAATCCAATGTACCCAGACTACACAGCTTAAAGTAGCAGTATAGAAAAAAACAAGACTTAAGATTCAGTATTTTTTTTACCATTTTTTACGTGTCTTATAAAAATATTAATATTATTCAGTTGAATATAATGAAATAAGTAAAACAATTCATATCCACCGGTTCTTTAGGAAAAAAAAGTATGTGAAACTATGATTTTGTCTCAGCAAGTTGAAGCAAGAAAATCGTGCCCAAAGAAAGTTTCTGTTTTTATTTTATTTTTTTTTTAATATCTCTCTCTATGAAATTATTAGGTGGCTAAAGTTTTTTTCTTCTACTTAAGCTGCTTTATGCATTATGAACTCTTATTGGTGGACGACCTTATCATATAGATATTTTATTTTATATTTTTTTGCTTTATAAAAAAGAAATATTGTAACAAAACTAGAACGTGTGACTTAAGAAATTTTTGCTAAACATATTTTTTCTTGTAAAAAATAATTAGAAATAAGGCAAATAATTTTAAGTTATACTCGTAGACGAGAAATTTGCTTAATAAATTTTTTTGTTCATATGTGTACAAATTACAATACATAGCAAAAAAAAATTACATGGTTCTAGCAATTTATTCTGGCAAAGGGCTACAAAAATATATACATATACACAAATCGGCATTTAGAAAGTTTACTTCTGGGATTAATTTTAGAGGGACTTATAGTATAAGTAGTGTTCAGCACTTTTATGTAAAACACCACGAGGAACATATTCTTTTTATGGATCTTTTTGTGCCTTTCTAAAAAAAAGGGGGCAAAAAAACTCCTCGTCAGCGGCGATATACCAGACTAAAATGCTCTACAAAAATATTTGCCATACAATTATATTATAACTCTTCAAAGACAACTAAGCTCCAGACTTAGCTTGAACGCCAGAAATCGTACAAAGCTTAAAAAGCGCTTAAGAGTTAATTTCATATTATTAGGGCCGTCATTTAGTCGGGTTTCTGCTTTAATCGGTTCATCGCTCGATTAATTAATCGGGATTTTGGTTTAATCGGCTAATAAACGATTAATTTCGTTTTTAGTCGGCCAACCGATTAATAAAGTTTTTTCACACACATAACAGTTCTTGAACTAAATCAAAAGTAAACAAGTTAGTGACATCATTTAATAGTTAGTGCAGTATTTGCTAAAGTAATATTAAAAAAAAATAATTTGATTTTAATGTTTAGGATTTAAACGATTCTTTTCTTAAGATAGAACTTGACTTGATAAATCCTTTTACTTATTGTAGATATTGGAGAAATCGAAAGCAATCCATTGTACACAATATATAATTTCGCAGTCCTTTTCCTGAATTTCTCTAAACATATGAAATCTTCCATTAAGCCATTAGAGTTCTGATTTTAATTTTTTTTAATTATTAACACTTCTAATTGTTTCCGGTTAATTCTAATAAAAGATTGTTTGTATTATTATCCATAGTTTCTGCTGTTCTCAGATCATCATCTGAATCATCCTGGCAAAGCTCAGCACCTAACATTCTGCAAACAAATTGAATTTTTCCGAATTCTTTAGTTTCCGTTTTTGTACTGTATTTTAAAACGATGTTGCTAGAAGGAAATATTCCTGAGTGGAGGTATAAAATAAGTGTATTTAAAACTTGAATTCGTCTCTCATTAAATCGAAACTTCAGATTTTTAATGAAATCGTTGCCAATAGTATTATTGGCTTTTATTAATTTATTAATCAAAAGCTTAATAATTTAATCAATTTTAATCAGAGTAACCGACTCTAATATAGTTAAGATCACTGAAAACACTTCCTTGTTTGTATGAAAAAATTATTTCTGAATACATACCTTTTGTATATGCGACAAAACAAATAATACCGGTTAACCGGTTAATCGACTAAAATTAACGGGTTTAATTAACCGGTTAACCGAGGAACGGTTAACTGATTGAGTACCTTACTACTTATTCACAATCAGTACTCGGCATAGAAAATCTTGTGAGCCTTCCATTTAAGGTACAAGATGTGCTCAGCAGTTGTATGTAAAACGCTACGAAGAATATTTTTTTAAACATTTTAACCTCTTTCTATTCGTTGTATAGGTAATTTTTTGCTCCTTAAAAAAATTAACAAAAACTCCCCTTCAGTGGCAATGTAGCGTGCTGAAATGTTCCATAAAAATATTTGCCATACAATTGTACTCAAGTCTTCAAAGACACCCAAGCTCCAGACTTAACTTGAACGCGAGAAATGTGGCAAAGCTTAAAATGTGTTAAGGATTAATTTCGTGCTTACTCACAATTAGTACTCGATATAGGAAATCTTGTGATCCTTACGTTTAAGGTACAAGATGTGCTCATCACTTTTGTGTAGAACAGCACAAGAAAAATTTTTGTAGAACGTTTAACCCTCTAAGTGTTCGTTGTATAGATCTTTTTGTCCCTTTCATTAAAAAGGGGGGCAACAAAATCCCCTTCAGCAGCAATATAGCGGGCTGAAATGCTCTACAGAAATATTTGCCATACAATTTATAATATAAGTCTTTAAACACACCCAAGCTCCAGACAAAAGTTGAACGCCAGAAATCATTAAAAACTTAAAATGTGTTGAAGGGTTAAGTTCGTACGTATTCACAATTAGAGTTCGGCATACGAAATCATGTAAGCATTTCGTTTCAGGTATACGATGTGTTCAGCAGTTTTGTGTAAAACACCTCGAGAACATTTCTGTGAAACATTTTAGCCCTCTAACTCTTCTCTGGATGGGTCCTTTTTCCCTTTTTTAGAAAAAAGGTGCAAAAAACTTTTCTACAATGGCGTTGAAGCAGCCTGAAATATTCTACAAAAATATTTGTCTTAAAATGTTACTATAGCACTTCAAAGACACGATGGCTCCAAACTCAACCTTAACGCCATCATTGAAAACTTAAAATGTGTCTAAGGGTTAATTTTGTACTTATTCACAATTAGTAGCAAAATAAAATCTAGATTTTATGACCCTACGTAAAATTTCACTATAAATAACCATTAAAAAACTGTTCAACTTTAAACGGTGATCATAAAATATTAACAATAATACAATGTATGCTTTCAATTTAATTAATAAAATAATTAAATAAACAAACTTAAGCCTACATAAGAAGTGACTTGGAATTAAAAATTCTTATTATAATTTGAAATATGCACTTTTAAAGCTAACGATGCTGCAAACACCTGCCAAAATATCCATCTACCTAAGCAAGTTAAAAAAAATATTTTTTAAGAAATATATTTACAACTAAAACTAAGCCTACAAACTTAATTCAACTATTAATGTTATTTCAAAGGCCATATATAAGTTTTGCTCTTTACAAGTATTTCATCCACCTTCACCATAAATGAGATCATAATCACATTGACCTCATTTTTAAGAGGCTCTTCCTCAAAAACCCGACAAATAAACTCAGAAATAAAGAACAATAAAAAAAGTAAACAAACAACTATTCCGTTAAAAGTCAGGCTGTCGGATATTTTCTTTCAAGACTTGAAAATTTACCGCATTATCGGCCATAAACAATTAACCAATTTATAAAGAAAAATTAACAGTTTTTATCAGTATTTGAGACAAAGTATGTGTTTATGTAACATAAAGAAACTGCATCTAAAAAACACAATTTCTCACCAGACACTAAAACCAATAAAGCAATCTTAGACTGACTAAAAGAATTAAACTCTACTTTTTTTCTTAAAAAGGAAAAATTTAAGAAAATTGAAAAGAATTAAAAAAATAAGCAAACACTTGTTAAGAAAGAAAACTAATCTTTAGTTATAACTTTCTTCTTTTTGTTTGGTTTTTTTCTAAGGGGAGTTCTTAAACTTCATGATTTTATCATGTTGTTAAAATCATATAAAAACTAAGTACTCGTATATAAAACGTTATACTCATTCATGCTCCTTATGTTTAAAAAAGAAAACTTTTCTTTAAGAAGTTTTTGATATTGTTTTTTTTTTGTTTCCTGAAATTATGTGAATTTTTTTCATGACTAAAAACAGTTTTGTTTGTGTGCTGTTTAACCTTATTGAAGGTTTTAACTAATTTATAGAATTTATTTATCAAGATTGATGCACTATTTTCATACCCTTGGTTCTGTTATGTGCAATGTGTTAAAGAAAATTGTTTAACTTTTTTTTATTTTTTCTTATTACTCAGCCTATAAAGCATATACTATATTGTTAGCTTAGTTTAAAAGCTGTATAATGATTATCTTTAAAGTGAGTTTTTAATGAAATTTTATAGTAAATTTGGGGCATATTTATAGTGCATATTTAGCGCCATAAAAAGAAGTCTACGAAAATGTGATTAATTGTAGATAAGTGAAAAGTAACACTTTAAAGTGCGAGCAGTAAAATAGCTTTTACCATTAAGCTAGTGTGTGTATGTGTGTGTGTGTGGTAAGATATGTATCATCATAAATCACTTTTTCCTGAACATCGTTCTTGTAAAAAAAATTGATTTTCTTTTTATGTGAAGCAGTAGACTGTTTTGAAGTTCTTCGTAGGAAATAGTTTAAATTGAATTTTGACATGCGAAAGTAATTGAAGGAGGTTCTTAAAATTTGATTAGTTAATTGAAGATATGGGTGTGCTTTCCCATTTTCGACAGCCCTGATGCAACGAGGAATATTTTTGGTTATATGTTGTATGACATATAAAAACTGTTTTATAAATTTGAGCATAATCATAGCGGTGGATATTGAAAGTATTCATGTATCTTAAGAATTTTATATTTATCTTTCATATCATTATAAGTGTAATAAATAGTGACCTCTTTTTTAGGAATTGATCTTGTCTTTACTATAACTTAATAATCTGTGTAATTGTGTTTTAACTACATTAGTTTAAATCTGATAAGTGAAATAACCAAAAGCATTAACATAAATGTGGTGGTGTTGCAGCCTCCGAAAACAGCATGTTGTTCTGTTGTCATAAATTATAAGCTTTTCCTATATTCCTTTTCAAACAATTAACGAGGTAAAAGCTAATTTAAAACCATTAAATTAAAGTTTCGATAATAGGGCGACCCTTAGCTATATGGTGAATATTTTTTGTCAGCTTTTTATTTTATTTAGTCTCAGCCCCTGTTTAGTGAATATTTTTACAAATATGATCTACCCAAATTTTCAGGTCAATCGGTTGGAGATAAAACGTGTTGCTAGCTCCTAAAATTTGGGAAAAACCATAGAACTTAATTTTCTTGCCTCATAACCTCAAAACTATTAAAAAAACATTGCAAGAAGGAAATGTAGCTTGTGAAGCTTACAACATTTTTTGCTCTCCCTCTCTCTCTTTTTAAATCTCATAGTTAGCAGAATAAATATAAAATTTACACACTACTCAGTTATTTATTTCCCAGCTTATGACTGTTGTACGAAAATCTAGACTTTTATTAATTGACTTCACTAACTTAATTGTGAATAAAATCAAAAGATTTACATCGTTAATGAAATATGGCCTGTTTTTTTGGAAACAACTTTACGGATTTACTTTTTTACTGATATTTTTTTTAATATGTTAAACACAAAAATTAGTTTTTTCGCACAAGGTCCACAATATCTCTAAAACTACTGACCACATATAAAAACTATGTTGGTGTGACCTAAAGATAATATCGTTGTCGAATTTTGGTTTTTTGTATTAAATAAATAGGACTAACCGTTCTGCAGTTATGTTAACAGTCGTCGTGCAATTGCTTAATTTTTTAAATAACTGTATATCTCGGAAGCTAGAACAACCAAATTTACTTACTGCAGATTCTGATTCAGCACTCCCAGTTAGATTAAAAAACAACAAAATGCTAATAGAAAACAAACGCTGATGAAAATTCTAGTGGCTATTTTTTACTTATTATCCAGAAATTCTGCAGAGGTACCGCCAAACAGAGATAACAATTCCATTTCTTTCTCCCTTGTAACTCGTTTAATTATTATTTTTTTATTGTATCTGCTAAAAATCATTATTTTAACCCGTTTAAAACAACTTCTTCAAAACATCTTTAAAATAAGAAAGAAATTAACTTCCTGCAAGTTCATTCATACAAAAATCTAGTATGTAATTGAACAATTAAATCGATATGAGAGAACTTTATTGAGCACAAAATGAAAATTTTCTTAAAAATTATATTTTTCACTTCGATAATCTAGAATCTCCAATAATATTTTATTATTGCTAATAAAATAAATTAACAAGTTTGTAAATGAAAATAAAAGAAAAAATTATAGTCAGACGTATGCCATAAAAGTCATTAACAACAGCCACTTGTATTAGCAACAGCAATGTTTACGACCGAAGACCATTTTAACA
This sequence comes from Panzeria rudis, assembly GCA_956483635.1. Lineage (NCBI taxonomy): Eukaryota > Metazoa > Arthropoda > Insecta > Diptera > Tachinidae > Panzeria > Panzeria rudis. Next base: position 163,964,474 of record OY101447.1, on the reverse strand, counting down.
ATTGTGTATTAAACTGTGTGGCCTAATTTTCTCAACTTAACTCCAGCTTAATGTATACATTTACAAGTATGTACGTAAGAATATAAAATACATTTGCAACAGCAGTCATCTTTTACTTAAATACGTAATGTAGTATGTGCTCGTATATCGTTAAATAAAATATAAAAAGTCGGATTTTTAGTAAATTCCAAAACTTACACGGACAAAAATTGCGATAATATTAAGAAAATTTAAAAGGGAAAGAACTGGTCAATGAAATACTTTAGCATATTTATTGCTTCTTTTGTAAAATGATAAAAATTTTGGTTAGGGCGTTTTCTCTTTCAGGTGACGATATATAGAATCAGACGGGTTAGAGCCTGGAAAACAAATATTCAAGTCGCTAGTTTAGCTAGCAATATGTACGTAGCTGGTTAATACCAGCAGCTAAAGCATATTTAACACACTCTTTAGCACATACACTTCAGGTTGAAGAACAAACGAACATAAAACCATCTAAATATGATAATGACGATGACGACTACAATTGCAATTACTCGTACATACATACTCACATGACTGCTAAGTGTAACAGCACAGTTATAAAATGTATGAATGGATGTATGTATTACTCGTTGCTGCCAAGACTTGGTCCAAAGCATTTTAAGTAGCTTTATAAGCGGCATTTGGCATTGATAATATCTTTAGCCCCAGCAAAGGAACCAAAAAATAAATAAAAATCAGCCATATCAGGAAGGCAACTAGAGAGACGACAAACGGCTGACTGTTTTTCTACGAGCAATGTGGCAAAAATGCTGGTTTTATGAATTAGCCTGAATAAATAAACAGCCAGCAGAATTTAGAGTTTTGTGACTTGTGTTTGACATTAAAGAAAATTGTATTTATTTATTTGCATAGAAAAGTTGGTTCTAGAGAAGAGTATTATAATTACCGTAAATGCAAAATAGAAGTAAATCGTTGAACGAAAAGATGAACAAACTGTATAACAACGAACTAAACTTGTTCGTAAAAATGACAAAATAATAAAAGCAAAAAAAAAAAGTTTGTGTATGTCTATCTGAAAAGCATACCAACAGAATTATTCTATGGCAGGATAAATGAATATTTATTCTCAATATGTAAATTTCTATAGATTTTCCTTTTTTTCTCCAATTTTTATCATTTGAGATTGTTTATTTATTGTGTTGAAATGCAAGAAGAATTGAATAAACTCTTTGATTTTTTAACGATGTTATATATAAAATTGTGTAGGTTTGATATATTACATTAAGGGGGTTCACTTATAGTTAGATAAACATTGTAGGAAGTAAGTATAATGCAAAATACTTTACTCAACAATTAAAGCTCAAATTTAGCAAGCCAAAAATAAGGTCTGAGTACCTGAGGGAAATTTATTTAATCGACTTAGGACTTTATACTAACTGTAAATGCTTATACCTCCCAATAAACTGAACTGATTACAACAGCAAAAATTATTTTGGTATGCTTATTATTCTTGTACTCTTTCTAATTTAACAAGTTTACAAGATTTTGGATCAGACAACTGAAAGTTATTTCTTATGTTATTTGGGGTGCTGAATCCGAATCAGTAGTCGCTTTTTTTGTTCTAGTTTTTGAGACATAAATTTTTTTCAAATAGAAAGTAGTTGCACAACAAATGTTAACTGAAGAACGGTTTGTACTATTGAATTAAAACAAAAAATCCAAACTCGATAACAATATTATCTTCAAGTCGTGCCAAATTTTTTTTTAATCTGCTCAGTTATTTCAGAGATATCGGGAACTTATTTAAATAAATATATATTTTTTAAAAATTTTTGTTTTTAATTGCTTAAAAAATTCCTTTATTTTTCTATTGGCAAAGGTAGGGTAAAGGTGTTTCAAACAAAATATTTGCCATATTCATTAAAATCAATTTACAACTTTTGATTTTATTCACAATTAAGTGAGTGAACTCAATTGATAAAAGTCACAATTTTCGTACAACAGTCATAAGCTGGGAGGACGAAGGAAGGAAGCATTCCAATTTTGCTTATCATATAACATCCGCAAACATAACAAGAACACTTAAAATCGACTTTGCACTTTTCTCTTTGCACTTTCACAGATTTTTTTAACAAAAACAAAAAGAATAAAATTAAGATTATGTTTCTAGCGATGCCAGCAGCTGATTGTCGTTATGGCAGTGCAGCGCTGCCAACATGCTAGAACTCGAAAACTATAACAAATCTTCAAAAACGAAACCGCGATTAGCATTCAGCGTCTCAAATAACGTTAAGATTTGTTCTCATCGGCTCTGATCCAAAAGTTCACCGGAATTTGTAAACTTGCGTTATTTGACAATCATAGGACATTGTTTTGAGAGTACATTGCTGAAGTAGCTAAGACTTTGCCCATAATGCAAATGATGAAAACCAAGAATCTTAGATTGATACTTTGAGCGGTCATCAAGACTACACATTTTTCTGATGTGCATTACGTCTATCGTACGTATTTGTAGCATGGAATTTACAATACAAATAGTCAATAAAACAATATAAGTTAATAACCCTACTTAGTATTGTAATAGTTTCATTATAACAATGAAATACTTTCATTAAAACAATGAAATAATTTCATTAAAATAATGTAATAATTTTATTAAAATTATGAAGTAATTTCATTAATATTATGAAATATTTTCATTAGTTTAGTGAAAGTATTACATTGGATCATTGAAATTATTTTATATATTTGGTGAAATTTTCATGAAAATGATTTCAATGAAACTTTTTGCATTAATCAAAGGAAGCGAGACGTTAGTTCAGTTTGAATGAAGGTTTTCATTAATGCCGAAATTCATAAAATCTATGAAAAAAAATTCTTTCAGTGTAGCTTTTTAGAGTTTTTCTTGCCTCTAGGGTTATAAAGAAAAGAAAAGTAAATAGAATACAGTGAAAAAGTAGTTTCCAAAAAGACAATAAAATCCTGAATCAGTATAATTTTTAATGATGAGTCTTGGTCTAGTACTACTGTATTCAACTCTGCAATCCGTTTAATGTAAATGAATCCAATTTTTGAGATATAAAATTACATACATTCAAAACCAGTTCCACGACATATGTATTATAGTATATATTAACGCGAATGGTCCCCGATTGAACTTTGCACAGTCGTTATCGCGAATAGCAGCGATTACTTACATATATACTTTTTTCCCTATTCTCTGAATATCCCTACATATGTTTGTATGTCGTATAAAGAAAAAAAATTCGTTTAAATTCTGAATAATATCTTATCTTGTGTTATTTCATACTTAAAGCTTAAATACTCTTCTTGAACATATAAATAAACTTGAGCTGTTGTTGTATATGAAACGTGTATTAAAGCTGAAGCTTCTCTTATGCCTGATATTAACTGCAATTCTGATGCCATTCAATTCATTGTTTGTCTTCCTGTTTAAATGCAACCATGCCTCTACTTTTCACATCTTCTTAGCCAGCTTAAACAACTGGTCTTTCAAGATTGATATTTAAACGGTTGTTTTTCTGATTTTCCTTTTATTTTATTTTTATTTTCTTTCTTACATTTTCTAATTTTTAAATTCAGCGCGTGCTTAAATGCATGTTGTATGTATTTAGATTAATGAAAACTAAAGCTGAAGAAACAAGTACACTTTAAAAAGATTTCTAGAAAACAAAAAGCACTAAAAAAAGTGTACAAGTAGAAGTAAAGTGTCAGTGGAAAAACTAAATGCCGTTTGAGCAGAATTTTTTTTCTGTTTTGGTTTCTGTGCAAATCTCTACTCATTTGAATATTGTGTTAGATGTTAGTCTTAAAGAAACTTTAACAATGACAATAGCATGTAGATAAAAGTTAAAGTATTTATGTAAAGTATTTATGTAAAAAGGAATTTTGTTTGATTTTCTGAGATCAGTGAGGTGTTTCTGTGCGTTTAGAGTAGGAAATCTTAAATATAAAATTAAATAAGGAATGTTAACTGGCATGCAAAAAGTTGTTCATACTTTGCCAGAAGTAATTTGGGGAAATAGAAAAAACAAAAAATATTAATCACTTGATTCCTTTTATAACTGCGGAACTAAAAAAATCCACTGAAAAAATTCGAGTGAGAATAAAGGTGTTATATGAATACGAAAAAAACCTATAACATTATTAAGAGTTGATGACATCATTATTGATTTTTCGAACCACTCCTTACTTTGCCAGCGCAAAACAATACTATTTGTCTGCGCGAGAATAACATTTCTATTTGCACTAATCTTTGCAAATTGTGCCATAAATTTAATATTGAAATGCTACAGCTAAGAAAGTAGCTTAAGTCCACCTTATTACAAATTATGTTGACGTCAATTAAATCTTCTTCCTGTGTTTGATTTTAAATGCAAACATCAACTTCTAAAACTAATCAAACTGAATTCTATATGAAAAATTAGGTCAAAAGCCGCTTATACTGTTAAGTTACTTAAATATTTAATGTAAGAGATGAGAACTGATTTGAATATGCTTAATGTGAATCACGCGTGGTTACGCATAGTTCTGAGTTATTTTTATATCAATCACATTAGCATGCATAGCCAGAGTATATGCTGTGTATATGTGTGTGCCAGTAGTCATAGATAGAATTTTTGTTTGTCTTCCAGGTTGATCCCAATTTAAAACTAATGTTAGTCAAATTAACCAACAATGTCAAAAGTTATGTCAATTTCAAATGATTCTATTTTAAGCAAAATACGACCTACCTCATACATTCTTTGAAAATATACCAACCCACAGTGCGGTAAAAGCAAAATTTTTCATAGAAAACCAAAAACTCGTAAACAGATAATGTTCTTTATATCGTTTCTGCTCTTCAGCAGCTGTTAACTGTTTTTACCGTCCTAAAATTTTTAGATAAATTATATATAAAAAAATTTTTTACGAAACGTTCAATACATTTTTATACGAATTCAGTATTTTTTCAGAACACACACTTTATTTTGAATTCAATATAGTTCAGATTTATAATCATCGATGTATGTTAACATAACCTCCTTAGGTATTCACTAAAAATGTCAAATATATTTAAAAAAAATATGGATAACACTCAATACATTTTTTTGGATAGAAACGATGATTGATTGAAACGGTTTGCAATATAATACTTTTGAACAAAGTTCACAAAACTTTTATATATTTAGGAGTACACACCTACGTTGTGATTTTAGTGTATGTTGTTATTGCTATTTTAATAATTAAACTGAGTAATGGACCGTACTAAAAAAGCGTAACGCTCCATACACAAGACTGCAGACATCAACAATATAAAAAAATTATAATTTCTAATATAAAAAAAATAATGTTGTGTGAAATAACAGAAGCAAATGCAAATCTTACAAAAACCGTTATAAATATATGGCTCGATTAGCGATGGCAACCGAACTTCAGTTGCGTTGCCAACCGGCAACTGAAAATTTGTGGTTGCCAGAAAAGCACTAAAAAGCAACTGAAATTGATAGCTTTCTGTTGCCAGTTGCCATCCGTAATAAAATTTTTAGCAACTGGCAACGCAACTAAAGTTCGGTTGCCATCGATAATCGAGCCATTAATCTTGTTTTTGGAGAAATTCATAGTTTCTTAATGTGAAAAATCAACAGCATGCATTATGGACACGCAATTTTGTATGAAGAGAGTATAGGCAGTATTTTCCATTTTCGTTTTTAGCACATAATGGACAACCTTACACAAAAAAAAAAACGTATGTACATTTATTTATAATATATTAGATCATGCTAAAACAGTGTTGAGAGTTAAAGTTCCCGTTTTATGTGACCATAAGAAATGCTGTAAGCCTTATGTAGTGGTCTGAAACAATCGATGGTACTATCGATACTATCAATAGCTCTTGACTATCAAATCACTATCGATAGTTTTCAATAGTATCGATAGTTGACGATAGTTTTTGTTTTTTTAATTATTAGGTTCGATAGCGTATCTTTTGGGTAAAATTTGGTAAAATGAGAGTAACCAAGAATTAATCCCACTAAACACAAAATTACGGGAACAGCAAAAACAACTTTCAGTTCTAGGGAACGACAAAATTTACCAAAACTTGTAAATAAGTGTAAGCTTTTTGAAATATTAATTGCTATGTGTTCTTTCGATGTTGCTGTTTATATTGTTATATATGAGATTTAAAAAAATTGGGTAAGGTAAAGGATGTTGGAAAATTCAGAGACAAAAACTTCTTAGAAGTATATTTTTTGAAAATCCTGTTTATTTAGGTTCAATATATTAAGGTGAAAATTCTCGGGAACTCCCGCACTAATTTTCCAGGAAATTCGGATTGAAAATTTTGCGGAATTCCAGGGAAATCCCGTGAAAAACTGTAGTGAAGAAAATGTTTCTCATTTTACTACCAGAAAAAAGTTTATTCAACTTAATTGGTAAAAACTTTTATTTTAAGACTTATAGGTAAAACTGGATGCCTTCTTAGGGTATTTTTGGGTCGGTCTGTACTTTAGAAACTTATTTTTTGTTCACTTCGTAATTCGGGGAGTGGAAAAAATAATAATTGCACATATATGTATGTAGTCTAATATAAATATATGTATGAATTTTAATTTTTTATAACTCTTATTAGTAAATTTACTGAGTTTGTAAGAAATATATTTCTTTTACAATTATACCAAGTACAACATACGTATGTATAGCCAAATTGTGGTTTTAAGACTATCGATAGTTATCGATGGTTTTTGAAAAACTGTCGCACGCTATCGATAGCGTAGACTCGATAGCTTCAGACCACTAGCCTTATGTGTAAGGTGTAATATGTACTCAGCACTTTTATGTAGAACGCTACGAGAAACATTTTTGTGGAACATTTCAAGCCTCTAACTTTACGTTGTATATGGTTTTTGTTCCTTTCTTAAAGAAGAGGCAAAAACTACCCTGCAGCGGCGAAATAGCGGGCCAAATTGCCTACGGGGTACCCCCGTATTGTAGTGGATAGTGTGCTAGACTATTGGCCTGTCAAGACCCTGGGTGTTTCTGCAGAAAAGCCGTAATAAGGCTTAAGCAGTATGTGTGTTCGTTAAATTCTACTGTAGGTCGTCAAAGGCACAGTAGTTTCAAACTGAACTTAAACGACAAAAATCTTTCAAAACTTAAAATTTGCTTATGGGCTAATTTCGTACTTATTCAGAGGTAATATTCGGCATAGAAAATTGTGTAAGGATGACATTTAAGGTAGCACTTTTGTGTAAAAAACCCACGAGGTAAAATTTTGAAGAATATTTCAGGCCGCTATATTGCGGCTGAAGGGGAGATTTTTGCCCTTTTTTAAAAAGGAACAAAAATATGCATATAATGAAGAGTAAGAAGGTTAAAAAGTTTTACAAAAATATTTATTTGTGAACACATCTTATACTTTAAACGCAAAGTATACAAGATTTCCTATGCCAAGGCACTATAACTATGCGCAAAAGGGAAGAAAATTAAACTCCCTAAAATTAATCCCAGATGTAAGCTTTAAAAACGATAAGAACCTTGTAATGAAAAAAAATTGATTTTGCTCTACAGAGTAATTGACATTTTCATAAAAATACTTCGTAAGCTGTGAAATTCAATAAGAAATAGCTTAGTTTCTCAGCGAAAATTGGAACTTACCTAAAAGATAGAGAGAGAGAGAGAGAGAGAGATAAGCAACGCTACCGCTTACAAGCCTGCTTACAACAGACAAGGTTTTTATGTGGAGAACTTAAAAGCAATATAATGTACTTCTTGCAAGTGAAATTTTTAAGCACAACAATTAAGAAATTGCTTTCTAAGTTCTCTCGTTTGTTATTTAGCTGCTTTGAATGACCTCAACAGTTTTTGCTGGTGTCTGCAAGTCGTTAGTTTAAATTTTGTTTGGGAATACTCTCTTAATATCGTGAGATAAATGAGAACATCGTTACACATTATTGCCATTAAGCATTATTTTTCCCCTTGCTCTTGATGGCTATGAGTGAATGCTCACGTTCCCATCTCTATATAATACATCCGTACATCTTCTTAAATAAAAATATTCAAATTGTTCTGTGAATAATCAATTAGCGAAGACATCACGTTTAAATATTCTAATGCTAAAAATCTTATTAATGTTAAGTTGACAGCTATTAAAATTATCAACTAATTTGATCTTATGATTTTTTTTCTAGTTTAATTTATTCAGACACAAATTTATAGCTTTATTAAATATAGGTGAGCATTAAACCTGGTAACTGATGTTGTTATTGCCTTTTAGCTTAAGTCTGATTAAAGGAAATGAATTTTTACGATTGAAAATTATAAATAATTCAAAAAAAATCTTTCCAAAGTTTTGAATGTAGTGGTATAGATTTTATCAAAAAAAAATAATTAATAAATGAAAGAAATTAGCAAGAATATGAAAATTAACATAAACAAAACTGACCTAAATTGAAAGCAAAATATGTGGTGCTAAAACTTATTCAATCGTAAATAAAAATAGAATGGCACGTACTATTTAATTTATTAATCTATTCAATTTTTAACTAAAAATCAAATTGAACTAGAATTCAGACAAATTAAGCAGCATTTCTAGTTTCTAAATTTAAATTTTAAATATACGATTGGTAGAAGCAAACAAGTTTTAACAAAAATTTTAAAACAAAAATTTGTTTGTACTTTCAGAGAAAAAATCAATACAAATCATATTGATTCGTTAGTGTATTTCAATAAAGTTTTTCTTTTGAATTGAAAGTTATTGAATAAATATGACAAGCTTATACCTTAAGCGGAAGAGTTACAAGATTTCCTATGCCAAGTACTGCAACTATGTGCAAAAGGGAGGAATTTAACTCGCCCTAAAATTAGTCCCAGACATAAACTTTCAAAACGTGAACACACGTGTATATTTTTTTGGTGCCTTTTGACAGAATCAGTTGTTATAACCATGTTATTATGTTTTGTGGTGTACAGTGTTATTTATCACTGAACATTTTTTAATAATATGTAATGGGGTCAACTCAAAATTTTCCAATTCTCATTTTTTGCATAATTTTTTTTCAACTCTTTCGGCAAAAAATGCTGCTGTATCCCTCTTTGTAATATAGTAGTAGAGTAAAAAAAGAACAGTATTTTTCCTGTACTGAAAATTTGTGAATTTTTGGAATTTTTAGTTGACCTTTAGAGGAACTAGTGCCGTGGTATACTATTATAACGAGTTGTTATGACTAGTCTGTTAGGACTAGTTTAGATGATCAAAGGCTGGTTAATCAGTTACGCGCTTAAAACAAGCCTCGAAAATGATTCACACAAACGCTTAAAATGGGACTTGTGCGCAATAAAAAATTAATCAAGCAGATGTTCGAAATGTGACTGTTTTTTAAGAGTAAGTTTATGTTAACTTTGTTCTGTCGGTCTTGGAGACAGTGCTTTGGCTAAGTGCTTGTCATGTAAGACGTCAAATCTGAAAGAGCTTGGTTCGATTCCCAGTTGAAATTCAAAATGTTTTTTACTGTAGAAAAGGAGACATAATTGAACAGAAACCCAAGTCATAAAAGACTTGCAGAAGATTCATGGTAGGGTAGAATTTTCTCCTGACAAAAGTATTTTCATGGTAAAAAATGAGCGCATAAATGATTATTTTAATCGCGCAGAGTAGTCAAAAAAAGACTCATTTTGTAGTACCAAATACATTTTCATTGCAAATTTTCTTAACTTAAATAGCATTATAGAGTACCGATATCGGGGAATAATTACCAGCGGTGCAATTTTTAGCCTTTTTTTACAATATGACAAAAAACGATATGACATACTGTGTTGTCATATCGTAAGTTTTTTACCATATGACAACACTGCGATATCACAACACCGTAATGTTGTCATATCGTAAAAATTTTACGATATGACAACACAGTGTGCCATATCGTTTTTTGTCATGTCATGAAAAAAGGCTAAAAATGGCATCGCTGATAATTACAGCGAAAATAAAGTACATACAGATAAAATAATAAATCATTTTAGTTTTGTTAGATTTTTGGGTACCTTTCTGGTAGGTAAAAAATTTTTCTTGTGCCACCTCTGGGTTGAAACTAACACAATTAATACCTCCTACATTTTTGTTCTTTATTTTTAGCCCTATTTGAATATGTTCAATAAGTCTCCTTTTTTTCTTTTTTGTTAATTTTGTATTGAAAATTGTTCATTTTTAACATATTTTGAACACAAAACGCTGTTTTGTATGTTTCTAAACCACATTTAGTCACGATTTATGTCTTATGTTGAAGAAACATTAAGAAACAAACACCACTAACAAGACAACCAAAATGCAAAACCTCCTTTTAACTAAAAAAAATAAAAATCGTTTTTTTTGTTTCCTTCAATGCTTCAAATTGTATTTATTTAAAAGGTTACCTTAAAGAAAGAAATGTTTTATTTTAATCTAATTCACTTTTAAACTAACAATGCTTTTTAGTTTCATTTAACCGAATACGACAAAAGAGATTTGGTTGGTTTGAAACTAGGAAACGAACCACTTGTCTGGTGTCACTTTTAAGTCAGTAAATGTTAAATTCTCAGCTAAAAAGTCTTGAAGAACTTTAGAAATATTTAAAAGTGTATTTTTTCTGCTTCCTAAAACTAAAAAGAGAGATTTTTAAAGAAAGAAAAACTAAACTACATAAAAGGTAAAATAAAATTAAAAATTAACATAATGTTACACAACAACCAAAGGGGATACAGATTAAATGACATATTTCTCATTTAAAGCCATTTAGAACAAATAAGATTTAAATCTAAGAATACTTGTCTAGCAAACAGGAAAAAGAAATCTAGCAACTTAAACACAGAAATGCAATTAAAATATTTATTAAGAATAAAAAATTGCAAATTCTGCATTCTTAGCTCAAGAGATGTTTTCTTTCAGTCACAGTTAAATTTAGTTTTACTCCTTTAAAAAATATTTTATTTTTTATTTAAACAATAAATTTTCATATTTTCATATATTTGCTAGTCTGATGTTTATTTTTTAAATTTTCTTTGCCATTTTTATGTTTCATGCCTATTATTACGAACAGCCTAATACTGTTAGGAACGTTTCAGTAAATTTGTGTGTAAATTTTAATTTCAAGCTGCCGTGTATTTGCTATTAATATATAACTGTTGATTTTTAAGCTCAATCTATGTATTTGCTATCTTTTGAAAGCCTTTACATATTGTGAGAAAATTATGTTTATTTATTCATTAATACCCAAAGGAATAGAATAAATTTTTAATACCTGTACAACAATAAAAAAAACCCCCTTCATGAGCGTGGCGAAATTAGAAATTGTATAATATGTGAGCTTAAAAATTGTGCTGTAAAAAATTATTTTTAGAATAACTTTAATATCCATACAGTGGTGTTAAAAATAATAAAAGTTTTTTTTTAATTTTTCCAAAACTAACGCCTGAATTGTGTAAATTATATCACCAAAGTGAAATTTATATAGAAAACAAAAACAAAATTACAAATATTTTATAAATTATTGTTTTATTTTTTATAAAATTTTTAAAAATTTTGAAAGGTAAAGCAACGCTGGAACTTTTACAGTTTGTGGTGAAGAATTTGTATGAAAAACAAAAAGAAATTTTTAATTTCTTTTCAAATTGAGTTATGAATTTTAGTCGAACTGTATGGTTTTTTATCCAAAGTTATTTTATTAGCTTGCCTTGAGTTCTTTTTTCAATTTAATCTTTCGCAAATGCTCAATTTGGATGAGTATCAGTGTATATTAACAGCATTAGTGTGGCAACCGGATAACTCTTAGGCGTGCCCCATTCAAAGTTGAAATTTTTAAAAATTTCATTAAACGGGGGTAAAACTTTGGACCAATTCGGGTAACTATAAGGAGTTCCCCCCAGTGGTCAAAAATCAAAACTTGAAATACATAAAAACGATGCACAATTTCCAACAAAAAATCTTTCGTTGGGTATAGGTAAAAATTTTAACTGAATTGGTGAACTTTAAGGCGTGTAAATTTCACAAAGTTTGAACTTCGAACTCAATAGCGCACGCCTAAGAGTTATCTGATTTAGGTATAATTTTCACCACGTGAGTTTTACACCAAATGGCAGAATAATCCACATAGGTTTTGCTTAAATTGACATACAAAATATATCTCATTGCCACCCTAATTACAGCCATTTTTATTTACATTTTATTGTAATTGAATTGAAACAGACAGGAATTTTGATGGAAAAAAATAATATAAAAAATTCTAGACATAAGGTTTGGTTATTACTTAATAAAGCAAATTGAAATCGACTCTAGAATACTTCCTAGACAATATTCGCATGAATCGGAGCAAAAAAAAGCCTTTTGAATGGCCGTGAACTGTAAACAGCTCATGAAAAAGCTTTTCAGTAAAATGCATGCTAAAATAGGGTTGAGACTAGAGAAGGAAAATTAAAAACCGTTCATACTAAGGATAAGTTACACTGTACAACACAAAAACTTAATATGGTTTTAAGGAAATTTGTATGACATTTATAGTGAAATCTTACGCAAAACATATTTTTAATACAAACTATCATCAAAAATCTGGTTTTATGAGATATTTTAGCATTAACTGTGAATTAGTTCGAAATTAACCCATAAACAAATTTTGAGCTTAAAATGGTTTCTGTCGTTCAAGTTGGCTCTGGAGCTTAGGTATCTTTAAATACCTATAGTAAAACTTCATATTAAAAATTATTAGAAGATTTCAGCCCCGCTGTACCGCCGCTGAAGGAAAGTTTGTTATCTCAAAACCCCTTACAGAAAAGAGTTACAGGTTAAAATGCTTCACAAAAATGTTCCTCGTAATGTTTTGCATAAAAGTTGTGAACACGTCCTATATCCTAAACGTAAGCAGTAAAAGATTGCCTATGCCGATTCACTATAATAATGTGCAAAAAGTGTAATTTTAGCTGCCCTCCAGAAGATGAACTTTCCTTTCCGTAAACTTTCAAATGCAGATACACGTGTATTTTTTTGGATTCTACAAGAATCAGTCCTGTACTTAAAAAAATTGTTTGATATTGTTGTACAGTTTTTTTTATAAACATAAAAAGTATATTCACAGGCATGATGTCAGAAAAAAAATTTAATCCAATTTACAAATTTTTTTTTCGGCACTGCACTCTTCTAAACTCAACCTATTTTGCACCAAAGTTTTGAGTTTAGCCCATGCACATAGAAAAAAACATGATAAAATGGTCGAAAATCAGGCTAATCTTTCATTCTTCGGCAGTGATTTTGGTATTTGATGTTAATGCAACATAATTTTACAATAACCTTCAAACAAAATTTTTCCTTTTGATATAAAAATGTTTCATGTTGATTTAAGATTCTAGTGCAGCTCGAGCTAAATTAATTTGATTTTGAAATAATAGGAAGAATTATGTTGAATGAAAATTATTTTAAGTTGAAACAACCTGAATTTAATACTGAAATAACAGGAAGAATCATATTGAATCAAAGTTATTTTAGGTTACAGCAACATGAATTTATTCATCACAAAAGGCTCATCACAAAGGGGCCAAAGTACCCAAGTGGGCCGGTTTTTAGAAACCGGCAGCCTGTTCAACATAACATGAGAAATTATTTGGCAAAAATATGTTTCTTTTGAGTATAATAATACTGGTGGTTGCTCCGGGATATCTTTCTGATCTTTCAAGGATGTTGAAATTTAGCTGTTTTGGTTTTAACCTTAATAAAGTTGTGTATCACAAAAATTCCCAAATAAAAAAAAATTACACACCATGCACAAGGCGTTACAGGGCACAAAGTTTTTAATTAAAATAAGAAATTAGTTCAAAATGTAGCAAATTATTTAGAGATTAGCTCGAAATTTGAGTTTATTTTCCAAATCCTAAAGATACAAATGGGTAAATATCATTTTTTTTCAAGTAATGATATTATTCTTCTTAATTTTTAATATTCATTTGTATTCTGAGTCCAAATGCAGCCAAAAAAAATTCCATCATTTGCTGTTTTTCAAATATCGCGAATTTTATATTAACGTAATATACCCCATATTTTGTAAAAATATCTTTGAGTAAAAATATCTTTCTTTCGAATGGTTTTTAACAAATTACTAATCTACACAAAAATATATTTCATTTGAGTATAATAATGGTGGTGCTTTTAGCAGTAGTCCTTGGACATTTTGTGCTTAACTATGTATTGTTTTATTCTTATTTCAGGAACTTTTAAATATATTTAAAATCTTTTCATAAAAATGTGTTTAATGTAGTATTACATATGTACTTGGTAAAAATATTTTAAAATATTAATCAAATGTAAAATGTATAAGAATAAAACTGAACTTTAAATATCGTTGCAGATTCACCAAAATATTCTGGAACGTGCATTAAAAAAATTATATATAAACAAAAATAATTTTGTGTAGATTAATAATATAAAAAGCCTTATTGAATTTTAAAGTCCAGTTTGGAAAAATTAGGCGAAGAAGCAAAAAAGAGATTGTTTGACTAAAAAAATAAAAGCCGCGATATTTTAAAAACTAACGCTGACCAAAAAAAATTCAAGGTAGTTTTGTTCTATCAATTATAGTTTTCGGTGCACCAAACTCAAACGTCCATTTTGTTCTCCTGTGTAATCCAATAGGCTAAAGTTCGTAACGTTATATTCAGAATGAATTACGCATGATCAATATTCTAAGGAACAAGGGAAAATTAACATCAATTTAGTTTTTAACGTAGATGGCAGAACAGAGCTTTTGAAAGTCGCCACATTGCTATCCGTCAGTGCTTATGTGTATCTGCGTTTATCCCTAGTTATTAGGTGGCTCTTTGATAATAAAGTTGTTTTCTTAAGTGCGAATAGCTCAAATCCAATTCAATACCATCTACTGCGCTTCCCGTGAGATAGATTTTATAAGGTGATTTTCACTTGTAATTTTTCATTGTATTCGATCTTATTTCGAATATAAATACAGACCAGTTACCATACAATTGTTTTTATAAAATTTATGTTAGAAAATAGAAATTCGTTTATTATAAAATTTTAAGTTTCTATTAAAATTTAAATATTTTTATTGAGTGATAATCTGCTGTATACAAGTGACTATTTTGAAGAAAAGAAAATAAGGTTTAAAAATTAAAATTAATGAAAATAAGGTTCAATATAAATTCTCACATTTTTTTATTAATTTTGTGTGCAGTAAATAAATCTGAACAGGAAACCCTTCCCAGTTTTCTACAAAAGCTAACAAATTATATTTGTTTGTTAATATGATTATTTCGAACGTATTTGTTTGTAATAAATGATATATTCCATAAATAATGAAGTCCTAAGTCATAATAAAATATACTCGTATTTGAATTACAAAAGTTTTATAAATGAATTTTGTTTGGACATTTGTTTAATAGACCATTGATAAATTAAATATGTTTAAATATGTTTATTATGAATAAGGCTCATAAATATATCATGATGTTATTTTTATTGTTTCACTTTCTAATCTGTAATACTATAGTCGTATCTTTATGTTAAACTTTTGTTATCTCATACATTTCAAGACATGCGCCATATCAACTTTACAACCTTTACAACATAATATTTCTCTAAAAATTTTATGCTTATTAAAAACAAAAGACATAAAGAACGAACCTGTTTTCATTATAAGTCTATTAATTTTTATTGTCACTTTCTTTTGCTTTATAATTTTATAGTTTTCAAACATTATACCCTTTTCTCTTTTTTACTTTTCTAATAAATAGTTCATAGTTGTATATATTAATAGAAATATTCATGTGATATAAATATTTAAATATGTTGATGTACCATGTTTTAATTATTAAAATAAAATATTTCTAATTACTTTTAGAATAGCGTAACACATGTTGCAGGCCTAGTTTTGAGTAGATCATTTTGTCATTTTTAGAAATTTGAAATTAGCCGCAAAATCGAAAGTTATCAATAAAAAAAAACATTTTGATGGTACTACACGGTATGCAAGCTTTGTATGACTATATTATGCAGAAAGAAAATACCAGGGAGTACCACTATATTTTTTTAATGTGTTATAGTCCTCGGACTACAAAAAAAGTCGAAATTTTAAATTCAGCCCAATTATGAACAGCAATTCCCTGGGTAAATGAAGGTTTTGTTGTGGTTTAAAAAATTTACAATTTCCTTTGTACACACAATCCTTGGGGATTTATTTAATGCATCCGGCCCTGGCTCAGTTTTCGCTTCACTTTCCCAGCATAAATTTGCTCCGCGAGCTTCTGAATGACTACACTGTTCATTTTACTTTTTATTTAAGCAAAAACAGATATCTATATAATTAATAGGCGAACCGATTCTTTGTGAAGGAGTTTAAGCCGATTTTGATAAAACTTTGACCATTCTAAAAATATTTATTCACAGATGTGTACAATTCATATTTTGTTAAAATCGGTTCAATATTTTTGGAGCTATAAGCAGTTAAAGTTGCTACTAATACATAAAAACGCAATAGTTACTCCTGCCTCTAAGTTGAATAAAAGAAATAAAAAACAACAAAAAAACATGTGTGTGTTGTGCAGGGTGACCGTTGGAAATTTTTAAAAAGTGGCACAAAAAGGGGATTTTGAGGAAAAAAGTGGCACCAAAAAGGGGATTCTTCGAAAAAAAGGAGCAACTTTTTTAAAAAGGGATTAATTGAACCAAATTCCAGTATTTAATGAATTTATAAGGCATATAATACTTTGGAAATAAAATGAATCAATTTTTAAGTTTTTTTTATCTAAAAAAGAAAGAATTTTCAGCACCAACGAATTACGCCGCTTTCTAACGAATTATTTAAACAACACATGCATACATACGTGGTTATACCTGAATCCAAAATAAATATAGTCAGCTAATATAAAAATTTTAAATAGTGGACCAATATATCCTATAAATGACAGAGTTCTGAGGGAGCAAACATAAAACAAACAAATTCATAGTATTCTCCTTTGTTGGTATCGGCCAAAAATAATTTTTGCTTTTATGTATAAGAAATGTTGCCCTGTCACATACTTTTTAGTGTTTTTTAAGTTTTAGCACTAATATTAGTGTGAATGTAAAAAATGACCATGGATTTAAATACAATCTTTCTTAGATATCCTACAAAGAAAGAATTTTGTAACATGAGTGATTATTTGTAAAAACCAAAGATATATCGGGAAACGGCTTATTAGTTTCATTATAAATATTCGTCGATCCGTATATATTTCATTGCAAAACTTTTTGTCTTAGAGGTTTTGTCTTAGAGGTTTATTTAGTAAAAATAAATCTAACGTTCACTCAAAAATTTGCATGAAAATCACTTTAAAAATAATTAGGAATGCATGCTTTGTATAAAAATTTTTAGCAACACGTTCTTGTTCGTTTTAGTGAATCAGGGTGTTAGTTTCTAATAATTTAAGTGCAATAATGAATATCTATAAACTATTTCAAAACAGTATTTTTTTCATAAGGCTTGTAAATAAATAATGGACTCGAAAACAAATTTTTGTGTTAAGATTGTTTTATAAGAACAGTTTCGTACCGTAAAAAAACTCATACTAAAACAAAAAGTATCACTTCATAAAAAAGGGGCATAATGTTACAAAAGGTGGCAGATTTAGGTAATTTTAAAAAAGGGGCACTAAAAGTGGCAAGGCAGTTGAAAAAGTGGCAAATTGCCACTTTAGTCGCAAAACGGTCACGCTGGTGTTGTGGTCCAACTGGCTTTTGCAAAGAAAGAAACAACAATAAGATATTTGTTTCTATGTTTTGATGTATACGAGTTTTAGGACTGACATAGGAAAAAAAGAGAAAAAGGGTCAATAAATTTATTTTACTCATAGGAAGGTGTTTTGTTTTAATATTTGACCTCTCTTTATACCTCTCTTTTCGTACACCAAAGGTGACAAGGAACTCTATTGTTTGCGCTACGCTGTCCGTCACGATCTTTTGTCTGGAGAGCCGTAAAAGCTAGGTACCTAAAATTTTCACAGAATATGTGTAACTTTTGCCGCTACAACAACAACTACTAACACTTCATGAAAGTTTAAAAATCAAAGGGTGCTCTAAAGCGAGCAACGAAACGTGTTAAAATCTGAATGTAATAGTTATATAGACACTTGACATATTCAGAGTTAGTGTATTATTATACAGAATACACCAATAAGTACTGAAAATTTTTGGGTATTCTTTTAGCAAGTGATTTTTAAATTATTATTAAAAAATCGCCAGAATAAAAAAGCTCTAAAACAACAAAATCATCAAAATGTAAAACCGCCAAAACTAAAAAATCGCCAAAAATAAAAAAATGTACAAAACGAAATAAAATCGCCAAAACTAAAAAAACGCTAAAAATTTAAAAGTTCGCTAAAACAAAAAGCACCAAAACGAAAAAAATACTAAAGCTAAATAGTAAATAGACAATATTAAAAAATTCGCCATAATGAAAAAAGATCTAAAACAAAAAAACACCAAAACGAAAAAACCGCTTAAACTAAGACATCACTAAAATTAAAAAATTCGCAAAAATTAAAAAAATTCGTGAAAGCAAAAAATAAAACAAAAAAATCGAAACGAAAAAATGGAATTATGAATATTGTATTCGAAGGAAGCCTCCGTGTACGAGTCAAAGTCGCACTTTACTTAATTTATTTAATTTCAGTGTATCATTAACTAATTATAAACAGTTGCGTTATATATTGTGTGGCTATTTTTACAGAGATTTTTATGACGTTGAATAATTTTTCTATAAACCTTAATGACATTATTAATATCTAGAATACAAATTTATATTAACACATAAACTTATAATCAATGAAAACAAAATTTTTATTATTTTATTTTACTGTGCAGAATAAAATGTAAACACTAAAAGCTGATCCTAATTTTCCCTCTGCTTTATTTGGTTATTTCCCGGTTTTTTAGAATAGGGTGATTTTTTCCGGGAACAAATACATGGGAAGAGAAAAATTTCCTCGGGAAAATTTATAATTGGGCTGATAATAACTTTGGAAGAGATTGTCCAATTGTATTGCAAAAACTAATAAAAAAACTATGAATTAGATTTGCCTTTCATCCATTTTAATATTATTTTTAGTACACATTCAACGTTTTCGATATTATTCAGGCCGCAATGATAAAAAATATTTTTTTCAAGCAAAATTGGAAAATTTTTATTTTTTAGAAACTTATAAAATAGTAAAAAATTTATCATATATTAATTGATCATTTATATTAATTGATCAAAAGGACAAAAAAGACCCATAACGCGAAAAGTTAAATGGGTAAAATTTTCTACAGAAATGTTCGTAGTGGTGTTTTACATAAAAGTCCTGATCACATCTTATATCTTAAACGTAAGGCCTACAATATATCATATGGCGAATCAGTATAAATATGTGTACATGGGGAGGAAATATAACTCCCATCACCAAAGCTTAATTTTGCTGCATAGTGCTATTAATCACTTAGCTGAGGAAAATTTTTATATTTTAGAGATATGCGGTTATTCATAAAAACCACAAATTACGGAGGATCTCTTATAGCTGTCATCTATTATACTTTTCGTGGCATTTGCTTTCCCATGCTATTAAATATTTATATATTTAAATAAATGTAGAAACTTAATATGCCATAACACCTTATTAACCAGCAATTACAATTCAATTTAGCAACATTAGTTTCAATAAAAGTCATCATGCTTGTTGCATGCACGTCCTTATAAAACCTTGTTTGCTATAAATCATGAAAATATCTAAACTAAAAATTCTTTAACTGAAGCATTTTTGATTGCCTGCAATGTATTATTCCTAATAAATTTTCCACTGAAAATAACTTTGCAAATATTCTTGCAAAGATATCTAGAGTTTTTACAAGGAAATAAACACTTTTAAATTAATCTTCATTGTCAATCACGCTACGTACAGTCTCATTAACACATCAAATTGATTGCAATAAAAAAAAAAATTATATAAATAAATAAAAACCAAAACCCTTATAGATTTTCTTAAACTATCAAGTCAACTTTTAATTTTCTTCTCAAAGTTCTTTCTATGTATCTCCTTATAAGTGGAAAAACAATTACACTGCCTTTTATGTAATATTTGTTAAATATTAATAGACTTTTTTTTGTTGTAATATATACATACACAAACAACGAATTGTTTTTCTATCTGACGAGTTTTCTTTGTTTTGATGATATTACATTAACTATCTAATCATCGGCTCAAACTGTTTGGCACTAATGCTTTCGTCCAGCTTGATGTGAGCAAAAAGGAAAATGTAGAAGGGGTAAAAAGATAAAATGGAACAGCAAAAAAAAAAATATATATATATATATATATATATATATATATATCCATCAATAAAACCATCATATCAAAAAATACTTGAAATCTTTAAGTTTGACATCGGTATGTGAGATCAGTACTTTTACTACCTGTTCTGTCACCCATCATCATTAAGATGTGGTTGGTCGTTGTCGTTTGCTCGCTCTAGCCAAGTACGACAACTTATTGACATTTTTTGTCTAACATTTTTTTTTCGCTTAAGCTAAAGTATTAGTTATGGTAGTTTTTCATACCTTTCATGTGATATTTTCTTTATTCTGTTTTTGGCAAATCATTTATGTAATACCGCATAGAAACAATAATACCAAGCGTAGAAAAAATCTGCAGACAGGTAAATGTTGTTAATAAGATTTAACCATAAATAATATCTTAAGCAAGTTAAAGCAAGAAAATACATATAAAGGCTATAATACAATTTCTGGCCATAAATGATTTCTTAAAAAAATTTCAAAGAAACTTTGAAGGTTTTGAATACGAAACAAAATAGTCCCACCTAGCAACGTGGCTCTTAGAAAAAGATTCTTTGACTTCATATAAAAGTTTAGGTGAATTAAAGCTAAAATCTTTAAATAAAGATCGAAAAATATGTCTTCTATTGACATAAAAAATCAAATGAAAGGGGACATAGCGAAAGGCGGCCAAAAGTCAAAAACCTAACAAACCAAAAATTTTAATCGCCAACCGTGTGACTCAAAATGCACTTTCTCATTAGACAGATAATACACACTTTTAGTGGCATATATTTTTTTTTCTTCATATCTGGATTTTCGGGAGTTGGGCTTATATTAGAGATGCCAAACGGGACTATGTTTTTCGAAACCCGGGATTGGGGATTTTTATTAAAAAACAGGGATCCCGGGATGGGTCGATATATTTCGGGATTTTTATACATAAAAAAAATTCAAATAAATTCATGGTTAACGCGCCTTTAGTAGTAACACCAACGATGTCTTAAGGCAATGATACATTAAAATCTCTTAAAATAAAGAAATAAATCTCTTAAAATAAAGAAATAAAGAAAAAGCCAAACCATCTAACGCTGCCAATCTAAGAATTACAGCCCCAAGCAACATCTCTTTGTAATTAAAAGTAGTTTGTAGATTTTATTATCATTGGTTCGGGAGCTTATTTTCTATCTCGTTTTGTAGCCTAATATTGAAAATTTAAAAAAAAACGCCCCAAAACTAAAAAGTCGCCAGAAATTAAAAAAAAATCGCCAAAACGAAAAAATTGCCAAAACAAAAAAAAAATCGCTAAAACTAAAAAATCACAAAAACCGAAAAAAATCTCCAAAACCGGAAAAACCCCCAAAACTGAAAAAAGCGCCCAAAACTAAAATAAATCGCTAAAACTAAAAATATCGTTTAAAAAAACGTTAACAACGCCAAAACCAAAAATCTCAAAAAAACGAAAAAATCGCCAGAACGAAAAAAGTGTCATAACATAAAAAAAAAACTAAACTAAAAAGATCACCAAAAACCGAAAAAAATCCCCAAAACCGAAAAAAGTGCCAAAACTGGGGAAAAAAATTGCCAAAACTAAAATAAATCGCTAAATTTAAAAATATCGTCCAAAAGTGAAAAAAAAAAGTTTAAAAAAGCGCCGAAACAAAAAAAAATCGCCAAACACAACGAAAAATACTTCAAAAATAAAAAAATTTAATTAAATAAAAAAGCACCACTAAAAAACTGCCCAAATGAAAAAAAGGGGCAAAAAAGAAAATGGATTTACTTATGTGTATTCGTACGGAACCCTTCGTGTGCGAGCCAAAATCGCACTTTACTTAATTTATTATTTTTAATATTATTTTCATAACACTTTCATGTTATCTTTCGGGATAGAAATTTGGTTTTTTGGGTTCCCGTACTTTTGTTCGCTTAAGACTATCAGTGAGAAAAATATTTCTTTGTTCTCATTTCATCGAAATATACCCAAAAATTAAAGAAAAAATAATTATCAAATTTTTACTACTAGGCCGGTTGGCTGAAATTCGATCACTTGACCCGTAACCGGGTTTGTTTGTAACCAGTTTTGTAATAGTTTTTTTTAGCCAAAAAAATATATTCTGCACATCTTTTCAACCATATATGTTTCACCAATAATGGCGGACAATAAGATACTTAAAAGGACATTTTAGCCCTCTATGTTGCCGCTGAAGGGAAGGTTTTTGCCTCTATTTTAAGAACGGGAAAAAAGACCCATAAAATGAATAGTTAGAAGGTTAAAATGTTCTACAAACATCTTTGCTGTGGTGTTCTACATAAAAGTGCTGAGCACATCTTATACCTTAAACATAAATTTTACACGATTTCCTATGCCGAGTACTAATTGTGAATAAGTACGAAAGTCACCCTTAAATACATTTAAAGTTTTGAATGATTTCTCACGTTCCAGATGATCAGAATCAAAGATACCCACCAAGCTCCAGAGAGAAATTTATGAAAAATATTTTTGTAGAAGGGGGGAACTTTAATTCCCCCTAAAATGAATCGGAAATGTAAAATTTTAAAACGCCGTTGCACGTGTATTCTATAACTTTTTTTTCTTTAGAGTCGTGTAATATAAAAAAAAAATTGTTTTGTTGCACAGTGTAATGTACTCTCATTTTATTTTATTATTGTCTTGAAATTTTTAAACTTTTGTTTATTATTATTTTTTAATCCTTTAACGTTATTTTTCTTTTGCCAGCATGAGATACATTGATTATCATAAATCATTAATACTTTTATGATTTTATATTTCAACTACTCCGCTATTTTGATACTGCTACCGAAAAGATTAACAAACTTCTCTTTGTTGTTATCATTATTCTTTCAGACTGAAAAAACTAAATTTATTTAATTTTCCAACACACAAAAAAGCCATAAAATAATAGAAAGAAATGAATATACAATTTTTGTGTCTGGTAGATGGTGAGTGACCCAATTCTTTTATTAATCTTTAGAGATTTGGCTGGTTCACTGAGCGCAATAACTAAAAATTATTTCTTAACATGACACGAATGAAGAAGTTATAAATATGTAACGAAAATTGCTGGTTGCTTTGCTGCTAATTAATAAAAAAAATCAATTTTAAGTTTGAAATGGGTGCAATTGTTTGAAAGAATGCAAGAACGCTTTTTAAGGCTTTTAATTAAATAATTTTTATTTTAAGTTTTTTGTTTGTCTTTTGTTTTTGTTTTTTTTATTGAATAAAAATTCAAATGTTCTTGCCAAATTATTAGTAAAACAATAATTTATAATTTTTTAAATAACAAATGCCAAAAATGTTTGCAAAATTGTTTATTAAAAGCCTTTAAAATGTATGGATGTTTGCTTTTGCGAAAACAAAAGACTTAGGAAAGAAACCCTTGCTTTGCAAAAAAAATCTTTATTGCAACTTTGCTTTTTTATGGCTATCGAAATGTGTCAATTTTAATCCTAGTCACGACAAACAGATAATCTCGTAAAAAATTGCCATTGACACGTGTGGTTGACAAATGACCATATTTGCTTTTGGTTTGATTTGTGATTGATTAATTCTTTCGACAGACAGATTCTTAAAGTCATAACCATATACGATAAGCCATCAAAATTGTCTAGGATAAATGTTAATTTCTTTAGAACATCTATATAAGGCCATGACGATTTGATAAGTAACGTGTAATAACTATTTCTCTTTTTATTTATAATGGAAAACACTTTTAAAAATAACTACACAGTTTACCAAAAACAACGATTTAATTTTAAATTGTATATTTGCCTAAATTGAAGCTTTTTAATTTATATAATTGGACTTTGAAAATTCACAGAAGTATGAAAGGAAAACTTTATTTAGATCAAATGATTACTTCGTGTTGTCATTAAGGCCAAATTAGGATTGAAACGAAAACGTTTAAAAAAAATTAATATTTAAACACTTTATATCTAGCAAAAAAAAAAGAAGAACAATAAAAGAAACTAAATAATATGCAATCAATGTATGATATAAAAGCAAAAAAAAAAACTAAATAAATTTTTGCAATTTTGTAATAATGCCAGCAAGAAAAAGCCCGGCGACCTTATATGCGTGCCAATAATTTGTATTGAAATTAAGGCTTTTTGTAATTTTACATACAATTTATTACACACAAATGCATTTGCTGTTGCTATTTGCCACAAATGCCAAAAGTTATTGTTGTAACGTTGATTTGATTATATTACAAAAGAAGCCTTAAGCTGACACGTCTTTTCAGCATTTGATGTTAAACAGGCTTTAATAATCAAAATCTTATATTACTGATTCATGCAGCCAACTAACTAACCTGCTGTACCACCACAATTTTCCTACTATATGTTTAAATGTCTTCTCTATATGTAGTGCTATTTATCATTTTAGGAATCTTTGTTGCAAAGTGGTAATTGCCACAAACACCACAAAAGCCCCGAACATCAGTCGAGCTGCATATTAAAAGAAGGTTATTTAAAAATGATTATTGTGATAAAAAAGGCACATTTTTGTTTTGCAAGATATTAAAAAAATAATAAAAATGCCCAGATCTTTAAGGTGAGTGGCAAATCAAAATGGTGTCATCTAAAATTCATACAAAAAGTTAAATTTTTTTGCAGCTCTTTCTTTGTCTGCAAATTATTAGTGAAACTTTATTTCAAAAGAAATTTAAGTTTTTGTTACTTAGAAGTCTAGACAATTTTTTCTCTCTTACAATTCAGTTGATTTTCAGTTTTCGGATTTATTTTTTGCTATTTGAAATATATTTCTATCTTTATTGAATAAACATTAAACAGCAATTTTCAGCTCTTTCTTTGATTTGCTTTGTACTTTTTGTTAAAAAAAAAACATTGTGTTTTTTTGTTCTCTTTTTGAAACACTTTTTTATTATTTTTTAGCAATATGCTGGCTATTTCACGATTAATGAAGAATATATTATACGTGATGGGGACAATTAAAAACTGTTGATGTATCTAATATTAGTAATATTCGATAGTTGGATCTGCCATGTCCAACTATCGAATATGCAAATTAGAACTGTACAGAAGACCACAAAAACCCATCAGTTAATAAAATCAACGAATTTCTAAAACACCAAGTTTTGAAATATTTCTTATTAAGTTTTCATGAGAAATTGAACATATTTCAACGAGGCGTGACGTACCTCCGGTAACGAGCCTAAAAACAAATTTTTCAAACATGATAGTTCGACATGGTAGTGACGATATGTCCGTCCCAGGTTCTGATACAAAGTATTTTTACAGAATAAAGCCTTTCAAAAATTTAGGCTTAATTATTTTTAATAAATAAAGTAATCGAATCTGTCAGGCTGACATGCATTCCACTCGAAATAGTTTTAAGACTTTATTTATATTCTGCTCACTTTTGTTTAACCTTCTTTAAATTCAGTTTATGCGCCAAAAATGGAAACGTTAAATATTTTTTTCATTTCGAATTGGCAGCGATAATAATTGCATAACTAAGGCGCCAATTAAAGCTTTTTGTACACGAGAAGATCGCAAGAATCTTATTATTAACATGCCCCAAAGCATATTTGACACTCCTAATAGTATTAAAGTTTTTACTATTTAATAATGATAAGATCGGTGACAAAAAAAAACATTTTGGGTGGGGAGTTCTTGCAAAATGTGCCACTGGATAAAGACCTGCAAAGTGCATTTAATACTTGTAGTATCCAATAAAGACAATTCAAAATTGCCGAAGTAAAAGCACTGAGCGTTGCCTTAAATTATACCGTACAAAAAATCAAGACTTTTTCATAATAAAAATGTTTTTATCACTGATTCTGATAGAGGGCACAAAAAAATATACGTGTGTCGGCGTGTTGAAAGTTTACATATGTGAATTTCCCACCCTTTTGCAAACAATTATATCCACTCGGCATAGGAGATCTTATAAGCCTTACGTTTAAGGTATAATATATGCAGGACACTTTTATGAAAGCATTGCGATGAAAATTTTTGTGGAGCAGTTTAACGCTCAAACTCTTGCGCTGTATGGGTGTGTTTCTCCATTTCTTAAATAACTTAACTAAAATGCGAGTTTAGCTCGCACACGAAGCGTTCCGTACGAATACACATATCACTTTTCGATTTTGCCCTTATTTCATTTTGGCAATTTTTTTAGTTTGCTTTTTCGGTTAATTTTATTTTTTTATTTTTTAAGTTTTTTGTTTTGTTGTTTTAGCGATTTTTTTTTGGATTTGGCGCTTTTTTCATATTGGTGCTTTTATGCGATTTTTAGTTTGTTACAATTTTTTTTTGAAGATTTTTTTTAGTTTTGGTGATTTTTTCGTTTTGTCGTATTTTTTTGTTTTAACGTTTTTTCGCTATTTGGCGATATATTTAGTTTTAGCCATTTATTTTAGTTTTGGCGCTTTTTGTCGGTTTTTGCGCTTTTTGTCAGTTTTGGCGCTTTTTCGGTTTTAGCCGATTTTTTAACTCTAGCGTTTTTTTACACTTTTTTCGCTTTGGCGATTTTTTCGTTTTTCGGCAATTTTTTTAGTTTTGGCGCTTTTTTTCGTATTGGTGATTTTTTTCCATTTTTGGCAATATTTTTCGTTTTTGACGATATTTTTAGTTATAGCGATTTTTTTAGGTTTTAGTGCTTTTTGTCTTTTTAACGACTTTTTGTTTTTTGCGTTTTTTTTAGTTTTTTGGCAATATTTTTAGCATTTGTGATTTTTAGCGTTTTAGCGATTTTTTAAATTCTTTAAGCGCTTTTTGGTGAATTTTCGTTGACATTTTTTAATTTTGGAACTTGTTAGTGTTAGCGTTTTTTTTAATTTGAAGATTTTACCTCTTACGGTTTCCAAGATAAAGCAACTTGTCTAAATTACATAGTCAAAATTACATTAACTGATAGAACACCCTTTAATTTTTATTGTTTTAAATATCGGTGTTAATTGGTGTCGTCTGTTCTACAGACTACACCAATTAACACTAACTTTGAAAATTTAATGTGTCTATATATAAGTGTCTGTATATTACATTAGTATTTCAATATCTTTCGTTGCTCGCTTTAGAACACCCTTTAATTTTAACTGGCATATATTTGTTGTTGTAGCGGCCAAAGTTTTACATATTCTGTGAAAATTTCAGGTCCGTAGCTCTTACGGTTCCCGAGAAAACAGCCTGTGACAGACAGATAGACGGACAGACAGACAGACAGACGGACAGCGTAGCGAAAACAATAGGGTTCCTTTACACTTTTGGTGTACGGACCTTAAAAAAGATATCACCAAGATTATCAATATTTTTAAATAAATTGAAGTATTTTCAGTAATATTCTATTATTTGTTATGCTTTTAGGAGTAGAAATAAACTCGAACTAAACTGTAAGTAGACCTTTGGTCAAGTCGACCTAAACCATTGACGATTTTCTTCTAACTTGGTGTAAAAACTTACAATAAAGTTGTCTACAATAATGTTGATTGTATGCTGCAGTTGAAAAACACTTGGACTTTTTTATTTCCAATATCAAATGTGCAACTAATAGTCTTGATAAGTTTTTATCAGCAATACTTTGTACACCAGAGAAAAAAATTTTTTTTTGTTATTACTTAGTTTCCCGCACCAACTTAGAGACGTAACTGGTATTAAAAGAATATTTCTGATAACTTTTTCATACTGTGTAAAAAGCTTAAGATATTGTCTCATCTAGTTGTGGCTCAGTTTTTCTATTTCGCTTATTTCATACTTGTACTGGATATTTCAATAATTTTTTTCGCTTAATATATTTTTTGTCATTTCATTTTACAACTCCTTATGGGCTGCTAATTTTTAATCGATTATGATCTTTCTTTTCTAAACTTAGCTTCTAATCTACCTTTGTGTAGATACGATCATGTTTCCATATTCAATACTTACTGGCACTAAAACAACATATTTTTATGTTTTTATTTTCCATAGTTTCAGTGGTCATTAAAAAAAGTTACCTGCAAGTAAAGATAAAAAATAATTTATTTTAATTTTAAGTTTTTGTAATATTTATTAGCAATAAATTTACTAAAGGGATTTACTAGAAAGGATGTGTTATATATAAAAAAATATATATTAAACTTTTATTAGTTAAAAAAAAGGTTAAGTTAACTTTACATAATCTGTATAAGCTCTTTTAAATTTTGTCTTTGCGTTTTTATTTTTATTAAAAATAATGAGCAATAAGTTTAATAACTTTTTTAATGTCTTTGTTCATTTATTTTTATAGCTAAAAATCTTTGGGCAAAAAAATAGAACTAATCAAAATGTACAGGTTTCTAGAAATAATTGATTTTGTACACCTTTTGCAAAGTAATAACGGCTTTTCTTTTAAGATGACAGGTTTAATAGAAAAAATAAACCTGAATATGTTCATGGTAATTATGGTACACAATTTTGTAGATATTAAAGTTTAATTAGCGTTTTCAATATTCTAGCACAATAGTGTTAGAATAGTGCAACTAAATTTAAACAGCATTTTGCAATATTATACCCGACAAAGGATATTTCTTACAGAATCTTGCTTTTCGCTAATTTCATTAAGGGTGATGATCAGCGCTACCACTTTCTATACTATAGTAAAAAAATTGTACTATTTAAAAATGTTTGTGCTATTTTTGTACCATGAAATTTTTGTACCGGTTTTGTACTCTTTTATTAATTGCTGAAAAAGAATAGATACTACTTTATTATTTACATTTGGCGGTACTGCTTCTAATAACTTTCGATTTCTCTGCATTGAGAACATTTTGCCACATTAAAGGAGCTTTTAGAGATTCAGATATATTAATAAACGAGAATATGCATAGAACTAAGGTGACAGCGACTATGAGTAATGTACTAGGATTTTCTGATAAAAAAAAGAACAAGACTGTAACGTCGACCGAAAATCATTTATTGAGAAACATAGCCCATAATAAAAACGATGACCAAAATTTTTTTATAATTTTATTAAATGTTTGTCTTTTCCTTTTATTTTTTCTTTCCTCAACTGTGGCTGATTGGTAGCGGTGCCATCATATCAATCCAGAGGCCGTGCGTTTGATTACCGCCATAGACCCTGGGTGTTTTTCCGCAGAAAAGCTAAGTCGCTCCGCGCGTTGTGTTGGTTCTTTTAAAAAAGAAAAATAAATATAAATTGGTATGGAAAAACCTGTTGCACCGTAGTTCTGTTTCATCATATATTTCATATAATTAAAAATGTAAGAAAACAAATCGCATTTCTCGTCATTTATTTCGATTACAGATATTCTAAATTACAACATGCATTTTTCCATTTGAAAGATTGACAAGATTCAATCACAACGGAAATCTGAAGCAAAACTTAAAGCAAACTAACTATTATGCAAAAGTCATCCTATTTAAAAATCTTGTTGGTTTTGCAGCAGACACCAAATGTCATATTTGATAATAAGTAATTTAAAAGATCAAGCATCTTTTGTTGTGTTGGCAAAGTGTTCTTGTAACTTAGTACATCTACTAGCTTCCAAATCAATTCCAACTTATTTAGAAGATTTGTTGAGAAAACTTGGATCTTACTTTAATTGTAACTGTATACGACAATGTAAGCTCCAAGAGCTCCAACTATATTTTCAGTTCATAAAATTTTATGTGCTCTTAATCTTT
Organism: Panzeria rudis; assembly: GCA_956483635.1. Lineage (NCBI taxonomy): Eukaryota > Metazoa > Arthropoda > Insecta > Diptera > Tachinidae > Panzeria > Panzeria rudis. Next base: position 163,934,532 of record OY101447.1, on the reverse strand, counting down.
TTTAATGAGTTTTTGAAAACGAAAGAAGCTTAATTTTGTATGAGGAAACAAATTTTTTGTTGCTAATGTCTGAATATATAGATGACTAAGATATTTTATCTAAATCGGTCACACTATTCTTGAGTTCTGATGAAATATAATAACTGGACCGCCATATTTCTAAATAAGAAACAAAAAAGTCAAAACACATAACATACACAGAGAAAACAGATTCATTGTGACAACCGAATTTGTTGCCAATCGAATTTTGCGGTTGCACGTACTATCTAGTAATTCAGTTCTAATTTGCAAATGAATTCGGTATGAAGAACTGAAAATACCATTATAATAATAGTAATAAAACAGTATTATTGTGAATAAAATTCAAAACTTGAAATTTTCAATTTATTTATCTTAGACAAAAACCATATGACTTATATCCATAATATAATAAAATAACACACAAATACAACATATTTTTATAGTACATATACCAATGCTAGGATGCTATTTCTCTGCTACTTTTTCAAGATTACCTGCAATTTACACATTTAATTTGTTAAGAATCTAAACCATGAAAAGTAATTTACCTGCTAAATAGCAACAAGCAAAAGAGGTTCTCATGCTCCCACAGGACATTTAAGGACGTTTTCTTCTGTAAACTGTCAACTAGCCCTTTACAAATAGACCGTATCACGAATGGGAAAAATTCATTTCTTATATCCGACACCTTGGTCCTTCAATAAGAGAAATTTTAAGACTTGAGCTTCTACGAATGCGTTAATTTTGGGTTCACAATTGGCGGGCTTTTGTTTCCTCCTGAAAAGTATAGATTTTCACATTCGATAGTTGGACATGGTAGGGACGATATCTAGTATATGTGGTCAGAGCTTTAAACATTAAAAAATATTCATTTTAGTTACACTTTATGTTTCCTAGAACATATTTCGTTGTAAATGTATTAACCAATACGTACCTTTTTTTAAATCAGTATATATAGCACCACCTTTACACAGCAGCATCTTTTCATTGATTTTTATACTTTTTTTGGAATTTATAAAATTTTCAAGTATTTTTATTAATTAATTATTTAAATTATTTATTTTGAGTATATGTCATACGGATTTCAAATTGATTGCCACTATGACCCCTCAGTTGGGAACATCGAAAATAGAGTAAAATTAAAAATAATTCATATCCTAATCGATATTTTAGTTGCAATCGCCGATATATGAATAGAGTTAGTTCTGATTTCCAAACCTATAAATAAGTTTTAGTAACTCATAAACTGATTAGGATAATCAATATTTTGGCTGTAGAAAACTCGCTTCCATTTTGAATATGGAATTACAGCTGTATATAATAATAATTTATTGCGTTTATATATTTTTATTAAGAAGGATGAAAACTTGATTATTGAAACCAATATGTAATAACTGTAACCGTTGTTCAACCAATCTGTTTTCTCTGTGTACCATAACTCATTTTAATGTTATTATGCATTTTGGAAAGCTATTGTTACTTTTCACACAAATAAATATGTATACAGGCATGTTCTCAAAATCACGGTGATTTCAAAACTAAACTCTTTATAGCTGATTTTTTAGCGATTTTTTATTGTATTTTAAGTTTTTTTATAAAGAGAAGTAACACAATTAGGCAATTAATGCCTACCAGTTAATTAATTAATGTGTTACCTTCTTTGGGAAAGGGATGGTGTAGAGAGCTTAGGTGGTGAAGCGTTTTTTGTAGAGCACTGTTGCAAGCCCCTCTGGTGTAAAGTAGAGGCAATGAGTTGTTTAAGCTGTATAGTCATTTTATTAGTTCTTTTACTTCGCCGACGGTTCTGCTACACTACCGACGAAGGAGCATGCTGTGAAGTGCACTAGGATATCTTAGTATTAATCGATGCCGGTACTGCAAAAGTAATCAGTGCTATGCCTTCATCACTTTAACAGTCCAACAATAACCAACACAATAACACACCAATGCACATGAGAAAAATGCATGATGTTGAAAATTTTTTTTATTTTTTTACACCTAAACCACAATACCTTAGGCACTTACTTACCGATTTTCAAGAATAATTTGAAAGATATGAATGGTATCTTTCTAATGTGAGAAATTTTTTAGAAATCCGTTTTGAAACAATAAAGTTATGACTGTTTAAATTTGACACTCCAGGAAAACCGTTTTGACTACATTTACCGTTAGAATTGGTACATGAGAATCCTTGACTAACTATAGATGGTTTTAAAGATGGCAAAAATATTATTTTTTTCTTCTGAATTTTTAAAACTATTTACAGAAATTGAAAAAATTTATTTTGTGGCTATGAATGCGAGAAGCATAAGGTCTATCAATGGAAACGTAGAACACTTTACAAAAAATGCAGAGTAACGTTCAATACAATCAACTAGTTTCCTTTTAGGTTTAGTGTTAAAAAATCGAAAATTTCAGGATCCTTGAATGTTAAAAAAATTGCAATATTTATTTTACTTGTCATATTTTTAGTATTTCAAAATCACTTAGAAAAAAATTAGCATGTGAGCACTAAAAATTTGAATTACTCACATTCGAAAGATTTTGAAATATCCTATGCTGTTTTTTTTAGTTTACCTTAAAAGCTTTGCAGTGAAAATATCCTATTTTTTGGTTAGAAAGTGCAAAGCGAACGCCATGTATGCACCATATCTCAGCAATTGAAGCAAACGCACAATTTGTTATGTCCAACCTATCGGAAACTACCGGTTAGAAGAATGAAAAACACTTTTTTAAATCTTACACATGTTTTGGGCGGTCTACGTATATGAGATATGAATGAGTTTCTCTCTATATATATATTTAATTTTTCGTAATAGATTTAAAACACAACATTTCATATGAAGATATTTTTTCAGTTAACTAAACTAAATTCTGTTTGCCATACTAATCATAGACACTAATCTAATCATCAATCTGTGATACAAATAGCAACAGCAAATAAAATATAATTGTTAACACATACTTAAGCACGAAAGCAAAACAAAAGAATTAAAAAATAACAAAACGTTAAAAACATTAACAGTTTATATACTCTATATATGTACGTATACTCGTATATTCTTCAGCAGAAGAACTATTATGTAACGCCGCGCCATAGAGACAAATAGTAAGACTCGTGGTAAAGCAGACATAATTTGAAAATAAATTCAAAGTAGTTAAGATATGAATGAGGTAATATGTGAATATGAATTATTACCACTAGTATTTTATAAATGTTATCTTAAAACAGTTATCCATAACACATATTATATAACGTAATACATATATGTACTTACATATACAACGGCAGTTAAGCTAACAAACACCAGCAAAACAATTCATTTGAATATGTTTACAAAGACACAAAGCAGTTTATACGATTCATAAAAGTAATAAAATAATCGTCAAGAATTTTACAAGAAAACAAAACAATTCAAAGAATAAACAATTGAATAGCCCAGTAAACATTTCTGGTATTAAAATAGATAAAAAGGCTCAAAATAGAATAAATGTTGAAGGAAAACATTCTAATAAAAATATTATCTGTTTTATTCAATTATACATACGAACAAACTCTTGCAACTTCTTTTTTTCTGTTTATCAGAGAGATAGTTTTAACAATACAACTCTAAAAATATATTCTAAATTCATTTAATACTACTGTAAACCTTTTAACATACAACACTTAAGTATGAGTATTTATAATGTCTACTTAGTTAAGCAAATTTCCATTTATATAAAAAAATAACTACTTCTTAGCAATAAATAAATAAAAAAATGTTACATAAAATTGTTTGTTCAAACAAGACACAGGTTAAAGCACTTTATGCTCCTCTGCACCTTTAGGAAATGAAGTAACATTTGTTTTCATGTATGATGATGTTTATGTTTATTCTATGTACTTATGTATATTGTCTGTTTGAATGTACGTACGGATTATGAATGGTTTTTTTTACATTTGCAAACTTTTATGATATTTAGTTGTGATAGGTAGTAATGACCTTCAATAGTTAATAAAAAAAATTTAACAAAAAAAGTAATAAAAAACTACAATTGAAATGTAGAAAACAGACAATAGGTTTTTACGGTGGGAACAGTGGGTTTGAAAGAAATTAAGTAATGATCTTAAGTTGATAGTTAACACTTAACTTATAGTCTGATGTGAAAAACAAAACTCATAAGATTCTACGAAAATAAGATTTAATAGAGCTACAATAAAAGCATCCACATTCAAATTATTTTTTTAAAAATAGAAAGATAGACGGACAACAAATCAAAAAAAATTTTTATATAAACTAAAAATATTCGTAATAGTTCTTAATAAACTAAACTAAAACAATCAGACGGACAAAGCGACATGTTCTAAAATTTTTTTTTTTACTATTTATTGAACGTTCTTATTTTACATTCATTGCGATATTCCACTACATTTTAATCTATTTCCATTTCTGTAAATAAGCATAAAAATATATAACAAAATTTATTTTTTCTTTAACTAAAAACACCCTCCACACTCTCCACATACATTTTTGTATTAATGTCATATTCTTTCCAAGTACATGCTAGAAAATAAACAAACACCAATTGACATGGATAACCGTAACTGAATTTTAAGAACAATTCCCAATTTGTATTACTTAAAAAATATGGGTAACGTTCAATACATTTTTCTTTGGTACAAAATATTGTCGATTAATGAAAGCTCTTCCAGTGTAATAATATTTTAGTGCATATTATGCTCTTCTGATATTCAATGTTTTAATGTAATATCAACAATTAAAATAAGTAATGAAGCATGCTTAAAAAAGAGTAACGTTCAATAGAGGCAACTGCTAATGAAACTGTGCAGCACAACAAAAAAAAAGTACATGGTTTTCACAACTGACTCTGCGACCACCAAAAACATATATACCTGTATGTATCGGCGTTCTAAAAGTTTGCATCTGATATTCATTTTTTTCATTCATAGGAAAGTTTGTAATCCTTACGCTTAAAGTATAAGATGTGTTCAGCACTTTTATGTAAAACACCACGAGAAATATTTTCGTGGAACATCTCAACCATCTAACTCTTCGTTGTGTGCGCATTTTTGTCCATTTTTTAAAACAAGGGAAAAACTCCCCTTCAGCGGCGATATAGCGGGCTGAAATGTTCTACAAAAATGTTCCTTGTAGTGTTTTGCATAAAACTGCTAACACATCTTTTACCTTAAACGCAAGACTTTCTAGATTTCCAATGCAGAGTACTTATTATGAATAAGTAAAAATTGGCACATTTGATTTCTGGCGTTCTAGTTGATTCTGGAGCTTTGGTATTCCTAAAGACTATATTATAGTAGACTTTTATGGCAAGTGACTTTATAGACAATTTCAGCCCACCATATTGGTGCTGCAGGGAAGTTTTTTGCCGTTATTAAAGAAAGGGACGAAAAGCTCCATACGAAGAACTAGAGGGTCTAGATGTTCCATAAAAATGTTTCTCGTAATGTTTTACATAAAAGTGTTGAAGTACAAAATTAACCCTTAAACACATTTTATGTTTTGAATGATTTCTTGCTTGGGTGTAGAATTTTTGTGGAATATTTCAGGCCGCTATATCGTCGCTAAAGGGGAAGTTTTTTGTACCTTTTTTAAGAAAGGGACAAAACTGAAGAGATAGAGGACTAAAATGTTCCGAAAAAATGTTTTTCGTGGTGTTTTACGTAAAATTGTTGAACACATCCTATACATCAAACGCAAGACTTACAAGACTTCCTAAGCTGAGTCACTATAATTATGTGCAAAAGTGGGAGGTTCTGACTTTAACTCCGCCCAAAATTAATCCTAGATATGATCTTTTAAAATGGTGATACACAAATATATTTTTTAGTACCATTCCTGCAGAGTCGTTGGAATCATCCCAGTAACAAATTGTTAGGATGCGATTGTGGAAGCCCTTTCTTAATTTTTGTGCTTACTTCTCGCTTACTGGGAAGCATGAGTTATTTCAAAGACTTCGAACGAATCACTACCAAAATATTTGTTTGTCAACTTATAGTGCTTGCAAAAGTGGGATTTCTCCACCAATTTTTGAAAAAAAAAAAGATTATGGAACCAAACTGCAAGCAAAGCCTTGCAAACAAAAAAAAAATGATTTTGAAAATCGGTTCAAAACTGACTGAGTTTTGCGTGTATATCAAAATATAAAAAATATATTTTTTTAATCATCCATCCAATTTGTAACTTTTTCAATATTCGTTATTTTTCTTTTTGTTTACTTTCTGAGTAATGGTATATAGCATATTAATTACAAAATTTAAAAACAAAAAAAAAACAACATGCAGTCATATTACAATAATATTTCAATTATATATTGTGAAAAATTGTAGTACTTTGCCGATTTTATTTTATTTTTTGTTAAAAACGTCTTAAAGTTGGCATATTTTTCATGACTCTTTCGATAATTCTATACTTACTGAAAAGTATAAATTTTTAATCATCATAACTCTTAGAAAAATTAATATTTTTTAAAAATTGCTATTGATTTTACTTAGTGAGAATAATGCTTATAAAACCCAGTCAAATATTTTTTCCAATACTTTTTTTAATTTTTTCCGCCTTCGCGACAGTGTGTGACGCCATTCATAACAGGAGGGACTATATTATATACGAAAATATGTCTGTTGGCTTTCAAATATGCTTCCTAATGCCAATTTCTCCCATTTTACAAAAATTTCCCTAACGTCAACCACCGTACCCGCTTTTTTTAACGTAACATTTTACCAACATTTTTACGCTTTATGAGTTTCTGAAGTACTTTTCTAGTACAGTTGAAAATTATTTTATTATATTTTTTCTTTTTTTCTTTGACTGTTCTAACAACTCTATTGACTCTAGTTTTTTTTTAGATTTTTATAAAATACTGTTTGTTTAGTTCTTACACGACTTAATCTTAACACTGTATATTGTAATATACATATATATTTTTTGTAACATATTAAACTAATAAGCCTTCCTTTCAATAATAATAACTATAAGTACAACAACAAAAAATCATTATTGTTTTGTTTAAAAAAAAAGAAAAATAATAATAGAGTCCAAAAGGAATGATTTTGTTGCGGACTATTACTATAAGAAAAAGAACTACTAAATAAAAAAAAATTTTATTATTGTTATGCTTCGATGATCAATATTTTTTGTTTGTAGTTCTTTTGTCTATAACTATTCCATTTACAAAGACTGCACTTGACTTTCTTTTCAGCCTAAAGGCTAAAGTTTTAGCAATGAAATAAAAAACAAATTCAACAACAACTAAACAAATACTAGTGCCTTAATAAAGTTGTATGATGAAAATGTTGCAATTTTCTTAGGAACTATTGAAGCAAAAAGCACCTTAGACTTACTTGCATTAAAATTTAAAGCTGCATAAACTTGAAAAAATAAAAAATAAACTTTTGTCGAACAGGTGATTTGTTTTTGGTTTAACAATTTAATATAAAAAAGGGTTGGAATAGTAAAGTTCTTGAAGCTATAAAATCTTTTATATTTTTGTTATATTTTTTAAGAATATTATTTGTTGTGCGCAGCCGCGGATTCAGTATGAGTCTTTGGTTGGTTACTTCTAACTAAAACATACTATTTTGCAAAAAAATATTTTAGAAACTCAATAGAAATGGGGTATATTTGAATCTTTTTTGGGGGTGGGGGAGATATCCGTTTTCTCCCACCTTGTATCCGCGCCTGGTTGTACTATAATAACATTCTATTGTATGAGATTAGAGCGAATTTTTGTAAACTAATCATTTTTATTGTTTAAAAATTTTTATATTTCTTTTTATATGATATGACTCCAGGGCTTAGAGAAAATAATTAAATTAGTAAACTCAGATTTTAACATATCTTAAATTTCTTTAAATTTGGGCAAAAGTCCATGAAAGATTTTGATGTGGGGGATATTGGCAAAAAGTGTTTAGTGATTTAATAAAAAATAATGAAAACCATTTGCCAACAAACTTATAATTTGAATAATAACACTGTACAACACTGTACAAAAAATAACATGGCTCTAGCCACTGATTCTGGCAGAGTGCACAGAAAATATATGTAAACTTGTATTGGCGTTTAGAGAGTTTACATCTGGGATTAATTTTAGGGGGAGTTAAAGCTCTCCCCTTTTTGCACATATACTGAAAGAATTTTGTTCATAAATTCTGTGAATTTTGACATTAATCCAAAGAGCAGTTTTCTCCACATTTTGCACATACACTGAAAGATTTTTGTTCATAAATTCTGTGAATTTTGACATTAATCCAATGAGAAATTTTATTAAAACTTAATCAACGTCACGCTTCATTGGATTAATGAAACAAATTTCGTTAAAATTATATTAATGAAAATTTCATTAAATATATGAACTAGTTTCATTTCTCCAATGTAATAGTTTTACTAAGCTAATGAACATATTTCATTATATTGGTGAATTTATTTCATAATTTTAATGAAACTGTTTCATCGTTTTAGTAAAATTATTTCATTATTTTAATGAAATTCTATCATTATGCTAATGATATTCACTAAATATCTTAATGAAATTATTTCATTGTTTTAATGAAATTATTACATTACGCCAATACAGATCAGAAAAATGTGTAATATTGATGACCGCTCACAATATCGAACACAGACTCTTGATTATCATCATTTGCTTAATGGACAATGTCTTAACTATTTAAGCCAACAGCACTGTGAAAACAATGTGTCTATGAGTGTATAATAATAAGAAAAAATACAACAGCAAAAAACATATAACCCTATTGTTGTTGTTCGCTTTTGGTTGCAAACTGTTGATGTAAATAAGGCTATGTTGTTTTAAAAAAGAAAACATATGACTTATTTAATTAAAGCCAATGAAAGTTTTTATCTTACAATGAAATACGTTTTATTAAAATTATGTCATTAAATTTTTTTTAATTTTTTATAGAATGTATTTCACAGATTTTTAGTATTAATTAAATTATTGTGTCCAAACTTAAAGGGGTTTCCATCAAAAGACAAAATGTTGTCACAAATTTAATGAAATTTTCTAACGAAACTATGAAAGTTAATGAAGCAATTTTAATGAAATTTTTCACAATATTCGTGAAATTTCATTAGAATTGTGAAATATTTCATTAGATTTGGGAAAAAAAGTAATGAAGTTATTTCATTGGTTTTATGAAGCGAAATTTTTGCAGGGTAGTTGTACTGACTCGCTAAAGAAAATATTTTAGTACTTGCACTTAAGCTATTAGATGTGTTCAGCACTTTTGTGTAAAACACTCCACTACAAAAATATTTCCCATAAAGTTCTACTATGGATCTTCAAACACACACAAGCTCCAGGCTTAACTTGAACGCCTGAAATCATGAAAAACTTAAAATGTGTTTAAGGGTTAATTTCCTTCTTACATACTCACAATTAATACTTGGAATAGGAAATCTTGTAAGAATTACGTTTAAGGTATAAGAAGTCTTCAGCATTTTTAAGTAAAACACCACGAGAAACATTTTTGTGCAACATTTTAACCCGCTAACTTTTCGCTGTATGGCTCTTTTTGTCCCTGTCTAAAAAAGGGATAAGTATTTCCTTTTCATCGGTGATATACATAGCTGGCTTAAATGTTCTACAGTAATATTAGCCATCAAATTCTACTATAGGTCCTCAAAGACAGCCAAGTTCCAGACTCAACTTAAACGCCAGAAAACATTCAAAACTCTGTTTAAGGGATAATTTCGTACTTATTTACAATTAGTACTCGGTATATGATATCTGTAATCCTTATGTATAATGCACAAGATGTATTTAGCTTTTTTGTGTAGAACACCGCGAGGAATATTTTTGTAGAACATTTAAAACCGTTAGAACCTTATTATTTACAGAAAACTATTTTGTAGTACAGTGTAAATATTGTGGACTATATATTTTATACAAGTTTGTTGCTCGAGTCTTTAGTTTGCCCTAAAATCTTTAATGCCATTTACACTCAATTTAAATTATTTACAATTGCTGTTGATAAAATAAAAACAACTTACAACATTATAGCCCAAAAAAATGTTGTGTTTATTTAAACTACTTTTCTAACTAATAATTTTACTAAAAAATGGTAAATAATAAACATTTATTGTTAAGCTTTCTATTGTTAAGCTTTCAAAACATATAAAAAAAACTGTAGCTGGTACAAACGGCATGTGCTTACAAAATAAGAATAAAATAGAGTGGAAAAAATAATAATAATAATAAACTGAAGAAATGATAATGAACCATGACAAGTAACAAATAATTTAATGAATTTCCTTTTTTCAAATTGTCTAAAGTAAATAATAGAAATAACATGATTTTAACAAGCAAAAGAATTTATCTAAAGTTAATGCCTTTAAATAATAAAAATCATGACGTTCAATTGTAAAAAAGTCAATCAGTCGTTTCAAATGAAACTAATGGTATGAATGGCTAGACAACAATTTGTTAATGTTTACTTTACAAATACAACAACCTGTACTGACTACAGCAAATATTTCAACAGAAAAATTAATCAATCAATTAGTTAGGAACAGTTAAATAAATTCTTTCTCTTAATTATATTTCCGTTTATTTGTTTTGTTGAATGAACGTTGAAAACATATCAAATATATTTAAGCAATTATTATTGGTGTTATACCTGAGGTGGAGTGTTAAATATTTGGGCAAAAATTCTCCCTCAACAAATACAAAGTATCAAAATATTTAAACAAACATATAATCTTGCTTACATTGATTGTTTGAACGAATTAATTCGAATTTTTAGAACTTTCACCAGACACATTTTTTGTGCCATTGAATCTTTAATCAGTTGGAATTTTCGTGTTTATTCCTGCTATGCTTTTTGTATTATAAATGATGTTTAGCTTTGTCATAAGATATCTTAACAACATGAAAGCAAAAAATATATTGTATATGTATGTTAACGAATACAAATTGTTTTTTAAATTTAAATTCTGTGAATGTTTTTGTGGTCACCCTGGTAACTGGTGCAGAATTTATATTTTTTTTTAACTTTCCTTGACTTAAGATTCTGCTCTTTTTTTAGGTGACATACTTTCATGTTGTGCTGATTGTAAAGAGAGTGTTTGTTCGTCATTGGAATTGTTGTTCAGAATATGAAAAAGAAAAATTGTATTGTACAATTGTATTCTGTTAAATATATTGATATTATATTTACATTTAAATTCTTCAAAAGCAATCTGTTGAACTTTTTTAATTGTACAAGGAAGCACAATAGTTTTGACATACAGTAACAAGGCATAATATATGTCTAACTTAAAAAAATTTCACTTAATTTCCATTAAAATTTAAGAAATGCATCATTGGAAATAGTGATTTAAAGACTTATTTTTCATGTGCATATTGTCTCTACCATGTCCAACTATCAAATGTGCAAAATTCGTTTACGTTCGTCCTCTATTGGGTACCGATTTTCATATTCGATAGTTGAGCATGGTAGGGACGGTAGCCGAAGAACTAATGAATGATAATATTGTTCAACAAAATGTATACGTGTATCGGAGTTTGGAAAGGTTACATTCTGGGATTCATTTAAAGCGGAGTTAAATGTCCCATTCTTTATAGCGATTCACCATAGGAAATCTTTTAACGGCAAGTTCGGCATACAAAACTTGACGTTAAAGTTCACGTTAACTTTTAATCGTACAAAGTGAAAAGGGCCCTAAGCCTTACGTTTAAAGTAAAAAGATGTGCTCAGCACTTTTATATATCACACCACGACAAGCATTTTTATGGAACATTTTAATCCTGCACCTCTTGCTTGTTTGGGTATTTTTGTCCCTTTCTTAAAAAAGGTGAGCAAAACTCTCCTTCAGCGGCAATAAAGTAGGCTGAAATGTTTTACAAAAATATTCCTCTGCCGAGATCCAATTATGCATCAGTAAGAAATTAACTCTTAAACATATTTTAGGTTTTAAATGTTTTCTGTCGTTCAAGTTGAGTCTGGAGTTTGGGTGTCTTTGAATAATTTGAATATGAAGGCCCATATAACAAAGATTTAAATGGTTAAAATGTTTCACAAAGATGTTCCCCATGTTGTTTTACATAAAAGTACTGAACACATCTTATACCATAAACTTAAAAGATTTCTTAAGCCGAGTTACTATAACTATGTGCAAAATAGGCGGAACCCTTAGCTCCCTCTAAAAGGAAACCCAGACGTTTTTTTTTTTATTTTACCAATGTAACTGATAAAAATGTGAGAAGGATTCATATTTTAGTTTTTGCCTCATTCAATGGATCCTGAAATAAAATTCATTTTTTTTGATTTTTAACATTTTTGTGTTGTTCTGGGAATAATTTTGGCGAAAAAAATACACCACAAAAAGTTAGTATAGTGTTCGAAAGCACTATACATCTACTCTCTGAAAACAAAAAAAAATTATAATAATCGCAGGACGAAATTAAAAGTTATGACCACGTTTTTAATTTTTATTTGAGTTCAAATGGAAAAGTAAAAAGTTTGTATCTTTTAAATGAATTCTTAATTTATACATGAGAAAAAAGCAGGTTAACTCTTTTTTTTTAAATTTCAGGTAAAGGGACCTTAACTTCCCAGCAAGAATTTTCAGTAGAGCCAATAATACGTATTTGTGTGTGTAAATATTTTCGTTTTTCAGATTATGGTTGTTATCACTGCTCAGACATTTTTCCCACGCTTTACATGTAAAATATATTTATAGGCGCCATGAAATAATTCCCCACGAAATAAGTCCTTAAAAAAATATGAAATAAGTCCCAAAAAATGAGCAGAAAGCAACAACAACGTTTTTGGGGCTTATTTCTTTTTCTTTTTTTTTTGGCTTATTTAATTTTGTTATTGGGTAGTTATTTTAAATGAAATAACTCCCCAAAAGCCAGTAATGAAATAAATCCATAAAAAGATTTTGGGTAGTTATTCCAGACTTTTTGGTGATTAATAAAGATTTTGTGCCTAGGAGGCCTTCGGCCGAGCTTAAGGTCTTTCTCCTCTATGTATGTCGAAAAACGGCTCCGCTGAGTAGAATTTTTTTGCACAGCTAACCTGTACGCAAAAAATCGCATGGCATTAAGGCAAACTCTGTCTATGCCGAAAATAATTTTCTGCGAAGCTGCTGTTCAACATACGGAGAGTAGAAAACTCTTAAGCCCGGCCGAAGGCTGTCTAAGCAGAAGATATTAATCAGCAAAGCCGCTATTTGACATAAACAGAGGAGAAAATCCTTAAGACCGGCCAAAGGCCGGCTATTTAATACATCTCCATTCAGTGAAGCCGATATTCGGCTAACCAAAGGAGATATTTCTTAAAGATTGTGCTTATTTCGTGGCGCTCAATTTATTTCACTTTAAAAATTGGGGTTTATTTCATATAAAATAAGTCCCCAAAAATTAGGGAATTATTTTAATATTTTTTATTTTATTTCTGTTTGGGGCGTTATTTCATTTCGTTTGTGGCTTGTTTCATTTTCAAAATTGGGGACCTATTTCATATGAAATAAGACCTCAAAAATTGGGGTTTTATTTCGTAATTTTTTTGGGAACTTATTTCGTGGGGACTTATTTCATGGCGCCTCGCCATCTTTATATTCGCCTCTGAAGTTACTTAAAAAGAGATTTTTGAGAACTTCTTGCGGGATTTATGCCACAATATTTCCAAACTTTAAAGCTCATTTAAAACTATATTTTTATATTTATAATATTAAAAAATTCAGATCTCAGTAAATTTTATTTTCAGAATTGTATATAGTTTTACGAAATGTAGCTAACTCAGTTTCGTCCTCCGGAAGATAAGGCCTCTTTCCATCAGGATCATCAAGACTAGTTTTATATTTTTCTATATTTTTAATTTAAAACAATTAAGATGTATAAGCTTTGCTGAGTTTTAACATAAACTCCTTCTTCGTTCCGTTAATCTGGATTGAATATTCCAACACTCCACTCTTAATAAAATAATTTGAATTTACATTAATTCAAATATTGAACTAAAAAGCTGAAAGAATAAAATTTCAGAGATAAACTCCTTCTATATACACTAAAAATGTTCAGTTAACTTAAAAAATATGGATAACACTCAATACATTGAATACGATTGTTTGATAAAACGTTTTGCAATATAATACTATTTAACAAAGTTCACAAAACTTTTAAATATTTAGAAGTAAAAACCTACGCAGTTATTTTAATGTATGTTGTTAATGAAATTTCAATAATTATACTGAGTAATGAAGCGTACTAAACAATCGTAACGCTCAATACACAAGACTGGAGACAAGAAAAAAAATTTTTTTAAATAAAAATTTTTATTAATTTTTAAATATTTATTGTGTGAAATAAGAGAAGCAAATGCAAATATTGTATAACCCTTACGAATTTAATCCCGTTTTTGGAAAAATTCATACTTTCTTAATGTGGAAAATCAACAGCATTCATTGCGGACATGTAATTTTGTCTGAAGAGAGTATAAACAGTATTTCGTTCTTCGTTTTTAACACATAATGGAGAGTCTTACACAAAAAAATGTACTTTTGTTTATAATACTCGTATATTATTAAATCATGCTAAAGCAGTTTTCATTTTAAAATGTATCCGTTTATTTTATGAAATATTTTACTATACTTTCAACGGACACGAAAAAAGAATTTGATTTGAGAATTACCTGTGTGTATATGAGTCCACTATCTAAGTTGTGTGAACAGCACTTTACAAATTCGTTTTAGTAAATTTGTCAGATTTTTTTTTTTTTGATTTGGTTCTTAAAATATGAAACCCTCTAGTGGAGTTGATAGTGTTCTAGACTATTAATCGGGAGGTCGCAGGATCGATTCCTGCCAAGACCCTAGTTTTTCTACATAAAAGCGAAAAGGGCGTGAGCAGTATGTGTGTTTGTTTAAATATGTTATACAATTAGTAATCCCTCTAAGAAGTCATTTTAAGGAAATAAGTCAGATATAGATATTAGCGAAATACAAAGTTTACAAATCAGCAAACTTTTAATTTGTCATGGAAAAATCCTTATATCGAAGTTGTTTTAAAAATTAAATTGATCTTTATCATAACAATAAACATCAAGATGCGTTTCAAAGTCAAGTTCTTCCCCAAGTTCTATGACAGCCTCTTAGAAATACATTTTTAATAATTAGTAAATTAAAATCATTCAGTTAGCAAAGCGAAGAAATAGAATTTCAAACAATTTTCCTTTATATGATTGATGACTCTTGGAAGGATTTATAGTATGTACATTGAAATGTTACTTTTTCTTTATGCTTTTTAGGCTACAGGTTCGTATATAAATTAAATGTTTGAAAGCAGTTAGTGAATGAAATGCATTTTCAAGTAAGTGTAGGCCCCCCTTTACGTAGCAACGATTTCCAGCTGTGCTATAAACAAAAGTTTCTAAGGCTAAAGAATATTCTACAAAATAGAATAAATAATAAAGCCTACCGGTAATAATACTTAAATTGTAGTAGTAGTAGTAGTTATCTAGCAACACTGGCAGTTATCTGAAGAGCCCCATCATCAGCAGCTGCTGCTGCTGCTGCTGCCCCAGCAAGCCAAAGAATGTATTAGACTAAACATGATTTTTATAATTGTGTGAATAATTAGAGACAACAGGAAAAAATATCATGCATAAAAAAATATTCACTTTAATTTTTTTCTTATTTGGTTCAATGATGCTATTTTCCAATATAAACACAGGATGTTTGAGGTTCTTCACTTAAGAAAAGCTTGTTTTAAAATTTTATTTACGAAAGTAAAATCAACATGATGAATTTCATTATATAGAAAATATTTTTAATTACCAAAGATTCAAGAAAAACTATGTTTTAATGATTACACGAAATTGTAACAAGTCTTAAAAACGATTTTCCTATTTAATATAATTCTTCTTTTTTTTATTGAAAATATAATCTAAAAGTATAAAACCTTAAAAATATAAAATAAGAAATCTTGTAAGCCTTGAGTTTAAGGGATGAAATGTGTCCGGCGCTGTTATGTAAAACACCAGGAGAATCTTCGTTGTATGATTCTTTTTGTCCATTTCTTAAAAAAGAGCAAAAGCTTCCTTTTAGTTGTGATATATCGGGTTAATATGTTCTACAAAAATATTCGCCATAAAATTCTACTATAGGTCGTCAAAGACAGCCAGCCGAAATTCGCTGATGAAATAAAATGTGCTTAAGGGCTAACTTCGTACTTATTTACAATTAACCCTCGACATAGGCACTTTTTAAGCCTTACATTTAATGTGTAAGATGTGTTTAGCATTTTTACGTAAAACACCACGAGGAAAATTTTTGTGGGATATTTCAGCCCACTATATCGCTGCTCAAGGGGAGTTTTTCGCATCATTTTTTTCAGAACGGACAAAGAGATAGAGGGTTAAAATGATCCACGAAAATGTTTCTGATAGTATTTTACATAAAAGTTTTGAGCACATGTTTAACCTTAAACGGAAGTCTTACAAGATTTTCTATGCCATGAAACTATGTGCAAAATAGGGGGTGGGGCTGATATAATTTCTCTTAAAATGAATCCCACATGTAAACTTTCAAAACGCCGATACGCGTATGTAGTTTTTGGTGTCCACTACCAGAATCAGTTGTTAGAACTTTGTAGTTTTGATTTTTTTGTACAGTGTTAATGACAAAAATAGCTTCTTATTCACAGAACTGCAAAATAAAATAAATAAAAAAAAATTTAAGTTAATTGGTTTTATTGTAATGAAACATAATAATGATGAAGAGAATGCACTAAAAGCTAAAAAGTAGTTACGTAGTACCACGTATCACCTAACATACTGGCCGCCATTTTGGAATTGGACTTTTTGCATTGCGTATTGTATTCTACTGGTCAAATTCTATCATTTGATATCCATATTAGAGTGTTTGTAGACAAATAACTAATAATGATTTACAATAATACCTAATACACATATCGTATCATTATCTGATCAATCAGTCATGAAAAGTAAAGGTATTCACCTAATGTTGGGGGCAGGACTAACTATTTCTTTTTGTGGGCGTGGCGCAGCCCACATTTTTCTACACAACATTGTATTATCATGAAAGGTAGTGGTGTTTACCAAATTTCAGATCGATCGATCAAGAGGAATTTGGGTTAAACTCAATATTAGTTTTTATGGGCGTGGTGCAGCACACTTTTCAAAACTTAAAATTGTATAGGCAGCAAAAGTAAAGGTGCTTACCAAATTTTAAATCAAATGGTTAACAGGAAGGGCCGAAATTCAAGTATTAATTTTTATGGGTGTGACGCCGCCCACTTTTGAACTACAAAATTGTATAGCTATCGTAAGTAAAGGTTTTATCAAATCTCAGATCAATCGGTTAACAGGAAGGGGCTGAAACTAAATATTACTTTTTATGGGCGTGGCACATCCCACTTTTCTAATCACTTTATTTATTTAAGGCGCGTACCAAATTTCAGATCGATCGGTCAACAGGAAGGGGGTAAATTTTCCATTATTAGACTTGAACCAAACTCCATAAACTCCACAAACACGAAAGCTAAATAAAACCATTCAAAAAGAAGTGGAAATTCTCGAGTTATGAAAAATGTTAGCTTGTTAAGCAATCTTGTCGATCAGTGTATAAAACTGCTTGCTATCAAATTTTCTTGTTTTCACTTTTTTAACACGGCTATTATCTGTAAACCCGGCTATTATCTGTAAAAATGTTCAAGAAAAATAAATCAATGCCGGATTGAAAACGAATTTTTTGAGACTTTAAACTGCTCTCTCAAAAAAATATTACAATGACTTAAGTGGACTAAATATTATAAGGACTTAAGAGGACTAAAGCTACATATATATGAAAATACTTTGTCAGCAAACATAAAGAACTTCCGAAAGTTGAGTAACGTTTAATGCAAAAAGCTACTATTTTTTAGTTTAGCGCTGAAAAATCGTAAAATGTTACGAAAATGGCAAAATGGAAAATGGTGAACTCAAAACCTAACTTGAGTCTGACTAAAGTTGATTTAGATAATGGATATTTAAAAACAAAAACTCTGTAAATCAGTAAAGTTTTCAACTTAAGTACTTTATTATTTATAACAAATTTTATTAATTACTCCGTGTCCATACGAGTCAAGCTTTTGAGGGACTTAATAGCATAATAGAAATCCAATCATATTTTTCCGAGAAAATATTTATTTGATATTTTTACAGCTTTATATGTTAGAAATTTTTAATAAAACAATTTTTATCACTTTTGCTGTGTTGATTTTTTAAATCATATTTTTTTATGTTCTTATATTTTCTTTGTTTTTTTGCTTGTATTCTCATTTGTCGCCTTAAGGCTAAGCCACACCAATAACTAGAAGATGAACAAAAACCAAAACAAAACTTGAAAGTACCAGAAGGTTGTTTGTTGATCGACTTTGCCTTTCATAAGACAGTCGTGCCAGTCAGTCCATAAAACAAGTAACTTAACGCTCAAATAATCAACTTTCCTTCATTTAGTTCGTCAGCCCGTCCGTCAGTCAGTACATCATCAAGTCAGCTGAACTGTTAGTTATACCGTCAATACCTTCAGTCATTATTTTCATAAAATGTAACATGGCTTTTACTCATATAAAACTACACATATGTATTTATCTTAGAGTACACCACTCACTATACTCGCTTTGTAACACTACCTTTAGACTTTTTAGTCATTCATTTACTTTCCAGAAGAATCTGTAGATTTCATTAGTGATTTTTATTTCATTTTTTTCACTTGCAGCTCAACTTGCTGATGGTTAAAAGAAACAAAGAAAGAAAAACTATGTTTAAATGTAAAATCGTTGGTGGTTTAAAAATAATTTTTCTGTGTTGCATTTATCTCTCAGCTTAGAAGAGTTTAATTGCAGACACATATCAATCAAAATTTAACGCGAATTACATACATGGATGCAGCAGCAGCAGCTTGGTAGGACAGAAATGCTGTAACTAAAAATAAAAGCATTTAAAAGTTTTACTGGTGCAGAAAACTTGTAAAGTTTTCATAAGAAAAAAGTAAAAATTCAGTTACTGAAATATAACAGCGTTACAAGGCCGACGTTTTAATGCTCTATTTTGTTGAATAAATTATTAGAAAAAGTAAATTATTTGTAAAATTAATTCTTTGGCCTGCAAAATATATGTTATATAGAAATTTCTTAACTACAAAATCTAAGTTCAAGTTATAGTTGTACACAATAATTCAAAAATATTGAATTTGACTGCGACTATTAAGCAAAGCTGTAACATAGTTTTTTGCACATGTTGTTACTCAATATTTCATTACATCCCGTAAACATTTTTTAAAATTTTGTTTTAAGATTATTTCAAGTTCTTTTGCCGCTAGATCAAATTACTTTTCCAATCTAAAGAATAAAACGATATAAAATTAACGAAACTCATGCCATGTCATAACAATCTATAATCTTTTGATTTCCTTTCTCATAAGACAAACATGACATACTTCAAGCTAAATACACCATTAAGTCAATGATTAAATTTAATTGCTACAAGTGCAGAAACTAATCGCATGCACTTTTTAGCAGAAAATTTTTCTTTAATTTTATTTAGCTGCTTGTATAC
Source organism: Panzeria rudis (assembly GCA_956483635.1). NCBI lineage: Eukaryota > Metazoa > Arthropoda > Insecta > Diptera > Tachinidae > Panzeria > Panzeria rudis. Next base: position 163,914,911 of record OY101447.1, on the reverse strand, counting down.
GCACTTTAAAGTCTTATCTTTGTAAGAAATCAGAGATATACATATTGTCATATTTTTAATAATATTTATTTAAAGATATTTTAAACAAGTTTCTTTTTTTATTTGTATAGCATTGAAAATGGCGATATTAAAATTTTTATAGCAATTATTTCTTTAATTACTAAAAAAATGTATACGTTACAAACATAAGGCAAGCGTGATAATAAAACTTCTACTTAATTTTAAATGCGTAAAACTAAAGTTTTCAGAATGTTTAATATAAGAAGATTTAGGATTAAGCCCTACACTGAAAATAATCTATGCAACATTTTACGAAAAAACTTTCGTAGTTACTTTTTTCGTAGAATATACGAAACTTTCGTACGTATTACGAAAAAAATTTTGTCAATATTTTTTTTTAATTTACGAATGTAATTCAATTTACAATTAAAGATTCAATAAATAAATTTAAAAGCTAAACAACCGAATGTAACGAGAACCTCTCGTAAAAATTTTTCTTTGATAAAAAGTATATTTGAAATAAAAAAATAAATTAAATTTTTTTTTATAAATTTACATATTTTTCATATGTAAGTAAATAAAAGCAACGTTTAGCTCTTATAAAATAAGTAGAAAGTGGCTCAGTGGGTAGAGTATTTGGCTTGAAATATAAAGATCGCGAGTTCGCAATCTGGGCCAAACTTTTTTAACGGACTTCTTTTTCTTTTATTTTTTAATTATTTTCGTACATTTCATACATTTTACGAGAGAATTTCGTAGTGCAAAATTACGAATTATTTCGTAATATACATATATGAACGTTTTCGCGCATATGTTGCATGGATTTTTTTCAGTGTAGGAAATGTATAGTTGCTTTAAAAGAGTTTCGAAAGAAGTCGAAAAAGAACTTGAATTTGTGAATTTGATATTTGTCCCAGAGATATTTGTCATGATCGAGTCTGACAACCCATCTAGTTGCTTTTGATGAATACTTGTGACCGACAGATTTCAGATTTATCGTGATTTTGACGAGCTTATGTTCCAAAAAAAGCAACGATTTGACGATTTTTTTTATAAAAAGTGACGATTTTATGCAGTGCTAAAAATATAACAATTTCTTTTAATAAATATCATGCAGCACAAGAAAAGTATATTTTTGGAAACGAAACAGTTGGATTTTCTTTGTGTTATATGCGGCCGCGGATCTAGCTTGAGCTTTTTGCGAGAGCTTATAACTGAAACATACTATTTTGCAATTTTTTTCAACTCAATATAAATTGGGTATATTTTACTCGTTTTGAGGGAAAAATATTCCCATGTCCTGCCAACCGGTCAAAAAATACTGATGGAATCAAAGACAGCAATATTCTTTAAAGATAGTCGCTTTTGTTTTAACTACTAAAATTTTTGGTATTTTAAAGTTTAATCCAACTCTAATCAAATTCTTTTTTTGAAAATTTTTAATAATAGAACTAAGTGCTAGTGAATTAAGCAAAAAATAAATTGAAGTCCAAGCAAAGAAAAAAATATTTAGAGAAAATAGGAAACTTTAAACTCGATAGTATAGTGAGTGGTCAGTATCCCGCCTGTCACGCGGGAGACCGGTGTTCAATTCCCCGTCAGGGAGCCACATAAACAAGTTGGAATCAAGAATTGCAATTGTTGTGTCTATTTGGTGGTACCAAAGCAAAGTTTGTGGACTATAGGTCTACACCAGCAGAATGGAATACGTATTTTCTGTGCCGCAATTAATCAACATTCAGGTGTTCAGCATTCAGGTGTCTTGGCTTTCGTTGAAACCTAACACCATGGGCCCATTTTTTAAAGAAAGGGACAAAAAGCCTTTCTTTAAAAAATGGGGCGAAAAACTCCCCTTCAGCAGCGATACAGCAGACTAAAATGTTCTACAAAAATGTTGGTCGTGGTGTTTTAAATAAAAGCGTTGAACAAATCTTATACCTTAAACGTTAGGCTCTCAAAATGTCCTATGCGCAGTACTAACTGTAAATAAGTACGCAATTTACTCTTAAACAAACTTTAACTTTGAATGGCGTTCAATTTGAGGCTGGAGCTTAGGTGTGTGGTAGAATTGTATGGCAAATATTTTTGTGGAGTGTTTTAGCCTCCCAAATCGTAGAAAAAGGGGGAGGTTTTTGTACATTTTTTTTTTAAGAAAAGGACGAAAAGTTGGAGGGTAAAATGTTCCGCAAAAATTATTCTCGTAGTGTTTTACATAAAAATCTTTTTATTTTTCTTCAACCAACTCGACAACTGCACTCTAAAACATTACTTCAAATTTAGGATCATGTATTGTCTAAATTTGTGTTGAATATTTCGCCTTGTCTAAAATCACATCGATTTTGTAGTTATTTTTAAAGAAAAAACGTTTCAATTTAAACATATTTAGTTCAAGTAGAAAAAATTTAACATAAACTATAATACGGCTATGGCTGAATGGTAGATACGTCAGACTATCAGTCAGGAGGTCGCGATTCAAACCTGCACGCAGCCAATCGCTTTTTTAGTAAAAACATTTTGTTCCAAAATGAACAAAAATAATGAGTGTCTAATTTTAGGTCGATAACAATCGGTAGAGTGTTGCCGACTATTATCGACCTAATTTTCAACAAAAGTGTTTTAGAGTGTGCCAAACTAATCCATTGACAGAGCCATACGCGCCTTGATTTGGACAACAAGCGACTCAGTTGCCAATTGGATCGAAACGTGTATGGGGTGCATTAAACGTAAAGCTTACAAAATTTCCTATGTCGAGTACTAATTGTCAACTAATCCTTAAATTAATTTAAGTTTTGAATGATTTCCGACCTTCATGTTGGGTGTGAAGCTTGAGTGGATTTGAAAACTTATTGTAGAGTTTTATTTAAACATTTCCATTTTGTTCGGTGTTAAAATCACCATCAGGTTAGGCCGTAATGGCAGGTACTGACGTTAATCTTCAACACATCTGTTCATATGAAATTAATAAAAAATTCATTTTATAAAAATAACTATGAAAGTTTTTATGATTAAACTTTTTTAAGGTTATGAGGGTTTTCCAACCATGGGAAAGTTAGTACTATTGACTTTTTTTTGTAATATTTTTGCATTAAATTTTATATTTGCTTGTGTAAGTTGTCATGAAATTATCAATATACTCGCAAATAAACTAAAATAATGTTAAACATGAAAAAACGAAAACAATTTTCCACCATCTATGAGTATCAAATTTAAAGATAAACAAATTAATTGTTAAATTATGAAGTTTTTAAGACATATAAAACCTTATAATACTAATGAAAATCTAAAGGAATTTAATATTCAAAAAGGTTCAATTCATTGATAATCGTTTTTATCTTTAAACAAAGTTTGACCTTTTGAGTCATTGCAACGTGAACTTACAACAGAATTTTCGCAAGCTTTACTTTTGTGTTTAACTCTGTTTCCATCTTATAGCATTTTTCATGAAAAACTAAAATTAAATTGGTATTTTTAAACCAATTGACAAGTTTACAAGTGGTTGTGACAGCTTGTGACATGATTACAAGAACTGTATTAAGTTTTTAGCAAATATTTTATGGTTGTAGCAAGCATACTCTTGATACTCTTCAATTAGTCCTTTTAAACGAATTTACAGAATTTACAAGCCCAAACTCATATAGAGGACATGATTGTGGCATGTTTACACGGACTATACCATTTTTAAGGCAAATAGTTTGTAGTTATAGCTAATATACATATTTTTTAATTTTTATATTTTAAACATAACTGAAGTCACGATAGAAAACATACTATTACACATATCGCCCCTATCCCTTGTCCAACTATCGTTAAAAAAGTTTTAGTATAAATTGCCTTTTTATATTTATAAAAAGCTGAAATAATAATAATAATACCTACACACAAATTGTCCCATTAAAAATTGTATATTTTTATTTCTTTTTATATATTTCACTATTTGATTATAGCAAACCTTTAAAATTACTACTATATACGTATACGTACATATATTTTTTGTAGACTCTGTTATTGACTTTCTTGGTTGACTTTTGTAAAATAGTTTTATAATAAAGTTTTTTTTTTTAGTTGGATATTTTAAAAGCATCAATTTTACTAAAAGGAATGCAATACGAAGTCATGAAAACAGTTTCCTTTTCAAGACACACATAATAAAGCTTGATAAATATTTGCTATTAAGAACAAGTTTTACTGCAAAAGAAAATTTTATACTAAAATAAAATCGTATATTAGGGACAATAAGGGAATGGCGACTTTATTAAAATTTTTTCTTTGTTAATAATTTTGTTAATGTTATAGAGAATCTAGGCTTTGTTATCTCCTTTTTTCAAATTACTATTTATTGATTAGGATATTAAGTATGGATATGATATTTCAAGATTGTTTATATAACTTATAGGTATGTTGGGTAACTAACACACAAACGAACGTTGAAATATGTATGACGACATTATCATTTTCCCCACTTAACCTCCATATCCATTACACCGGCTTACAAAAAAGCAAAAGTGATATACACATTGGGCCAGCCCGCCCCACCTACTTACATGTATTTTGATGCGCTGAATCCGAAAATTGTATACTTTTTGTTGAGAGAGTTATGTGTCCTCCGATTATTATCATATTATTTTCAAGGGTTTTAAAATTTACAAAATTTGGTTTCAAATCATTCCCGATTAGATATCAACGACAGAACTTAACTTCTGATATGTTCCGACTTACAATCGAAGACCCATCCACCTTTTGAACATATTTGCAAGTAATGTTAAGAATATGGACATTTCCACAGGAAAGTCCACTTTCTGTCACGTGCGACTTTAAGCCATTATGTTTGTTTTTTTTTACGAAATTTTTTTATTTCTTTCTATATTTGTGTAGGCCATAAGTAGCTCTACATTAAGTAAAAGTTTAAGAAAATTTCTGAAATACAAGCTTAATTGCTTGGTGTCGCACGTGACAAAAAAGTGGACTTTCCTGGACGAAACTGTTCTAACATTATTTTTTTATATACTCAATGGTTTCGAAATTATACGGACCGCAATGATGTAAAATGTATTTTTTTACGCAAAAGCTTAAAATTTTGATTTGTTTTTTAATTTATAAAAAATCGAAAATAACAAAAACTTGAAATTTTTATGAACTGATCATAAAGCCGCACGTACTACAAATAAAATAAGATTGTTTTATGAAAATCGATTAATAAATATTGATTTTATTCATAATAAAGTGAAGTCACCTGATTTTAGTAAAAATTGCGAATATTTACACTGTACAACAAAATGAATTTTTTTAAATAGCAAGGTTCTAACAACTGATTCTGGTAGATGCCACCAAAAATACATACGTGCAGGGGAAGTTAAAATTTCCCCCTTTTGCACATAGTTATACTGACTCTTACTTTTAAGATGTATAATGTGTTCAACACTTTTATGTAAAACTCCACGAGGAACATTTTTGTGGGACAATCACGCCCACTAGGTCGCCTCTGAAGGGGAGTTTTTCTCCCTTTATCGATTTAGGGACAAAAAAGAATCACACCTCGAGAGCTACAGGGTTAAAATGTTCTACAAAAATGTTAACCGCATTGTTTTACATAAAAGTCCTGCACGCATATTATACGATAAACGTATGGTCTATAAGATATACTATGACGAGTCAGTATAACTATGTACCAAAAATGGGGGAAAATTTAACTCTCCTAAAATGAATCCCAGATGTAAACCTTTGTATTTAATAATAAAATTGATTTTGTTGTACAGTGTAAATATCCGCAATTTTTGCAAAAATAAGGTGATTTCACTTTATTAGGAATAAAATCCATAGTTATCCATCGATTTGCATCGATTTGATGTATAAGTGGATTTATGATTTGATAATAAAAATGGTAAGTTTTTGCCATTTTCGATTTTTCATATATTTAAAAGAAATTAAAGTTTTTCAATTTTGTCTAAAAGAAATATATTTGTGATCATTGCGGTCTGAATAATTCCTAAACTATTGTGTTCGTATAAAATAATATTAAAGCAGCTTAAAGGTAGTTTTGTTTAAATTTTGTTGTGGGTTTTGTAATAAAATTAAACAATCCTTTTCCAAGTTATGATAAATTTGTTGCAAAAAACCGGTAATTTCACTTTATTGTCAATAAAATCAATATTTATGCATCCATTATCGTGAAATAAAGCTTATTTTATTTGTGGTATATGTGGCTTTATGGTCAGTGAAGAAAAAATTTTTAACATTTTGCAATATTCGATTTTTTATAAAATTTTAAAAAATAAAAATATTTCAATTTAGCATAAAAAAATATAATTTTTATCATTGCGGTCTGAATAATTCCAAAACCATTGAGTATATAAAAAATAACGGTAAAACTGCTTAAAGGTAATTTTATTTAAAGCTTTTTACTGGTTTTAGTAATAAAGTTGGACATCTTTATAAGTTATGATACAAGTCAGTCGCTTCAAAAATCCTAAATTTTAGAAAAAAGTTACTAAAAAAAAGTTATCCACAGAATTCGACTGTTTTTGTAGCTAGGGGAGAATAGCTTATCAAAAAAAATATATAGTTTACTCATTGACATTTTTCTTGTTGCATAGTTTTATTGATAGTTCAAAACATTTTGTTATAATATTTATACAATTTAAAATTTTCTATTATAATATGAAAGTTTAATTTTATTTTATAAAGTTTTTGTTCAATATTCTAGTTTATATTCCAAAAAGAACAGCTTTTGAACTTTCACAAAATTTTATATATCTCACTTATTTAAGGAACTTGAATTTTATAGAAAGAAGTCTTTTTTTTAAATTTTGAAAACACTCACCTTTTAAAAGATTTGTTGTTCTCAAAATACGTTTAAGTTTTCTCCAAACTTTTGTTTTATACTTATTTATTCTTTAATTTCAATTGATATAACTTTTGAAAACACCTGTTGTCACTTTGCAAAATTTTGGGTTTTTATTTCTTATAATTTATTACTTCCAAAAAAAAAACGAAAAAATCAGCACCAATAATAAATATACTATAGAAATTTATAATATAGAATATTTTATTTTTAATAAAATTTTGAAAAATTAAAATTTTTAAATATCTTTGCGTAAAACCCAAAAAATATTCACTTTCAAAAAGAAAAAGCACTTGATCTCAACCACGAGAACTTATTTGCAAGTTTTAATATTTGTAAAAAATGTATTTTTTTGAAAAGAAAAAGTTTTAAACAAATAAAAGCTAAGAATAATTTGTAACCGAACTTGACCAATGTAAGGTCGACGTAGAACTAAAGTCTTGTGCCAAGGTAATGAGTTGTTATATAAGTTAGAAGACTTCTTTCCTCATCTGCAACATTTCACAAACAAACACTCCAAAAGAACTGTGAAAGAAAATATTGTAAAGAAAAAACAAAACATGAGGAAAAAAGTAAACTCACACAAATGCAAACAACGAACATAATTCTCAATCGTCAAACATTGAAAGCTGCTGATTTACGGAAAAAACACCATAATGATCTTACTTGGAGTTTGAACAGCATCATCATTGTCATTATGATGGCCATAAGAAACATCATAATTAAATTAAATAAAGAATCATACAACATTAAAATCTCTTTTTCTATAAATTTTACCAACGGATGCTTAGGTATCTGTGTCTTCTTTTGGTATTTGGCTTAAGTTGTTTTAAAGTTTTTGCTAAGGTTTGAATGGCCTTCATACAAGCAAAACTCCCAAAGAGTTTTTACTTGCATGTGCGCTCATAAAAATTCCCAGCCTTGCTGGTTAAATGATAAGAAAAAAGTGGCAGCAACAAGAAGTATGATCAAAGAATGTTTGTGGTGGTAAGAGAGCAATACATTTAAGACCAGAAAGAACATCGAACCACATTTGTTGTAATGATTATCAAAAGACACACAGACAAAATCCTAAAAGCAATAACAAAAATGTTTAAATAAAGCCTAAAGAAATATTTATTTATTTTTATCTTGTTTTTTACTTCTTTTTCTTTTACTTTTTAATTGAAGACTTTAATCTCATTAAAAATAGGAAAGAGAGTGGTTTTATCAAACGAATTTTCAAGATACTATAAGAGAAGAAAGACACCGTTAATGTAAAATATCTAGTGTAAAAGAAAGTTCTATCTCTCAACTTAAAGAAAGCGTAGTGTTTTTTTTGTTTTCCAAATATTATTTTCCTTATTGATTGTGTAGATTGCAAGCTCCTTATTTAACTCATAAGTATGCTTCAATATGTTTTACCAATATACATTAAACCTTTTCTACTTTATATTCAAAATGATTTAAACATAAATACTAATATTTTTTTAAACTAATTAATGTAATTTTCTTACTCTTTTTTAGGTAAGCGATGATTTGTTCATATGTAAATGATTAGTGCAATATTGTAAGTATAAAGCTATTTAGACTACAACCAAACTATTTCCTATTAGATTTAGGTTAATGCACTGTATTAAAAACAAAAGACTTAAGACACATGTTGAAATTTTGGCAAGAGCGAAAACCCCAAAAAACTTAACAGTACAATGTACAACAAAATCAAAATATTACATCCACAGATTTTTTTGTATGGTGACTGCGGATGCCAAACGGGACCAGTTTTCGGATATACCGTGATTTAGAGTTTTAAGATTGCAAATCGCGGGATGCCATGATCAAGTAAATGTGAAAATTTCCGTTGAAATACAGTGACCCAATTGCTTAAAATTAGTTCCACCACTTGACACCAGAAACGCTGCAACACTGCCAGGGGTGCCATAAGGAAAAAATTCTCCGACCGAAATTGTCCTCAAAACCTACCAAAACCGACCATTTTGCTTTATTTAAAGAAGATTTATTATAATAAAACGGAAGACGTCATTGCGAGCATTATTTCCAAAAATGGTCTTAATATTTTTCAAGTTTCAAGTTTTCTTTAGCCTTACATTTAGTAAAAAATAATGAAAAATCGGATTACATGGTATAAACTACCTTTTTATTCTGTCTCCACAATAACTTGGTCCTCATATTGATCTCAGTGCTTTTAACGGGCGAAATTTTTGGTACATAAATGCATAAATAAATGTTACAAGTGTAGTTTTTCCTTATGAGTTTGTTGTACAAGAATTTCAATTAAAAAACGTAATATAAAAATTTCGGGATCTTCCGGAATTTTTTTTAGATGAATCCCGGATCCGTCTAATCCTTAAACATATTTTAAGTTTTATATGATTTTGGGTGTTAAAGTTGAGTTTGGAGCTTTGGTGTCTTTAAAGACTTATAACAGAATTTTATGACAAATACTTTTGTGGGATCTTTCAGCGCGCTGGACTTTTCGGCTCTTTTTTAAGAAAGGGACAAAAATACTTAAAATTTCCCATGCCGATTCACTATAACAAGTGCAAAAATGGAGAACTAAAATAAACCTAAGAAGTAGACTTTCATCCCTCTACTAGAATCAGTCGTTAGAACTTTGTCGTTTTTTTTTTTACAGCATTATTGGACCGTAGTCAACAATCAAAAGACTTAAGACACATACATTAAATGAAAAAATTCAAAAGAAAATAAATCGTCAAAAAACTAAAACGCCTTACAGAAAACGCTTTAAAAAAATCTCTTAATTCAAAGTTTTTTATTTAATAAAAATCCAACTCTATAGAATTTCTGACTCTCCATACAGAAAAAATCATACTCTCCCGTCATGCTCTTCAAAGAAATGATGACAATTAGAGAAAGTAATTTCTTTTCAAACACAAATAATTTGTAATATTCTCTCAAACAAAGGCTTGGAACAACGATAACAAACATGCAACAAGTTTGCTTAAAACATTTGAATTTCTTAACTTACACATTCTCAAAATAAATTAAAGAAATATGTTGCTTTGTTTTATGCGGTCGTCGAAAAATTTACGTTACGCTGTCATGATTAAAGCTAAAAATAAAACCAACAAATGTTTATACTTTTTGCCAGTAAAAAAGTGAAAAAGAATAATAATTTTTATCTTCTTGTTTATTTAATTTTTAAAATTTGTTTTTTTTTAATAATCATATATCATCATGTAGCCATTACAAATACACATACAAACCAAAAAAAAAAAGAAATACACTTGTTAGGGCATACATGTGTACGTACATACATAAACAATGTACCATGGATGACGTTTCTTTCTAAAGCATTTAAAAAATCAACCAACCATTTCATTCTTAACGTACAATGACCGTTCAAGTAAAAAGGCAGTAAAACAATTATTTCCGTTCGTACTTGTAACAAGAAAAAGAATTTATCCACAAAAAATACATCATCATACTTGCACGCATTGCCCTTGCCTTTTCTTTTTATAAAACACTTATTTACTTACTACTCTTTGGTGTAGTCGTATGGCTAAATGTTTTTTTGGGCTAAATATCTTCGGCTACTTGATCTACTCATTTGCAATGTGGTATAGTTAATGCTTGTTGGTGTCGCAGTTGCTGATATTGCATTTGAACTGTAATTTTAATAAACATTGTTGTTGTCGATTTTATCTTTCCGACGGTTGCTGCGCGGCGCTGTTTACGCTCGTTCAAACTCAAATGTAAAAAACGACATGCAAAAATAAGCCAGCTCGAACAACCTACAAGAAATGATCATGCTAATTGCAATGACCATGATCATGAACTTGTTCCATGTTCAACATAAATGAGCAGTGAATAAACTTCAGTCGTACAAACACACGTTTGGTGCCATTTTATGTTGGTCAGGGTAAACAGCATATAATATATGCAAATTAACATTGATAGAGAGTGCGTGCGTATGTCTTAACATTACAAGAGAGAGCTTTTGATTTGCAAAATTTACGAGTGGGCTTTTGCTTTAACATAAAGGTTTGCTCTGTCAAAGTATTGCTATTTTAGCTAACAGTAAAAATCACTGAACGTTGTAATTAATTGTCTTGAGGTATTTAAATACTTTTAATTTTATATGCCTAGTCTGGACTTTAATTAGATGCGGGTACAATAATTGAAACTTAGTGTTTTTTAGCAATTCGTATGGGAAAAACTTTATTTTGGAAAACTTTTCGAGCATTTGATGTGTAAATTTTGTTCGGTTACAGATCTATGTCAATAATTGAAATTGCGGCAATAACAATCTACAGACAATTGTCAAAAGCGAAAAAAAAATTGTTTCTAGGACGATGGAATCGTTAATACATGATTAATAACTTCTTCACGCCATAATTGAAAACAATGAATGGTATTCCAGAAGTCCAGTTTCACATATTACAAATGTCGCCATACAATTAATTTACTGAAAGAAACACTTATTGAACAATTAATTTCACGAAATGGACTTCTTAACTATCTTGCAATTGGACACCATTAGATTATGTTCTCGCAGAATATCTAAAATAAGATGTCTATACTGATAAACCAGAACCAGTTGAACACTTGGAAAACAACATACCACAATTCACTGCCGGAAAACATAAAATTATCTCTTAATCAAACAAATTTTATGAATATTGAAACAATATTACTCTTCGTCTTTTCAAATTTAAATTCTCCACCTTCATCCTATTATATTTTAGAATGAACCTATCCCAAATGTAAATTATATTTTATTCTATAAATATTATTACATAAAGCACAATAAAATTAGTATTCTTTCGTAACAAAAATAAAATGCATTCCAACCTCACTCAGAATTAATTAATTTAAAACTTTCTTTGACTAAAAATTTATTAGCTACAATTAATTCGGTATTGAAATAGTTTCTCCGCGTTTTCATCTGAATATTGTTATTTTAAATCGTCGCACAGTGGCACTTTAAAAAAAAATTGTTGACAAAAGCCATTTCAAATGTTATAGAAGATCAATGTTAGCAATTTTTAAGTCCTCAGAACAAGTTAGAGCTTAAAGAATAATATTTGCAAAAACGGACTTGGGAAAAAAGATAAAAAAGTCCAAAGTCTTTACTTTCAAGGAAAAAAAATAATAACTTCAAATAAAAAAAGAACTTTAAGTCGGTTTGGAAAAACAGAAATACGAACTGACACTTAGATCTACAGTCGTGGAGACATATGGTAATCCCTAAATAAGAAATACAGTCGACTCTTGATAAGTTTAAACTCGTTTGTTAGAATTTCTCGATAATTTAAACTGTTTCCCAGTTGGATTGGAAAACATGCAATAAATAATAAAAAATAGCACCTTATAATTTGAATTTTTTTCGGCTCTACGCTTTATAAAAAAATAAAATTTGTTTAAGTTTATATGCATTGCTTTATACATTCATAAGATCTTGCTCGCCGACGTTCTATAATTTTAAGTTTGGTTATTCTACCCTCTATAATTTGCACTCGTAATGTGAATGTGTTCACGTTTTTGTTTTAGTTTTTAATTTTAATATCTTGTTAATTGGATTTTTTGTTTCCTATTTTTTTCGTGAGAATTTAAACTCTTCTTAACATAAACTCTCGATTATTTCAACTTTTTCTCTGGTCCCTTGAATTTCAAATTATCGATAGTCTACTGTAGTATCATTCTGGAGGACTAACCTACACTGAAAAAAAACTATGCAACATATGAACGAAATCGTTCATATATTTTACGAAATATTTTGTAATTTCGCACCACGAAATTCTTTCGTAAAATTTACGAAACGAACGAAGCTTTTGTGTTTATTTTAAGCGTTTATTTTGTGTTTTAAGAAATAATTTTTTATATAATACGAAAGTTTCGTAGAAAAGAGAAAAAAGTTTTACATTTTACGAAATAATTTCATAGTTTAAGGTAATATTTAGAGAATATTGGTAAATATTTGTTGTATTTTACGAAAGAACTTTGTATATATTATGAAAGAATTTTGTAAAAAGCAAAATAAAATTTTAGATTTTACGAAATATTTTCATAACTGAAGATAACATTTAGAGAATATTACGAATTTTAGTTGCTTTACGAAAATTATTACCATTTAAAGAAAAGATTTTATAAAATTAATCAGAAACCTATTCTGGTTAGGCACTGCTCTTAGACAAAATTTGTTTTGCAGCAATTATTTGATAATGGTAGGATATTCCCGTTAATTTCTTTTGCACAGATTTCATGTAATGCATATTATTTATTAATAAGTCCAATTTTATTAGTTTGAGCAATCGTTTTTAATAGAACTACCAAAATTATTGCTAAAATGTTAAACCTAATCATATGAGCTGCAGTTTAGATTACTTAACCTTTATTTTTAAAATTAAATAACTTTTTTACATATTTCTTGTTATTAAAGTTGCCCCTTCTTTTCTCAGAAATCACTTTTTTGTGCCATTTTTATTATAAAAATCCCCTTTTTGTGCCCCTTTTTGAAAATTTTCAACGATAACACTGTCTACAACTTATATGTATACGGGTCATTTTTTTATATGATTCAATAATTTAAAGAACAACTTATATAGTCCATAATTGATTTCGTAATATGTACGAAATTTTAGAATATTTTACGAAAAAACGTACTAGAAAAGGTTTTCCTTTCCTTCGTAAAACTATAAAATTCTGGTGTAAAAATTTATTCCGTAATATGTACGAAAGTTTCGTATATTTTACAAAAAAAAATAGCTACGAAAAGTGTTCGTTACTTTCGTCAAATAATAAAATTCTAGACTCAACCTAATTCGTAATATGTACGAAAGTTTCGTACATTCTACGAAAAAAGTAAATACGAATGGCTTTCGTTACTTTCGTAAAATAATAAAATTCTAGACTAAAACTTTTTCGTGGAATGTACAAAAGTTTCGTATATAATACAAAAAAAGTAACTACGAAAGTTTTTTTCGTAAAATGCTGCATGGATTATTTTCAGTGTACTAAAAAAACTCAAAATTTTCAAACATTCTTATAATAAGAGGCTATTCATATAATACGTAACGGTATTTTCGGAGCTTTTAAACCCCCCCCCCCCCCTTTCGTAACTCTTTTTACAAAAATTTCAGTTTAAATTAGCTACTTTGTAACAAATATTGTGTTCCCTACCCCTCCCCCCTCGCCCCCCCCCCTCCGGAGTGTTACGTAAACTGTGAATAGCCCCTAACACTACGTCTACTTTAGACATGAAATGGCTAACATTAGCACCTAACATCATGATAATGTTAAGTGTAGACTACCCATGTTAATGATTTCTTCATGTTTTAACATGTTTGTTATAGCATTTGTTCTAACAACGCTTTCGTAACATCATGTCTTAACAACATTTCATGCCTAATGTAGACGGCAAAACGTGTTTTGTTGCCTCGCTTAAAATTAAAACTTGATTTTTTATGAAAAATCGCAAAACATTTTGGCATTTTAGCGATGGCCGTTCATCGATTACATCATTTAAAAGTTTGTTCAAGGCGTGTCCAATCCACAATTAAACTTTTTTCATTCCTAGCACCAACAATGAGATATTCCCCAAAAAAACTACAATTTTAACGGTAGTAAAAGAAACTCATTTTATATTGTATTAAAAAATCGCACTTTTGTTTGGTTTGATTTGTTTTTGTGTAAAACTCAACCAACGTCACGCTTCGTTGGAGTAATGAAACAAGTTTCGTTAAAACTATTTTAATGAAAATATCATTAAATATATGAAATAATTTCATTGCTCTGATGTAATAATTTCACTAAGCTAATGAAAATATTTCATTACATCAGTGAGATTATTTCATTGTTTTAATGAAACTGGTTCATCATTTTAACGAAATTATTTCATTGTTTTAATGAAACTGTTATTATTTTAATGATATTGTGTCATCATTTTAATTAAATTATTTCATTGTTTTAATGAAATTATTACATTCTTTAGTACCCTCATTAACATATATTTTTTACTGTCTATTTCAATTTATTAATAATTCCATGGTTGAAATACGTACACTCTATGAGTCTATAATAATAAAAAAGAGTACAACGACAACAAACATATAAAACAATTTTTTTCGCTTTTGGCTGCCAACTGTTGAAATAAATAACGGTATGTTTAAATAATATGTATGTGATTTAATTATTTCATAAATCCAATGAAACTTTTCATCAAATCAATGATGAACATACAATTTTCAATTTTTTTTTTTTATTTTATAGTATATATTTAAAGAGTTTTAAGCATTAAAATATTTTGTATAAACTTAAAGGGTTTTCCATAAAACTGCAAAATGTTGCTGTCATAAATCCAATGAAATTTTCTAGCGAAACTAGAAAGTTAATGAAGCAACTCCAATGAAATGCTTTCACAATATTCGTAAAATTTCATTAAATTTGTGTAATATTTCCTTAGATTTGTGAAAAAATCCAACGAAATTGTTTCATTGGTTTTATGAGGCAAAATTCTTTCAGTGTAGGATATAATTTGAAATATCTTTTGAAGTTACGTTTAGTGGTGTATAATAATGCCCCATCAGCTTATTTCGTAAAAATTTTAAAAAAATAAGTGTTTTTGAGGATGGCGATGGCTCGGTTGGGCAAGTTTTATGGTCCATTGAATGGCACTACAAAAATATATAATTTTCCGACACGGTCCAGCTCACGAAGGACCATCGCAAGGACCTCAAAATGTTTTTGGAATATTCGTTGTTAAATATTTAGGTTTTTCTGTGATCACAATTGCTGAAAAATTAAAATACTCATTCTCAAAACTCATATAACGTTTAAAAGTTTAAAACCGAGGAAGTTGAAAGCTTTGCTATCATTATTTGTTATTTAAAAATAGTTTTATTGTTTAAAAAATTATGAATTGTCCGACGAGAAATTGAAAAGGTCCCACTGTTTGTCATGAGATGATATTGAAAAAATTAAAATAAAACTCTCTATTTGATAAGCAAAAAACCAAGAAAACTAATTTTTTATTATTTAATATAAGTATAACTAAAGTCAGCAATCAAAAGAAAGTGACAATTTCTCTCGTTTCACTTGCCATTGAAAATATAATTCAAACTGGAACTGTTATCTTTTCACCAAAAACTTAAATAGAAAAGAAAATTCCATATAATAGTTAAATTCCGTTTAAGTTTTAACAGATCAAATGAAACTGTATTGAAAACCTGTTTAAAGCATTATTTTGGCTTTATTTTCCATTATTAAGATTAATAGTATTACCTAACAGTAAACACACTTAGTTAGAGTTGAAACGAAGCAACTTAACTGAATAGAGAGAAAATTAATTTTCTTTAATAAAAGTTTTATCTAAACTTAAACAACAACGAACCTTTTTTAAGAAATAATTCTTTAATGAAATTAACATATTTTTTGTTTGACTGACAAGCTGTTGATAAAAATAGTTTTCAATAAAGATCAAACTTTCTGTGGGGATATTAAAAAGCTACGGGCGATGTTGATTGAGAAGAAATTATTTGTAATTTTCTCTGGCATAGTGTGCAAGCATTGTGTATTAAGAGCTAGTCGATTATACAATGCGTGTCTGTTTTTTTTTTTTTTTTTTTGTTGACATAAAACCAAATACCAATAAATTATGTTATCAGCTAAATGTAGAAAGTTATTGAAAACTTATTTCTAGATATAAATTTTTATACGTCAAACCCGCCAGACTTAAAGTATTAAATTCTTTTGTTAGTGCAAATCCAAGCTTTGAAAAAAAATGATTTATTATAAATTGTTTCTAACGCAACTGATATTATATAAAACTTTTCTGGAAACTCTTTCAACAATACTGATATTTAATTTTATAAATTTGAGCCTTTACGGATACAATTTTTAATATCATGAAACTACTTTTTTGTTTTACTCAGCTCTTCATCGTTCTTATGTAACGTGCGATTAGGTTAGATTGTATGATACTAAAACAATATGATAGCTTATGAAGACATTCTTTAATTAAGTGGTAAGATAAATTTATATGGTTTGCTTCACCAAAAACCTTTTAGCAAAATTCGTCCTCAAATATATTCAATATACATGATCGCTTATATTGAGGCAAAAATAACCAATCATTTTAAAATTCAGTCACTTAGTGACAGATTTATAAAATAAAATATATTGGCATCATCTCATTTCTAAATATAGGTCACCTAGGAATGTCGTTGCTCTGTATATGGACTGTTAATTCTCAGGGTATTTTATACTTTTATTTTGTGTGAACTTCTGTTTGTTCTTTATACTCGCACATTTGCTTGTTAATCATTTGAATGTCTTTATTTATGACAAACAATAACAATTAATAGCAAAAATGTATATAATTTGTAAAATCTTGGCACGTTCAGTCATTAATGACGACAAATAAAACTAAAAAAAATTAAAATGTGTTAAAGAATTCGGGTTCTTTATGGTTTTTTTTTCAATATTCTTTAAATAGATTTAAAATAGTCTTTTGTTTAGCTAAATAGAATGCGTAAAATTTAAAAAAAATTCATAACAAAGAGTCCAAACTGACAGATAGCCAGTAAAACTGGCATAATGGAAATTATGTGGGTGTTAATTATATACCATGTATTTATGAAACGAATAAAGCATTAAAATTAATGGCTTCTTAATAGTCTTTGGAAATGAATGAAAGACAAGTCAAGAAATTTTGCAAGTTAATTTAAATAAAGTTATTTAATCTTTCGATTAAATTATTTTCTATTTAAGAAAGATATTCTAAGGCATGTAACTAATGAACATTCAAAGAAAAATTTGGATGTACGGAAGGTTGAACTGACATCAGATGTTTCGAGACCACCACAGTCCTCTCATCAGAGCTCTTTTATATACACAGCCGGCGACGGCAGCAACAACACCCTAACGAAAATTCTAATTACTTTAGTGAGCCCAATCAACATTTTTGTCGCCACCTCGCGGAGAGTCGTACCTATTAATGATCTTTTGTAAAGGTTCAGAACTTCACTAACTGGTTTTTCTTTATCATGTTCAACATTTTAAGCTTTTTGATAAAGATCTTGTTAATAAAGATTTCATATAATTTTTAGTATATCTTCAAGATAAAAGATAACTTCAAGTATATTTATAGTATCAGCTCAAATATTAAAACCGTAGAAACCCTAAGAACTGACCAGAACTTGATAGGCAACCTATCGCTTCCTTGATCCTTGTGCTCTATACTATCGACCTGCATTGACTTTATCCGGTTGGCCGATGGTTGTAAATTTCAAAAAAATTTACCACTTCAACCTTTAATTAAGCATAGTTTGGACCTGATTTCAATAGGCAACCCATGTGCGATATGTTGTTTGATATGATATAATCTCAATAAAATAGGTTTTATCCGGTTGGCAGATGGGTGAAGTTATTTGTTAGGTCGGATCTTAGACTATTAGATCAACAATTTCTCCGAACCTTCTATCAACGTCCCAACATGCCTATACGAAGGGCAAGTCAGTTGAGACAGCACATCACTCGCTTGTGGGGTTTGTTGAAAAATCCTTGGCAAACAAAGAATATACATATGTTGACTTTTTTGATATAAAGGGTGCCTTTAACAATGTAAGACCTGCATCCATTATTATGGAACTGGAGAGACACAACATTGATCGATCAACAATTACCCTTAGGTTATCAAACTGCGTGATGTACCTCGGTATTATACTGGACTCTAAGCTTTCGTGGTACCCCAACGTTCAAGCTAGGGCATCCAAGGCTCCTATAGCTCTATGCACCTGCAAAAGGGCGATGGGCAACAGGTGGAGCGTAAGTCCCACAAACGTCAATTGGCTTTCTGAAATTGTGATAAAGCACATACTAATTTATGGGGCTGCCATCTGGTGGACTTCCTTAAATAAAGTCACATACTATAAAATAATTGAAAAGGTTCTTCGAACATCTGCTTGGCTGATTACGGGTGCACCTTACACTACTCCGTCCTAAATGCTGTTCACCATAATGCATTGGCTTCCTGCCGACCTCATGCCGACTATATGCTTCAGGTGCATGGAAGCGGGGTAACGTAGGCCATGCGACGATATTAGGACAAATCTTAGATCTTCCCAACCACACTGACTACTGTTCACCTGCTCTGCTGCCCGACAAAAGATTCCTGGTGGACTTCTCGGGCACATCCTCTGAAACAAACTACATACACCAACATGAGGATGTGCTCGAGATTTACACCGACGGATCCAAGTCGGGCACTGGAGTAGGCGGGGGCATTTTCATCCCACACGTACAACGTAGGATAAACTTTAGGCTACCAAATCAATGTAGCATCACAGGGTATTCGATCAGGATATCCGAATATGTACCGATACTAAGGCTGCACTACATGCTCTATCTGGTGTTTACACAAAATCGAAACTGGTTAAAGAATGCTCGACAACCCTAAATGAGATGGCGAGACATTCTAGCCTAGGGCTCTTCTGGGTCCCGGGCTACGCTGGGATGCCCGGTAAGACGATTGCTAGCCAAGGCTGGCGCCATCTTGCAAGAAGGGGACATCGACTGGTTAGTAGGTGTCCCACTAAAAAGCTGCCAAATATAAATTCAGTACCAACTATTTAGAGAAGAGCGAACCAGATGGACAAATGAAATCATTTGTGAGGTTTCCAGATTCATCTCGTCCTACTATAACTTCGCAAGATCTATAACTATACTGTGGATTTCTCGTTAAAAGCTGCGTATACTCGTAGCGGTCATAACGGGGCACTGTATCATCGGTGCCCATGCCAGAAGATTAAAACTTCCTTACAACGACTTCTGCAGGAGTTATCAGAACGATGAGCACGAAGAGACTGTTAAGCATCTCTTCTATCGATGTGCAGCATTATATAGGAATAGGGCATCATATTTGGGAAATCCGTTACTAAACGAACTAGCAGACATTGGGAATACGAAATTAGGCAATAAATTCATTCATACGCAACTCGGGTTGGTTTAACACGTACCCAACCTCTGGGATAGGCAGGGTAGGTACTTTCTTGAATTTCCTTCCTATCCATCCCAGGCATCACAAAGGGACCAAAGGACCCAAGTGGGCCGGTTTTTAGAAACCGGCAGCCTGTTCAACCTAACCTAACCTAATACTTTAGTCGTTATTGCTGAAAATTTATAGAAGTAATTGTTTTTCACCAAAAAAAATGAAACTAGTGCATGATTTTCCAAAATTATTTGCACTCATGGAAAGAGCATTAAAAATATCTATTTAGCATTAATAACTCAAAATCAACATAAGTCGACTTACGCTGTTATATATGATAAACACAGAATTAACGTCAAAATGTTACGCCGTAGAAAAAAATACCTGTCTTCCTTTGAAATTGCGTATACATATCGTTGTCTAATAAATAAACGACCTAACTCATTATTAATATTTTTTTCAAATTGAGGTTTTTTGCATATTTCAATATATTAAAGGTCTTTTTCAACGCTCCCTAAATGTAAATTTCTAACTCACATTCAATAAAGCTCCCTTATTCTATGGCAATTTTTGTTCGTTCAGTTTTTCCTATTAACTTTGGCGAAATAAAGATAACTCTTCGCGCACTAGAAACGCCATCATCCAAAAAATGTTGCGTCTGGATTTTATATGTTAATAAATTGTATGACTCTAATTTCCGTCATGTACATTTTAACTGTCATTCTTTTTTTTTATTATCTCCAAATAAGCAGCAGGTGGTAAAACATTTTTTGATGATAAACCAAATTTACTATGATTATTTTATAAAACTGTTATTTAATTTAAAGGATTTGTAAGTAAACAACTTAACAAAAATCTGAAAAAAGCGCATATAGCTAACAAAAAAAAACTTTTTAGCAAAAGAAAGAAAAACAAAAATAAAGTATCGTTTATTTTTAATGAATTAAAAAATACAAAAAAATAATGTTTGTTGAATTGTATTAAAAGATCTTGTTATTTGATATGAATGTTAACTGGAGCTTTACTAATTTGTAAAAGTTCTAAAAACATTTTTCAAATTGTATGCAGACATACACACACGCTTTTTTTCGCTCAGACAGAGCCATATACAATTGCCAAAGAAATAAATAAATTCGGTTAGAATTTTAATTTGGCCACAATTGTTTTAATAACATACGAGTGTATGCTGACTTTTTGCACACAAATAAAGACATTTGCAAAATACTTTGAGTGAATTCTTTTTTTTTTTTTTTTGTTTCTTAGATTTAATTCAGTAAATATTTGGATTGTTGGGCTACTAAAATTGCGGTGCATAGCAAACAAATCGTTATCATTAGTGGTCAACTAAGAGAGCAAATAGAATAAGAAAAGATCAGCCATCTAGTTTAAAAAGCAGCTTAATTCTAAACATGTGCAGCTGTTACATTTTTGTGTGTATGTTTTTTTTATATTCATTGCGTTTCTGCTTGAAAATTAAAGGAATACTGTACATGAAATATACGCAAAGAATCGAAATTGGAGTACAAGCCGTTATGGTCAACGATTTAGATTTCATTCTTATACAAATAAATTCTTAAACATTAAAAATCTGGATAAAAGAAGTCTATAGAAATTGCTCAATTGTTGGTTGCTTTATTTAAGTGTAGTTTTAGATGTTTGCACTTCTTTTAAGTTAAACAGTTGAAGCAAGTGTTGAAGAATAATCTTAGCACGCAAACGTTAGATTGCGCAATAGTGTGTAGAGCAGAATTTCCCAATTTAGGTGGTGTCGAAAAATAAGATTATATTTCATTGTTAACAATGACTCAGCTGATAAAATGTTTTTTGATCTGTTAGCAGCAAAAAGATCTTTCACGCTAATTTAACTAATTTACTCTATAGTTTATAATTTTGCTTAATCACTACGAAATTGTAAGGGTTGTTTAAGAATCACTGGTAGATAATCACAAAATAATAGATTGTTTCGTTAATTTCATTTAAAATTGAGAATATCTATAAATTCCACACCTAATGGGCGTGTTAACCGCAAATAAAAGTACAATGTCAGAATCAGTTGCGCATAAAAATAAATAACAAATTCGCTGGCAACAACAACTGCAATAATAACAACTTAAGTAACAACACTATACATACAAATAATAGTATTAAAAAAGAAATAGACGTTTAAATTTCTTTCTAATTTTACGCATTTTATACTTTGCTCAAATTTATACGAAAAGGAATGTGGATAATCGATATGGTTTAAATATTACAAAGTTGTATTAAATTGTACAGTGAGGAAATTTAGCTTCTGGTTAGTGAATTATTATAATAATTTTTTAACAATATTGACGAACTGTGTGTGCAGCAGCAGAGAAATCAAATGTAATTTTCGCAGTCGTCTACCGTGCACATATTCCGCCAAAGAAAAGCAACAAGTGAAATTTATTATTGTATTATTGTTTATGGTCTTTCAAAGATTTTGCCTATCAATCTTTCTAACGTTTCTTGAAGTCGCCGGACCTTAGGTTAATTTCTAAATATCTCAGGATCCTTTTATTGAATTACAAACTATCTAACAAAAAATTCGTCATCTAAACATCTGCTTTGTGAATAAATGAAAATAAATTGAAAATTTTGAAAGCTTCAATAACTTACTAAAGAACACAAATAAGGTTCGTTTTTGATAACGAAATTCCCGGTATTCAATAATTTTTTTTTTCAAATTTCATGTGATAAAGAATTCCGCTATATTGATAACAAAATCATTCCAAAAGAAAATAATATAAATTTAAAAAAAATATTGAAATGGATGGGATACGAACTTTATGAGATAAAACTTGATTTAAGTACTTATGTACGAAAATAAAAGAAATAACCGGCTTGAGAAAGAAATACATACAGCGAAATATAGTATTAAGCTAATGACAAATGTTATTGAAATTCATAATTTTTTCAATAACATGGTTTAATGAACATATTTCTTGTATATTTTTTGTGCGCACAATTTTCAACATCCTTGCAATGTTAGCAAGATATAAATATACTCAAATGAAAGAGATGTTTGTGTGTATCACATAAGATTAGGTTAAAAGGGCAGTCACAACTTACGAGGTGACTCTCTTAGTTCCGTCGATTCGGTAGTGTAAATTTAAAAAAATTGGTAATGTTTGATTTCTATAAAATTTGAAATGGTTGCAGAGGTGGAGCCAGGCTTTCACAAACTTGTTTCTTCTTCTTAGACGCATCAGGGGCGGAGCTACAAGGGGTGAAACTTGGCAACCTCGGGTGTGAAAAACATTGTGCGGCTTGTAACTTTCATAAATATTAACCAATTTTTAAAATTTTTAGCGCTTTAAACTCTGTTAGACAAAATAAAGAAAACATGTATAATAATTTTTTTATTTTGTTTATAGTTTAAGAGATATTTCTCTTTGAAACTAAAATTTTACATAATTTACATGCCTCCACCTTTTGAGGGTTACGTACACCAAAAGTGTAAGTAACCCTATTGTTTTCGCTACGCTGTCCGTGTATCTGTCAGTCTGTCTGTCTGTCTGTCTGTCTGTCTGTCTGTCTGTCTGTCACAGAATGTTTTCTCGGGAACCGTAAGAGCTACGGATCTAAAAATTTCACAAAAAATATAAAACTGGCCGCTACAACAACAAATATATGCCAGTTAAAAATTAAAGGGCGTTCTAAAGCGAGCAACGAAAAATATTGAAATACTAATGTAATATACAGACACTTATATATAGACACTTTATATTTTCAAAGTTAGTGTTAATTGGTGTAGTCAGTAGAATAGACTAAACTAATTAAAACCGGTATTTAAATCAATAAAAATTAAAGGGTGTTCTATCAGTTAATGTAATTTTGACTATGTAATTTAGACAATTTAGTCTATCTTGGAAATCGTAAGAGGTAAAATCTTCAAATTTTAAAAATGAAAGTTCCAAAATTAAAAAAATTTAAAAACGAAAAATTGCCAAAATGAAAAAAGCGTTTAAAGAAGAAAAGGCATCAAAATTAAAAAATCACTAAAACGCAAAAAATCAACAAAACTAAAAAGATCGCCAAGAAAACTAAAAAAAAGGAAAAAAACGAAAAAAGCCGTCAAAATAAAAAAGCACTAAAACATAAAAAACCGCTAAAACTAAAAACATCGTCAAAAAACGAAAAAATTGCTAAAAATGGAAAAAAAAATCACCAAAACGAAAAGAAGCGCCAAAACAAACAAAAAAGCGCCAAAACTAAAAAAAATCGCCAAAACAAAAAAATGTAAAACCAAAAAAAAATCACTAAAACTAAAAAAAATCAACAAAAACCGAAAAAAGCGCCAAAACTAAAATAAATCGCAAAAACTAAATATATCGTCAAAGCAAAAAAACTAGGGATGTAACGATACGCCGTTTTGCCGATCCGATACCGATACCGATATTTAAAAATAAATATCGCCGATACCGATTCCGATACCGATACGAATATTGAAATTAAGTTCAAGTTTAGATTAACAAAACTCAAGCGCAATTTTTTTATTATACAAAACTACATTATAAGAGAGAATATTTAAAATTGATAAAACATTGGCAGTAATTTTTAAGGAGGTACATTTTCTTTGCTTCAAAAAAATCTATATTAAAAAAATGCAGATAATTAGTACAAAAGCAAGTAAACATTTTTAATTCCCTTATAATTTTAAAAAATACCCGCCATGCTTTTTAACAAATCGATTTTTTAAAGGACATTATTCTTCTTCTAAATAGCTTAATAGCTTAATTATTAAAAGACTTCTAAGTTTATATTTATTCACTTAAATTTACATGAAAATACAGTTCTGAGTTTAAATTCGCAGAAAAAAAATTGTGAAAATGGGTGATTTTTTATCCTTTTTCCTTGAGGAAAAATCATGATAGAATACCGAAAAGGAAATTTGTCCTAGCATCGCTTCCAATTCGGTAATTGGTAATCGAAAAACAGAACTTCTTGCAATGGCAAGGATATGTAAAACTAATAAGAAATTATCCAAATTTGCAATACTTTCAGATCGCGAATTCTCCATTTTCATGACTTCTTTGGAATATCTTTTTTTTGCTGGAATAAGATTTAAAAAACAACGACTTGAATTTGAATTCATGGTAAAATTAACAAAAAATAAATATTTTTTTACAAAATAACAGCATAAAATATTATTAATTTTTAAAATTGATATTAATAAGATTTAAAAAATAACGAAGTGAATTTAATTCACGGTAAAATCGAACAAAAATAAATTATTTCTTAAAAAAAAACTCTGAAATTTTTTTTAAAGTATCGGTGTATCGACAGTAAAATATCGTCGATACCGATGTATCGGAAAATCTGAAGTATCGCCGATATATCGGTATCGGTATCGGTATTCGTTACATCCCTAAAAAAAACGTTGAAACAAAAAATATACGCCAAAATGAAAAAAACACCAAAACTAAAAAAAATCAATAAAAAAACAAAAAAATATTTCTAAAAATTAAAAATCGAAAAAAAACAAAAAAAATTGCTAAATCAAAAAAAAAACTAAAATTAAACGAAAAAGCAAAATTTGAAAAATTTGCCAAAATGAAATAAGGGCAAAAACGAATAATGATATACAGTAGTCCCTCGATTTACATCGCGATTGGTTACGGAAAATGGCGACGTAAATCGAAACGACGTAAATCGAATTTGATATTGCCTAATTCCATGTAGTTTTGTTTATATAATTGAGGTGACTTAAATCGAAATGACGACGTAAATCGAAGTGACAGTGAACAGAAATTTCGCTGACGTAAATATTAATTTTATTATATTTCATTACATTGCGTTTGGCAATCAAAATAAATAGCTTGCATGTGTAAATGGAAATATGTAGCTACCACCGCACAAAAATTCCGAAAAAACAAAGATTTTAACTAAATTCTGGGATTCCCCAGGCTTTGCTAATAAATTGTAAGCAACTGAGGCGACGTAAATCGAATGGTGACGCAAATCGAATTTCAAAGGCAGAAAAAATTTAAACACGCAAATCGAATGGCGACGCAAATCAAATTTGAAAGGCGCACAAAATTTTACGACGTAAACCGAAACAACGTATATCGAGGCGACGTAAATCAAGGGATTACTGTATGTATATTCGTGCGGAACCCTTCGCGAGCTAAAGTCGCACTTTACTTAATTTATTTAGGTTTTTCGGTAGTCATTTTTTTATAAAGCATCTGATTTTAACTACACCGTTAAATTGCTGATAAAATTCTAAGTAAACACACGGAACAAAGCTTTGAAATATCTTGAGCCATTAAGTCGTAAAAATTGTCTAAACTCAAAACTTTGAAATTCAAGTAAAAATCGTAAATTTTTCTAAAAGAGAAGTGCTTTAATAATTTTTTTAAATTTTTTTATTTTTTACACGGTGAAAGGGCATTCTTTAAAGATGTATTTAGCAGAAATTTTTGTTAATTTTGGACATGTACCCTGCACTTAGCAGTGGTCGAAAATCATAAATTTTTAAAATAAATTTTAAATTTATGTGCCGGTAAAAGACTTTGCACATGGTGTCTTAAAAATCCATGAACAAGGTTTCATTAGGTAGGTAGTTAGCATTGTTATTGCTTTAATTGAAGACATCCTGTCTATAAATGTAGCTACTAGGGCAAAATTAGTAAAAAAAAAACTAAAATTTCAGGAAGAACATTTTTATTTATAAAAAAAACCAACTAAAAATTTTTATTTTTTCTGACATTTTTACTATGAGCTTTAAATGCATTATTTAACTACGTGTTAAAAAGCTATTGATGTACATTTTACCGATTACGAGATATAGAAGTCGTAGTGTAAGTAGCAAAGAAGACAAACATTTTAGAAAAGGCATGATTTTCAAGCAGACACTAACAAAATGTATAAAAGAAAGTGAGCTATTTATTTGACCACACCCACCTTCCTACACGTATATAGACACGCTGAATCCGAATCTGAGGTCCATTTGGCTCGTTACCTCTCAAATTTGGAGTATATTACGAAAAACTTTTAAAAATCTCGAAATAGTTGGCAATACAGTTTTTTTTATTTTGTTTAGCAAAATCTAACGCACTTAAAATTTTACAAATCGGTTAATATTTACGAAAGTTGCATCTTTCAGCCCTTGTAGCTGCGCCCCTGGCGCAGATAAAGACTTCAGGAGGCACGATTCTGAAAGCCATGATCCTCCTCTGCAACCATTTTTATTTGTATACAAATCCAAATCAAAGTTCTATACTTATTACCACTTTTTTAATTTACACCACTTTGCGCTGGAACAGACTATCTATTGTTGCTCTACTTCCATGTTTAACCATACTGACTGTTTTAAGCAACAGAATAGCTTGACTAGCCCTCCATTGGCCAAATATTCTTGCGCTTACACTAGCTGGCATGGGTCCTAATATTCCAGTGGCCATTGAGTTGTTCAATGCCTCACCTTCTTTGATGATACCGTCCACAGTACAGTTACGACGGAGATTCTGAGTGCTCTGGAAACCAAACTATTGTCATTCACTAATACTACCTTATTAGAAAATAAAATATAAACCAGTTAAATATTTTTCTATTTAATATTTTTCTTTTACAAATTTTGAGACCAAGCACTAAAATGGCAATTAAAAGTAAGACTAAGAAACTAAATAAACATTCTTATCCGTAAGGCAGGATATTGTAAAGAGAATGAAATAAAGAAGAAAAATAAATAAAACTAAAGTACGCAAAAAGTAACACAGAACCTAGAACCTCCAACGAATCTCTTCCAATAAAGGAATAGTTCAAATTTTGCTTTAAAATTATAACGACTACTGATTCTCCTATTCTTCAAATATTTCTTTAAAGTTACTTTGCGCAAGATGCATCAAAATATGCAAATATTATGTCATAACTGTTCACAACTGTTAAGATTCGAGCTCCAATTTACTTGTGCGTTTCTGAGTTTTTTTTTCTTTTCTTTTTACCACCAAATCAGGAAGGATAAATAAAAAAAATCAAATAAAAGTGCTATAACATTTTATATATGTATTTAACTTTCAATTGATTTCTTTTTTGATGGATCTTTTAGAAACAGAAAGCTAAAGAATATTTGTTGCAGTAAGGACTTAAGAAAATTTAGCTTTAACACTGCTTTATTTCCTAAATATTCAGTTGAAGGTTGCAGTGGCTACAATCATACCCAAACCAAGAAGGGTCAAGATATAAATCATATAAGCCTATACACCTGTTAGCAGTAGCGCCAAAACTTTCGGAAAAACTGCTTATCTTAAGTCGACTGAAGCACTTATTCCTTTTTGCTACATATATTAGTAGCAATGAAATGAACTTTCGCTGACTTCTGTAATTATTTTTTTTAAAAAAGACAATATGTTGGGCTTTAATAAACCTAATATACCAAAAAAAAAAATGTAGTTACATTTTTGTGGATGCTGCAAAAAATGGAAAACTGGTGGCATATCAATTTTATAGTAATTGAAGTTTTCGCAAAAAACTCAGAAAAAACTGTATTAAAAGCGCCACAATTACTCGCACTCATCTAGGTAAGTAAATATATATTAGGGTGGATCCGAAATGGAAAAGTGGTAAGATTTTTCGTTTTACACTCTAAAAATAGATAAATAGTCTAAAATTTAGATATAGGACGTTTTAGA
The DNA here is from genome assembly GCA_956483635.1 of Panzeria rudis. NCBI lineage: Eukaryota > Metazoa > Arthropoda > Insecta > Diptera > Tachinidae > Panzeria > Panzeria rudis. Next base: position 163,886,470 of record OY101447.1, on the reverse strand, counting down.
TTTTTCATTTAAAACATTTCATATATTGATTGCTGATATAAAAATTAAAAACAAAACAAAAAAGAATTACTAAAATACCAACATGTTAGGCTAAAAAGTTTATACAAGCAACCAGTGTTGCCAGGAGCTGGACAAAAAAAGAAGCTAAATCGGTATTTTTAAAAGGCTAGAAAAGGATAAATCGAACAAAAATAAAAGTTTAAAAAATTTTAACTATTTTTTATTGCAAACTCTATGTTTTCTTTATTGTTTAATAACGATGGTTATAAGTTGACAAAACGTAACCGATTTTTACAACTTTTCAGTTGAAGATATTACATTGGGCCTGATTACCGTTCTCGAATCGACTCAAGAGTTTGTAGTTGATTAAAGAAATATACAAAATTTTTCTTTAATCTACTACAAACTTTCGAGTCGATACGAGAACCGTAATAAAGCCCATTATAAATAGGTTGAAAGCGTTACTAGCAATGGAATAAAATAATTGGCAACTATTTATTAGATAGTCTCAACTAATTTCAGTTTTTCTTATTTTGAGAATAGGGACGTTTTGTTAGCGATTTATATAATGTTTTCCACGTTTTGTGAACAATAATAAAAATCAGTTACCTGTTGTCAAAGCATGGTCATCGATAGAAAAAAAAACATAAATTGTTATTAGATAAGAAGTAGATAATGAATAATTCTTGCAAAAAACCCCAACTACAAAATAGACTTGGCACTGCCCATAATTTTTATTGTAATGCTGTACTTTCACGAGAACAAATTGTGTGCGAAGTTTCATAAGAATCTGTTAAGTAGAAGTATTATAAGTGGATATTTACTTTTCATGAGCGTGCCACTGCCCACTTTTTAAACCATAATGTTGTATTGTAACAATAACTAAACGTGTATGGAAAGTTTCACTATAATCGGTTTAGTAGAAGTCGTTAAACAGGGATATTTACTTTGCATGGGTGTGGCACTGCCCACTTTTTTAATCATGATGTAGTATTCAAAGAGAAGCTTAATGCAAAGTTTCATAGGATTCGATTGAAGTACATGAGAAGGCATGTATATTTACTCGGTATGGGCACGACCCCGCCCGGTTTGTAAATGGCGGAGTTTTGAGGGAACATCCATAAAAAAATATAAGAAAATATACATGCGGAATTGATAAACTTTCTCCTTTTTTGAAGTCGGTTAAAAAAAGAACAAAGCTACATAATTTTAAATGTAATGGCTCACAGCTTATGTTATGCAGTGCATATATTTTTCTTTAACTAAAAGGAGTACAAAAATAATTTTATAGAGAAAATTGTCCAGTTTAAAAATACATGTTAATTTATTGTAAAAGTTATCATTAAAAATAAGAAAACTAGAAATAAATGTTTATAATGTGGAGAAAAAAATTAACAACTTCCCTGTCCAATGAGTCATATAATACTCACGACAGGAATTTCCGCCAAGTTCATGAGTCATATGTGTTTCATTTCTTTATACAACTACTGAGCAGATTTTTGTCATAAACGTGACGTAATATTTTTTGAATGAAACGTGGACGTATAGCAAAAAACCAAAAAAATCAGTGAACGTGACGCAAAAAATCAGTGTGTTGTATGGGGACAGGGAAGTTGTTAAATTTAATTTTCAAAGTTTTGTAAAAAACACAATTACAATTGAAGAATGCGAATAATATTCTCGAATATTGCGGATCTTTGGCTAGAGTTTCGATATGGTCCAAATGAGCTACAAGCAAAGATGTGCCCAAACATGCCCAAAATCTCTCAGAGATCGTCATAAAGTTATTTAAAAACGAAAAAAGCTAAAAAAGAGCCACGAAGCTAAAAAGCAAATTTCGACGCTAAAAGACAAAATAAAAGGCTAAATCTATCCTCGAAAAGGCTAAACTGGCAACACAAAAAACAACTTATACTTATACAACTGTTACGGCATTTTTCTTATAACTTTTACACAATGAGTTAATCTTTGGCTAATAAGTTTTATTGACAAAAGTTATTACATTTCTTTGAGAAATTCTTCCAATTAATTACACTGTGCGACAAATGAAAACTTTTGGAAAAACAAACGGAATTGATAGTATGAGTTCAATTCTACTACAATCAAAATAAAATGGTATGTAAATCTAACCAATTTAAATAGTTAACTTACTGTTAAAGTAAGTTGTTGTTGCAATTTTTATGAAATAACAAATTTCATTGGTTAAAATAACTTTTTAAAGTTGTAAGTCATTTCATGCCTATGGTTACTTTGAGCTATCGTTATTTAAAAAGATGACTTAGCTGAAAGAGTGAAGGTTCATAAACATGAGGACCTGAGCACAAGACCGAAATAATACATTTTAAAATATAAATTGGGAAGAAACGACGTTTGAAAATTAAAATTATTTTTTATGGCTATTTTTTATGGAGCTTACGTACAAGCAAAAACCAATAAAAATAAGAGTTGGAAAAATTGGAATAAAGAATCAGTAGGTGAAATTTGTTCGGCTCACCATATTAATTAATAAAAGGAATAGGACTCATATTATATTTCTTCATAAAATGTGGTTAAATAGCTGATGTTTCATTAATACTAGTATCCACGATCAAACGTGGTAAAAACGAACAAAGGACGCTGATGATGACAGCGTAGCGGCTGTCGTAATTAGTAGTACCAATCCGTTTTGCTAGTCTGATTAGATATTCTAATATTCCACTCTTAAAAATAATTTGAATTTACATTAATTCAATTATTGTGAACTTAGGCCAAATAATAATAACAATTATTGTGAACTTAGGCCAAATAATAATAACTTCCGACTTAAAATTACTAATTTAATTTTTTAAAATTTTTGTGATTAAAACTACCAATTTGTATGGTTAATATTAACAATTTAAAATAATAACAACGAAAATTGTTATTTTACAAAAAGTACATGTTTATGTATACATTGTGCTATCGTTATTTAACAAGATGATTTAGCTGAGATTGTAAAGGCGTGCGGTTTCTTTGTCTACATCCGGTTTTTCTTTGTCTACATGCTTCACATTTATCTCTAAATAAAAATATAGTTTAATTGCACAATTAAATTAAAACCGAACTCAAGCCAAAATAGTTGAATTTCTTTGGATGTAAAAACAAAACTTTAACTATGAATAACTTTTGAACTAGTGAATTTAGCTAAAAATGTAGTTTTTTGTTTGTTTTTTTTTAGAGAATTTAATTTCCTTTAAGAATATTTATTGCCTTTTTCGGAAACTAATTTTTACATGAATTACAAAATTCCAAAGCTTAAAATTCAAGTTGTAAAATCATACCAAAGTTGGGGGCCATGCTTATAAGAAAACGGTTCATCTGACAAAAAATTTCACTAGGATCTTTTTCGTAGTGCAGTTAATTTCCTTCAAGATATGTTCAGGTCAATTCCGATTGAAGTGATGGTTTGGGAGTTAAATGCCAAAAACCAGCATAGACAAAAATATCGAAAATTGCATTAATAGACCTCTAAATATTAGTATTAAGGGATCAAATTCTGACAGTCATTCTTTTTTGTCATCCCAAATAATATTTTCGATATACATACTTTTAAGAAAAATCTAAAGTCGATTTTTTGTCCACTCTAATGTATACGCCAATTTAAAATTGGTAAAATTAAAGATTTATTTGTTATAATGATCGAAATATTCAAAAATGTCTAGAGGACAAAAGCGAAAATTAAAAAATTTAATATTTTCTTCATAAAAAAGCACCTCCCTAATACAAAAATATATTTTTGTATGTGTAATTTGCGGTATTACAGCATTGAAAGTTAACAGCCAAGAGCGATATGAATATTGAGTACAAATATATTCGTACCAGTAAAATTTATTGCGTACTACAATTTTATCAAGTTTAATTTGTTTTCAATTAAACCAAAAAGTGTTTGTTCTTGTTATGTTGCCTTTAAGGTTTACTAAACTGTTTGGGAAATATTTATGTACGTCTGTAATAAAAAAGGAAATAATCACTGAATTTATTTTTTGCAAATAGATACAATGATACTATTTTAAATAAATTCCTAAAGTAGTTTAAGTTCCTTAAGTTAATTGTATTTCAATTTAAAGGTTCAAACAGTTTATTTATTGTAGTTCCGAAAAACTACCGAAAAACTGATTTGTCTAATTTATTGTTTGTTACAAATTTATTGCTGGCATTGCTTAAAACAGTCATAATAACTTTAGGTCAATTAACGGGTACTGATCGTAGCGTTAAAAATATATAAAAGGAACCTTCTTAAAGCTTGACCTTAATTTCGTTTACGATAATTGAGCAGTAAAGTGCCGATACATTAAAGAAAAAAGAAAAACACATAACTGAGTCTACACACAGAAAAATTCATAGTAAAATCGTCGAAAATCATGTTAATTTAAAATTTTGCAGAAGAGATTTTGCTTCATAAGTATTTCAACATTATTTAGAATAATCTTGAAAGAACATTTTTGCTTTTGAAATTACTATATTTCATGTCGATTTAATATTTCCGTACAGTTAAATCAAAATGAAGTTGATATTGAAATAATGCGAAGAATCATGTTGAATCAAAGTTATTTCTAGTTGAAAAAATGTGAATTTGTTATTGAAACAATACGAAGAATCATGTTGCATCAAAGTTATTTCAAGTTTAAACAACGTGTATTTAATATTGAAACAACACGAAGAATCATGTTGAACTAAAGTTATATCAAGTAGAGACAACATGACATTAATGTTTCTACTCTGCTAATTATCTTAATTCCGTTATGTGTATTAATTAGCATAGGCATTAGAAAAATGTATGCTGTAGTTGGCTGCCCCAGTCAAGATTTGAACTCGTGCCACTTGCAGCCACAACAACTTCAAACTTTCCTTTAGATATACTTTTCATAAATATTGTTGTACGTAAAATGAATTTTATTTTAATTCAACATGATTTTATTATGTAAGACCAGCACTCAGGGGATGGTTCCTACACATGCAATGTATTGTGCCGGAATGAGGAAAATTGGTTATGGGAAGGAGGTTAGAGGGAGTAGTGTTTATGGACATTTGATTTGAACCTTCCAATATCGAAACTGACAGGAAATACCTCTGCAGGACGCTTATTCCACAATACAAACTGTTCGGCCAAAGAACGAATTCTATCTGTAATGCGTAGTACGATTCGCTGGCGTATCGACCAAAAAGGGATGTGCTCTTACTGAAGAACGTGTAGTTCGAAAAAAAGTGCGGGTCTCGGGAACAAGTTCCCTGATTTCATCAGAACACATTCCATTGTAGGAACGATAAAACAACGAAATACATCCCACATGGCGTCGATGCTCAAACGAGTCAATAGAGTTGGCTACCCTACTGTCGCCGATGAGCTTCTGCGCCCTCTCCTGCACGCGATCGAGTAACTTCAAAACAGACTTTGAAGCACCGGCCCATACATCAGAGTTGTATTCCATTTTCGGTCGTATATAATTTATAATTTAATTGATTATTTAACATAAAATTTATTTGAAATTACAGTTATAGACATGTTGATTTGAAATGAAATGTAGCGCTTATGACAAAGTTGCTTTAACAGTGAAAATATTAAATCAAAACGATTTAAGGTTAGATTAATAATTTGGCATTTAAAATGATTATGAAAGAATGGTAATTTTGAACCAGTATCAGTAAATTTTCGCTGGTAATTCAATTTTCATCGGCTACTTGTCGGATATACAAGACTAAAGAACAACAAAACAACAACAAATGGCACAACTAAGCACATCAGTAAATTGCACCAATGAACAAAAAAAATAAACGACAAGTTATTATTTCTTATAAATTTAATATGATTGCCAATCAAAATTGTATCATATTGATTTTACATTGTTTTTTTTTCGTGTATAGACTCCATTTAAAATATAGAGTTTCATAGGATAAAAATTATCTGAAGTTATTAGCTTGTTACATTAACGAAAGAATATTACTAACCTGTAGGCTATATGTAGCAAATTAGTAGATGCTGTTACTCAAACTTAATATTCGTTGTACGGCATGTATTACTTGCCAATTATTTATTTATTATGATATGGTTATACAAAAGCATACATATGGAAATAAAATTAATTTTTCCCATTCAAAATACCATTTTGTTCATGTAAAAATAAATATTTAATAATGAAAAATACACAAAATATGCTGTAAAAAAATAATTAAGAAGAAAGCAAAATTAAAAGTTTCTGTAAATTAAAATAAACTAAACATGCTGCTACTCAAAAACAAATAACTATATATCTTGCTGTTCTTGGCCATTTTACGAAGCGTTAGTGGTAGCAGTTAATTAGCTCTAGAGGTGAATGAATGGTGATGAAGATTTTTATTAACACAAACAAGCAACAAAAGCCATAGATAATAAATTCTCACGCGTTTTTAGTCACGAATCTTTATCAAAGCCATACATGTGACCGTAAATGGTATAAACACGCTGATCTTCTTGCACAACCCAGCAAACACGAGATGATATGTTTGAAATATATTGGTCTTCTATTATAGATTATGCAATCATATACTGGTTATACAGGGAAGAGAATCTGTCACAAGACAAAACTCGTGAACGGTTCCCAAGGACTAGCAAATAGCTTACTATAGTAAACATTTCAAGCCAATATTGTTTTTGCTTTGTTGCGTAACACTCTTTTACTGCGTATTCAAAGCTATAAACTTATGCATATGGCTGATTCTCATTCTAAACGTACATTTTATGTCTTTTTTTTAGCAATGTAACTAAATGAAATATGAGAAGGTTGTATTTTCCTTATAGTTTTTGCCTCATTCAATGGATTTTAAAATAAAATTATATTTTTCGATTTTTTTACATTTTTGTGTACTGGGCTTTACATTTGCTTTCGCGGTTGTTTCGGGAATGATTTTTGCAATAAAATATACTACAAAAAATGAGTATAAGGTTTGAAAGAATTGTATATCTACTTTCGAAAAATAATAAATTATAATAATCGCAGTACAAAATTAAAAATTATTACCACTTTTTCAATTTTGATTTGGTTTCTTTTCAAATAATTCTTTACAAACATTTATGCATGAGGGGTAAACCTCATGTGAACCAATATCACAATTTTTCCTTGTCTGATTCACCTTAAATGCATTTTGGAGAATTCACCCAACATGTTTGCTGGGACTAAGCCACTAACACATAATAAATCCGGCAATAACTGCATTTCTGTTTTAATTATAATTTTCTCCTAAAGAGCAATTGTTATTTCACCCAACGGCCTTAAATGAACTCGTAATTGAAAATTTATAAACTTTTAAAAATTTTTTGCTTTTATGAGTTGTTTTATTAACTGGTTATTAAATGGCTACAAAGCGTAATTAAGGAAGTGCTTTAAGGTTGATTAAGAATTTTATGACAAAAAGAAAAAATCATAATAATATGTTACGTAGATTTTGTGATAAAAATTAATGCCATTTATGGCTAAGAAATTTTATAAAATTGATATTTGATGTTTTCGCATTGTCTAGTTTAGAAGACGATTATCACGTAATGGCGTTTGAGTAATATTTCATAAGAACTAAGATGTAATATAAGTATTTTAATTATTGTTTCCTTACTACTTTTTACAAAAGGGACAATAAATAGTTTTTACTTTTCTATATGATGCGAATTTTTGTTATCTGAAGATAATGGCATTTAGTGGAAGCTAAAGCTACCCAATTTTGCCCATAGTTTAGTTAGTTGGCATGGGAAAATCTTGTAAGCCTTACATATATGCTATAAGATGTGCTCTGGGCTTTTATATAAAACACCATGAGAAAAAATTTTGTGGAACATTTTAACCCTCTATATCTTCGTTATATCTGTCTTTATGTCCCTTTCTTAAAAAAAAATTGCTAACAACTTCTCTTCATCGGTGATATAGCGGGCTAAACTGTTCTAAAAAAATATTTGCATTGAAATTCTACTATAGGTCTTCAAAGACATCCAAGTCCAGACTCAACTTAAAAGCCAAAAATCATTTCAAACTAAAAATGTGTCTAAAGCTTAATTTCGTACTTATTCACAATTAGCACTCGTCATAGGATATCTTGTAAGCCTTATTAAGGCATAATATGTGATCGACACTTTCGTGTAAAACACCGCGAGAAACATTTTTGTGGAATATCTTAACCTTTAAACTCTTCGTTGTATGAATCTTTTTGTCCCTTTCTTAGAGAAGGGGCTAAAAGCTTCCTTTCAGAGGGGATATAGCGTGCTGACATATTCTACAAAACTATTTAGCATAAAATTCTACAATAAGTCTTTGAAAACACCCAAGCTCCAGACTCAACTTAAACGCCAGAAATCATTCAAAACTTAAAAGGTGTATAGGGGTTAACTTCGTACTTATTCACAATTATTACTAAGCATAACAAATCTTGTAATTCTTGCATTTAAGGTTTAAGATGTTTTGAGAATTTTTATGTAAAACACCACGAGGAACAATTTGTGGAACATTTCAGTCCCGCTATATTGCCCCTAAAGGTGATTTGTTGTCCCTTTTTTAAGAAAGGCACAAAAAGATCCATAGAGCAATGAGATAGAGCGTTAAAGTACTCTATAAAATTTTCAGCGTAGTGTTTTCCATAAAAGTTATGAACACATCTTATACCTTAAAAGTAAGGCTTATAATATTTCGTATGCCGAGTTAGTATATGTGTAAAACGAGTGAAAATTTAACTCCCTCTAAAATGAGTCCGAGATGTAAACTTTAAAAACGCCGATACAACTGTATATATTTTTAGTGCCCAATACCATATATATCCATATATATCTTTTTTCAAAATTTTCCTTATTTTTATTACATTTCTAAAAGAAATTTTAAAAAATTTTACTCTTAAAAATTTTTTTCTCCCAAAATATTAGGCTATATCCGCTGCACGCAAAGAAAAAACATGGTTGAGGCAACCATAATCGAAGAGCAACATGCTATGATTGAATATATGGCTAAATATATGGTTTAAAAAAATCTCTTACATATAATATGGTTAAAACAACCATATATATATATATATATATGGTTCAAAACAACCGTACGATTATATCAGCCCCATGTTATGTTAGAAATAAGCGAATTCATAAAGATCTCGATGAGCCCATGGTTAAGACTGTGTTTTCAAAACATGCGACAAGAAACATGAAAAAAAATTTGAGTTACACCCAAATCCCCTAGCCCGCAGCATCATTAACTATAGAGGCTACACTCGGGTGAGAATGAGGGCACTCTTGCTCTCAGCCGAACACGAGAGTCGTAAGACAACCCAAAAAACAACCGCAGAAACAAATATTTTTGTCTGGCATCGGCTGGACTTAAAAATTATAATTTTAGAGTTAACATTTCATTACTTATTTATAGTTCATTTTTTTTATTGAAGATACAATAAATAAAAATAACCGAAAAAACAACCATATATCTGTGGTCACAAGCCTTAACCGCCTAAGTCGTTTTCAAAATTTTTCGGCAGAGGTGTTTAAAGTATCAAAACCTTGCTTCCTGCAAATCAGTCGTCAGTTTGGTTTTCTTCAACTTATTTATAGATAATTGTCGTCTTAAAAAAGTTACATACTTAAAAAATTGGTAGCGATTTGATTTAGACACGAATGGAGTCCATCACACCAAAAATTTAATGTTGTCCTAACTTGACTCAGGCGATTAAGAGTTGTGACCACAGATATATGGTTCAATATTACAATATATGGTTTGAAATAGCCATATATATGGTTCAAGACAACCATATTATGGTTCAAAATTACAATATATGGTTTAAATAACCACGTATATGGTTTAAAACAACCATATATATGGCTAAAATTTTATTATTTTTAACTGGTCAGTGTGTGGAATCTGAAATAAAACATATTATCTATTCTCACATAGATATATACATACATATTTGCTGCCACATGTTTTATTTACAATCGGTCACGTTCTGAAAACCATTTCGTTTTGAAATATTGCAGCTTTTTATTTAATTTTTATGTTTCAGATGTTTGAGATATTTTATCCGAAGCTACGAATGCTCTAAATTGTCCGATTAAAAAACACTGTTTTTCGTTAGCATTTGTCAGTTTTTGATATTTGTAATTTATTTTTTTATTTTCTGTTTTAATTTCAAACCAAGTGAAACACAAAAACAAACCAACAGCTCTAGAATATCCCTGAGACACACACCAAATAAGACAAAACGGTTTTGTCTTTAAGTCAAACACACTTGTATGATTATAACGCACACCAAGAAAAATTTGGTGTGTGTTGTCTCATAAGAATGTCTCTTTTGAAATCAAAGTAAACTATTTTAAAATAGTATGGGCGAGAACCATAATTTATTATTATAGAACCATATTGTTGTTGAATTTTAAATATACCATGACCGTAGCTCGAACATTTTTAATGATAATATTGTTAAATTCAACCATTTTGCTATTAATATCAGTGCTAATAATGTCATGATTAAATGTAAGCATGATTTTTTTTTTGTTGTAAACTAATTAAGGTTCACAATTATTTAAAACAATAATACTACTGCTACAACCATAAGCTATATCGGGAAACTTGACATTGTTGACGCAACCATGATGTTTTCAGTATCGGAAAATTTGTTAAATTTTCGAAATGTAAAGGTTAGCCTACAATAAGATAAATTGAGGTAGATAAATAGATATTTTATGGGGAACGTGAAGTTACCAGACTACTTCATAATTTTGCACAAAAAATACGGACAATTTATTACGCTGTTGTGTTGGATCATTATGACGCGATACATCACATAGTCCCAAACGGTAAGGACCTGATGCGAAATGATGTCAAATTGGTACGTTTCGCCATCTCGGAAGCTTCTATTTAGGCCTCATCGGCAACAGCTAGGAAAGTATGGGTCTCCAGATTAAGAAATTTTTGTATTAAAGGAAACGAAAGTCTTTGAGGTGTACTATGGGACATTTTGCATAAAATTACGACAAATTACACAGGGAAATTGGCAATTTTTTTCTGAATCGGCTTCGGGATGTAGGGGAAGAAAAATAGCATAAATAAAGTAACTAAAATTTTTGTTTCCGTATACAAGTTTTTCTTTTATTTGAAGTGTACAAGTTTGTTTTGGCATTAAAAGGGAAGTTTTTTTTGTTTCTGTGAATTACTAAAACTTATCCGAGAGAGTGTTCAAAAAAAATGTTTTTGGCTTCAAAGTCTATAGAGTCTACCCTTTAATTTCGTATACAGTTTGTCGGGTTTTATTTCATATTGGTTCTATAAGAAATCAAATTATTTCAATGAAGTAAGTGTACAATTTTTTTTTTTTTGGTTCACTGTATGTATATATTGAGTATAATTCAAATCGAAAATTGTTAAAATGCTAAAATTTAAAAAAGACCTATTATTTTAAAACATAAATAAAAACAAAATGCAAGAAGGAATTCTGTGAATGAGTGAGTAATTTTATATTTTAATATTGACCCAAAAATAGCAACGCACGCCTCCAGCATCTGGAAGCGTGATGCTTAAAATAAACTTACAAAAGCAAGAGATAAACAAATATAGACGCAGCATTAAATTACCTTTTTAACAACAAAACAAATGAAAAAAATTTAAATCTAAATAAAAACAAAAATGTTTATGAACAGTTAAAGTGTTATTAAACCAACACCGGTAATAATCACTAGAAAATGATCTTATATTTCAGTCGGCATGAAATCAACACACAAATAAAGCGTTAAACGAAAATTCCACATAAATCAAATTTTTGTCTGTCGACTCTGTGTATCCGTACTTCTTTTTCATTCATTGTTTGTGTGTGTTTGTTTCATCGCAAGCTTTTTAAATAGTAGTAAATTGGGTTTTTAAACAATTTTTATACTACTGATATTTTTGCAATATGCAAATACATGCCATAAAATATTAATAGAATTAAACGCATTTACTTCGTACAAAAACACATTTGTATTTCCTTTCATTAGTTATTACGAAAAATGCAAGCTTAATTATTTTCTTTTTTAAGTTTTAGCCAAAAGAAATAGAACGAGGAAATCAAAAATAGCTTAAAAATTCAGTTTTTTCTATACGGATACTTATAAGCAATGTGCAACTGTTGCAACAGATTTTTATCAAATCTTGCTTGCACTCATTTTGTTTAACACATGGAGTCTTTTTCTTCGACAATGTTAATTATTGCTTTGACCTTAAATGTTACACTTTTTTAACTGAAATGAACAAAAGAGCATATATATTTATAGCAACAAGTGGGAGAATACTAATTAACCTTTTTGTTTGATTAAGATTTTTTCCATTCATTTATAAAATGAAAAGTTCTTTTAAAGATGTTATTATTGGTAAATAGAGTTTTTCCTTGTTTTGTTTTTAACGCACCAGCACAACAAACATACGACTAAAACTGAATAAAAATATGTTTAATACTTCACTAGTTAAGAATTTAAAATTTTTAACACGAAATGTAATCGTGGCATCATCATCATCAAAATGATGATCTTGTACATACTCATAAATAATTTCCATTGAATTTCCTAGCCATGAATGCATTGGGAGTAATAAGAACGTGCATTCGAGTATTGCACTGTGTGAAATTATTACAATTAAAATTCAATTTTTCATCTAACTCGTCTAAGCATTTGTAAATATCAAAAGGCCTTTATTCCAATAGCCCATTTGAAGGTTAGACATAATATAAAGAGGGACCGATTCAAAGCGTTTGATATCGATCGAAATTTTTATCAAAATTTTATTCCAATTTGCTGATATGTCAATCGATATCGAATGCTGCAATTTGGCCTCAGGTGCTTTACAGTATTTATACAAAAGCATTAAAAAATTACTTCTTTTCATTTCCCAAATTTTTGATTTCGCTTCTGCAGCTAGTGTATGTTTCCATAAATATATTCTGCAACAAAAACTTTACATATCGTAAGCCCCACTTCAGCTCACAATGATATGGCAGAAATAGTCCTCCTTATTCCGTAACTATTACTATTACTGATAGCCGACAACAATTTACTATTACTGACAGCCACTTACTATTCTCTAAGTTATAGAAAATAGGAAGAGGCTGTTAATAGTAGTAAATTTTTGTCGACAGCGAGTAGATAAGTGACAATTATTCGGTATTGTCTTGACGTGGTGTTACGGAATAAGAGAGAATATTTATGTGTCGCTCCTGAATATATGCTTACTGTACCATTGGAGAGTATTATAAATGTACGTTTAAAAAAATTTACTTCCTTTTTAACTAAATACTTAAGAGGCCTTCTTCAAGGCACCTTAATTCCTCCATACCTTTCACTTCAGGCGATTTAGTGTTGATGTAATACATTACATGTTTTCAGCACAGTCTGCGAATTTTACAACTGGAGCGCTGATTAATTTTCTGTTGTATTAATGTATGGCTGATGCTCATTTCAAATGTTTTTTTCATGTCCGTTGAAAATATAGTAAAATATTTCATAAAATAAAAGCATATATTTTAAAATTAAAGCTGCTTTACGGCCCTTCTCACAATGTACGATTAAAAGTTAATATGGACTTTAACGGCAAGTTCGGCATGCAAAACTTGCCGTTAAGGTCCACGTTAACTCTGAATCATACATTGTGAAAACGGCCGTTAGCATGATTTAACAGATTATAAATAAATCTACATAAGTTTTTTTTTGTGTAAGACTATCCATTATGTGCTAAGAACGAAAATACTGTTTTTACTCTCTTTATACAAAGTGGCGTGTCCGTAATGCATGCTGTTGATTTTCCACATTAAGAAACTATGATTTTTTCTAAAAACGAGACTAAATTTATAACGGTTTTAGAATATTTGCATTTACTTCTCTTATTTCACACATCAAATTTTTTAAAAATATTAGAGATTATAACTTTTTTTAAATTTTGTTGTTCGCAGTCTTGTGTATTGAGCGTTACACTTTTTTAGTACGCTTCATTACTCAGCTTAATTATTAAAATTTGTACTTCTAAATATTTAAAAGTTGTGTGAACTTTAATAAAAAGTATTATATTGCAAAATCTTTCATCAATCAATCATCGTTTCTTTCCAAAAACATGTATTGAGTGTTGTTATCTATTCATATTTTTTTATATATTTGAAATTTTTTAGTGAATACCTAAGGAGGTTATGTTAAAATACATCGAAGATTATACATCTGAATTTGAAATAAAGTGTGTGCTCTAAAAAAAAATATTAAACTCATATAAAAATGTATTGAGCGTTATTAAGTAGGTCGTATTTTTCTACGAATAATTCCTTAAAATTGTCATAACTTTTAACATTGTTGGACGATTTTATTTAAATTAGTCTTATTTGAAAGAAGAGTTTCCCTTTCTTTTGCTCATGTATAAATGTTTAAAAAGAAATATTTTAAAACATAAAAATTTTTTTTTCTACGTGAACCCAAGTCGAAATTGGAAAAGTGGTCTTAACTTTTAATTTCGTCGTTGCGATTATTATACTTTTTTGTTTTTAGAGAGCAGATGTATAGTGCAAAAATCATCCCTGGAACATCCTCGAAAACAAATGTAACGCTCAATACATAAAATTGTAACAAAATCGAACAATATAATTTTATTTCAGGATCAATTGAATGAGTCAAAAACTATAAGATGAATTCTACCTTCTTATATTTCATTTAGTTTCATTCGTAAGAAAAAAAAACAAAATGTACTTTTAGAATGAGAATCATCCATATACAGGAGGTATAAATAAGCTATATTATAAAATTCATGTGTGTATTAAACTCTTGCAAATTAGAGAGCCTTAAAAGATACTTACTCAAAAATCTATAGATAATTTGATTTTTTTATTTTCTTAATGTTTATTTATGTAAATCATCAAGCTGAGCTTTCAATTAATTTTCGGAATTTGTTGAAGATTCATAATAATAACACTTGGGCCGTTTAAACTATGGATGCATCCAATACCGATACGAATATACACTGTACGATAAAATCAAACTAAAGAGGTTTTAAAGATTTATTCTGGTAGACGGCACCAAAAAATTATAAAGTACATTTATCGGTGCTTTGAAAGTTTACATTTGGCATTAATTTTAGGGGGAGTTAAATTTCTTCCCTTTTTGCACATAGTTACGAGCGAAATTTTTGCAGATCATTTTAATCCTCTAACTCTTCTTCGTATGAGTTTTTTAGACCTGGCTTCTGAAAGAAGGCATAAGAACTCCCTTTCAGCGACGATATAGTGGGCCTGAAGTGTTGTACAAAAATCTTCTTCGTGGTGTTTAACATAAAAATGCTGAACTCATTTTATACCTTAAATGTAAGGCTTACAAGGAAGACTTCCTACGGCGAGTACTGATTGTGAATAAGTACACTCTAAAACATTATTTCAAATTTACGATCATATATTGTCTAAATTTGTGTTGAAAATGTCTCCTTGTCTAAAATTACATCGATTTTGTAGTTATTTTATTAAAGAAAAAACCGTTCAAATTAAACATATTTAGTGCAAGTGGAAAAAATGTAACATAAAGTATAATACGGCTATGACTGAATGGTAGATACGTCAGACTATCAGTCAGGAGATCGTGGTTCAAACCTGCACGGAGCCAATCGCTTTTTTTGGTAAAAACATTTTGTTCAAAAATAATGCGTGTGTAATTTTAGGTCGATAATAATCTGTAAAGTGTTGCCGACTATTATCGACCTAATTTTCAACAAAAGTGTTTCAGAGTGTACAAAATTAACACTTAAATATATTTTAGGTTTTGATTTCTGGCGTTCAAGTTGAGTCTGGAGCTTTAGTGTCTCTGAAGACTTATAGTAGAATTTTATGCTAAATATTTTTGTACAACATTTCAGCCCGTTATATCGCCTTTGAAGGGGAGTTTTTGTCCATTTTTTAAGAAAGGGACAAAAACAGCCAAAATTAATGAAGAGTTAGAGAGTTAAAATGTTTCACAAAATCGTTTCTCGTGGTATTTTCTTCTTCTAACTGAAATATACTATTTTGCAAAACCCCATTCAAAAAATCAATAGAAACTAGGCATATTTTACTCGTATTGAGGGGAGTGGCGTAGCCCCTTTTTTCCATCCCCTTGTATCCGCGTCTGAGCGTAAGGCTTACGCGATTTTTTATGCCGAGTACCAATTGTGAATAATTTTAAAGTTAACCCTTAAACACGTTTTAAGTTTTGAACGATTTCTAGCCTTCAAGTTGAGTCTGGATGTATTTAAAGAGCTGTAATAGAATTTAAGGCACATATTTTTGTAGAAGATTTCGGGTCGCTATATCGCCGCTGAAGGAGAGTCTTTTGCCCCCTTTTTTATGAAAGAGACGAAAAGATCCACAAAACC
This sequence comes from Panzeria rudis, assembly GCA_956483635.1. Classification (NCBI taxonomy): domain Eukaryota; kingdom Metazoa; phylum Arthropoda; class Insecta; order Diptera; family Tachinidae; genus Panzeria; species Panzeria rudis. The sequence goes on along the minus strand of OY101447.1, from coordinate 163,870,121 downwards.
AAGAACTAAAGGGTTAGAATGTTCTATAAAAATGTTTCCCGTGGAGTTTTACACAAAAGTCCCGAACACATCTTATACCTTAAGCGTAAGGCTGACTATATTTCTTGTGCCGAGTCACTGTCAATATGTGCTAAAGAGGATCTTTAACACATAAAATTATATCAGATATAAACTTGCAAAACGCCTATACACGATATATATTTTAATTCCCTCTACCAAAATCAGTCGTTAGAACCATGTAATAATTTTTGATTTAAGTAGTTATTCGGCTCACGGAGAAGTGTAGAAATACTTCAGAGCTTCTAATATATCTAAAGATGCAGATCCGCTCATCATATACCCAAACTTGAAAACAATCATGCATTAGTAGTACTGATAGCGAAAAGTCGCGAAAAATTGCAATATTGAAAAAAATCCGTAAAATTTATTAAAAATCGCTCAGTTTGTAAGGAATGCCAAAAAATCGGAAAAAATCGCAATGTTAGCATTTTGTGCGAATTTTGGCGAGACTTGGACTTTTCCTAATATTAGTGACTTTACATGAATTTTAAATAACTTTCGGATACAGGGAAGAAGCCGTTGATTTATTTTTGCATAATTTTGCATTGCTATGTATGTTTTGCATCAGCTCATTTATTTTTCAAATAGCACACTAACATATGAGGAATTGCTTCAAAAGTCATATTTTTTTAGTTATTCAACTTATACATTTGTATTTATATGAACAATTATTCATCATTCATTATTATACATATTTTCATTACAAGTATTTAAAAAAATATAATAAAAATAAAAGCATTGGCATTTATTGGTAGTTGAAACTTTATTCATTATAACTACGTAAAATAATGCCAATGAAAATTCAATGTCAGAAATTGTATATATCCACAAAATACTTTGTTCTCTAAACAAAAATCTTATTAATATTGCTGAAACTAATTGATATTTTTATAATAAATAACGAAAAATAAAATTGCATCTGCGTAAGCTAGTAGGTAGGCGTGTTAGCCTGTGTGGAGGATTCTCATCTACAACTCTACTGTGTTTTGCTACAACGAGTCAAGGTCTTTGTTGCTATTCTTGGTTAAAATTAAGTTATGATATCTTTAACGTTAGACCAAAAGGTATTAAGTCAAGGACTTAAGTCCAGGGCTTAAGTTAAGTTTTTCCCTAAGATAAAACGACTGAAGGTTTAAACAAATGCAATTTCTCATTTCAGCACACTTTAACTGGCCACAGCGGAAAAGTGATGGCAGCTAAATATATACAAGAGCCTGTAAAAGTTGTTACCGGCAGTCATGACAGAACCTTAAAAGTTTGGGATCTACGTAGTATAGCATGTATAGAAACAAAATTCGCTGGTTCCAGCTGTAATGATCTCGTTACCTCCGATAGTTTAGGTTCGACAATCATTAGTGGCCACTATGATAAGAAAATACGTTTTTGGGATATACGTACAGAAAAACAAGCCGATGATGTCTTATTGAATGCTAAAATTACCTCATTGGACTTGTCAAAAGGTAAGGGGAAGGGACAGCCAACATGCTGGTTTCAATATTAAAATTAAAATATTTTTATTTACACAGATTGCAATTACCTCATTTGTTCAACGCGTGATGATACTATAAAACTCTTAGATTTACGTAAAAACCAAGTTATTTCCACATTTTCGTAAGATGTTTTTTTTTTTTGCAAATCATTTATTTTATTTTTCACAAAAACTTATTCTGAAATCATTTGGTTTTTCCTTATTCTTTAGTGATGAACATTTTAAACTTAGCTGTGATTGGGCCCGTGCCTCTTTTAATATGAATGCCACAAAAATAGCTTGTGGCTCAGCAGATGGTGCCATTTATATTTGGAATATTATGGGTAATTTAGAGGCTGAATTAAAAGGACATGCGTGAGTAAAACTTTTATTTGGTTTCTTCTAATTTGACACTGTATTTACAATTACTTTTGAATTATTTGGTTTGGCTTCTCATATACTGTGTACAAATTGCTTTTATTTGAAGTCTTATAGGCCGGCCTATTAAATTAAACAAATGGAAGGAAATAATTCCCGGAGCTTTGAAAATTTGTACATTTAATCCTTCCTACATATATTTAAAGATACAAAAGAGTCCCTGTGTTTGGCGGGCGAACTAAAGAGAGGAAGTCCCTCTTAAGGTGACATTTTTTAGTTTTTTGCTCATAGGTCTGAAACTACAACTTTAAGCAAAAATTTCTGCATACAAAAGTTAAAGTTGACAAAATTTCCTACAAAATTTTTTTCATATTTTTTTATAAGATCAACCTCTTTAGAGTTATAAAGTTAAGAAAAATAAGAAATAAAAAAAAATGGTTTAAAATCATTTACAACACCCTTTGACATATTGTAATTTTTAGAAAGTTAAAATTTTCAAGTACATTTTTTAGGTTAATCAGTGTGTGCTAAACACGAAAAAAATAATTTAAAAAAATTAATCTCGGTCATTGTCCATAGTCACAGGCTGGTTCGATTAAAAACATTTACATCTTACTTGAAAGGCTACTAAACTATGCATCGAATAGTGGCTAATTCGCTATGATTGGATAAAAATTAACTAAGTTATAATGGTTCAAACGAAAGCACTAGCATTTAAATTTACTAGCAAATCTCCTATGAAATTCTTTTTATTTTGTTGTTTACTACTAGTGAATTTTTTGGTAAATTTAAATTAAATGCTAGTGTTTTCGTTTCGTCCACTATAACTCTCTCAGTTTTTTTTTTCGATGAAAGCCAATTAGTCATTATTTGACGCGTAGTTTAATCCTCAGCGACTGATGTGACTTCATTATCACAATGCCACTGACGTGGTAGTACAGTAGACACTATTTCGACTGCTTATATTTTCCAATTTCCGTTTGTAAACCCACTGAAACTATTTTTGATTTTAGTTTAATGTAGTAGTTTGTTATTTATTGTAAATTTTTGTTGAAATCAAAACGACAAATCGTATTAAAAACAAAATTATTGGCATGGCATAAATTAGCCTTAAAAAACTTACATCCACACAAAAACAAAAAAGAAACTTTATATATTATTTTTTTGATGAAAAGTTTAACATTAATTATAGCTTATACCTAAGCTAATTAATATAGAGAAAAAAGAGATAATATAGAAATGTTTAATAAAAAGTTATAACGTATTTTGTCAGGTCTAACTCAATACTGACGTGGTAGACTTGTAGACACTTGTATGCTCACATCAACGCGTGCGCTCGTTTCAGTTGCTTTCTTCGCACTAATGTACACATGAGTACGTAAGAAGAAGGTACTGAAAACACCAGAATCGATCTTTTTATAATTATGACTTAAAACAATGTTTTCTGTTTACTGGTGTCTGTTAGACTACGACGTCAGTCGCAGGGGGCAAGTAGCCTTTCAAACAAGATGTAAAGGTTTTTTTTTATCGTGTGACTAGGTACACACATGTGGACAATAGCCAAAATGAATTTTGTTATTATTTTTTGCGTATGTAGCACATCGTAATTACTCTAAAAAATGCATTAGAAAAGTTTAACCATTGATAAACATAGATAGCAAGCTCTCGCACTGTCAATAAAATAATGACAACTCTCTTTACACATATAGATATTGGGAATTCAACAAAAATGAGAGAACACCATTTTTGTATTTCAACACACTTGAGAGACTATCATTTTTCCACTTGAAAATGCACTAAATCATAACTTTTTTTCCACGCACAAACACTTTTTAGTTTTCTTTCATTTTTTATTTGTTTTAATATAAACTTTATATTTCTTCTTGCTGTAATTTTAAAATATTTGCTTAATTTTGTTGACATTTGTGTGTTGAAATTTATCAAAGTTTTCAACCCTATTTTTTATTAAACAGTATCGTATTTTTGTTCCTTTTTGGGATACAAATTTTTGGTACCAAACAGAAAAATTGCAAAAAAAATTTTAGCAAATCAATATTTTTTGAGCTCGAATGTATTAAAAAGCATTCTAAATTCATATTTTCATTAATTAATACAACAATAATTGCATAAACTTCTAAAAATTCATGTATAAAAAATATAAATAGTTTAGAATACATTTTGTTACACCCAAGTGCGGTTTTAGTGCTGTGGGGAAATTTTTATTTTAAACCAATACTAATACAAAATGTTCTACTAATACATCCTTAAGGGCAATATACACAGTCAACATGCTTGACAAGCGTGGTAATAGTATGTGTGAAATTTCGTTAGTATTAGTGACACCGACGACGATTGATGGAAAATCTACTTGGTTGATGGAAAATCTACTTGCCCTTTAGACTTAGGTTTTTGACAGAACACTTAGGTTTTTGAAGTTTCTGTTTGGCCTCTATGTACCCTATGAGTATAACTCTCCAAAAATTAAAATATGTCAAGTAGTGTTGGGGAGAGTGTTGCCAAGTAAAATTTAAAAAATATCCCCAAATCGAAAAATGCCCCCTAAATTTGCACTGAGGCAAAATAAAAGAACGCCAAAAAAAGCTTTCGTACAATTTTTTTTGTATTTTTTTAACATAAATACCATTTTTTACTACTTTTGAGTATGGAGTACTCTAAAGCCGGCCGGTATTGAGCACTCAATACCCAAACACTCGATAATTTTACCACTCTATTCAAGAAACTTTTAACCAGTTTTGTGCATGGTATAAGTATACAAGGTAGATTCATTTTCTCATCTTTTCTGGCGTATTACCTTTTGACAAAAAAGGAGATTTGACGTTTAAGCTAAAAATCGTACTACCATCCTTCCCTTACAAAATCCCATTTTTATATGAATTTTAGGTTTGTTTAAAAACTTTTTAGTAAATTTATTATTAGAGATATTCTCCCAATTTTATTTTGAAAAAGTTTTCTTTGTTGAAAAATTAAATAGACTCATATCGAATACAATTGTTTGTTGTGTTTTTTATAAGTTTCTATACATACTCCGCTTATTCTATTGGGATTTTCAAAAAAACTTTTGTAAATTCTCAAATGATTTTTGAAAGTCTGTGCATAAGATAATAGGTGTGAAACTTTTTAAAAGTACCGTTGATGTCTACTGATGATTTGGTAAAGCAGCAATGAAATGCAGGCATATAGACATCGTTAACCCCCTACAAATAAAACTTTCTTATAATAAAACTTATATCAAATTATTACCTATAAATTCGTTTTCTTTTTCGTATTTTCTTACTATTATTGATAATACTACTAAATAAAATCAACACTTAAATAAACCTAAAATATCCCTAATTAACATTTTTGCACCCTAAATTTCCCCCTAACTACTTTTTACTCCGTAAAATTCATCATAACCGGAAAATTAAACCCTAAATTTAGGGTGAAAATCCCTAACTTGGCAACACTGGTTGGGATGATTTTAAAGCAATTTTTTAATTTTCTGGCTTTTCTCGGACTTATAACTACAAAAAGATTAGTCTTAAGTCAAAGAAGATCCGAAACATTTTTGTAGAAAATTTTTTCAGCTTTAACTTGTTTATGCAGAAATTTTTGGCTAAGAAATTTAGTTTCAGAACTATGATCAAAAAACTAAAAAAATTTCACCTTAAGAGGACCCTCCTCCATCTAGCTCGCCCGCCATACACGGGGACTCTTTAGTTTCTTTAAATATATCTGTCGTTTTATCATTACGTCTTAAGTTAAAAATCGTGTTTGGAGATATTCACGATTTAATAGAAAATCTGTAGTGTTTTTGTTCTAGGATTTTGAAAAATAAAACGTGATGACTTTTTTGAAAATCGGAGTATTTGAAAAAGGATTGAACCCAAATGTGGATTTTAAGAAGACGGACCGGAATATAACCTTAAATCAATTTTGAGTTAACTCGACCACGGACCAACTGTGCCAATTTTCAAAACCAACAATCTTTTGCAAATGGTCTTGCGTCGTAGCATTTGCAAAATTGCATAGTATATTGATATTCACCACTAGCGATTGCTAAGTGGTGAGTATCAATATACTATACCATTTTACAAATGCTACGATGCAAGACCATTTGCACAAGATTGTGAATTGTGCTATCGAAAAGTCAACATTAAGTGCAACAGGAGTAAATTTCTAAAAATCCACTTGAACGTTTAAAAGTGCTCTCCTATAAAACTATAAAATAAGACTTAAGCACTTTTCCCTTATTGTCACAGATATATCGCCCCTAAAATTTTTTTAACCCAAATAAAATGTCTTGCATGCTTTTAATCTTTCCTATATTGTGCCTACATACATCTTTACCCTTTAGTATAATTTTATTTTCGAATATACAAAATGCATCCATTATTTTTTAGTTTCTCCATTTTTTTTGCTTTTCTTTTTTTTTCTTCTTTCTCTTTCTACACGCTTCTTCTTAAACACACACTGCTATCAACATCCAAAAATATATATTATATATAAAGTATGAATATAAATTCTGGTTTTGGATTTTTTCACAGCTCGGCGGTTAATGCAGTTAGTTGGAGTCCAAATTTTAATGCCATTGCTTCGGTGGGTAAAGGTAAAAAATGTCTCGTCTATACAGAATCGTAGCTGATAATAAAGAAACTAAGAAATTATATATAACACGTAACAAAATAACGTTAACACTTCATAGGAGATTTTGAATTTGAACAATCCAGCAAAGTAATATTTATGTATCGCTGGTAAGCAATCAACAATGTTAAACGAAACAAAATTTAAAAGATAATAATTTTAATTAAAGTCCTTAAAAAATCAGTTATAGTTTAAGAATATTTTTGTATTAAAAAAATGTTTTTATTGTTTTTTACGTAATTTTATTGAAATTTATTGACTTAATTGAAAGTTGTCCAGTGAGGGTTGAGATTCAGAGATTATTAATTGAAATTACACTGGTGTGCAAAAATAATTTTTTTCGGTCCCTTAAATAAAAATATGTGGAGTATTTATTAATAGTTTAAGGCGCTTAATTAAAAACCGTTTTCAGTTTTTTTTTCTATCACTTACAAATTTTTTTTTTATGGGCATGACTAATATTTTTACTAAGTACATTAGTATATTTCACCCTCACTCGAGAACGCTATGCCCGATTTCGATAAATATGCATGACAAAATTACCTTCTAGCCTTCTTAATATAGTTTTTCATCTGACCAACGCTTTTGAAGTCATTCAAAAATTAATATCGATAAAAGTTATTTTTCATGCAGAAGTAAGAAAAATGTTTCTCTCTTAAAAGTTTTAAATTGTAAAAACGTTTAAAATTGTAAAACCGTTAAATTTTAACTGTTATTCCTCTGAAGGACAGGTAGGTGTCTTACGAACATAAAAATCGTTATATCATGATATTCGATGCATAAATATTGATTTTATGAGAAATTAAGTGAATACATCCAAACCCTTGAGATACATTCGGTAAGTAATAAATTTATTTAAAAAAATTAGAATGAAGGTACCTTTTAAGCGTCTGGGTGTATTCTCTCAATTGTTCAGAAAATCAAGATATATCAATAGATTTTCCTGCTTTATGGCTTATTTTCTTCGTAAGATACCTGTTCTTAAGAAAAGAATTGAAAGATAAGTTTTTTCACTTTCACATTTCTTATGAGTTTTTAGAAAGAAACAATTTTTGAAATTTTCATGAAAAACAATTTTTTGGATACTAATTGGTGAATACTTTGAAAGCGTTGTTTTAATCCGTGTGTTGTTGATAGAAATCGAGTATACTGTTCTTGGGTTAGGATGAAATATACGGATGGATCCATTGGAAATATATATTTTTTTCTTAAAGAGAAGTACCATATTTACAATACGCAACTTTGTTAGAAGCAACTCGTTTTTTCACTAATGCCGTCTTTACACTGTCTAAGTTTTCATCTGATTTCAAAATCTAACTCTAAGAATATGACTTTTAAAACTCATTGGATATTAGATGGAAATAGAATAAGTTCTATTTTCAACTTAGCTCAGACGAAAAATTAAAAATTTTATATTAGACACGATATTTCACTTTTACTTATTGAAATCACACGAAAACTCATACAATGTAATAGCAGCTTAAGGAAGACAGAGAAAAAAAAACAAAAAAAGAAACTTTGGATAAAAAAGAAACTTATAATGAAAATTGCATGCAGCAAAGTTGCGTAGTTTAAACGTGGTTAAATAACACTCAGGTAATTAAGGCCTTCTACTTAACTAAACATGGTACCTTCTTTGGGAAAGGGATAGTGTAGAGAAAATGTAAAAGAAAGCTCAATTATTTTACAACTCTACTATTGTGCATTTTCTTAATTTTAGAGCAGTGTTGCAGTGCCTCTGGTGCTAAGTAGGCGCATTAATGATTCTGCTAACATTGCGATCATAGAGGGCGCTGTGATGTAGTTTAGCATAGAAGAGTAATATTCGCTGCTCTTAGTGTTTAGTGCCTTCATCAGTTAAACAGTTCAACCACATTCAACACAATGCCACACTAATGCAAATGAGAGAAAATCATGATGCTGATGACTTGCCCTAACCAGGGATTTAACTCACGTTCTTAATCGTAGCTAATCACTTCAGCTGACAGTCATGTCAATTAAAAAAAACCGTACATTATAGAGAAAAACTAAAAACGGATTTTAATTCAACTTATTATACCCTTTATATTCCATATATTGTTATTTGAAAAACATTTTCTTTGCGGACCAGTGTTATGAGCTTAAACAGAAAAAAATATTTTTAATAATTTCAATGACTGACATTCATTGACTTAGATTCATTTATTTTTTTTGAAAAATACATTGATTCAGTGAATGGATACGTTAATTCAATGTACATATTCATTGAAGGTCAATGTAAGACGGTTCACTGAAAGCATTCGTTGTTTGTATTCTTTAACAAAATTCATGAAACAGTTCATTGATTTAACGTACTAGTACATTAGGTCAGAATTGATGAGTAATTCGTTGAAGCAATGAAATTTTTCCTTGAATTTATGTATCTTCTTGGTTCAGTGTATTAAGAGAGGATTACATGAAAAGCTAATTAATACTGAAAACACTAAAGTATGTTTTACCAGTTACGATTTTGGAGGCTCGTTACACCTTCTCATTAGCAATCATTTGTTGATTCTGATTTAATTGTGCATGAAGCTGGCCAGCAACTGACGAAACACCTGAAAGGTGGAATAAAAAGAAAAACATGAATGCTTATAAGAGGATGTAGCGACCCTCGAAAACATTAACAGTCATATTCTGCTTTAGTGTTGTCAGAACTATTTAGCTTTTTCTGTATTCCTTTGTGAATGGAAATAGTTTAATTTTATAACTTTAACTAATGAACTCAAATCTGATTTAAAAACTTTCAATTAAAACCAAAATATATAAGAATTGAAAAAAAAGAAAAAAATATTTTTTATAGCTAAAATTTTAAGTCTTCTTATTAGTTATTATTTGTAAATTATATTAAATCACAAGCATAAAAGAAAATTTTGGATCAAAATCATCTATTTTTAATTTAAGACGAATTTAATTTTTTTAAATTATAATAGTTTTTTATATATAATATATGTATTGTACAACTGTATGTAAAGTCTTCTATTTCGCAAATTAAACATCAATGTAACTTTTTTTTATAAAATATGTAAAAATAAAAAAAAATTATATTATTATGTATAGAAATAAACTGCAGAAATTCTTTTATAATATTTTCTATAAAACTTTATATAAAGTAATTGTAAACTTTTCATAGATGTAGAACAATTGATAAGAATAACAACAAACAGCAACAACAAACAAATAAACGAAATATTAAGTAGAGGTGTGTGTTTTGCTGCTGAAAAGCTTGATCTTCTTTTCGTCTTTATCTTCCTGTTTGGTTGTATTCACATTCGTATTCATATACTACGAGTAATAGGCCAACGACTAATTTCAAACAATAAATTTTGAACTGTAACTGTAACACAATCATTTATTGTTCAACATATTTTTAACTGAATATTCAACCTCTTGCACCGTTTGTTTGTCCCATCCTTCGCTATGTCTTCATATTTTCCTGTCTTTTTTTTGGCAAAAGTATGCAAAAAGTATCGAATAACAATAGTTTATCTTTGAAATAATGGAACGCAAACAGTCATCTCAAAAGAAATTTATGAGTTTGTTTTTCATTCAACATGTAGTCACCCGTTCATATGATATTTTTTACGTATTAAACACAATTGAGCACTATTAAAGGTTATATGGTGTTAAAGATACCGCCGAGCAACAAATGATGGCTGATGGCTTAACAGCGGATATTCCATACACTAGAAATATAACAACGATTGTTATTTTATGAATGTACAAAATAGATGAAGCAGGAGCGTTGTGATAAGTGGTAAATAAAGAGAAATCTAATAATTATTTTAAAATTAATTTTTCATATTTTTAAAAAACCTTGATTTTTCTGGCTTTATGGTTGTGACAATTTCTTCAAAGATTTGCTGCAATTATAACTTAATGGGATCTGCAATAAGTAATGTAACATCTTTTCTACGTGTGAAACATTTAAAAATATTGTAGTAAATCAGGTGAGTAAAATATTTATTTTTCTAATTTTATTATTTGTACATAATTTTATACGAATAAAGCTATCAGCGCAGGTCCTAGTCCTTGGTCAGGGTGGAGCGAGATTTGATTTCGGCGCCCTTTGGTCTGCAGAAAAAATTATGATATCTTTTTTTAACAAACATGTTTTTGCAGCTGATTTAAAATTTTATTATTGTTGCGTATAAAGTTGGAAAAGCACCAAACGCGTTGCCGCGCTAACGCGTGCTATCTACCTCCAACTTAACTCTTCGGGTATGGGTCTTTTTGTTCTTTAATGTTCTATAAAAATGTTCACCGTGGTGTTTTGCATAAAAGTGCTAAAAACATCTTAAACCTTAAACGTAAGGCTACAAGATTTGCTATGCCGACTGCTAATTGCGAATAAGTACGAAATTAGCCTTTAACACACACTTTAAACTTTCAACTATTTCTGGCGTTCAAGTTGAGTCTGAAACTTAAGTGTTTTTGAAGACCTATAGTAAAATATTATGGCAAATATTTCTGTAGAATACTTAAGCCCGATATATCATCAATAAAGGGGAGTTTTTGGCGCCTTTTTTATGAAAGGGATAGAAAACCCCATACAACGAAGAGTTAGAGGATTAAAATGTTTTACATTAGCATGCGAGTACATCTTATACATTAAAGTTAAGGCTTCCAAGATTTCTTATGCTGAGTCATTATAACTATATGCAAAACAGAGAGAACTAGAACTCCCTCTAAATGAATTCCAGCTGGAAACTTCCAAAAGAAATAGATGCATATCGAACAAAAATTGTTTGTTGTGTTGTTTATATTAGCTTTTTAAAACTATTATGCTTCTGTATATGTGATTCTCATTTCTTGTTTGAGAGTCTGTCAATAAGTATACGCGCTTGCAAACTTTCTTTTCAAACATGGTTAAAAATCGACTGATGAGTTGGCATTAGCACGCAACGAAATGCAGACTTATAGATTAGCTAACACATTACAAAAAAATATATTATGTATGTATATTTGAAACATAAATTCTTAAGAATATCTCGAATAAATTAATAAATTTTCAGGTCTTAAATATTTTAAGAAAAAGTTAGCTCACTTTTATTTAATATTGTGTTTGCAATTTTTAAGAATTTAAGTTTCCTTCTTCCAAAAAATCTCTCAAGCCATCCATGCAAACATACAGAAATACTGTATTAAAATAAAGACAACCTAATGACCCGCTTGTTGCAAGATCAACATTTTTGCAAAAAAAAAAAATATATAATAAAATTTAAAAAAAAACAGACTTTAACTTTATTAACCAAAACCATATCACATTCATAATTCTCTTGGTATCTCTAACACTTAAATATTATATTACATCCAAATTTGTTATTCTACATGTAGTTTTTTTTACTAACAAACCAAATATTTTTTAATTGTATTGTTACAGTTAAGGATGGACACATACTCTTGACACTTGTAGGGCAAATCATATTACTAGCGGTTTTATAAGAAAGACAAATAAACCGAGAAATATTAAAAAGTTTAATCTTAATCTAACGCTAAAAAGCCGCCTTAAATAGATGCTGATATGGACATGATGTACTTAGATCTAAAAGGTGGTGGTGGTGTTGACTGTTATAAAAATAAAATAAAAACAGAAAACCTTAAAGCACGTTGAACATGATGTTGCTAAAGCTGGCTGAAAACATTTTTCGTAATACCTAAATTTGATACTATGTAAGCTGTTAACATACAACGAAAAAGGGAAATTTTTTTTTTAATTTTACTCAGTTATTTTCATCTCTTTTGTGTGCTATACGTTGTCGTTGTATACAAAAGCAAAGATGTTGGTCACGACAATTTAAACGTGTTCCAATAAGCAATTAACAATGGTAAGAGTCATAGACATAGAAGTTTGTAAAACAGCTAAAAACAATTTTTGTGGCCAAAATACCGCTTTATTTAGACACACAATTGTATTAGAAGACAAAAGGTATTTTTGAATTTTTCTAACGCAGTTTTTTTTTAACTTCAACTGACCATTTCTCTACTACCGTTTCTACTAATGTTAAAAATATCAATATGCATATTAATTATTTATAATGATTGTGATACAAAAGTGAACGAAAAAAATATGCAGGGGATCTTTCATATGGCAGCTCCATTTTGTTGGAATCCAAAGAGTACGGAAATATGTACGTATAGTTTTTCTTGATCATGAGAATTCCGAAAAGCAGCAGAAAAAAAAATGCAAGATACTTATGTACATGGAGTGATAGTTGCCTGCTTCAAATAGGAATTCTGTGCCAGCACTGAGGTCAGAACTCCAAATATTGAGTTAGTGCATATGTAGGTAAGATTTATTTGTGCAGTAACTTTATGGATATATGATTTTTATATTATATTTATATTTTTATATTTGCAGATATCAACTGAATATTGAAAGATATTTCTAACCACTTAATGCCGCAGAAAATCTTATAGCCCAATTCAGTATCTCGATAAAACGTTACGTCTATAGACGGAAAGCACTCACTAATGCAATTCAGTAAATCGTTATAATTTTTTCGTTTGAGTTTCGGGGCTCTTGTCTTGCCTACAAGAAATTGGAAATAAGGTACTGCCAAGTCAAAAACCATAATAGTTTAAAAATTATTTGGCCTGTATTTTTTGTTCAACTTATAATTATTCTAATGTGGCAATTCAAACAATTATTTTATTTGACGCAAGAATTTTTCATTTTCAAAGACAACGACCTGAATATGTTCTAAACTATTTAGCGAATACAAAACAAAGAAATCAGTCATTAAGTTTCATGTAGTTGATTGATTGGAGTTTTAACTGTCACTATTCTAGCAATGATTTTTTTTTAATTTAAATTAAAGCAAATTTGAAAAAAGAAGAATTGTTTTTTTAAAGTTGGTACCTTGTGCTACTCATATTGGAAATTAAAGCTAGTCATACACTTATGATTTGTTCATCTAATTTGTTCATGTTCGACTTAAGTTTTAAAGTTTATGGGGTTGTTAACGAACAAATCAATCCTTTGAAAATGTTCAAACTTTTCTGATTTGTTCAACTTTGATTTTATGTTTATGGAGTTGCTCGCGAACATTTGAGAATTTTTTATTATATTTTTATTTTGAAAAGTTAAATACGAGCTTAATAATAAATAACCATAATCTCTATTCCCTCATCTGCTTCGTCTCTAATCTTTATTTATTAAAGTTATTACACAAAATGATATGTTCGATGTGTATTGAGAAATGATTTGCATACAAATCCTACGTGTATGGAAAAATGTTATTTGTTGTAGGTTTTTAGCTAATACCAGCCTACCCGTCAGTAGATTTTAACCATCATGTTTAAAAAATGTTTAAGACCAGTTACTTATATACTCTCAAACAAGAAATGAGAATTACGAAAATAGAAGTATAAATAGTTAAAAAAAAAATTTGCAAACAATACCAAAAGTGTAAAGGAACCCTATTGTTTTCGCTACGCTGTCCGTCTCTCTGTCTGTCACAGGCTGTTTTCTCGGGAACCGCAAGAGCTACGGACGTGAAATTTTTCGCAGAATGTGTAAAACTTTGGCGGCTACAACAACAAATATATGACAGTAAAAAATTAAAGGGAGTTCTAAAGCGAGCAACGAAACATTTTAAACTACTAATGTAATATACAGACACATATGTACATACTTTAAATATCCAAAGTTAGTGTTAATTAGTGTAGTCTGTAGAATAGATTACACCAATTAACACTGATATTTAAAACAGTAAATATTAAAGGGTGTATTATCAGTTAATGTAATTTTGACAGTTAATGTATTTAGACAATTTGCTGTATCTTAGAAACCGTAAGAGACACACTCATGTAATTTAAAAAACGCTAAAACTAAAAAATTTCAAAGTTAAAAAATGCCAAAACGAAAAATCACCAAAATGAAAAAAGCGCTTAAAGGAAAAAAACAGCAAACAAATTATCTATATAATATAAATTATTTTTGGGAACATTTAAAAAAATTGAGGAGGGGGAAGTTTGTGCGATTTCTGCTTATATTACACTGTGATACACTTAAATTACTCAGGGAATCCCATGTACCAATTCTGTTTTGTTAGAGAGAACGAAAGTACCTTTAGTTTTCCTAGGTCACTTCGTAAGTGATTTTATAAGGGTGAGTGTAGTGAAAAACGGTTTTCTTAGAGTTTGAACTTTAAACAGTCATAATTTCTTTATTTCAACTAACTTTTCCATATTCTAAAGACATGATTCTTATCTTTCAAAAAGGGCATAATTTTTGAAAATCGAGTAGTTAATGGCAAAGTTATGTAAGTTATGTGTAAAAAAAAATTTTTTTTAAAACCTAAAATATATTTAAAAAGCTGATTTAGAAAAATGTTAAATAAAATGCATTTCAAACTCATTTACGAATATGGAGGTATAAGTTTATTTATTTATTTTTTTTTTTTTTGTAACTTTTGAAAACAAAATAAGTACACTTTAAGTAGCGCGTACCTTCCTGCCCTTTAATCCATTTTTCAAAGTCATATAACTCGTTAAGGAGACTAAAAAAACTTTTTTTCTGAACCGATGGTATATAGGCATAATATAGTCAAATACTATAAAAATCGGAGACAAAAATTTTTTAGCATGTCCGCTTCACAAATAATGCCCCATATGTAATAAGTGCTATAAAGTTGTATTAACAACATTATGGGAACACTGTAAAATTGTAAATCCAATTGAAAACAGCCATCACAACAACGTCGTAATGAATATATGAAACTTTCGTATATATTACGAAAAAACGTTAGGCATTTTTTTGAATTTACGAAAGTAACGAATACCTTTCGTAAACATTTTTCCTTGTTAAAAAATATATTTGAAATAAAAAAATAAGTTAAAATATTTTTTTATAAACTGACGTATTTTTCAGATGTATGTAAATAAAACAAATTTTTAGCTCTTATAAAATAAGCAGAAAGTGGCTCAGTGGGTAGAGTTGTGACTTGAAATATGAAGATTGCGAGTTCGAGCCCCGGTTGAGCCATACTTTTTTCTTACTTTTATTTTTTAATTATTTTCGTACATTTCGTATATTTTACGAAAGAATTTCGTGGTGCGAAATTACGAAATATTTCGTAATATGTACGAGCGTGTTCGTGCATATGTTGCATGGAATTTTTTCAGTGTATGCATGATGCAGCTTAAATAAAACAAACACGTTCATTTATGTACATTCAGAATGATAAAAATGTTTTGCTATTCGTTTTAGAATGCGAGTGCAAAATAAAACTTGATACTCCTGTTCACTTGTGAAAAATTTTTCAAAAATGATGAACGTCAAAAATGTGCAAATGTGTGCAAAAATGTCTATCTTATTTTCTCATTTTTATATGAAAATAAAAAGCAATACAAATACTATCATACAAGAACGAATAAAGCAAAATATTTTTTGTCTCTTCAAACACGAATAGAACATAACATAACAAAATTTGAAATTCTTTTCACATGAACGCGAGTGATAAATGAGGGAATATTTGGTACTCTGGTATTTTTCTTCCTGGGAAGCTTCACGAAGCTATATTTGACATTTCTGACCATAACCTAGGTGTATGTAATAAAAATCGATTTCGACCTGAAGCCAAAAGTACAATTACTGTGTCAGCGTCTTAAATAGGCAGGTGTCATAAATATAGAGTATATCCTCACAGAAAATGCAAAAAGCCCTATATAACATTAATCTTT
Source organism: Panzeria rudis (assembly GCA_956483635.1). Lineage (NCBI taxonomy): Eukaryota > Metazoa > Arthropoda > Insecta > Diptera > Tachinidae > Panzeria > Panzeria rudis. Next base: position 163,853,866 of record OY101447.1, on the reverse strand, counting down.
TTTAAATGAAAAAATATATTGACAAGTACTGCAAAATTTTACAATAAATATATAAATTTGTTGTTCATATTGTCATATTGTCAATATAGTTTTCATTTAAACAAAATGTATGCTTCTCCTGTAAAACTTTCAAAATGTTAAATAGGGCTTTTTGCATTTTGTGTGACGATATCTGTTCGCACATTAATATTGTAGAATTTACACTCAGAATAACACACTTGTAGGCTTTCCAGCTGTGTTGCAAGATATAAAGAAATGATGTTAACTTAACGTAAAGACAAATCTCAATTGCCAGTTAAGCAATAAAATTTTAACAAATAGCAACAATGTCTCAAAAATGAACGAGTTTCAGATGTCTTCTCATGTTGGGATAATATGATTTTAATTTTTGTCAATTAATTTGAAGATCATATAATGTGAGCCTCTGTGACAAGCCATTCAAATTGTTTATAACCCATCAATATGAAAAGCATGGAAAACGCCAGTGCTGGCATTGATACAGCTATTACATCTAATTATGTATACCAATTAATTACAGATAATGGAGTTTTCTGTGTTGCCTGGCTCACATGGAATGTACGTGGCGGTATTTAACAAGTTAAATGTTAAAAGTTTTTACTATTTTATTTAGTTACTTAATATGAGAGAATATTTAATAAAATTAGTTTGTCCGCTTTAAATAAAGTTAAATATGTAACAAATAAATTAAATGATTCTTACAAGAAACTTACATTAGGAGAAACAGATGCATTTAAATTTTTCAATAATACTATAATATGCACTAAAGACAAAATTAAAAGCACGAATTCAATGAAGAACTATTATCAGTATAAAATTCGTTTTCAGGTGAAAACAAAATACCAAAAAAAGTCGAGCAAAAATTTTAAAATTTAAATTTCGAATTAAATATATCTTAAACTATAAAAATCGGTATAGTTTTACCACTATAGTTTTTCATTACTTAATAATCGGTAATAAAAAAACGAAAGACTTAAGTAACAAACTTGAGTATTAAAAGGAAAATTACTGCAAAAAAGTCGATAAAGTTACGGCCAGTCCCACTGGGACACTAAATTCAGATGCAAGCAGACAAGAATTATTAGAAAGCTGTTTTATAAATCTTCAATTTTATTATATTTTTTAGAATAAACTTTGTAATCAAGTAGACTAAAATTTAACTCTACTTTTAGTTAAAATCAAAAATTTTCTTTAAAATATGGTCAGTTTGACGTTTTAAAAAAATTGTGTGCTGTTTACAAAACCCTCACGGGTTGCACGAAGTTATTTGAGCGATTTCCTACACTGAAAATAATTCAAACGAACAAAAAAACTTTCATAGTTACTTTTTTCGTAGTTACTTTTTTCGTACATACATATTACGAAAAAATTTTGCCAATATTTGCTTGAATTTACGAAAGTAACGAAAACATTTCGTAAACATTTTCACCGAAAAAAACTATGCAACAGATGTAGGACAACTGTACGAATATTTCGTAATTTCGCACCATGAAATTATTTAGCAAAATATACTAAATGTGCAATGAAAAAATTCCGTGCAACATATGCACGAAAACGATCCGTACATATTACGAAATGTACGAAAATAATCAAAAAATAAAAGTAAAAAAATATGGCTCAACCGGGGTACGAACTCGCAATCTTCATATTTCAAGGCACTGGTCCACTTTCCACTTATTTTATAAGAGCTAATTATATGTTTTATGTACTTACATACATCTGAAAATACGTCAATTTATACAAAATTATTTTAATAATTTTTTTTATTTCAAATATATTTTTTAATAAGGAAAAATGTTTACGAAAGGTCTTCGTTACTTTCGTACATTCAAAAAAATATTCCCTAAATGTTTTTTCGTAATATATAAGAAAGTTTCGTATATTCTACGAAAAAAGCTACTAGGAAAAATTTTTTCGTACACTATGGATTTTTTTCAGTGTATAAAAATATTTCTAAAATAAATGTAAAAAAAGTTTGGCTCGAACTCGCAGTCTTCATATTTCAAGGCAAATGCTCTACCCACTAAGCCAATTTCTACTTATTTTATAGAAGCTAAAAATTTTTTTTATATTTACTTACATCTGAAAAATATGTAAATTTATACACTGACAATAATCCATTCAAAATTTTGCGGAAAAAAAACTTGCCTTGATATATGAAGATGGCGAGTTCGTATCCCGGTTGAGCCAAACTTTTTATTTTTTTATTTTACTTTTATTTTTTAATTATTATCGTACATTTGTTATATTTTACGAAAGTATTTTTTAGTGGGAAATTACGAAATATTTCGTAACATGAACGAGCGTTTTCGTGTATGGATTTTTTTCCGGTGTAGCATATTTTATAGACCTTTTCTAAAAATCATCTTTGTAAAAAACACGTTTTCAAAAAAAGAAAACTTTAGAAATATTATCTCTTGTAAACATAGCTTTAGACCTTCAAACAGTTTTATAATAAATACTGCAACGTACTTTCAGTCCTTTAAACATTTTCGTTACAAATACCGTAAATAGATGAAGTTATAGTCGTATGTGTGTGGCTTAATAAATTTTCTTCTAATAATTATTTTAAAAAGAAATTAAATTAACTGTATTTATCAAGGTAATTTATAATGATTTCTCAATTTAGTTTAGCAAGAAAATGTATTTTATTCTTTTAAGATTTTCTTTGTTATTTTTCTGCACTTTACGGTAGTGAACAATTGTAGGAGCTGCCAAAAGTATGTACTTTTCTGTTCAAACAACAATTTATAGTGGTCATAACAAATTTTCTATTTTTTTTTTTGCATCTTTTATGTTTTAGTTGATAGTAACGCCTAATGATCCACCTGGCAATTAATTATAATTTATTAATGGCAGGCACGTAACAATAACGGTCTTACAAAAATACAATTTTATGGCAGCCTAAACATGATTGTTGTTAAAATTATTATTTAAGAAAAGTCTTTGAACTTTCAATGCATTTCTTATGTAATAAGTATCAGCACATACTTTGTATTGTTCAATATGAAAAAAGCTTAAATAAAATAATATAATTATGTTAATTAATGTTTTACTAAAGAGACATGATCACCTGACATTAAGTTGTATGATGTAATTTTTTCTGCCTCTTCACTTTACTATGTTTTATCTAAGTATGATTAATTAAAGTGTACTCTTCTTTATGTAACAGCCTCAACTGTGCAAAAGAGACCACCCATTTTATTTAAAAGTAGATTTTTATCTTTCAAAAAGTAATAAAGAAAAACTTAGGTACTTGCAAGTTGCAAATTCCAGATGTACAAACAAACAGAAAATGTTCTTTTCTTTCATTTCAGTAAACTTCGTTTAAATGCAAATTGCCTCTGTATTGACCACAAGCCGCAAGAATCCAATACAAACAGTGTGCTGAAAGTAAAACAAAGATCATTGTTTTTTTTTATTATGTTTAATCTTTTATAGTCGTCATAAATTACTTGTAGTTGTATTTATAGCTTTATTAAATTTTTGTTTAAATTTCAAAAAGGTTTTTGAAAAAATAATACCTTTGTGCGTCCACTTCATGCGTATTGAGACAACAATTTTTAATGTGTTTATGTTCTTAAATTGTTTCTCATTAAAGTGATGTTTTAATAAGAGATATTTTATATTTTTATGGCATTAAGTTCACTATTTGTTTGTTTGCTTCCTGGTTATCCATTGGTTTTTTTTTTTTAATAATAAATTTGGGGTGTTACCTTAAGTATGGTTTGCGTTTCTTCAGGCAAATACCCTACAGTTGGCTAAAGGTCATAAAGTAAAATCTGGCATGATATTCTTAAGGTTCTTATAATTGAGTCATAACCCTAATATAGACGTAGATAACTTTGTAAAGTCTGTTTGGTACATTTTTGTTGAATTTACCCATTTTCAAGCCCCATATTTCGCGAACTAAATAGTATATTGAGCCAAGACTTTGCAGCAATACTAGTTATGCTAGAGACATAATTTCTATTAAATTTTATAAATATCGGAAAACTTCATGTCGATTTCCGTGGGTTAGGAACTCATTTTCGACCTATGCTTTCGTGGCGAAAATGTTTGTGAATTTTCCATAGACTACGTTTTTTGTATACGATTTTTCGAAATAAATAAATTGACGCTCCTAATATATGTACATAGACATCACACTTTTAACCTAACCAAACATTGATTGGTGATAAAGTAATGTGTTTTATTCTGCTATTAATTAATCTGTATTAATCTTTGAAAATTATAGCATTAGATCAAAAATTATAACATTAGATAAAATTTTATTCTTGATAATATATTTTGAATTCTGTATTTGTGTAAATCGTAGCTAAGAACACTCTCGATAAAGTCACATTTAGAAAAATAAATAAATTGGTGCAGCCGTTTAGGAGTCATGATCAGAGTTATACAGATAAACATGTTAAATGGGAACTTTTCAAAAATTAACATTTATTAATAGCAGCGATAAGCAACATTTCTATAATGATTATATTAAAATGCTACATAGACAATGAATTACACCAAAATCTAACATCTTTTTAAATTAGGTTCTTGTGGCTTAACATTCAACTAATTAAATGTATTAATTACCCAATAGATAATGTTTATTTAAGAGTATTTATTCCTTTTATTTATTCCCCTTGTACATATTTAGATTAGAACTAGCTTTAGTTATAAATAGCATAATAATCTTGTTCAATTTACATAACATTATTTATAATGGAAGCATAACATTTTGGTGTGAACTTCTATATTTATTTTCAACCATCCATTTTTAATCAGTATTTTATCAGAAATTCGTTTTGTATAAAAGTAGTTATTTTTCGAACCATTTTTTAATGTCAAAATGTTGTAGGGTACCCTTATATATTCATTACTTTTATTTGAATTTGCTTAATGATTTCATCTTCAATATGCATTTAATTTTTTTGCTACCGTTTGTTTTTTTTTTTTCTTCTTAATATGTTGTTTTCCCATGTGTAATCAGCTTTAATAGTATGTTGGCTTATTTCCTTTTTCATTCGAAATTTAAAGGCAGTGAACCTTTTATAATTTGTATATTATGGAGAGTGTATAAAGATTTATTGTTTTTTTGTGTGTGTAATAAATTGCTGTATTAAATTGATGTTACGAAAAGAAAATAATTTAAGCCTTGTGTACAATTTATTTAATCCGTTAACAAAAATTTTGTGTTGTTAATTAAAGGGTGTGGAACAAATCATGATTTTTATATGAAACAGGCGTAGAATGCGATGACCACATAATTTACCTGAAAAGATAATCGATTATAAAGCTCTGTATGCAAATTCGCTTTCCCACCACCTCTATTTTTTGGGGTTCTTTTTAATATTATAAACTATTTCATTTGTCATTATGTAGTTTTTTAGGGGTTTTTAATTTGTTTGAAGAGCAGGTGAGAAATAAGTTTTGCCTTTCACATACTGCAATTATTGCAAAAAAAATAATTAGTTATTTAATAATTATTTATTTAATATGAAATCTTTCACGTATTTTTTCCCAACTACCTACTGTTTTAATTATTCAGGCTAGAATTTGATTACAATTACACTGTAATAAAATATAAAATAAAAAGGTTTTAACTACAGAGAAAGGAAAAATCAATCCATCCGTACTTAAGTTCATCCCAAGCGGTGTCAAAAGTACGATAATCCCGGTTTTTCTGAAATCAAGTACAGAAAGATTGATACAAGTCGGAATATTCAAGTCCAAAATACTTCATTTCAGCCTAATTATCATTTATTCATGTAAAAGAAATTCTTATTTTTAGTACGAATATGTTTATAGACTTTATGCACAGTCGTACTCGTAATGTGTTGGTGTTTATTTGCTTGATGATAGCCATAGACCACTGTTGTGCTCTTGTTGTTGTTTATTTTCGTTGCTCGGGCATAGTCGACAAGTAGCTGGCAAACGTCGTATTACATGTAGATTCAAGCCCGTTGTATACTTGAATCAATCCCGCTGCGACTTGTATCAATCCTAACTGCGTACTTTAATCCATCTACCGCGTACTTGAATTAATCTCGAATCAGGCTAAAGGGGCTGCTAGACGGATCAATATTTTATCTTCAATATATGTGCTTGTATGCGTTTGTTATGAAAATGTAAAGCATTTTGATATTCTTCAATATTTCCCCTCCGTATATGTGTAACAATTTTTTGTAAACAAACGCACAAAAATACATATATTGAAACTGAATATTGATGTGTTCAGCAGCCGCTTAACTTCTAATTATTTAATACTGGAACAACAGACCTGCGAAATTTATATTTTTACTACTTATATAAATTTAATATTTTTACTTATTTGTTTCAATTTAAAATTTATTTTTGTTCATTCCTATTATTAAACTTAGCACATCATGTTTGTAAACCAATGCCTTAGACCACTCAGCTAACTCAGTATAGAAAGCACGACAGCTAAAATCCAGTATAAGCCAGCAGCATGTAATACGACTATTGTAGGCTATTATTCGGCACTGCACGAACAGAATAACCAACAACAAAACAACAACATAAGCACAACATGCGATTGAAGCTATCAACAATCAAGGAAATACCAATACACTACGACTGTGTAAAAAGTGCATGCTAATAGTAGTACTTAAAATAAGAATGTTTGTACACAATTTAAGAATATTGTTATTGATTTAAGATTTTCTACATGATTATCCCTTTTGCGGCTTGACTTAAGTACATTTTATAGTTATTCGTACTTAAATTTTCGAGTACGACTCGTAATCAAAGTAAGTAGAAAATACTTGAATTTAGTACGACATTTTTCTTTCTGTGTACTGATTCTTGTAGATGGCATCAAAAAATATACGCATGTAGCGGCGTTTTGAAAGTTTACATGTGGGACTCATTTGATTCCCCCTTTTTCACATATCTATAGTGACTCGGCATAGTAATTCTTGGAAGCCTTAAGCTACGGTCATATTTGGCAAATATTTGACGAAATAAGCGTAGCTACTACTTTTGCTCGGGGTTAGTGTGATTTAACTTGGGTTTAATATTACAAAATAAAATTAGTTATATTGCAAAAAGCTATTTTTATATAATTTTTAATAAATCCGAACCCATATTTAAAAATATATTGGAACTAGAAAAAATACATATTTGGTTTGTCTGTTGGTCACTCTTTTTTTGGTCAAATATTTAAACTTAAGGTATAAGATGTGTTCAGGACTTTTATGTAAAACTCCACGAGAAACACTTTTGTGGAACATATTAACGTTGTAACTCTTCGTTGTATGGGTTTTTTCGTCTCCTTCTTAAAAAGGCACAAAATACTCTTCTTAAACGTCGATTAGACGGTTTAAAATGTTCAAAAAAATTTTTCATCGCAGTGTTTTACACAAAAAAGTCCTAACCATATCTTAAACCTTATACTTAACGTTTAAAAGATATCCTACTCCGAGTACTAATAATGACTATGTACGAAATTAACCCTTAAACACATTTTAAATATTAAAAGATTTCCGGCGTTCCAGTTGAGTCCGGACCCTGAATTCTTTGAAACTTTTAGCAGAAGTTATGGAAAATATTTTTGTAGCATATCACCATTTAAGGGGAGTTCTTTGCCCCTTTGGAAATAAAGGGGCAAAAACACCCATACTTGAAGAGTTAAAGGTTAAAATGTTCCACAAAAATGTTTCTCGTGATATTTTGCAGAAAAGTTCTGAACACATCTTATTTCTTAAACATAAGGCTTACAAGATTTCCTATTCTATTGTGAATAAGTACGAAGTTAATCCTCAAACGCATTATAAGTTTTGAATAATTTCCGACGTTCAAATTGAGTCTGTAGCTTGCGTCTATTAATCAAATCGGACAAATCGTCTTGGAGTTAGGGTAAAATATACAGACGTATCTAGTGGAAATATTAGTCATGCCCATTAAAATTTGTATATTCCACATTTAAGGCGATTTTTTGGCAGACCAGTGCAATGTGCAAAAGGGCAGGAGAACTTTTACTTCCTCGTAAATTAATGCCAGATGTAAGCTTTAAAAATTTCAATACACGTATATCATTTTTTGGTGTCCTCTGGCAGAATCAGATCTTAGAAGCAGGTGTATGTAATTGAAAAGTCTTGAATCTAGCTTTTTAATAAGGTGTAATAAAGCGGTTGCAACTTAAATTTATATGACAGTAGAGAATCTAAACAGAAGTTGAAGTTATTAATAAAACAATTGCTCATAAAATTTTACGACTCTTACACAGTTGTCGGTATAAAAGGGTCTCACAAACAACTCCATTTAGTCTTGATGCTGCATCACATAAATCATAAGAACTATTCATATAGTATTTTATGCGTTTCCTTTAATTAAAGCAAATTATCTTTAAATAATTTGTTGTCCTCAGAAAAACGTGATATAGTTTAACTGGCAAATTTGATTTCATAAGTTTTGTACGCAAAAACTCCTAAGAGCTGCAAGATATTTTGTTCTGATTAAAATCCTTGCTGGCAAAGTTTTGTACTTCATATGTTTACAAAACTTTTTTAAAAATACTTACAATGCAGGCATGTTGCTACATTAAATGACTTTACTCCTTCATGTTGGAATTTGTTCATAAGTTACGCAAAACAAAAATAAATTAATCAGAAAATAAATGCAACAAAAAGTTCTACAATAAAATAAACCAGATCAAAAATATTTATTTTCCAATTAAAGAAACAAAAATTGTCAATTTATTATGATTTATGTGGTTTTTAAGTTTAAACTTAAATAAAGCAATTATGAAAAGTTTTTTTTTAGAAAACAAATCTTGAAAACAAACATAGTTTGTAAGTCTGAGAAAACTCTAAAGTTTAATATTAAGCAGTTCAAAAAAATGTTTAATTAAAATAATTTTTTAAGTAAACAAAAGTTTTACTTTTTATTCATTGCTTATTGTTCCACGTTTATCAATTTTTGTTTAGCCTATCAGCAAGAGCTGTAAAAACAAATCAAACAAATCGAAAATCACTTGTATGAAAATTATAGTATTCACTTTAAATGCTACATCCACTAAACACATACGCCTTTTTTAACTAAAAATAATGAAAAATCATATGTATTGGAAAAATATCGTAACTTGCCACTATAAAAGAAGAAAAAAAACTTTATACAGGCGCCAAAGGAGAACTTCTTAACTTACGTGTCAAAGTGAAACTGCTGTATGTATGTGTTATTAAAAATAAAATACAAAGAATAGCGAACGCTGTGCCATACTGAATATATTGCTAGTTAAAAATGGAAATCTAAAAGTATTTATTCTTAATTTACTTACAATAATTACACCGGTACACAAAAATAAAACATTATCTGCTGAAAACACGCAGTGTCGTCCTTGGTTGGAATCGTAGCGTAGGCTTCTCCGCTAGCACAGCTAGCGTAAATAAGTCACCCTTCATTAGAATTTGTTTATGAAATCAACGCCGATTTAAGTCGACTGATTTCCATCACATACCAGATGGTTAAAAAATGTTGACTAACATTTTCTCTTCAATAAAAAAAATCGGTTTCCCGTTCGGTTCGAGTTCGGCATCGGTTCTGAAAATTCTAATGGAAAAGTGAAAAATGGAGCTTAATTCAGGGAAGGCCCAATTCGTGTTGTTTTCCTTGTGTCTGAATTAAATAGTTACTAGCAGATAACAAAAATAACTTTTTGGATTATAAAAATTTTTATGACTTATTTAACTGTTTTTCCATTGGTCTGTCTCTCCTTGTTAAAATTCCGCCTAAGCACAAATTTTGTCATATGAGCTTACTTTGTTTCGAAAATGCAGCTTAATAAATTTGGTTGGAACCATATCATTAGTTTACTTTGCTTCTATACAAACCTCTTCCAGAAATAAAACCTAAACGGTAATAAATCTATTAGATATATGGTAATCTGAACTCAATTTTGGATAATAATGTCTCCGTAGCCAGTAACAATAATAAATTGTGGACCCATGCATACTATACTACAATCGGTTAACGGTTAATAGTCTAACCGGTTAATTACTACCGGATTAACTGATCGGTTAATTGAATTCGATTAAACCGCATAATTTCAGACGATTAAGCGATTAGCCGATATAGCCAAATTTTTTAATTTTTTGTAGTATTATAAACAAAATAAGCAAGAAAATTGTACTATTTTATTTCTTATTTAGTTCTTAACAAACCTGTTGATAATTCAAAATAAAAAGCGAAAAATTAGAGTGACATTATAATTCCACTAAAATAGCTCACATGTACTCAATTTTGCACCCCCCCCCCCCCCTTTTCCGCTAGCCGTGGAACTTTTTTCTGATTTTTTTGACGCTATTTATATTTTTCTAATATTAAGTTTGATTGAGCAAAGCATTTGATTAATATATTTAACTTAAAGCCACATTTCCCAATTTCATTAAAAGTTTTTAAGTTAATAAAATTATGATTTAACGTTTACTAATAAATAATAATTCCGCTATTATAATGATAATTACTGGTTTATTTTTGCTAATTAGAGCTCAAAAACATAAGTTTAGTCAATCTGTTATGAAGGAGTTTCAAAAGAGAAGAAATTTCGACTTGCACTATTGGCCGAAAGTTTTGGCACGAAATCCTCAACTTACGATAAGATAAGTTATCTTACGATAATCTTATCGTACGATAAGATAACTTAAGGCAGAACACATTTAACTGTACAAGAAGAATCTCCGACAACAAGATGTCCTATCTCAATAAATATATAATTAAAATAGCAGCACAATATCCACAATATTGTCTATATATAATTTGTTATTAAAGATGTCATATTTTCAACCAAGATATTTTCAACGCACAGAAAAAAATTTCAATAACATTTGTCTTTAATTAACTTTTTAAGACAATATATCGTTGTATGTATTTCTTTCCCATGCCGGTTATTTATTTATTTTTTTTTCATACATAACTAGTTGAAACAAGTTTTATCTCATCAAAAATAACTGGGACTTGGCTCGGCTGTAGACAGCATGCTTTCCGTCCGCATTGAAAAAATTCCATGCAACATATGCATGAAAACGCTCGTACATATAACGAAATATTTCGTAATTTAGCACCACGAAATTCTTTCGTAAAATATACGAAATGTACGAAAATAATCAAAAAATAAAAGTAAAAAAAAAAGTATGGCTCAACCGGGGCACGAACTCGCAATCATCATATTTTAACTCATGTACTCTACCCACTGAGCCACTTTCTACTTATTTTATAACAGCTAAAAATTAGTTTCATTTACTTACATCTGAAAAATACGTCAATTTATAAAATATTATTTTAATTTATTTTTTTTCCAAATATATTTTTTAACAAGGAAAAATTTTTACGAAATGTATTCGTTACTTTCGTAAATTCAAAAAAATATTGCCTAAATGTTTTTTCTTAATATATACAAAAGTTTCGTATATTTTACGAAAAAAAGTAACTACGAAATTTTTTTTCGTAAAATGTTGCATCGATTATTTTCAGTGCGGGAATCCCGGGTTCGTATCCCATGTCAACATATTTTCTTAAATTTATATTCTATTTTCTTTTGAAATAATTTTGTTATCAATATAGCGGGATTCTTTATCACAGGAAATTTGGAAAAAAAATATTGAATACCGGAATTTTTGTTATCAAAAACGAAACTTATTTTTTTTTGTGCGTTTATTTCAACAAGGTGGTCCAAATTTCAACATTCTTAAAGCTTATTATTTATACATATATTGTTTTGTAATCGGATCACTAGTTTCAAAGATGCAGATTTATTAGCCTTTTTTCCAATCGGAACCACTGTGCAACGTTCGCAAGAGGAAATAGCACACTGAAAGTGCCGCATAACCGAAACCGGTCGTTTTTCAAACCAAATTTGACGTGAGTGGACGAAAAATCGGTCTAAATTCAAGAAAAATACAACAGTCAAAAATATGTTATAAATTATGACTGGTAAGACAAGCCATTGCGATTGCTAAGACAAGTGTTTACATATTAACAAGTCATTGTTTCTTAAAATAATTTGTTTTTTAAAAAAATTTCTGTATAAAAATTTCGTACATATCGAGCCATAACCGCCAAAAAGACATAAGTGCCAATCGATTTCCATATGACTTACGTCTTTTTAGCGGTTATGGCTCGATATATAAAACTTGTAAAGTTTTATAATATGACATATCTGATATTTTTCATATCAAGAATTCACTCTTTTCCAAATCTGTTTAAATTTTAAGCCCTGATAGTTTTAATTGCTATTTTATATAAAAATAATCATTAAACTGGGTAACAATAAACACGTAAAGTAACTCAAAATAGATTAGCAAATTTTATTTTTAAAAGCAAACTGAATTTGGATTCTTTTTCTTTCGTTCATTTATAGTTTTATTCCCGTTGAATTCAATATACAAAATAAAGCCAAAACAATGGCTTTTCACTGGTTGTTAAGTGATGAAGAAGCGCCAAATGATAGAGATATAGCTTGCAGATAAAGTTCTTAGACTTAACAATTCAGAACATCACTAAAGTACACCCAAGTCACATGCAGTGCAGGGAGAACAGTGTTGTGAAATGCCATGGTAATGAATTCAAGCACGCACAATATTATCTTAAGACTAAGTGACCAAAAGCAATATAAAAATATATATTACTTTTACAATATTCTAAAAATTTTTTTTACTATCTTTTTAGTAACTTTTATCTGCTTCAATATCCTGAAAGAATTATTTGGTAAAAGGTATTGACAAAGTTTGTTTGAAGGTAAAAATTAAATTTGTAGCCAGCAATTAATATGATCAAACAGCTAAACTATGTATTTCTGTTTTTATATCACGATTTTTATACCACTTGCTTTGCAAAATACCCCACTGTGCAGAGTATTTGCGATAGATTTTCTTGAAGTACAATACATTTTCGATTTTAAGAGTTCATTTTGATGTGAACTTCGATAGTGGATAAGAAGATTTATCAACAGAAGTGACCACGAACTAACTATAGAGCTGAAGGTACTGCAACAAGTTTTATTGTATAAAATATAAGTTTTAAGGCACTTGAATTAAAATAAAAAATAGCACCAAAAAAGTATATTTCATGTGAAGCACAAAACAAGGAAAATATTTTTGAAACTAGTTTTTATTTAATACCGGCTTAAGTTACCATTGATGTTGATAAAATTCTAATTTTATTTTACTGATTCATTGCAACAGAGATAAATGAAAATTTAAATCAAAGTGTACACTCCCTTAACAGCTGTTCTGCTTAAAACGCTTTACATGGACTAACATTTTTTGACTGTTGCATTTAATGCACTTGTTTGCATTCATGCACCATTAGAGTTTTAAAAGGACTAAAATTTCAAACAAAAAAAAACATATTTGATTGATGTTTAAGTTAATGAAGTGCACACTAAAAATCACTCTTAGCATCGATAAATGCTGAAATTCTTTCTTATTATTTGTTTGTTTTGAAAATTGCAACATATGGCATGTAAGAAGATGTGCTTTCTCATCTTAATATAAAAACATGGCTTTCAACACTTGTGCTAGTTGTATAGTGCGTTGGGTGCTGTAATTTTTGTTGCTTTGTTAAGTAAAAAAAATTATTGGGCGTAGAGCTCGAAAACCATTAACATTCTTGTCATCAGACGTACCACTAATCCAGCAAAAAATACGTTTACAAATTTACTTTAAGCTTTTCAACAAAAAGAAAAAGAAACTAAAAACTAAGTCCTAAAAATAAGTAGAAGCAAAATGATGGCACATAAACTATTTTTAGTTCAACACGAAGCATGAAGAAAAAAAGATACAATTTGCGTCGCCTATTTATAGAAACAACACCAAAATGCAAGATAAAGATAAAGAAGGAATAGGGGTTTTTGGATACTACAAGTATAAAACAGTTGTTAAAGTACTTAAGTTAAGAAAGTTGAGGAGCTTGTGTGGTTATTTCGGTGTTTTCGATAGATGACTCTCAAACAACTCGCATAATATAATAATATAATCATATTAAATAAGTTCAGTAAAGTGCGGCTTTGGATCGCACACGAAGTGTCCCGTACAAATATACAGATATCCCATTTCGTTTTTGCCCTTTTTTTCTCATTTTGAAATATGTTTCGTTTTGCTTTTTCGTTTAATTTTATTTTTTTTTAGGTTTTTTTTTTTTGTTGATTTAGCGATTTTTTTCATTTTTATCATTTTTTCGCTTTTATTTTGGGCGATTTTTCGTTTGTTGAAATTTTTGTGTTTTTGCCGATTTTTTTCGTTTTGGCGATTTTTGGCTTTGAAGTTTTTTGTTTTAACGCTTTTTGACGATATTTTTAGTTTTAGCGATTTATTTTAGTTTTGGTGCTTTTTCAGTTTAGCGCTTTTTTCAGTTTTTGGGACTCTTTGGTGTTTTTGGGGTTAGTTTTATCGATATTTTTAGATTTTGGCACTTTTTTTCGTTTTAACGATTTTTTTTAGTTTTGGTGATTTTTTTCGTTTTTTTACGATAATTTTAACTTTAGCTATTTGTTTAGGTTTTAGTGCTTTTTTCGTTTGATGCTTTTTTCCGTTTTTTGCTTTTTTTGTCGATCATTTTAGTTTTGGCTATTTTTCCCAATTTAGCGTTTTTTAATTTTGGCGCTTTTTTCCTTTAAGCGTTTTTTTTTTCATTTTAACGATTTTTCGGTTTGACATTTTTTAATTTTGGAATTTATTAGTTTTAGCGATTTTTAAAATATCAAGAGTTTGCCTCTTGCGGTTTCCAAGATACAACAAATTGTATAAATTACATTAACTGATAGAACAACCTTTAATTTTTATTGGTGTTTATTGGTGTAGTCTATTCTACAGACTACACCAATTAACACGAACTTTGAAAATGTTAAGTGTCTATATATAAGTGTCTGCATATTACATTAGTATTTCAAAATTTTTCGTTGCTCGCTTTAGAACACCCTTTAATTTTTAGCTGTCATATATTTGTTGTTGTAAAAATTTCAGATTCGTAGTTCTTACGGTTCCCGAGAAAGCAGCCTGTGACAGACGGACAGCGTAGCGAAAACAATAGGGTTCCTTTACACTTTTGGTGTATGGAACCCTAAAAAAGTAGTATACCGTTGTCAAACATGAAATTAGCCTTAAGGTAGGAAGGATCACACGATTGCCGCAATGCACCAAATATTGCCTTGTTCAAGGTGGATTTATACAGGTGATATTATAAGCACAGCTGTTCTACTTTTTTCCGCAAATTAGATGCTTGTATGTCAAAATTTGTATACATTGACATAGGGGCTGAGATGCAGAGACCTGCGCCGAGCGGCGGCTCGGGAGAAAACCGGCGGCGACGGCTCAAATTCGGCTGCAGCCGGCTGATAGGGGAAGTTACCACACTCATACAAAATAAAGGACATTTTTTTGTGTTGCCATCTCATAAATTATAAATTATGATAAAAAGTACAAATCATACAATGAAATATAATTCTGACCGGCGGCTGACTATAAGCCGGCTAAACTCAATACACTTTCGGCGGCGGCGGCTGTAAAAAATAATCGGCGGCTGAGCTCAGCCGGCTTAAGCCGCCAAGGCGCAGGTCTCTGTAGAGATATCAAATGTTATTGTAAGGTTGTAGTTGTTTTAGAATCAACACCACCTGATAAAATTAATTCACCTTGGCCTTGTTTTATGCTCCAATCGAGTGATTTGTTGAATCCTTATCCTTAAGTAATTCATAATGCTCATTATCGCCAACAATGTTATTAACTCTAATATTATAATCATGTTTATTTAAAGCTACAGTAGTGTATCCTTATCAGCCTTCAAAATATAAATATCTTTATTTCTCCTTCAATTGATAGAATCCATTGAAAGTATATTGGAATATCAATGTAAGTTATATTGTCAAACCATTTTTGATTAAATCTTATTCCCAGTTCTTTTTTAAGTAATCAAACTTATTCTTATGGACTCTTCTCATTTTTTTTTATTAAAAGATGCTTGTCATCATATCTTAGAAATTATTTAATATCCTTTTCTGTGAAATGTCTTCCCAAATGCCTAAGAGTAATCTTAAAATTTTGCTGTGTAAATCTAACGTATTATGCTTGCTGTTTGGCTAGCTTTGGACTAGCCATAGTCCTCTAATTCAGTAATAGAATAGGAACTAAAGTATTTTCTGTGTACTTCAGTCGGAGTTAATTCATATACGAGTTATTATTTCGTAGTTGCTTCAACGTCCTCTGCTCTCTTATATTGTCATAGGTTGGAAGGAAAATTCTTTCGTGCTTGGCTATTAATACGTAGAACATATTTTTGACAGGCATTTACTGCTAATCTCTTTTAGTGTGACATTGTTGTCAAACTTTGTCATAACATTGAAAGTGAAGATTTGATTTAATTTTTCTTGCCAATTCCTTGATTGTATATGAGTTTGAATATGAGGTATATATTCGTTATGGATTTCAGTTCATTTCATATGGTAAGATAATACTTTTTATTAATGTCCATATAATTTGCTTTGCTTCTTTTTTTGAGGTTTTGCCTACAAATTTATAGTTACGTATATTATATTAGTTCAAGCAATTTATTGATTAAGTGAGAAAAAGATCTTTTACATCGAAAATTAACATGGGTATTATCTTAAAAATCTTGTATAAATAAGTCCATCCATGATGACCAATGAATACATAAATAAAATAAAGTAAAACTAAAGTTAATGTTGTCCTACGATGAATAATAATTAGTTTTGGTTTTTGAAAAAGTAGTTTTTATTAATTTTATCTTATTAAGTTAATGCATGTACGTAAAAGCAAGATTTTGTTTTATAGATGTAACATTCATTGTCTACAAGTTTTAGTTAGTAAACATTATTTTAATTTCACATAAGTTGTTCACTGCATCCTTGAAATACATAACTAACCGTCTCCATGATGCACATTCCCAAAAGGCTAGTGATATAAAAATATAATAATTGCTTTTAAAATAAATTTAATTTAATAAATCTATTTTTAAATAAGCTTGCTGTTAATGGATTATACGATACGTTTTTTTTTCTAGTTGTTTTGATGTTTAATAAATGGAGACAAAAATTTAATTACGATCAACTAAAACTCCTGCCGCTGAAACACAGCAGGTATGTTGCATGAAGACACATGCAATTATAAATGGGTTAATTCAGATTGTTATGCTGGAGACAGATAATTTTATTTTAAAAGGTTAAATTGATGTAGAAGTAAAGCTCTTAATCAGTACATGGTTTTAAACTAACATTGAGACCAAATAGATCACAAATTCTAATAAAAGTATAAGCTACAATTTGATGAAAAATTTAATTAGCATGGAAAGAGTCATCAAAATAAAAATAAAAAAACTTGGATTCAATAACTTAAAATCGAAAAATAAAAATTCTTATTAAATCGAGTTACTTATCAATCAGGCCACGCTTATTTCTTCAGAAATCTAAACATGTTGCGAACCCTTCCTGTTTCGTTACATTTAAAGTAAAATTTACATATTAAGCTATAAAATTTTACATAAATAAAACACTATTTGTTGTAGCTGTTAATTTTACAAGATCATAAAATTTCGCAATAAAGCCTCAAGGATATTATAAGTCTAAATAGCAAGACAAGTTTTCTTCTTCTTTTAAATCAATGTAATTTCATAAGATTAAAAAGAAATGAAATTATAGAACAAAATTATTTACAAAATCTAAGATTTTGAATTCTTTTCTTTTACGAAGATAATTTCATCAGCGTTGTTATTGCAGATAATAATCAAAACCTGGTTCATTTTACAAATAAGGAAATAATAAAATCACCCTATAATTTTTGTGATTAACTCTTGGGAAAATCGCTTTATTTCATTTCATTAAAAGAGAAAAATTCGCATGCTTTCATAAACCGGAGGTGGAACAATCATAATATCATTAGATATATTTCTGCACACAATCTACTTACTAATCACCTGGTGATGTTCTGTTGCGCTTTAATGTGTACTGTATTATTCCAGCCAGCACTTATAATAGAATTCTAAGCCTCTATATTTAAAATTAAAAGATTTTCCCTGTATGATAAAACCATATAAAGTTTTTTTTTCTTCTTATTAGCTTTTATTTGCAAGTTTAAAGCCACAATAACAGAACTTCTGGAAATTTCTTTTGGGTTTAGTCATTTTGGTTATTGTGCAACATTTTAACAAGCTTAGAGGAGCTTATGACGTTGACAACTGTCCTAAGGTGGTATTATGATAGAATTCTGAATTGTATCTCTTAGTATACACAATGTAAGATAATCTACTACCTTAACTATTTTAATATGAATTACGAGCAGTTTTTTGAAAGTATGAAAAATAAAAGAGTGTATTTCTAATCTGAAATGAACACAGTGGTATTTATTGTTAAAAACATTGGCGCAGCTAGAAAGTTTTCTGCGGGGAGGAGACTTACAGGCCACATTAGTCCCTACAGTTCACTTATATTATTAAAATTACTCTAGTATCTTGAATTTTTAGGGGTGGCTTGGGCGAGAGCGATTCTGGAGTTAACTTAGCCTCCCCAGAGGAGCCTAGCTACGCAAAGCTAGTCTTCATTAATTTCGCGATTGGATGGTCCAGTCGGCTATAAACTTATATTTGGTTCGTAAGACACATGTCCTTAAGAAAAATTTTTGGTTTGAAAAAAATTTAGAAGAAAAGTACCTTTTAAGTTTACCTGGGAGAATTCACTTAATTGCTAATAAAATCAATTTTTATCCACCGATTTTCATATTTTGTCATATTTTGTTCGTAAGACACATGTTCTTATAGTCTAACAGCCTACTGCAAATTTCTGCACTCATCTGCTTTTTTAAAGAAATGAATTTTTTACTGACATTTTGAGAGGCAGAAACTGAGAGGCAGAAACTTCTCCCTACCTCCCCTCGTGGTCATAGTTTTAAAAATACATATAACCTATGTGTCTTTCTACAATTATATCTACACAGAAAAAATATTACTTATATCCAAGGAATTTTTTCATAAATGCTATGAATCTAGCATGATAATTTTTTTCCAAATTATTTTCATTCCAGCTAGGAAATTTTACATAAATTAACTCATAAATTCTTTAAAAATTATTTTTAAAAATTCAGTATTGAACTTGTATAGTCTGTTGTACTAGGCGCAACTCTTTCCTTTCTGCCAAACAGACTTTTTGGAATTAATTGTATTTTTACTTTATATAAATAGAAAAGCATTTTAGAATTTGTTGACAAAAAAAGTTAAAAACTTTTTTCAAAGCAACTTTGATTTCATAAATTTATTTATTGAAAGCTAGACTCATACTGGGAATGAAAAAATTGCTGTGTTTTATTTATAAATTACTAAAATATATGAACAATAAATTATGAACTTTTTTCATAATATTTATGTTCAAACTTTTTTCTGTGTATCTACACTGAAAAAATTCCATGCCACATATGCACGAAAACGCTCGTACATATTACGAAATACTTCGTAATTTCGCACCACGAAATTCTTTCGTAAAATATACGAAATGTACGAAAATAATCAAAAAAAAAGTAAAAAAAAAAGTATGGGCTCAACCGGGGCACGAGCTCGCAATCTTCATATTTCAAGTCATGTACTCTACCCACTTTCTACTTATTTTATTAGAGCTAAAAATTAGTTTTATTTACTTACATCTGAAAAATACGTCAATTTATAAAAAATATTTTCATTTATTTTTTATTTCAAATATATTTTTTAACAAGGAAATATATTTACGAAAGGTATTCGTTACTTTCGTAAATTTAAAAAAAATATTGCCTAAATGTTTTTTCGTAATATATACGAAAGTTTCGTATATTTTACGAAAAAAGTCACTACGAAAGATTTTTTCGTAAAATGTTGCATGGATTATTTTGAGTGTATATTTTTAATTTCATCAAAATTAGTTCTGTGGTTTAGCTGTTAAAGCACAACAAACAAACTTACTTTCGCATTTATAATATTAGTAAGGGCAGTTAACAGAGACACATTCAGCTATCACTGGCATGAACCACTTAGCCAAGCCACAAACCATTTAGCAAATACACAAACCCTATTTGAGATTCCAGAAAACAAGGCCGAACATCCCCTAAATCCCAATAGCTTCTCGGCACTTTCCCGGAAGTTTACAGCAGCACTGAAAATCTAAGAACTCTGCAGCGGCAGCACCATTATGTAATGTTATGATGTGTCTTGTCAACAAAATGCATATCATTTACGGCCTTTTTCACAATGTTCCATTAAAAGTTAATCTGAACTTTAACGGCAAGTTCGGCATACAAAAGATGCCGTTAAAGTCCACATTAAGTTTTAATCGTATTTTGTGAAAAGGACCGTTAGAAGAATTAGCCAAGCCACAAACCATTTAACGAAGACACAAATGATGTTAGAGATTCCCAAAAACTAGGCCAACAATCCACTAAATCCCTGGAGCTTCCCTGAAAAATACGGCAGCACTGAAAATTGAAAAAATCCGCAACGGCAACACCATTATGCATGTAGTTGTGACCTTTATTCGCGGCCACTATTTGTGACCAGTATTTTTTCATTTGCAAAAAAGTTTTGTTTTACCCCCCAAGCATGCAGCGCAATAAGGAACTAAACAGGGCGAATTAATAACATTTGGCCTCGAGAGATCAGCTGACAACGAATTCTTTCTATATTTAACCTGTCAAAAGTGCTCAAATATAAATTCTCCACGGCGAATTCTTTTGCGATTACCTGGTGTTGATCTGCCTTGGAACTAAAGTACAAATAGAGAAGAATGAATGAGAATTATCACACTGCACTATTAAAATAACATATTATTAGAAGCGTCTGGATCATATGTTGGTTATAGCATATGTGACGTCACATAAAGTTCAATATAGCGCGCTCCAGAGGACAAAATATAATTGCGGTAATATATGAAGATGCAACCTTGCACCACTATATTCCACTACTTCAAAATTGCAATAAAAAATTTATTTCGTCAAAAAAGAACAGATGAGCGCAGAAATTTGCACTCGACTCTCCTACAATGTATTAAGAAAATAAGTAAAAAAAAAGAAAAGCTTTTATAGTCTTTAGAAAGAGATATTTTTTAGTTTTGCATGAAAATTCACTTTTTTCGGTACTAATTTTTGAATATTGATCAATTCTACGTATACTAAGAAAGTTGGAAGGTAATTTTGCCAAGCATATTCTACCACTTTGTTCATCGAAATCGCGCATACTGTTCTCGAGTTACAGAAAATTATACTGATGAACCTAGTGGAAATATTAATTTTGGCGAATAAAAAAAATCTCTTCGTGATAGCGAAAAACTGAAAACGAATTTTAGTTTAGTGCATTAAACTCTTTATACCCCACGTACATATTAAAAAAAATGTTTTTTGTTTGCACATCAGTGTTATGGACCATTACATTTATTCGGTATTTGAGGAAGAAAAAGAGGGCGTAAACAAAAAGTATTTATGTTGTAATTTTTCTGATATTCGTTTATTAACTAAACACGATTTTCTGAAGGTTTCTTTTGCAGCGCCACTGTACTACCTTAACTACCACACATTTTATTACAGCTTTGTATTAGGTCTAATCTTGGTGGGTTCTCCTTTATATTTTATATTTCATGACGCTAATTAGAATGATGTTAATTTTTTGTAATTGTTACAACATTAAATTTTTCAAGTGGTAAGATGAAATATTATCTATGCCATCGCTGTAATCATACCAACACTTCCACCTCAACATGAATTTTTAAACCTTACTGATTAAAATTAATTATATATTTTCAAATACAGTAACATTTTAGTGACAGCTCTTTCCATCGAAAAAACATTTTTATAAGTGGGAACCCCATAATAATTCTCAAAATTCTAATATGTAATAGAAAAACTAAACATGCACAGAATGTCCGCATGTAAAGCATTCAGCTTAATGCGGTATTTGGTAGTAAGTAGAACTTTATGTTGTCGTTTTTGCTTTTATTGTAGCCTTTTGTTGATTGCCGCAATCATAATGACTTTGTTCTAAGTAAGTACGTACAACAAGTGAAAATGATAAAAATCTAAAACCCTCTAACTGGCACTATCACTTTGTGAATGATCTAAATGACGTTTGGTTGTTTATTATGAGAAGATATAGGATTTTTTTCTAATGCTGTTGCTGCCGCGCTGACTTAGCTGCATGCTATGCATGTTGAGTTAAGTTGAAGAAGTTAGCTCTAGGAATGCATATAATTATAGCATTTTAGTTGAATCTCGTGTGCATGTTTGTTTTTTGTTTTTTTTTTGCTTAGATTTTTTTATAGTTTTAATTCTTTTATTTGCTAAGCACCAAAGCCGTTGAGCCTTTTTAATAGATTTAAAATGACCTCAAATGAGCAACTCTCACGCATTTATTATTGCAGTAATTATAACTAACATTTTTTCATATACAAAAGATTATGTTAAAAACTACAGTTATTTAAAAGTTTTAAATTTTAATAAGCAAATGTTATTAAGAAGCAACTTTAGAAATAATTGGTTTAATATTTTCGCTGGAAGTGGTTTTTCATGCATTTAAATATTTTTATTTTTACGAAAATATAGTAATTTTAAAATATGGCGCCATAAAAAATAATTTAAAGAAAATATGTTTAGTATATGTATGTAATATGTAAGAAATTAAAAATATGATTACAGGAATAGTCTCAGGGAAGAGTTTAATTGAATTTCTTTAAGTCGACCAAACATGCATGAGATGGAATTCAATGATGTTGCCGCTGCTCACAGTAAAAATATTTAACTAAATTTAAGAAAAGATATAATAAATGTTAGGCTGAAGATTAAATATGCTGAATTCGTAAATGCATTTTACGAATAAAAGTACTAACAAGTGTTGTTCCTCGGCCGCTAAACTTTATTTTTACACAACTACTGCATTCATGAATGTACCCATAGTTTCTCATAAATTTTTAAAGACTTACTATAGCCAGTCACACAATGTCGAACGGTATAGTTTACTGGATTTGTTATTTAGTAAGTTATATATTATAAATTTTTATTAATAGGTTACATTCTGTGGTCACAAGCCTTAACAACTTAAGTCGTTTTAAAATTTTTTCTGTGAAGCGTTTTAAATTCTCGAGAACTCAATTCCAACCAGGCGTTGTCTTATTTTTCTTTAACTTTCTTACAGACAAAAAAGAAAATATTATGGCAAGTAGATTTATACACGGATGGACACGATCGCTCAACAAACTCAACTTTTTCCTATCTAACTGATATTCACTATAGTTTTTTTTCTTTATGTCTTGTGTTAAGCTTCTTGTTTCTCTCTATTTAAGTATATTTTACCTTCGGTAATTACGAATACACGTGTGTGAAAGTTTGTTTCGTTCACCCACTTGACCAAGACTTTCGTTAATGATATCGATTTCGAATATATCTAGATTATTTATCGTGCGAAACTATCGAGAATGACACTAAAAAATGAATCGAAAAATGTTTACCTGTCGCTCAGTTTTGTTTCGAATGTTTTATTCGATTTCGAAGGTTCGTTAGCAATGTCAAAAGTGAGCCAATATCGAACAAATTTCGATATCGCAAAAAGGCAGGCGCAAAAGCAATTTTTTAAGATTATTATCTTTATTTTTTATATAATTTATTTTATAATTCTTTAACTTACGCTGCAGCCAATCAGATTTGAGCAGGGTACCTCTACACTGAAAATATTCAATGCAACATTTTACGAAAAAAACTTACGTAGTGACTTTTTCCGTAGAATATACAAAACTTTCGTAAATATTACGAAAAAACATTTAGGCAATATTTTTTTGAATTTACGAAAGTAACGAATATCTTTCGTAAACATTTTTCCTTGTTAAAAATATATTTGAAATAAAAAAATATATTAAAATATTTTTTTTATAAGTTGACGTATTTTTCAGATGTAAGTATATAAAACAAATTTTTAGCTTTTATAAAATAAGTAGAAAGTGGCTTAGTGGGTAGAGTACATGACTTGAAATATGAAGATTGCGAGTTCGTTTCGTTTTCGTATATTTTACGACAGAATTTCGTGGTGCGAAATTACGAAATATTTCGTAATATGTACGAGCGTTTTCGTGCATATGTTGCATGGAATTTTTTCAGTGTAGGCTAACAGACTAAGACACATCCACTAGGCTATCGCGTCATATTGTTTTTTGTTCAATTATTGCACATATGTACGTATGTGTTATATTAATTCTTTAAGTTACGATGCTGTCAGATATATTCGTACACGGTACCTCTTGGCTAACAGACTAACGCACATCCACTGTGCTATCGTCACATATTCGAAAAATTATCGAGAGAAGTTCGCTTTAGCGAACATTCGATTTTTTTTAGATTCCCGAAGAAATATCGAAAAGTCTTGTGTCGAAATTTCTTCTCTTTAGCGAACATTCGTTTGTATCGAATCTCAGGTCAGGTGGGCATTTATTTGAACAGTGTGCATTCTTAGCTATGTATGTGTCTTTAAAGTTTAAAACAAGCTTAGCCCTCCATGCAGTGAAATTTTTCTGTGTCTACATGCTTCACATTTCTCTTTAAATAAAAATATAATTTAATTTACAAAAATTAAATTAAAACCGAACTCAAGCCAAAATAATTTCATTTCTTTTGATTTAAACTATACAGTTTGACTAAGAGTAGTTTTTCAGCTAAAGATGCTACAGCTAGAATAGAGATGATAACTTCTAAATGATCGCACCAATTTTTTTAAGCATAGCTAAGAGCACTTTCGATCAAGCCAACTTTCAAATAAAAGAAAAAACTTAACTAAAATCGGTCCAGCCATTTTCGCACTACGATCCCTCCAGATAAGTATACTCCAAAGTATACTCTATTAAAGCGGTCGTAAAAAATAAAATTTAGATTTCTTTAAGTCTTATACCCCAAATCGATGGGTATTTATAAAAAAACTATAAAAAAAAAGAAAGTCAATCACCTGAGATTACGGTGTGTCGCACGCCCACCGCAGTTTAAGGAAAGGCTCTTTTCTGTCTCTTATATCTCATAACTTAATATAGTATTTACTGAAAAGATTTTGATGCAAATTTGTTGTCTGTGTCACTAGATATAGATAGTTGTTTCTTTAGTTGTTAGGCCCGCTCAACGCGAATTTGAACTGGATTTTTTATCAGCTCTTGTTTTCGAGATATACCGTTATGTTAAAAAAGAAGACACTTGCAGGACATACATACATTAGCATAAGTGGAGAAGGGTTTACTCTATTCGGTGAAAAAGAAAAAACAAAATTCGGCAACAAAATTATCTTTAAGCAGAGCAAAAATTTTTTTTTTCAAATCTGCCATTAGTTTTAGAGATATTTTGAAAATTTTAGCCTGAAAATTTAAAATCTTATAAAAATTAAAAAAATTTTATGAATCCAAATTGATTATTAGGCTAAGGTTCATAACGTTATATTCAGAAAGAATTGGGCATGATTAATATTCCAAGGAACAAGGAAAATTTTGTCTTGAGTAGAAAAAAAATCTGAAAAATAGGAATGAAGAAAAATAAACCGATGGCAACGCTGGGAAAGTGCAGTTAATATCAGCTTGATAGTGATTTAATTCTCGTATTCAATTTTCACGAAAAAGTTTTATCTATAAGAATCAAAATCAAAGTCAACAGAGCCACCTGGCAAGTGGTGATAAGGAAAATACATGTGAGCACTGACGATGGGTAGCGGCTTCCGATCGTGGTGCTACTCTGTTCTGCTATGTACGTTGAAAAATTAAATTGATGTTAATTTTTCCCTTGTTGCTTGAAATATTAATCATGGCCCAATTCTTTCTGAATATAACGTTACGAACCTTAGCATAATAATCAATTTAGATTCACAAAGCAAATACATTCGAAATAATCATATTTAAAAATTTTTATTTAAAAAAATTAATAAAAAAACACACCATTTCCCACTCAAAATAATAAATATTTTTTAATTTTTATTTGTTGAAATTACTTGACACCCCGTCTTCACGAGGCATAATTTTGTTCTAACATTTGTCAAACTTCATACATAAAAACATCAGAAAAATGTTAGTGCTATTTTTTCATATCGACTTTGACTTTTGTCAAGACAAAACAATGCCTTGTGAAGACGCTATGTGATTCATGGAAAATGTTTATTAATCGGTTAACCGGTTAATACCCAAATTAACCGATTATTAACCAATTAAGCCGAAACCTTGATTAATTAATCAAGTTATCAACTCATTAAAGCATTAAATTAATACCCTAATAGATACCCGTCCCAGTAAAAATTAGTGCTTGCTGGAAGCAGTTTTATAAGGGAGACAACAGAGTGGAACACCTGCAATTGCGCTTTTATAATACATACATGATTTTTTTCGCTATGAGCCACTTAAAATCAATAGTTTCCATAAAAGGCTTATATTAGTGCCGAAAATCATCCTAATTTTCCACACTAAAACTTAAAATATGGTTCGATGTGAATTGGCGAGGATGATGGATAGACGTGTTCACAAATGGGCTAACGTCACGTTGAGGGCTTATTATTTCTTATCTTTATATCACAATTTTACCTACACTCGGATTAATGTTTTATTCGCCATTATCTTATGTTGTTTTTATATTTATTTATGTTTTACATGGTACAAGTACAATTGGAAATTATATTGTATTTATTAAATACTTTTTGTTCGCGTATATACAATTAAAACCACCTAAAAAATCGGGATATAATTAATACATCTGAATACCAATAATGTGGGGATGTCATTCTCCAAAAGCAGCAGAAACCTTCAGAGCTGCATTCTTTTCCTAAAGAAATACAATTTTAAGCATATTTCTTTCTATTTTGATGATGCAACTTTTGCCACCTAACAACAGATTCATATATTTTACTACAAAAAGTTTAAGCATATTCATCAGTGATTACGATAATGAGAGAAAGAATTCTGATTAGTTTCTATCATCATGACATGCAAAAAAGAAGTTTATAAAAAGGTGTTGGCTTTCATAAGATGTAGTGCTTCCAAGGGCTTTTTAAAAAAATTTCTTTCACAAACAATTTTCCTACCGAAGATCACAATATTTGTGTTTTAGCTGCCACTCGTTTCAACTTTACCCAGCTAATGGATGCTAATTGAAAACGAAAACACTTTTGTGGTTGAAACCTTAGAATGATTATGCAAATTATGATAAAATTTATGCGAATTTTATCTAACACGCATACGTACGCTGTGCTCGTAGATGTTAGCTTATAGAATTTTTTTCTGTTAACTGTATGCTAGTGCAAGAGTGATTGTTTGTAGAAAGTTATTGTTGCTAAACCTATGGCTGCTATTGCAAGTGAGACTGT
The DNA here is from genome assembly GCA_956483635.1 of Panzeria rudis. Taxonomy (NCBI): domain Eukaryota; kingdom Metazoa; phylum Arthropoda; class Insecta; order Diptera; family Tachinidae; genus Panzeria; species Panzeria rudis. Next base: position 163,826,524 of record OY101447.1, on the reverse strand, counting down.
CGATATGATCGCGAGGGTGTTACAAGTGAATTACGTGCCTGTAACACATCGTATTTTCTCAATTTTCCTAAATACCTTTTTACCTATTTAACCATCTATCTAATGCTGTTAATTCAGCCCACAACATTTTTCTCTGCATTATCTCTGTATATATAAGTGTAAAAACAAATGTTTGCAAGTATAAAAGTATATATTAACTAACTTATTTGCACCTTTCTAACGTATCTTGTTATCTTATGGTGTTGTGGGTTATACTACAAAATAGAAATTAACATGGGTATCATCGCTAATAGTGTCCAAAATATGCAACTACTGTTTTTTTTTTCTTTTTTTTTTTATTAAGAAGAAAATATTTGTGGCGACCGGCGACCACAGCAGCAAATTGAAATCTAAACTTACGAATTAGCACAGGAGGATATTGAACTTGCAGCATGTTGCAGTGTCAGATATTTTTTAGAATTGCATGTAAATTAGACATAACTGGCAAATGATTAAAGTATAGGTATGGGCAATTGTAAAATTTTACACAGCAAATAACGGAAAACTATTCGGTTTTCTTTGCCGTTGTGTAGGAGAGTTAAATATTTTAGTTTTTTCTGGTTTTGTTGCTTAAAAAATACTTGTCAGCCGGACTAAAACTTGTAAAATTATTTCTTGTCTTTATTGCTGCTACTGTTGCTTGTGCTAGTAATTAAAGGTGAGAATTGATTTTCTATTATTTGTTCGTAAAGGAAAGAGAGTGGATTTGAAATTATTTGGAAAATGCTATAATTTTGAGGCAACCGAATTGGTTGCCAATCGAATTTTGGCATATCCATAGTATTCTTATTGAAAAAGAAGTTATTTTACAATAATAAGTAATTGCTAATGAGAGCCATTTAATCGGTCAGGTGTATCAATGATAATAAAATTAGCCACTAGCTAGCTGCAATAACCGATAAAAAGTAAATTTAGAAAACTACATTTTTAGTTGCAAATACAAATACATAATTCACTAAAAAAATTATCACCAAAAAGTTTTCAAACAAAAGTTTGTCTAAAATAAAATTTCATTTTCAGTATATGTTCTTTACTGAATCAGTGAATTTTTTTGTTTGACTATTATTTAGGACGAAAACTCCAAAACTAACAACAAAAACCAATTAAAGGAAATAAGTTTAGTATGAGAATTGTATATTTTTTCTAAGCATGCAACATTGTTTTAAAAAATTTATTGATTTTGTATAAGTTTTATTCAATATAATATTTTTTTAATTGAAAATATCAGAAAGCATTTTCAATTAATACTGTTGCGTTCTCGGAAAAAATGATTCCTCAAATATTTTCAAATGATTCCTTCAATATTTTCAATAGAAAATTAAAATAAGTTTCAATTAATTCCATTATTGAATGAATTACTAACAACAACAACATTTGTTGAAATGTTTACAAATTTGAAGTAACTGAAAATTTGAATTACATACATCAATTGAATCTGCATTTTTCAAATCGTATTTCAGTTTTTTCTGTATCAAAAATTGGTTTTATACTATGTGTGTTTTACATCTGAGTTGTCAAATTTCCCACTGCAAAAGCCATACATGTCGTGTGAACGTTTTTGAAACATTGCCATCTGAAATTTGCAGAACCAAAGTCAGCTGACAAAATTTTCAATTACAGCGTGTTCTATTTTCATCTGACATCAGCTGTTTTGAATTCAAAACTTTATCGTTGAGCAATAACTCCTTCTATTTATGATCGTTCGTTATATGAAATGACGACACTGTGCACTAGGATTTGTTGTGATAAAAATCAATTTAAAAGCGATTAAATTATCGTATACTTCTTTACGATTTGTATAAATAAGAACTATGGTTATATTCAACGGTGCTGATTAGAAGAGATATAACCGAGCACTGTGGATGGAAGTGTGGCGGCTTTCGAAAACTACTTTCTTCTGTTCTGCTGTGTATGTTGAAAATTAATCTGCTGTTGATTTCTCCTTTCCCCTTGAATGTCTAACTTTTTCTGAATATAACGTTACAACCCTTAATCTATATAATCACTTTGGATGATTTATTATATTTTTGGTTGCCCTCAACATTAAGATTTTGTTTTTACCAATTTTAATTAAATATAGCAGCTTGCAGCATAATATACAAGTTAACGAATATAAAGTACTAAACATAAATCCTTTGATTAGTTTAAACCTTGACTTTAATAATTAATCAAATGATTTCAGTTTCCTGCCTAAAAGCATTAAAAACTGCTGTTCTTCATCTGAACAGAGATTAAATAGCATCTCTAGTTAAATCTTATTAAATTCTTAAAATAAATTGCAAGCCACCGCATGATCGTTAATTGGTGGCTACCTACCACTGTTTAATAGATTAAATGCAAATAGAAAATCTAATCTATCATTAATGTTGACGTGCGAAAAGTCATAAGCAGTCATACAAATTAAATATTTAAATTTAACATGCATTAATCATTAGAAGCAGAAAAATGCAGAAGGAAAATTCATTTAACTCGTCATTGTCAGTTTGCATGTCTGTCAGTCTTAGATTGAAAAAATACATACAAGCAAACATATTCATAAACAAGGGTGTATGAATTAATTTACCTCAAAAACTTTCTTTCTATTAATTTCAGTCTTAAGTTACGCTGCTTGCAACGAACTAACTTAATGGCGCAGTAACTCCAGAAGTACGTGAAAATAAACCTAACGATAAAAAAGTAAAATTAAATTAGAAAATGAATTTAAATTCAAGCATACCTAACATCAGTTACTTGCTTTTATAAAGAAGGATTAATATAAAAAGGAGCAAGAAAATCGTATGTAACAGCTACATACCATCGTTGCTACGACAAAGTTAGCTATGTGTCTTTTACTAGGTTTTCAAGAGAGCCAAAAAAACAGTTTTATGCCGTAACTATGCGATATTTTTTTAAAGATAAATAATTTATTGAAACAATATTCGCATCACTATAATTATGGCACAAAACATAAGACACATACTGGAATATTGGTGCGCTAAATCAGATTGCTCAAAGAACTACACATACCTCATTTTGTTGAAGCATTTCTAAGAAAATATTTTTTTAATTTAGAATATTTTTGGCCATATAACTATTTTGTCTCGCAGAGTTTAGTAAAAATATCTTTAAACTCTTTGGTGGGTAGATGTATGACTAATAAATGTTTAGATTCCTGCAATAAAAATTTTTTCGATTATTTTCACATAACTGATTACGCCAGACCAACGACGATATATGTATTAAGAAATACTCAAAAAAGTTGCATGTAAAAGTTTTATTTTATTACACTTTCAAGTATCCTTGAAAATATCAGCTGCTGTAAATTTCCAACACCACATTAAGATGTAACACTACAGCAATGATTTTAACAAAACGGTAAACTTTTTAGTAAATTTTTTACTTCATGCATTCAAAATAGACTTACTTCCTTGTTTAAACTGTTGCTTGAAAAAATAACCTTAAACGAAATTATGAACATAAATAAGTCTAGGAGTATTAACACTTTTGATACCTTGTTAGCTGCAGTTTGGTGTTATGTGGTGTCATGGCTGCCTTTATTAAAGTCCTATGGTGGCATTGCATGCTGCAGACAATCATGCAACAGCAAAAGCAGGTGGATTATCAAATCAATATAAAACGTACTACTACTCATATACATAAATACCAGTTCTCAATTGTATGTGCATTAAAGTACAGCCTTATGTACCAGTATTTATCATATCGAACAAAAATTTGCTTTTGAATAAAAAAAATATTCAAAATCATAAAATACAAATGCAAAATCTTTATAAAATTCAAAATTTAATGGATCAAAGGGAGGAGTCCTAATAAAGAAATTTATTGCCAATATATTTTCATTATAAAAATGACTTTAAAATTTATTAAACTGATTTTTTAATAAAGTTGTTAAGGAAAAACTATAAAATATAATTTAATTCGAAATAATTGAGATATTATTTATTAGCACAATAAATTTGATTTGCAGCTTGCCTGATCTAGAAAAAATAGTCTTTAGATCAAAATTGGTCCCAAAATGCAAAATGATCCCAACTTTTCTTTTAAAAGCCAAGTCCATTTTTAATTTTTCTTGGGGAAATGTTTAATTTTTATTAAAAAATTTTAATTATTAATAGCCGAGGCACCCGCTAATAGTGTTTACGTTGTCACATCCAGTGTGCCCCTTATGGTATATGGGCATAAAGTAAGACCGGTTTTTGCCGCGGTCCGGAAGACAATGTTAAAGACATACTAAAACTACTATGGGCACATAACACCCAGAGTTGAGGGATTTTATCGAGTGTCTGCTCTAGATTCATCATGCTGCGCTATAATTGACGGAGATACCTGGTGTATATTGGCGTAGAAAGTCCAATCTGGGAGGTGCAATGTCCACCATAGAACTGCTCGTGCGCCACCTAATTCTTTTAAAAATTGGACTGTTTTATTGTACTATCTAAAATTTTGTTCAAAAAAGCTGGACTTGTTCCCCAAGAAAATATATCTATTTCCGATAATACTCATTAACGGTGTGGTTTATCATGATGGAATTGTGTTTGTGCTTCTGAAAATGTTAATGCACTCAGATTTCTGCAATGTTCTTAATAACTTTTTAACCGACTTGAATTCGTCATGTATTTTTTTACGGAACACACTCCACCATTTATAAGCCGATTTCGGATTTTTTTCTTTATTAGAAAGGATAAATTGGTCCTGTTGAAAAGTGGGCAGTATCACGCCCATACAAGGTAAATAAATATTATTAACACGATTTTATTAGTAACGGAAACTTTCAACGTAATTTTCACCAACTTCAAGACGTCCGATCAACTTTAAACTCTGCACACGCATTAGGTTCTGATGACAATACAATCTGACGGATATAAAGGTGAGCTGGGCCACGCCGATACTGCCGAAATATATTATATCTTAAAGATATAGCAGTTATACTATTCATATATGGTATGGACTATTTTAAGAGCAAGATGCGAAGTATGTCAAAAAATTGGTCGAAAAGGGCCGTGGCAAGGGGTACTCCCCATACAAAGTAATTAATATTAGTGTGCTATCTAGAAAGCTATGACAGTAAGAGCCTTCAGATCTAATAAGAATTAATTTGAAGATAAGATACGAGGATTAATAAGAAAATGGGGAGGAAAGGGTTACTCCACATACAAAGTAATTTGTAACTATGTGCTATCTGGAAAACTGTAATAGTAAGAGTAGTCAAATTTGGCATGAGTTAAGTTGAGGACAAGATAAGAAGATAAGTAAAAACTGGTGGGGTAGGTGCAGGGGAAGGGGTACTCCTCATACAAAGTAACTAGTAATTATGTGCTATTTGGAAAACTATGATAATAAGAGCCTTCAGATTTGGTATGAGTTAATTTGAAGGTTAGGTACCAAGACAGCTTAAAAGTTGTTAGAATAGGTGCGAAGGAAGCGGTACTCCCCGTGCAAAGTAACTAGTAATTACATGCTATCTGGAAAGCTATTATTATAAGAGTGCTCAAATTTGGTATGAATTAATTTGAAGACAAGATACCAAGATAGTTAAAAAACTGACGCGATAGGTGCGAGGGATGGGGTACTCCCCATACAAAATAATTAATAATTACGTGATATCTGAAAAGCTATGATAGTAACAGCCTTCAAATTTGGTATGGTGCCATTTGAGGACAAGATATGAAGATAGGTAAAAACTGACAAAATACGTGCGAGGGAAGGGGTACTCCTCATACAAATTAATTAATTATTACGTGCAATCTGGAAAGCTATGATAGTAAAAATCTTCAAATTTGCTACGAGTTAATTTGAAGACAAGATACGAAGATAGGTAAAAAAACTAGCGGGGTTGGATGCGGAGGAAGAAGTTCTCCCCATGCAAAGATTTTAATAATTACACTGTTCAACAAGATAAATATGAAAGAGTACCACTATAATTTTTGTGATATGTTATGGTCTCCTAACTACGAAAACAGACGAAATTTAAAAATCTATGGATAAATGTTTTTTTTTATTTGAGATATTTGAAGTCTTCTTTACCGATTTTATCATGACTTAAGAACGAATTGTTCAATTTTGTTGAAGAACACACTAAAAAAATTAATTTATTATATACTCAATAGTTTCGGAATTTTTCGGTCCGCAATGATGACAAATATTTATTATTGTGCAACAGCCATTTTTTTAATTCATAAAATATCAAAATTGGAAAAGAAAATTTAATTTTTAGTTTCGTTTGCTATCAAAGGTTGCTTTTTAATTTTTTAAACTATAATTTATTTGGAACGATTTTCCGTCATCCCACGTCAAATTTGGTTTGTAAACAGACCGGTTTCGGCTATGTGCCATCTTCAGTGTTCTATTGAATATATATAATATAATATATAATTTATTTCTCAAATACTTCTATCGGTTAGATTCTTATAAAACTTTGTACACACATTAACTTCGCAATTCAAAATAGCACTATAGTTTAAAAAAAAACTGGGAAATTCCACGCCCATGCAAAGTATATATTATTTTTGAAGAACTTCTACTAAACCGATCCTAATTAAACTATGCACACACATTTAGTTATCATGTTTGCACTTTTATTTACAGTAGGAGTGATGTTGCGATATTGGAATGTTCAAAGAATGTTCATTATGGCTAAACAAGTGGGCCGTGCCACGCCCAAACATATCTTTTTCAACCACTTCTATTGAATTGATTCTGAAAATTATTTAACTTTTCATTTTAATTTTATAAAATATCCCTTTTTTCCTCATGGTTTCTTTCCCTTTCGTCATGAAACAATTAATATTAATATGACTAGGAAAAAAACTATTAAGGAAGTAAAGGCTTAAAAGTGAATCTTTTTATTACTATATTTTTCCTTTTTAAAGAAACAATAAAATGCCACAACAGCTACAATTTATACGAACATAGAAGAAATTGCTGCCATAAAATACTATTGCAGTATAATTCTTAAGTTTGCAGTAATTTTGCAAGCAGCAGCAACAACTGCAGAACTGCTAAAAATGAAGAAACTAAAATCTTTTCAAACACACTTCCTTAGCTTGTCCTTGTCTCCCCAATAAGTGTGGTGACCAAATAAGATTTATTTTCAACATTTCGTGCAACAGACAAAAGTAACGAACAGGTGATGGAATTGAGTGCATGCGTGTTCTTTGAACATTCAAATAATGCAACATCATTCTTACTGTAAATAAAAGTGCAAACACTTTGTACGTTCTTTCAGACAAGTGAATGTCTATGGAAGTGTTGCAAGCAAATTTCGATTTCATAATATAACGCTACACACTTAATGTCCGTCCAAAATATTCTATACATTTGCTCACCCAGTCAGTACTTTCACATTTGCGTTTCTGCTAAATTCTATAAAATGATTAAACGGCTTTCAATGATGACGGCGATTTTGATGATGCACTTATGCAACAGAAAACGACAGACAGGCTGTTTGAAATTATAACTGTTCACAAAAATTACTGGAATGATTTTGTATAGAAAACAAACTGTAATTTTCTGGTTATATTGACTGAAATGGACCTATAAAAATCTTAATTAAATTAATGGATATCATAAATATGCTTGTTCATGGTTAATAGAAAATTCTATTAGTTTCTTTACATTATTTTATTTACATATTTATTTAAAAAAACAAACCTTGCTACATTTAATTATTTTTGTAAAAAAAAAAATTTCATAAGAAAAATTATAATTTCTAACATATCATTTCTAACATAACTCATCCATACATATAGCTGAAACATACACACTGTTTTGCAAAAAATTTTTTTCGAAACTCAATAGAAATTGGGTATATTTTACTCGTTTTCCTCCTAAAAACAACTATCACGATACTTAGGAGATATTTCCCAAGATTTTAGCCGAGGCCTGTGTTTTGCCGATACACCTTCATTTAGCAAGTCCACCAACCATTAACCAACCCACAAACCTGGTCTAAGGATTCTTTAAAACTAGGACGAAAATTTCCCCGAAATCCCAGAATTTCCCCGGAAAAAATCGCCAAAAACCGAAAAAAATCGCCAAAAGGAAAAAAGCACCAAAACTAAAAAAAGCCAAAATATCGCCAAAAACCGAAAAAATCTACAAAACCACAAAAAAAAGGCCAACACGAAAAACAGTCGCCAAAACTAAAAAAATCGCCAAAACGGTAAAAACTGTCAAAACTATAAACCAAATTTATAAAACTAAACAAATCACTATAAAACCGAAAAATTGCCAAAACGAAAAAAAAACACAAAAACTTAAAAAACGCCAAAAAAACCAAAGTATTGCCAAAAACCGACAAAATCGACAAAACCAAAAAAAAAGGCCAACACTAAAAACAAGCGCCAAAAATAAAGAAAAACGACAAAAAGTGTCAAAACTAAACAAAAAATTCCTAAAACTAAACAAATCACCCAAAACCGAAAAAAATCGCCAAAACGAAAAAAGCGACAAAACTGAACAAAAAAGCCCCAAAACTAAAATAAGTCCCCAAAACTAAAAATATCGTCAAAAGCGAAAAGCCGATCTCTCTTTCAAACTATTACAAAAACACTAATTTGTAAAAATAACTTACAATAAACTCAGAAATTTTCTGGCATATCATATTTACGATTCACTTCAAACAATACCAAACACAAGTTCGAAAAAAGCGTATCGAAAATGAATGCGTGCGTACTGACCGAACTATAGATTTCGATTACCTGGCCGGAGCGCTGCGGCAGGAAGGGTTCGTGATATTATAATATTTTGATAGTACGGTAATTCAGGTACACAAGAATAACAATTTGGATGACATTTAATGTAACTTGTGTTTCTCATATTTGTCCGGTTTTTACGCAAAATGCTCGTAAGTGCTTCGTCAAAAAAAATTTAGGAAAAAGAAGCAATTGTTTGAAAATGTTCGGAATTACCAAAGTATTGTTGCTACAAATTTAATCCATATGGAATGCAAAAGAGGACTGCATACCCTGGATCAAATAGAAATTAAAATTTACATACAAACTAATAAAATATCAAAAATACATATTATACCTTATTTGCTCATATTAACACAAATGAACAATTATTTAATTGATTCTACAATTAAGATTGCATTTACAATTGAAACTCTTACTAAAATCAAATGAAAGAAAACTATATAAATGAAAAGGCAGATGTTGCATAAACACTTTCAGCATAAGAGTAATGTGGGCAAATAAACAATCAACAAAGCAAATATTAAGGCAATTATCATTAAATTTATTAAATTTGTTTAATAAATATTTGATGCATCCGGATAAAATTAGTAGCTAATTCTTTTGTTGCATGCTCTTTCTGCTAATGCTTAACGCCATAGTGCACAGTGGTTTAAAAACTTTTTATTTTGATGGATCGATTTTGCAAGGAAACTTAAAAAGTCCACCATTATAAAGATGTTAAATGTCAGATTGTAACATAATCTATTGGGTAAAATTCAAAACAACTTGATATTTTTTGTCTCATCAGTTTTTAATAACATTTCTCCAACAACATCATAGTGCATTTACATCAGTAATGCTGAAACTGATTTCAAAAACTATACCATTTACATTGGCATTTTTGTCAATTATTAGATTTATCGTTGACAATATTTTATGAGTTCATAGCATGTTATGTCAAACTCATTATGAAAATTTACTTTCTTTTTTTCTTTGCCACACACACAAAAATCTCAATAGCGGAGTTCAGTGTTTGATGCAAATGGTCTTGCGAAAGTGCAAAAGCAAAATATCGAATACGAAAAATCATGTTGAATCAAAGTTATTTCGAGTTGAAACAACGTGAATTTGATATTGGAAGAACATGAACGATCATGTTGAATCAAAGTTATTTCAAGTTAAAACAACTTGAATTTGCTATTGAAACAACATGACTTTAATGTAGCTATTTTATTATTTATTTTACTTACGTAATGGTTATTAGCATAGGCATCAGAAAACTTTGTGCTGTAGTTGGCTGCCCCAGCCAAGATTTGAACCCGTGCCACGCGCTAACCACTAAAAATATTGGCAAAAAACGAATAATCGCAAAAAAAAACTAGAAAATGATATAAATGAAAAAAGCGCCAAAACAAAAAAAAATCGCTAAATCAACAAAAAAAACTTAAAAAATAAAAACCTAAAATTAAACGAAAAAGCAAAACAAAAAAATTTTCAAAATGAGAAAAAAGGGCAAAAACGGAATGGGATATACATATGTGTATTAAAAAAAGCTCAAAAATTTTAAAAAACGCTAAAACGCAAAAAATCACCATAACTAAAGCACTAAAACCTAAAAAAAAATCACTAAAACTAAAAATATCGTCAAAAAGCGAGAAAAAATCGTCAAAAATGAAGAAAAAAATCACCAAAACGAAGAAAGCGCCAAAATAATAAAAAAAAGTCCCAAAACTAAAAAAATCGCCAAAAACCGAAAGAATCGCAAAACGAAAAAAGTATCAAAACCGAAAAAGTCGCTAAAACTAACAAAATCACCAAAAACCGAAAAAATATTCCAAAAACCGAAAAAAGCTCCAAAACTAAAATAAATCGCTAAAAATAAAAATATCGTCAGAAAGCGAAAAAAGCGTTAAAACAAAAAACGCCAAAGCCAAGAAATCGCCAAAAATAAAAAAATCGGAATAAAACAAAAAATTACAAAAACTACGAGAAAATTATATAAATGAAAAAAGCGCCAAAACCAAACAAAAGCCTTAAATCAACAAAAAAAACTTAAAAAATAAAAAACTAAAACTAAACAAAAAAGCAAAACAAAAATAATTTTCAAAATGAGAAAAAAGGCAAAAACAAAATGAGATATATGTGTATTTGTACGAAACTCTTCGTGTGCGAGCCAAGGTCGCACTTTACTATGTCGACACAATTCTTTCTTTCGCACAATTACATTTAAAACAGAAACAAAATTTTGGAATTTGTTTTGTTTTAAATGTAATTGTGCAAAATAAAGAATTGTGTCAACATAGTGGGCCTTGGCAGCTAAAATTGTTAATATACTTGTAATTTGACTTGCGACATAACTTCGAAGTATAAAGAACTTAGACCACTGTATATTCAAAAAGTTTTAGAATTTTTCATTAGATAATTATTACATAATTATAACTCATTAGGAAACAAAATAAGCAAATGATGTCCAAATATGAAAAAGGAGTATTTAATTATGTATCATTATTTTTGTTGGTCCCTAGTGTGTTTGAAGTTACAAGGTTACGACTTGCACTGCATTAGGTACAATAATATAAAAACAATTATTTTAATAAATATGTATATGCATTTATAATTGAATTTTTTCCTTATACATACTTTTAATTAAACTGAAACTTACTATTATAAAAATCTTTATTTTTAAGTAACGTTTTTCACATTGGAAAATGTTTTTAATAATACTGAAGCGACTTTAAAGATTATATTTGTAGCGTTAGAAATGTAGATGGATAAAACTCCATCTATGCTTTAAATTGCATGAATAATTTCTATTTATATTAGAGTTATTACATAATTTTATTTTTATTTTATGGTGAAAAATAAAATTCAGTACGCTACATAATGTTTATTAAGTTTTATGAAATTGAAAACTTGGAAAATTTTTAAAATAAGCTTTTACTGCGTTGCTCTTCATTTTCGCTTAGGAGTAGGTATAAGGAGTAGCAGCACATGCTCGTTTGATTAGGCCATTGAAAATTACCTTTAGAAAAATATATAATTTATTGTATTTTTTAATATCATTTCACTTGGTAGTAAGTTTCAGTTTCATAGTCAATATTACTGTCTCCTTTTCATATTAATATATAATTGAGGCTCTTTCTATAATTCCTATTTAGTGAAAATGCAAATACAATAAATGTTGTCGCTAACTTTAACTAGAAAGTTATTGAGTTTATAACAAAGACTATAGCAAATATAATACACCAAACCCCGCGGTAGTAGTAGAAAAGAAAATTCACTTACCTTAAAGTTTATGGTGTAAATTATTTTGTAATTTCGTTGCTTCCATGCAATTTGAATGCATTATGCATTATTTTAATAAACTAAAATAAAATACTAAATAAAAGTAAAATTACTAGCTTCCTGACTTGTAAGAATTAAGATTTTTATAGTAGCTTTTAGTAGCTATAGTAATTGATTTAATTTTCTGTAGCAATAAGAAATAAGTGCTTAAGTCGAGATAAGCTAAGTTTGAGTTAATAACACATTTGCATTATCCATTATATTAGCGCAGGCGCGGATCCAGCTTGTGCATTTGGAGGGGGAACTTCTAAGTAAAACATACTATTTTTCCAAACTTCTTTTAGAAACTCTATAGAAATTTACTCGTTTACTTAAAAACAAGTGCAATAGGAATAAATTTCCAGAAGTCCACTTGTACTTTTAAAAGCGTTCTCCTAAAAACCATAAAATAGGACTAAGCACTTTTTCCTTGTTGCCACAGGCATATTGTGTTTGTACTTCAATTTATCTATTATATTTGCACTTACTGGTCATTAGCGCCTACTGGTCATTACCAAAAATTGTTTAAACTTTGTCATAAATTGGGAAAAATCAGTACTTTACGTACGCGCTTTATGCATTTTTTCTTAATCGTGGACTCCAATTAGTTTGATTTTATAATACATATGTATACATATTTAGCCATAATAAAAACAAATAAATCTAGTAAAGTGCGACTTTAGCCCGCACACGAAGGGTTCCGTACGAATACTCATACATAAATATATCCCTTTTCGGTTTTACCTATTTTTTCATTTTAGCAATTTTTCGTTTTGCTTTTTAATTTAATTTTTTTTATTTTTTAAGTTTTTTTTTTTGTTCATTGAGCGATTTTTTTTTTGTTTTGGTGCTATTTTCCTTTTGGTGACTTTTTTGTTTTTTTTTGTCGATTTTTTTTTGTAGATTTTTTTAGTTTTGACGCTTTTTTGTTTTAGCGTATTTTTTTATTTTAACGTTTTTTACGCTTTTTTAATGATATTTTTAGTTTAAGCGATTTATTTTAGTTTTAGCGGTTTTTTTGGTTTTAGGTGATCTTTTTAGTTTTAAAGATTTTTTTATTTTTGGTGTTGATACTTTTTTTCGTTTTGGCAATTTTGTCGGTTTTTATCGATTTTTTTTTTAGCTTTGGAGCTTTTTTCTTGGCTTGACGTTTTTTCCGTTTTGGTAATTTTTTCAGTTTTTGCGATTTTTTTTTGTTTTTTCACGATATTTGTAGTTTTAGGGTTTTTTTTTGTTTTAGTGGTTTTTTTTCATTTTGGCGACTTTTCTCGGTTTTTGGCGTTTTTTTAGTTTTTTGGCGATCTTTTTAGTTTTAGTGATTTTTTGCGTTTTAGCGATTTTTTTATTTTGGTGCTTTTTTCCTCTAAGCGCTTTTTTCATTTTGGCGATTTTTCGTTTTGACATATTTTTAATTTTGGATTTTTTTAGTTTTAGCATTTTTAAAAAATTTTCAAGATACAGCAAATTGTCGAAATTACATAGTCAAAAATACATTAACATAGAACACCCTTTAATTTTTATTGTTTTAAATATCAGTGTTAATTGGTGTAGTCTATTCTGCAGGCTACTCCAATTAACACAAGCTTTGAAAATTTAAAGTGTTTAGAGCTCTGCACCGCTTAGACCACTCGACCAAAATCGGCAGTTTGCAGTCAAGAGTTAAATATCATCAACCTTTAATCAATTCATACTGTCAGTCGTAGAGCTCTATTTAATTTGATAGTTATTGATATTCACGTTTTTCTTTTGTCTTGTGTTAAGCTTCTTTTTATTATTTTTCTATTCTAGTATGAATTATCATTGCTAATTAGAAGTACTAGTGTGTGTGTGAATGTTTGTTTGTTCAGTTTATTTGAACATGTACATCCGTTTTTCTAGGTGCTTTAGAGTTTAACAATTAAGTTATGAGTTTAGTCGAACTGTATGGGTTTATATTGAAAGAAAATTAATTATTTTTGGCTTGAGTTCGGTTTTAATTTATTTTTTCAATTAAATTATATTTAGAGATAAATGTGAAGCATGTAGACAAAGAAAATGTTGACTGCGTGGAGGGTTGAACTGACGTTTCGATAGCTCCCGCTAATCTCATCAGAGCTCTTTACCGCTTAGACCACTCGACCAAAGTCGGTGATTTGCAGTCAAAAGTTGAATATCATCTACCTTTAATTTTATTTCATATATTGTCAAATAGTTAAATAGCTGATGTTTCCTTGTAAAAAGCATCCACCTTCATAAGTGGTAAAAGTCAACAAGAACGCTGATGAGACGGTGTAACGGCCTGTCGAAATCAGTAGTACTGATCCATTCTGCTAATCTGGTTTGAATACTCCAACACTCTACTCTTAATAAAAATAATTTGAAGTTACATTAAATCGAATATTGAACTATAAAGCCGAAATAAGAAAACTAATGCTGTTTAGAAAAAAATTTATAAGTGCTTAAGTCCTGAATGTTATAAACGTTAGATTACAACGACTTAAATTTGTTGTTTTTATAGTTTCCGGTGGTCTGATCAACATTTTTCATAACAAGCACCATCTTTGGCATTATCTACGTCATCATTTGTCGCAGTTAGTCATCTATGCTGGTATGTAAGTTTTTGAGGTAAGAAAAGTAGGAAATTATTTTTGTTATTTAACGTAGATGAAATTTCTAAGATTTTATTAAATCTCATGCTGGGCATAATATCTCTTTTTTACTTGAAAAAAATTTTTCTTCACATTATGCCCACAAATCTTAACCAATACTCACTTGGAGATAAACCTAAATTTGCGAAGAAAAAATAATTTTGCAGCTATCAAAACAAACAGTTTTCATTTTTCACTAGAAAATTAATTTGTATTAAAAGATTAATAGAAATTAAATCCAATAAGATTCTTTAAATGTTGCGAAATTATTGTAGCTTCTGTGGAGACATGCTTTGTAAACGGTCTTAGTTTAACGTACAGTGTTTCCCTAGGCATCAGAGCAGAGTCACTGTTACTTTTAAGGCTTTGATACTTCTCCTTCAGCGGCAATTGATTACGATGTTCTGATAATTACATTGCTAATTCTTGACATGAAGCCCGACATTCCCTTCCATACGCTGTTGAAGGTACTAAATGCATAATCGATTTTAGCAATTAGTATGAGATAGCGTGGATCCAAGGACAAAAAATCAATTGAATGGTATTTCATTTTAATTTTAAAATGACAGATTGATACTAACACTAATTGTGATCCCAAGCTTTGTGCATTTTTGCATGCTATTAAAATAACCACTGATCGATAAAATTCCATAAATAAATAAGTTTAGACATAGTTAAATCTTTAGCTACATGATGAACTAACTGGTCACTTTACTTTAAGTTCTTTAATATTTCATATTTGCCAACATTTTCTTTTTTTACACATCTTGTAGTCATGTGAAATTTATTTCAAAGCTTCTTAGAATTTGTAAAGAAAGCAAGTTGTTGTTATATATACACAGGAAAAAAATATATAAGAATTATATTCAATAAAATAATATGTTGTTGAAAAAATACTAATTTCAATAACATTTGTCATTAAGTTAATACAATACTTATTAATACCGCGTATTTTAAAAATTACGCAATAAAAAGTGCTCGATAAAAAAAGTTATTGAAAAATTGCAAGCATTTAATAAACATAGCCATTAAATCAAATACATTTATACTCAATTCGATGTATACATTGGCATACTTTGCAGGGGTAGGTATTTTAAAAAAGTTTTATCTCATTAAAGAATAACTGGGATATGGCGCTGTGGAGTGCATGCTTTACGTCCGAAGAGCATTTTTTTATTTATTTATATTTGTTAAGTAAATTTTAAATACATTTTTTATAAAAATTCTTCCAAGTTTTAATAAAAATCATAATTAATTTGAAATAAAATGTATTGAAAAAATTATCATTTATTGATAAAATGTTTTATTCAGTCAAATATTTCGATTAATTGAATACTGTGATAATTGAATACTGGGATTTTTGTTATCAAAAACGAAATTTATTTTTTCTGCGTACGTATATAAAAAAACTGCTACAAGCGAGCAAAACAGGAAATAAGAATATTTGTAATCCCTAACTTCCTCAGGTTGGCAAATGCATAAGGTTTTCCACGCCAACGATTGGCTGCTTCATTGCATTAAAGAAAATTTTGCTTTACATAAAAAAAATAATTTCTTGATTTTAATTAACAGGTGCCAGCTTTAAAAACATCTACAAGAAATCTTAACTGCAATTATAGTTGCAAGATAAAATTGCTATACCCAGCAAAAACTTTTGTGATTTTTGTAATCACTAGTAATTTATTAATGGGCTACAAAGTAATGAGTGGTATTTATTTATCTTATTACTATGCTTCAAATTAGAACTACAACTTAGTTTTTAATGAAATTATTACGTATTTTGCTCATTATCTGAAAGTAGTTCCAATTTGGTGATATGTATTAATAAAATAAGTAGACAACCACTTTTTAAGTCAACATGTGTTTGTATATGAAAACTTATTTTTGTCGCTTAAACATATAAGTCAACAATAGCTGAGTGGGCAAAGTTCTTGTCTTCAAATCTGAACGACCACAGGTTTATATCCCTGATGGTTCAAAAAAATAAAAGATAAAAAAATCGAGTAAATATAAATAATATATAATGCTTGTAAAATTTTTTTAAATTTTAATATGTTTATTTGACCAGTTATTTTTTAGCTTCAAGTAAGCCAAAAAATAACTAGTTAATTGATGTGAGAATGTAAATACATTTGTAAGTGATACCCATTATTTTGTGGACTTTCAAACAAAAACAAGTAGTTATCGAGTCAAATTGTAAGTAGTTATGACTTAAGTGCTTATATACTTTTTTGCCTACCAGTAAGCAAAGTTATTTCTGGGTAACAACAAAAGTTTTTTAATGCATCGTAATATATGGGTATTACATGTCATATGGTGCAATGTCAAAATCTTATTCTGTGGTCAGACAATGCAAATCTTATTGATAAGATTCTGGTGTGCTAGCCGCACGAGGGAAGAGATAATGGGTACTTAGTTTCGTAAAGAGCCCACATATGTATGTGGGTGGGTATACATTCAGAAATAAGACTTGATTTGTATGAACGCCAAAAATCTTGAAAGAAGAAATGTAAGATGCTGAGTTTTTTCTTGTTCCTTGGAATAATGTTACGACGATAACAATGGGGATTTTTTCGATAAAACCAGGTTAACATCAACTTATATAGCTGTGATGGATTCAATTTTCGTATGAAAATTTCTCAACAAGTTTGTATAAGGGTGATGATTATCATTTCAAATGCTTTTTTCGTTAAATATATCATAAAATAAACGCATAAATTTTCAAATGAAAACTGCTTTAGTATGATTTAATATATGGGGCATTATCTTTGAAGCGGACAACCCAAACAATTTTTTTGCTGAAATTCCTTTATATTTAGCATAACAATATTTCTAGTAGGTATAAATGTGTACGCTAAATGTTTTTTTATGATGTTTATTTGTTTATTTTTCGAGCTAAAAAAATAAAACAACTTAATAAAAATTTTTGTGTTTTATAGGAAATCGTCTGGTCTTTTCAAAATAATATTTAATTTAAAAAAAAAATGTTCATGATCAATCAAAACCGGAAATAAACAATCGAAATTATAATTTTTCTAACTTCGAACCTTTTTTTTTATTTTTACCAAAATTAGCCTAGGGTGTCATTATTATACCGTAAAAGTTTGATAAAAGAATATCCATAAGTTTAAAAGTATGCGAATTTCTTTACAATGACCAAAAGGTGAGGTTCATACCTTTTGGTCATTGTTATAGAGACCCGGTATAAGATATCATGTAAACCTTACATTTAATGTATTAGGTATGTTCGCAGTTTTTATGTAAAACTAAACGAGAAATAATTTATTGCAACATGTTAACCCTCTAACGCTTCGCTGTTTGGGTCTTTTTTGACCCTTTCTTAAAAAGGGGCCTAAAACTCCCCTTCAGCGGCGAAATAGCGGGCTAAAATATCCTAAATTCCACATGAAATTTTACTATCAGTCTTTAAAGAGAATAAATTTTGAAACTCAACTGGAAGGCCAGAAATCAGTAAAAACTTAAAATGTGCTAAAAGGTTCATTTCGTATTTATTCATAATTAGTTTTTAGCGATTTCTGGCCTTGCAGTTGAATTTAGAAATTTATTATTTTCAAAGACTTATAATAAAAGTTTATAAAAAAAATTTTTTTGTAAGTTATTTAAGCCCGCTACTTTGCCGCTGAGGGGAGTTTTTTGTCCCTTTTTTAAGAAATAGTCAAAAAAGATTCATATAGGGAAGCGCTAGAGGGTCGAAATGTTCCATTAAATTATTTATTGTGGAGTTCTACATAAAAATTGTGAACCCTAATACATTAAACGTAAGGTTTACACGATATCTTATACCGATTCTCTATAACAATGACCAAAAGGTGGGGTTCATGTAAAGAAATTTGCATAACTTTTAAACTTATCAAACTTTTACACTATAATGAGGACACCCTAGGTTAATTTTAAAAAAATTTTAATTTCAATTAGTCATTTCCAATTTTATTCGTGAAAAAATTTTCTCTTTTTATATTAAAAGTTTGAAAAAAAATCTGTCACTTATTTTAAAAGGTGCTGCCAGTTTAAAAAAAATCACCGTGTAATTATCTTTCTATTTCTGTGACTACAAATCTTCACTTTTCTTATTTTTTTCTCCTATATCATTGTCAGATATCCTTCTGTAAATGGCAGTTAAAAATTCATACTGCAGTGGCCAGATTTTCGAAGAAAATCTTACATTTTGCCAAACGACGTACTTAAAATTACTACTACTCCCAAGTGACATCAAAAGTTGACGCGTTTAGCACGAATTCCAAAATGGTATAATACTTAGTCGATTTATTTTTCAAACTGCGAAAAAAATGTTTTTTCTAACAAAAATGCCTATCATACCACGTAAAATTTGGTTGATAAACAGGCCGGTTTCGGCTATATGCCATCTTCAGTGTGCTATTGAATACTAAATCTTAAAATATATAGCCGAAACCGGTGTGTTTATCAATCAAATTTTACGTGGGATGATAGAAAATCGAAAAATTAATTTTCATGGCAAACTTGTTTTATTCGTGTATTTAAAACCTCCAATTTCTAGAGAGATTTATTAGAAAAAATGCACATTCCTCATTATAAATTAAGATACAATAAAAAGTAACACTAACTAATATTTTCCCTACGGTAAATGGAACTGGCACAAAACAAGTCACGTGACCGGTCCCTAGGTGGTAGGGAGCAGTCCGAGTTCTAACACTTCCTATGAAGCGGACCAGCCACTTTTGCATGAGGATGGCCTAGGATGGGGTCAATTGATACTCTGTATGCACCTTGTAACTTGTCTCTGAACTATCTCATGGAGTCCTAATCGGTGTAGAATAATATAGATTATATCTAAATATTATTCCAAAATTCAGCTGTAATTATCGACTAATTTATTTTTGTATTGCTACAAATCCAATTAGAAATTGTATTTCATTTTTAAGCGGTGTCTTTGATAAGATTCGAACCGACAACCTCCGGCATGACAGGCTAGTACACTACCCACTCGACCACAGGGGAACTTATATTTCAATGTTATAAATACCAGTTAAGCTCTCATTGAAGGGAGACAATTAATATTATATAGATGCTATGTGATAGACCTTAGATCCAGGTTCATCGAATTTGTTCAGTGCCGTTTCCTACAATACTAGCCGGAGTACCAACTAAGTTGACTGAAAATTGTTAATATGTGACAATTTACACAACATGTCTTTTTTCATCATTCACTACTCCTTATTTTTGGTACCAGTCTCATTTTCTCAAGTCATAGGACGAGTACTTTTGGATCATTTGTCACCAAATTTTCCGCAGGGTTATTACAGCTGAACAAATAAATAAATCCAGTTAAATTTCAATCAACGAAATGTCTGATTACAAAAATATTTTCAAAAAAGCCGCAAAATGACTTGTGTAATAAAAAATAATAATCTTATTAAGTGTACAATACTAGCAGTATTATACTGCATACATTGTATCTACTTATAGCATGCTTTTCCTACGAAGTACGAACTTTTATGCTTAAATTAAAACCACATTAATTTGTGCCATAAACATGGCAACAATAAAACGTCAAGTTTTGGTACCAATAACATCTAAAATTTGCAACAACATAATGATATCAGCAATAAAGAACATCAAACTAAAACCACTAAATAGCTGGTAACATGTAACTTTTAAAGTGAACATGGCTTACTACAAAGCAGCCATATGTTTCAGGCCAAGCAATAGATACCTTTGAATACCATTCGACAAAATACACACCCCTCCTCTTACATTTGCGAGAGGAAAACTGTTATTATTTTTAACAAGAGCTATAATAAGCCAGAAGAAATAGTAAAAAAGCATTATATACAATCATAAGACGAACTTTGTTGAATAGCGCATACCAAATTCGAATGAATGTTCTAGGCGAAATCTTAGGGGTACTGATTTCGGCATTGTACAGAACCCATACATACCTATGTACATATTTATTTATCTCAGATGTGAACTTGGTATGCTTTTACCTACATCAAGCAAAGATAAAGCTATTAGGTCAACTGTCTTTTCCGATATTCTAGTTCTGATAATTTTAGAACGGCTAACAATGTTTTCGCTCTAGATTTAGTGGTTTTTAATCGCTCAAAAGTGCATATTTTTCATTAATGAAGAGATTCTGGTAGATACCCTAAAGCCATGATCACCTGCCAGTGGTCCCACAAATTTTCGGAGAAAAATCTTAATCCTTCGAAAAAACATCTGCAGTTTAGAAAAAAATCTTCAATAAAAATCATTCTCCTTATGTGTAATAAAAATAGAATGCATGTGTGCTAATTATGATAAAGTTACTACACATATACGTAAGTACAAATATTTTGATTCCCACTATGTACACATATGGGTGACACTCAGTAAATTGTTGTTTGAATACGAACCATGATTAATTTATGAAATGTTTTTCAATATAATACTATTAAATAAAGTTCACAAAACTTTTCACTTTTTATGCTGTTATTATAGTGTATATTGTTAAGGCAATTTCAATAATTAAACTGAGTAAGGAAGCATAACGCTCAATACACAAAACTGCGGACATCAACCGTTTTAAGAAATATATATAATTTCTACTATTTTTCAAAAATTGTATGTGTGAAATAAAAAAATCAATATAAATATTCTGAAACCGTTATAAATTTAATCTCGTTTGCAAAAGATCTTTCTTAATGTATGAAAATCAATAGTATGCATTACGGCCACGTCATTTTATATGAAAAAAAATTATGTATTTTCTTCATTTGGCGATTTCTGGGGTTTTGACGAAATTTTTAGATTTTAAGATTTTTTTAGTTTTGACGCTTTTTTCGTTTTTGTGATTTTTTAGTTTTTGACGTTTTTTTTTCGGTTTTGTTGGTTTTTTCGGTTTTTGGCGATTTTTCTAGATTTGGCGATTTTTTCCGATTTTTTGGCGATATTTTACTTTAAGTGACTTATTCGACATTTTTAGCTTTTGACGATATTTATAGTTTTGTTTGAGAATATACGGCTAAATTTCAAAATTATACAACCTGATAGAATACCCTTTAATTTTTTTTTTTGTTATTTTAGCATTCGCTACTAGTGCATTTAAAATGCTGCACCAACTGTGAAAATTTCAGGAGCTTGGCTCTTACGGTTTCCAAGATACAGCTAACTTTCGAAATTACATTAACTGAAAGATTAACCTTTAATTTTTAATTTTGTGTAAATTTCAGTATTAGTTGGTATAGTCTGTATAATATTACACTAAATTTGAAGATTTCAAGTGTTCATTTATAAGTATCTGTATATTACATTATGGCTCAGAAGATATAGCTAAATTCCAAAACCTGATAGAATACCCTTTAATTTTATATTGTTTTTTTAGTATTCGCTACTATTGCTTGTGAAATTCTGCACCAGCTGTGAACATTTCAAGAGTTTGCCTCTTACGGTATCCAAGATATAGCTAATTGTCAAATTACATAGTCAAAATTACATTATCTGATAGAATACCGTTTCATTTTTTTTTTTAATTTCAGTGTTATTTGGTGTAGTCTATATATTAATACACTAACTTTGAAAACTTCTAGTGTCTATATATAACTTTCTGTAAATAATAATAGGATTTCAACATATTTCGATGCCGGCTTTAAAACACGCTTTAATTTTTAACTGTCATATATTTCTTGTTATAGCGGCCATAGTTATACATATACTGTAAAATCTTCAAGTTCGCAACTATTACGGTTATCGAGAAAACAGCTTGTGACAAATAGACAGACAGACAGACGGACGGACGTACGGGCAGCGTATCGAAAACAACAGGGCTCATTAAGCTTTTGGTATACGGAACCCTAAAAATGAAGAAGTTTCAAAGCGAAATGACCCGTAATAAATATATGTATTGAAAAAATTATGAATTTTTTGAAAATTCATAAAAAAATCAAGTTTTTGTCTTAAGTCTTTTGTTTTGTGAAAGGTAGCATGTAAAGCAAAAGAACTTGGCTGATCGCCACAGTTTTTCAAACGGGATTTTTTTAATATAATAATATTATATTTTATGTCAGCCATGTCACAGATTCCGTTCGGAATGGTTTTGATTCCGTAGTTGTCACTCCGAAAAAGTAAATTTTTGGTGCTTTAGATTCCGTTTATTTTGTATTTCGTTTTTAAAATGATAAAGTTTTTATACCTTGAGGAGTTTGTATACTCTTGTTTTTAGATGCAAAGCTCACGTTAAGATTTTTATTAACACGCAAAGCTCATGACCAAATATTTATTTGGCGCTCCCAAAAGTATGCACGTTTTTTTTTTTTATTCACTGCAAATGAAGTCAGTAGAAAAGTGTTTTACAATTCCACTTTGAAATTTAAAAGTGATTTGATTACGAAGAAAATTTTCGTTTTTCGTTTTCTGAAGAAGCAACTTACGGATTTGAAACCACTTCCGATCGGAATGGTATTCTGTGACATGGCTGTATATGACATTTGCTTTATACATATATGGATGATTCTCATTTCAAATGCGTCTTACGTGTACGTTGAAAGTATAGTAAAACATTGCATAAAATAAACGCATACAATTTAAAATGGAAACTGCTTTAGCACGGCTTAAGGGCGTTTCAGACTATAATACAAGTATTAACACTTTTGAGGAAAATGAAACTCTGGCATGATAAAATTTAAAATTTTCAAAAAATAATTAGATGAGGGAAGCATTTTCTTCAAAACTATTAATACTTGTATTATAGTCTGAAATGGCCTTTAATGGACTATAAATAAATTTACGTAAGCTTGTTTTGTGTAAGACAATTCATTATGTATTAAAAACGAAGAACGAAAATACTGTTTATATTCTCTTTATACAAAATGGCGTGTACGTAACGCATGCTATTGATTGATTTTCAGCATTAAGAAACTATGAATTTTTCCAAAACCGAGATTAAATTTATAACGGGTTTAGAGTATTTGCATTTGATTCTCTTATTTCACACATAAAATTTTTGAAAAATAATAGAAATTTTAATTTTTTTTTAATTGTTGTTGTCCGCAGTCTCGTGTGTTGCGCGCTACGCTTTTTTAGTAGGATTCATTCATTAATCAGTTTAATTATTGAAATTGCACTAACAACAGATACCAAAATAACAGTGTAGATTTTTACTTCTATATATTTAAAAGTTTTGTAAACTTTGTTAAATAGTATTATATTGCAAAACATTTTATTAATCAATCATAGTTTGTATCCAAAAAAATGTGTTGATTGTTATCCATTTTTTTTTAATTTAATTTAAATTTTTTGTTCGTCGAAGATTATACATCTGAATTGTTTTAAATTCAAAATATAGTGTGTTCTTAAAAAAAATATTGAATTCGTATAAAAATGTATAAAACATAAAGAAAAATATATAATAAAACTGCAGCCTACGCGATATATAGTTATACAATTATGCTTAGGTCGTCTAGTGATTATCAGCTAATTTCTCCTTCTTAAGGACTCACAATTTCGCTTTGTCAGCTAATCAGCCATGTCACAGAATACCATTCCGATCGGAAGTGGTTTCTATTCCGTAAGTTGCTTCTTCAGAAAACGAAAATTGAAAATTTTCTTCGTAATCAAGCCACTTTTAAATTTCAAAGTGGAATTGAAAAACACTTTCCTACAGACTTCATTTGCAGTAAATATTAAAAAACGTGCATACTTTTAGGACCGTCAAATATATATTTGGTCATGAGCTTTCCATGTTAATAAAAAGCTTAAAGTTAACATTACATCTAAAAAAAAGAGAAAACAAACGCCTCAAGGTATAAAAACTTTATCATTGTAAAAACGAAATACAAAATAAACGGATTCTAAAGCACCAAAAATGTACGTTTTCGGAATGACAACTACGGAATCAAAACCAATCCGAACGGAATCGGTGACAGGGCTGATTATTTCGCATAAAGTCTCAAAATTTGTAGATGCATTTCATATGTTTTTCACAAAATAAACAGAGTACTACTTCTGCAACAATTTTTCATGGGCAATTCGTGTAAATTTTTTTATATGGACTTTTGACAGCAATTCGCTTGAATAGAGTAACATGTTTAAAAACAAACAAAAAAACTATAATAATCGCAGGACGAAATTAAAAGTTATTAGCACTTTTTCAATTTTAACTTGGGTTCTCACGAAAAAATAAAAAATTGGTATATTTTAAAACAATTCTTTACAAACATTTAAACATGAACAAAAGGAAAGCTAACTCTTCTTTCAAATAAGACTTATTTTAATAACAATCGATCTGTCAAAAGTTATGTCAATTTCTAATAGTATTTTTGGTGCAAAATACGACCTACCTAATACATTATTCGAAAATATAACCCACAGTGCGAAAGAACAAAATATTTTCAAAAGAAAACTAGAAATTTGTAAACAGATAATGTTGCTTATACCGTTTCTATCCTTCAGCTGCTGGAATATTTCATCTTTCTGTCTTTCTACTGACCGAATTAAAGCTTTACAAAGTAAACTTTCATGGTGCGAAAGTGGTGTAAGGGGCCATTCACATATTACGTAACGCTCAAGGGGGGTGTTAAAGATTTGTTACGGATTAAAAACATTATACTAAAAATTTTGTGAAAAACGTTACGAAGGGGGATAAAACCTCCGAAAATAGCGTTACGTAATATGTGAAAAGGTCCTAAGCAACTAAATCTCAAAAAATCTTGATTTTGAGTAAAAAATCTTCAAATCTTATTTTGGCTAAAAAATATTTAAAATTATGGTAAAATATTCATTCTGGCATCGCTGGAAACTGCCAAAAAATTTGGAAATATCGTCAATTGACATTATTTCCTTCCACATTATTGCATGTCATCCTTTTGTAATGTATATATGTACTTACAATTGAATTTAATTTTGTGCATCACTGCAACAAAAGATCATTTATTCTATAGTTATTCATAATTAGCTAAGACAATTATATTAATATGCCCAACTTTTTCGCAATTATTTAAACAACTACACGTAATATGTTAATATATACAACTTCACGATTTATACCTCATCATATTCTTTGAATCATATTTATCTTTAATTTTGCTTAAAGTATTTTTAATTTTTTTTTATAGCCCATCTTTTAAATCACTAGGATTCCTAAAATGAAATAAAATGCAAGGAATTCTTATTCGTTTCGACATATTTGGTCACTGAAATATTATAAAAGTAAAGCAGCAATTTGCTAAAGCTAGACGATAGTCATAAAAAAGACCTAACTAAGCAAATGTACTAGAGACAATCATCACTAAATATCATCGTATTGCTTACTGCGGTATTCGCCATCATCTTTGCCACTGCCAACAAAGTAGTCTAAGGTATCAAATAAAATTTTGAAAATATTTTAATTGTTTCTTATAGAAATTGTAATCAAAAAAAATTAAGAAGAACAATATTGGATTCACGTTATCGTGAAAATTCCTCTAGGCCAGCAGTGAGGTCGAAGCAAATTGTTTGTTAAAGAAATTGAAGACCACCGACCGCTATGTTTAAATGCACGTACAGTTAATCTTATATTGTTTGTAGATGAATTTTACATACAACTTCGTTTAAATCCAATGTTTTATTTTCAATAGTAGTTAACTCAATGGCTTTTAACCGTAAATGGCTTTCGCGTTTAATTACATACGTATATTATTAGTTTTTATTTTCATTGAAAATCTTATTAAATTTTATTAATTTTGGTTCAATACCACTTAAAATTTCATTCATGGCAGTTGTTAATATATGAATGTCATAAAATATGATTACTAGGGTGGCAATGGCATTTATGGGACTTATTTTTTTACAATTTAAACGAAACCTGCGTCTGTTTTTATGGCATTTTTTTTAAGAGAAGTAACACAATCAGGCAATTAATGCCTACCAGTTAATTAATTAATGTGTTACCTTCTTTGGGAAAGGGATAGCGTAGAGATAACAGGTGGTGAAGTGGGAAAGAGATAAAAAGCTTAACTAATTTACAACTCTGCTATTGCTCGTTTTTTTTAGAGCAGTGTTGCAAGCCCCTCTGGTGGCAAGTAGAGGCATTGAGTTGTTCTTAAACTGTACAGCCATTTTATTAGTTCTTTTACTTCGCCGACGGTTCTGCTACAATACCGACGAAGGAGGGTTCAGTAAAGTGCATTAGGATATGTTAGTATTAATCGCTGCCGGCACTGATAATGTAATCAGTGCTATGCCTTCACCACTTTAACAGTCCAACAACAATCAACACAATAACACACCAATGAACATGAGAAAAATGCATGACGTTGTTGGCTTGCCAGAAACTAGTGTTGAACTCAAGACCTCAGGGTTTGTAGTCAAACGCGCTCTGAGTATTTAGGGTTGGCTGAGTAGCATAATTACAAGGCGCGCCCAAGGTGAATTAATTTTATCAGGTGGTGTTGATTCTAAAACAACTACAACATTACAATAACATTTGACATCTCAGCCCCTATGTCAACGTATTCAAATTTTGACATCCGAGCATCTAATTTGCGGAAAAAAAGTAGAACAGCTGTGCTTATGATATCACCTGTATAAATCCACCTTGGGCGCGCCCATCTGAGGTGAGGTGGAATTTTTTTTTAATTTTACACAGAAAAAAGTATACCACAGTTTCAATTACAAAAACTTCAAATCCAATGAATTTCGTTGTTGAAGTTCAACCTACATGATGAAACAGAACTCCGGCGCAACGTGTTTTTCCATACAAATTGACATTTTCAATACGTCGACTCTAGCAGTTGTGAAATAGAATTTATTTTATTTTGAGAATGTCTTTTCATTTGCTTTTGCTTTAAAACTCTCACTCTCACAAAAAAGCTATCATATATTAATAAATGTTCATTATTTTTTTTTAACAAAACTTTTGATTTGAGTGAAGGAAATAAAAATGAAAAGGAAACAATAAAATTTTAATAAAATTATTGAGAAAATTATCGCTTTGGCAGTGGTTTTTATTATGGGGTTTGTTTCTTTCTGACTTTGTTTCTTTGTGATTTTCGGTCGACGTTACAGTCTTGTTCTGTTTCATCACTACGACGGAAATTGTACATTCAAGTACTAAAACTTAAACTTGTAAAATTTGTTTGAAAATGTTGGGGTTGATCAGTATATTAATTAAAAGTTTTTTAGGAAAGAAATAATATGCCGTTTCAATTACGAAAACTTCAGATTCAATTAATTGTGTTGTTGAAGTTCAACCTACACAGTAAAAACTAAAACACGATTTCAATTACGAAAGCTGCAGATTTAATTAATTGTGTTGTTGAAGTTCAACCAACGAAGAAAATTGTATATTCAATCACCGAAATTCAAATTTTCAATTACTCGAAATTTATAAAATTTGGTAGAAAATTTCGTTTTTGATCACATTCAATTACGAAATTAATTGAAACTAGTTTTAATTTCTGATCAAGTGTATTAATTGAAAATTTTTTAGGAATAATTTTTTCTGTGTATGGCAAAAATTTTATATTAAATTACAAAAATTCAAACTTTTAATTACTCAAAATTTGTGAAAATTAGTAGAAAGTTTTAATTTTGATCACATGAGCTTCAATTACAAAATTAGTTCGAATTAGTTTAAATTTTTGATTAAATGTATTAATTGAAAATTTTTAGCGATAATTTTTTTTTTGTGTACACAGAAAAAATTATTCATAAAAAATGTTCAATTAATACACTTGATCAGAAACTAAACCTATTTTCAATTAATTTCGTAATTGAATGTGATCAAAAACAACATTTGCTAACAAATTTACAAATTTTGAGCAATTAAAAATTTGAATTTCAATGATTAAATATACAATTTTTGTCGTTGGTTGAACTTCAACAACACAATAAATTAATTAATCTGCAGTTTTCGTAATTGAAATCGTATTTTAGTTTTTTCTGTGTACACAGAATGCTTAAAATGCAAAAAATTAAGCAAAAATTTAAAAATAGTTTCAATTAACTGTGTAGTTGAATCAAAATTCTCCAACAAACTTAGAGTAATTGAAATTTCGAATTTCAGTGATTGAATATACAACTTTCGTCGTAGGTGAAGCTTTAACAGCACGATTAATTGAATCTGCAGTTTTCGCAATAGAAATTGTATTTTAGTTCTTTGTTTTGTGTGGGACTAATAATTTTTTGAGTTTCTGGACTATTCCCAGCAAAAGATTTGCTTACTGGTAGGCAAAAACGTATAGGAGGATTTAAATCGTAACTACTAACAATTTGGCTCGATAACAACTTATTTTTGTTTGAGAAGCCCAAAAAATAACGACTACCCCTAATAAATGTATTTACATTGTCACAGCAATTAACTAGTTATTATTGAGCTTACTTGAAGCTAAAAAATAAGTAGTCAAATAAACAAATACAAATTTAAAAAAATGTATACACATTATATTTAATTTATATAAATATTTAAAAAAAAAATTTACCCAGCTGGGATGCGAACCTGCTCTCGTTCAGATTTGAAGTCAAATGTTTTACCCACTCAGCTATTCTTGACTTATAAGTTTAACGGCCATTATTACAGCTAGGCAATAGTTAAAGGCAGGATTTTGTCGGACAAATAAGAGATTTACCTTTATTAAAACTTTACTTTAAATGAAAGTGAGCGATAAGTTAAAGTCAGGTGCATTCTTCCTGACAGGTTAAAGTAAATTTGTAATAATGACAAACTGTTTATCCGTCCGACAAAAGCCTGCTTTTAGCTATTGTCAAGTTGTAATAATGGCCATAAGTAATAAAAATTAGTTTTCATATGCAAACACATGTTGACTTTAAAAGTGATTGTCTACTTATTTTATTAATACAGAACAACGAATTATAACTATTTTCAGATAATGAAAAAAACATGTACTAATCTTATTAAAAACTAAGTTGTGGCTCTAATTTGAATAATAGTAATAAGATAAATAAGTACCACTCATTATTTTGTGACCTATTAATAAACCACTACCGACTACAAAAATTACAAAAGTTTTTGCTGGGCTATTTTGTGATTGTTGATTAAAATATTTAATTTGTGAAAATGCGTCATTTTGACCACAGCAACATGACAAAATTATTTCGAAGAGCATTTAAAAATAGCTGAAACGGCAAACTTGTTAATTTTAAATATTGATATAAAATTTGTTAAGTGTGAGCTTTAACCTCTTGGATTTGGGTCACATTTTTATTGCGTGCATTATTACAATTTTTATAGTTTTATTATTTTACTAAAATTTTTAATTTTTTTTCATTGCCACCCTAATGAATACATTTTGTCATCTAACGATCGTTCCTATAATCATGACGAATAATTTTTGAAAACTCCTTGTATTGGGCCGTTTCTTTACATCACTTGCAATTACTTAGAAGACATGTTGTTTTGATTTCAGTGACAAACAATTGTTGTTACACTAAATTTGCATTAGGCTTTTAAGTTGAAGACAAAAAGCAATTACATGGTAAATTTATTGAAATTGGTTTGTCAACATATTTGTTGGGAAATAAATTGAATAGATTTAGACACCTACTCAAGCTGAAAAGAACCTTTAAGTGCCAAAAAGTTAAGAGGTAAAATAAATATAAAGATTTAATGAAATTTACTTTGGATTTGAATTTGTACAAGAGTACAGGACAACACAAATTCGCATATATTTTTGTGTAGTCCGTACCACTACTTTTTTATGATCTAGTCAATATTAATATTTTAGTCATGGCTAAATATACAGGAAATTCCTGTGCCAGTGAGAGAACAAAATGCTGGTCGTCTGGGCGTCAGAATTATCCAAATATTTTGATTCAATACTTTTCAGATTTGTTACGGATTGCGAAATAATATAATCTCCACTTTTTTCGTGTGGAATTTACAACAAACACATTCGGATTTTCTAAAAACGTACAAAATTGCAGCATACTTTCAAGGGGTAGTTATGATTGGTTGCCTACAGATAATATTGGACTACGCTTCTAGTTAACCGACAAGTGTTTGCGTTTGAGCGAATGCAATCGTTAAAACACGAACACTTGAGTGCTCCATCGAATGCAGACATGGACCATATCATTTGCAAAAAAGAGCTTGTAGTTAAGCGACAACTGCTCGTGTTTTAACAATTTCAACACGGACACTTAAGTGCTCCATCAAGTGGTGACATGGAGTAGTTTGGAGAGTACTCCGATGTAGTCAAAGTTGGGTTATATGGTCCAGTCCTAGGACATCGTAATGTTAAATCAATTATGTTTTCTCCATACATTTGGGTTATGTTTGGACTAGTCCTAGTCCTCTATAGAGTATACTTTACATGCGTTTATGGACTAGTCGCGTTATCTGCAGGATTAGGCCACACCAACAAAAGAAAAACGTTATTGTCTTTCAAGTCAAAAACACTTGCTTGATGCTAACCCACACCAAAAAAATACGTCCTATCAAATTTTTGTCTTAAAAGACAACCGGTAATCAGGCAGCAATGCGACTATTTTTTTCGTTTTTCTGCCTTATCTTAATTGGTGTGGGTTACATTATATGAAAGCACGCAATTGTGTGCATCGAGGTTCGTTTCAGTCTGTTTTGTCTTGCTCTGTGTGGGTATGTTGTATCAAACCACATGTATTTTCTGCAATCAACGTTTTTGCGCAGTAAAGCTGAAAGTCCATAACACGCGTTACACGCTTTTTGGCGTCATATGCGGCTGTCAAAAAGTTGAATCAGTGTAGTTGTACGTATCAAGTTACAGAGCATGACGCCTTAGCGTGTCCAACGCGAAAATTAGGTCTACTTTCTACTTTTGTAAGCGTCATCAGCAGCGTGCTAACAGGTTAGCTGTTTTTTATAGAAATTGATATTTTATTTTCATCGATGATTATGTTTGTATAGTGTACTATTTTGCTCTTGTAATACAGTTTTAAAATATTTGCGATCATAAAATAACAAAAAACAAACTTCTGTGTAAAAAGCGTGGCATGTAACTTTTAACGCTGAAAAGCATGGAATGCGTAAAACATGTGAAAGCGTTGACGCGAAAACGCGTGTAATGGACTTTCAGCTTAAGTCAAAGAGACAGTATTGCGGTTGTTTTGTTTGGTGTGGGTTGTCTCATAAGAACTATTGTGCTGTTGTCGTATTAGGCAAAAACAAGTTTGGTGTTATATTGGTGTGGGTTCAACCTTATTTTTCATATTTTTCTCATGAAAAACTCAATGTTGATCAACATTTTTTGCAAACTTGAACCGAGTACTAAGCTTTAGGGGATAGTACTCCTTGGCATTTTTCTTACTGCAGAATGTAATCATCTAAATTTTTAAAAAGCGTAGTAGCTTAAAAACTTCTTATTTTGGAAATAAAACGGAGCTTGTGAAGTAATCGAAACTAAATTGTAAACAAGCAGAACTAAAGTATTTTTGAATTGACTATGCTTTACATGTGTTCAAGGCGTGTTTGAAAAATATTACTTTAGAATGAACTAAATTAGGCGCAATAACGGCCATTGAACATCATATAGGAATAATAAAAATATAACCGAACTCGAGGAGGCCGCCTGCTTCGCGCGCTTAAAGCTCGGTCTATGATTATAAGGTGTCTGTAAAATATAATAATATAGCGTTCTTTACATATTGTTTTAAGTTCCCGCTACACAAAATAAACAGTGCTACCAACGTTAAAAAAACAAAAAGATCTTTGTTATTTTCTACAAACATTTATATTAGTAAAATTGGGTATATTTTTGCTTTTCCTATTTTAACTTAGAAATGAGATATTTAATCGCAGTAAAAAGTACTCTAAGTTTGAATCAAAAGTACCTCCATACCAAATTTCATGAAAATGCGTTCAGTGGTTTTTGCGTGAAGCGTGTTCGAACAGACAGAAAAAAATTACAAAATTTGGCATTTTGTTCTCTACATCGATTACTGTTTACGCCACCATAAAATTAAAAAAAAAATATTACATACACAGAAAAAAAGATTTATAAATGCAATTATTTTACTTGTAAATACAATTAAAACTTTTGTTAAAATGGCACCTACAACGATTTTTGTAAATACAAACACGGCATTTGTGATATTAGAAAATAAAATTAACTCGATTATTTTCAATTAAAATTATTGTGTTATTCACAATTGAGGTGTTAACAAAAAAAAAATATTTTTAATAAACTGGGCTCTCAAAAAACGTTATGTTTTACAAAATATATTTTCAATTAAATATATCAACAAATAATTTGTTGACTCCCGTAGCGTTCTGGCTAGTGTGCCAGGCTATTACCCTGAAGGTTACAGGTTCGACTCTTGCTAAGTGCTTTTCTGCAAAAACCCCCAAAAAATATTCTTATTTTAATATTTTTGATAGATTTTAAAATTATATCATTTGAAATTATTGTTATATTAACGATGCGATTTGTTAAATTTTTTAACCAAATTCTATTATTTATTATCATACATAATTGTTATATCTGCGAAAGAACCAAATGTCTTTGGCTGCAATCGAACCGGCGACCTCTGGACTAATAGACTGGCGTACTTACTTCTCAGCTACAGAGCAACTCGTTAATAAATAAGTAAATAATAAATACAACCAAAATGTGATTTCTTATATTTCTTCTACGTGTGTGCATTCCGTTATGAAATAATTTAACAAACCATTTTATTAAGTAATATCTTTGGTTAGAAAAATTTTAATTTGTATATCAACAACGATGATTGTTGAATTTTTCACAAGTGTTTTTATTAAAAATATTTACAAAAACTGTTGGATTTTTGCGCCATACTTAACAAAAAACTCAATTACCTCAGTTTGTTCAAAAAATGTTCTGTGTTTGTTGTATCAACATCCTAATTTGTTATATTTTTAAATTTAAATTAAATATTAATGACTTGATTTGTTAGTGGCTGTTTGATGATATTTTTTCTGTGTACACAGAAAAAAAAATAGACAAGAATTATATTCAATAAAACCATGTTATTAAAAAAATTATGAATTTCAATAACATTTATCTTTAACATAATAAAATATTTCGTTGTAAGTATTTCTTTTCCATGCCGGTTATTTCTTTTCTTTTTATACATAAGTACTTAAAACAAGTTGTATCCCATAAAAAAATAAATGGGATATGGCTCAGCTATAGAGAGTATGCTTTACGTCCGGAAAGCCCGGGTTCGTATTCCAGCCATGTCAACATTTTTTTAATTTATATATATATTTATTTTGAAATAATTTTGTTATCAATATCGGGGAATTCTTTATCACAGGAAATTTGAAAAAAAAATTATTGAATACCGGGATTTTTGTTATCAAAAACGAAACTTATTTTTTTCTGTGTATTCAGACGGGCCCCTTTTATAGTTTTATTATATGTATAGATATAGATTTAATGGTCCCATTGTATTTGCATGCTAACAAAAATGCATACTTATTAAAATTCAAGTCTTCAGTGTTTTTCTTTTTTTTAAAGTACCTCAAAATAAATCACCACTTACACAAGTTTTTTTTTTATATCTTGGCTGCATGTGCATGTGAAAATTCTTGCCTTAGCTTTTACTTGGCCTTGAATTAACATAAAGGAAACATTTAATATAATTTGGCAAAGTTGCTGTTGCTTTCGCATGACCAGCAGGTGTAAGCCATGGATTGCAAAAGCTAAGAAAAGCAAAGCTACCAATTTTATTTACCTAATACAAAAATATTTAAATTTTCAAGTTGCATTTGATTGTTAAATGGTGTTTTTTTCGCGCATTGGACACACATGAGGATTTGTTAACCTTATTGATCGTTTATTACCTTATAAATCTTATTTAATATTACGTGATTCAAAAGGTTGTTATGAACCTAACTAAAGAAAATATTATTGTATGCATAAAACGTGATATTTAGAAAAATAAATTCATTTTAAATATGTTAAAAATGGATCAATTTAAATAAGTCACGTTTATTGAGCAATTAAATTGGATAAACAAAGTAATACGCCAGTTTTGCAATAACAAGGATGATGATGTTTGAGCATGTGAAGTTTTATTTAAATTTAAAGGATTTTGTTAAGTGGATAGATATGAAATTATTTTTATTATTTTTTTAAATTTATACTTGGAAGTAGTGCATCCACCTATCATCAAGCTTCTAAATTTCTTAAACTATAACAAGAAAAAAGAAAGCACGCATACACAAAAATATTGAAAATTCACAATATTTTGCAAAAACAATTCCGAAAATTCACTATTTAAAACATGCAAAAATGGAGGAAAGCTGATACTCATATTTCACGATCCGTAAAACCTTTTGCAAATTATAACGATTTTTTTAACTTACTCATATTTTTAATATTTGAAAACTAGTAAAGTTGGCTGAAAACAACCAAGGACATTAGCCCAGAAATCATTAAAAAACCCCGAATGATTGTCAAATGAAAATTCGACTCAAGTCAGCGGTATGAGTTGTGTAAAAAGCGGTTAAGTTTAAAAAATCAGTGTACACTCAAATTGCAAAATTATATGTACTAATTTTGAATTTGATTAATGGCTTCTTAGTTAAATATTATTTTTATTTCTCTCAAAACTAAATATACTGCAGCTCTATTTTTGCGTCAATAATTAAAGTGTCCACCTGAAACCACTATTGCACACAATTCTTTTTTTTTCATGCAATCAAGCTTTGGTCCTTTCAAATGTACTTTTGTTATATAAAACATTATTAATGATGCAAGAAGACTTTAATTCATAAAGATTTTAATACTCTGATTTTAATAAAGATTTAAAGATTTTAATACTCTTACTTACACACGAGGAAAATATATAGTTGATGTGACCATATATTAGTGTTGTCATTCGAATAGGAATTATTCGAATATTCTAACAACTTTTTTCATTTTTGTTCAAACGAATAAAATTTTTCAATTTAAAATAAAAAATTATTCGAACAGTTTTTGCCGAATATTCGAACAACTTTTTTAACTAATTTTTATCAAAATTGGTTTACATGTACGAGGGTAAAATAGCGTTTCAAATGAATTACTTTTTCAATTTGTTAACAATAGGTTGTGTAAATAAATTACACGAAATTATAAATATGTACTTGAAAAAGGGGTTGTAGAGATATAACGTAACTCCATAAATGACTTCGTTTTAAATTACAATATAGTCTTAGTTTGGAAGTATTTTGAGGAAGACAATTAGAAAAACTAAATTGTTGTCAAAAAATTTTCTCAGGCTTACAAATGCACTATGGTCGAATTTCCAAATTTTGCGGAAAAAAGTCAAGTTTTCAACTTGTGATTTAAATTTTTTTGTTTAATTCGCAATATATTGGAAAGAAAATATTTAAAACATATATGAGAGTTGGTAGCCCTGTTTATGTATACAAAGCTGCCAATGTTCACCTTTTTTTTATTATACGTATTATCAGCTGTGAAGCAACAAAAATAAACGTTTTTTATTCAAAAAGTATTTTTATATAAAAACATTTGCGAATATGGGTTTTACTGATCGAGGTGTGTATTTTTAACTATTGTAAAACATGTGGGCATTTCCAGCGAAAAGTACCGTAACGCCATATAAGAATAAAACTTGTATTTCAGAACCATGTGGTTCAATTTTTCCTAAAACTTTACTAATAGTGGAAGGCCAGGGTGGCGAGAGCAATGCCAGTTTAGAAAAGACTAGTTTGATTTAAAAGAATTCAAACAAAATGTTTGGCATATCATAATTCGTTTTATTTTGCAATACTGTGAGAAGCGGCAGCGCGGCAAAGTTAAATTTTGTTCAACTTTTTTTTTGACAAATAAAATACAAAAAATTAATTTTATTTATTAATTTTATTAATCAATTAACATAATTGAGGGTGATGTTGGCTGCGTAGTTAGCGCGTTTGACTACAAACCCTGAGGTCTTGAGTTCGAGACTAGTTTCAGGCAAGCCAACAACATCATGCATTTTTCTCATGTGCATTGGTGTGTTATTGTGTTGGTTGTTGTTGGACTGTTAAAGTGATGAAGGCATAGCACTGATAACTTTGGCAGTACCGGCAGCGAGTAGTACTAACATATCCTATTGCACTTCACAGCACCCTCCTTCGTCGGTGTTGTAGCAAAACCGTCGGCAAAGTAAAAGAACTAATAAATGGCCAAACAGAAACTTCAAAAACCTAAGTGTGCTGTCAAAAACCTAAGTCTAAGAATGTATTAGTAGAACATTTTGTATTAGTATTGGTTTAAAATAAAAATATCCCCACAGCACTGAAACCGCTCTTGGTTGTAACAAAAAGTATTCTAAATTATTTGTGTTTTTTGTACATGAATTTTTAGAAGTTTATGCAATTATTG
Organism: Panzeria rudis; assembly: GCA_956483635.1. NCBI lineage: Eukaryota > Metazoa > Arthropoda > Insecta > Diptera > Tachinidae > Panzeria > Panzeria rudis. The sequence goes on along the minus strand of OY101447.1, from coordinate 163,789,573 downwards.
TTGTATTGATAAATGAAAATATGAATTTAGAATGCTTTTTAATACATTCGGGCTCAAAAAATATTGATTTGCTAACATTTTTTTGCAATTTTTCTATTTGGTACCAAAAATTTTTATCCCACATAGGAACAAAAATACAATACTGTTCAATGAAAAATAGGATTTAAAACTTTGATAAATTTCAACACACAAATGTCAACAAAATTAAAAAAAATTTTTAAATTACAGCAAGAAGAAATATAAAATTTATATCAAAACAAATAAAAAAATTAAATAAAACTAAAAAGTGTTTGTGCGTGGAAAAAAAGTTACGATTTAGTGCATTTTCAAGTGGAAAAATGATAGTCTCTCAAGTGTGTTGAAATGCAAAAATGGTGTCCTCTCATTTTTGTTGAATTCACAATAAATATATGTGTAGAGAGAGAGAGATGTCATTATTTTGTTGACAGTGCGAGAGCTTGCTATCTATGTTTATCAATGGCTTACACAACTGAATGCCTCTAATTGACACCAGTGGAGCTTGCAACACTGCTCTACAAAAAACGCGCAATAGCAGGGTTGTAAATGCTTTCTATCTCTCTCCCACTTCACCACCTGTTTTCTCTACACTATCCCTTTCCCAAAGAAGGCAACACATTAGTTAATTAACTGGTAGGCATTAATTGCCTGATTGTGTTACTTCTCTTTAAAAAAAAAATTGTTTTTTTGTGATTGTGTAATTTAATAAATTTGTATTTGTTCAAAGTGATTTGCGATTTTTTTGGCATTTGTTTTCAGTTAGTTGGAAAGTAATGCAGAGTCGGACAAGTGACTACCGCCTAGGACATCGTAATGTGAAAATAATCAGTTGACTCCATTAAAAGTAATCCAGGCATCAACAACAATTAGCTGCGAAATATTTACCTTAAAGTGCGTTTAAAGTTAACTGAGTTGTTTATAGGGAATATACCAGATATGTTCAAAATCGAATGTCTTTGTGTCGCACACATTCTCAAATTTACTAAAACAGCTGATCTCGTAGTGGTACCTGTTCAATATACCTTGGTACTTATTTTGTGTTTTACGGAAGGAACCGGTATCGTTTACGTGGCGTTACCATTTTCACCAGCCATAGGACAAGTGCGTTGAAAACAACTGGTACAACATTTACCGCATGGTAGTGATAGATTATATTAAAAATCGTGGTTTTAAAGTGGTTATTCGAATGAAAATTTTTATTCGTTATTGGTTCAAATATTAAAATAAGAAAAAATTTATGAAACTTTATTCGAACGATTATAAAACCGGAATAGTTGACAACACCACCATCCATCTAAATATAACATGTTATGAGTTGCAGTTGACCAGCTACTTTGTTAGCGACAAATAAAATGTTTGAGCAAGAAGTATTTGTTTTTATTCCTTTATTATATTTTGCACCTTTAATATAATTTGAAATAACAATAAGTATGTATATAAAGTTAATGTCTAAAATTGTTAATTATTCAAACCCCACAATCGATTTACAAAAAATTTAGTTTCTTTGCTTCTATGAATGGCATCTATATCGCTCGCTTACGGCTGAGAGAAGGAGTGCCATAATCCGCCTTCCAAACCGACTATACCCAGAATAAATAGCGTGATTCGTGAACCGAGAATCATGAATCGATTATCGAGAAAAGTAAATGGAGATTCACGAGTCTCCATTTCGGATTCGTGATTTGTCAATCCCAAAAAATCCTGGGACTTTGTGATTTTGGATTTCCCGTTTGGACAGGGGTCAGACTGGGCAATTTTTGTTGCGCAACTGTTAATTCAGCCGCGAGAAAGACAGAGAAAGCAACACAGTTTTTCTGTCTTTCTCGCGGCTGAATTAAAATTTGCGCAACAAAAATTGTCCTGTGTGAACCCCGTCTTGGCATCCCTAGTATCAATTCATTGCATTTACTATTAATTCCTTTCAAGTTAATTAAAAGCTGCAGAAGTTGACTGAAGTTGAAGTTAAATAATTGTATTAACTCTACAGCAGTTAAAACATGATTCCCGTAGCGTGCAACATGTTGTACACATCCAAGGTCATGAATTTATCACATGCAATTCAATTTGCATTTATTTTAATAAAAAAAAATTTTTATGATTGAAAAACATAAAAAAGAATTGTCGTATTATGAATAGGGAAGTGCAATTATCGATTATGCAAATAGATATGTTGATTTAGCGATTAATAATGATTCTGTTCATAGACGACACTGTAGAGTTAAGGTAGAAACAGCGAGCCGTACCGTACTATTTCTTTAAGAAAACGTTTCAAAACGTGCAAAAGCTTTGTGGGAAAACAGCCTAAAGTAATATATTTGTATGTTTGTACATAAATATAGATATGTTAGATGTATGCATATAATAAAGAAATACATATCGTCATATAAAATGCAAAAGGCATATCATCGTTTTTAAATATTTTTCAGGAGAGATAAAAAACTTAATAAAAATTAAACTATTGCGATTACAAAAAGAAATTCAGATAGTATCATTAATTCAGACTTTCTATAATCACAATAGTTTTTTTATTAAGTTTTTATCTATCCTGAAAAATTATTTAAAAGTATGATATGCCTTTTTGCATTTTATATGACGATATATACACGTAGATTATAAATGTAAGATAGATAATAGGATGTAAATGGCTTGAAATCATTTTTTGCGTATACACGTATACCAGCAATCTGAAGTCGACTACAAAAATAATCAACTTTTTTAGACTAACTAAAAGCTAGCTACAATGTAATCCAGAACAGACCCAAAATCAATTCTTAAGTTGAGTGCATAATGGAATTTGGTGAGAGCTAACAATCTTACTCTCTACGTGTGATACAAAGTTCGAAACACCGCATTATCTTTTTGCATACTAAATACCAGTGGACTTAGATAAAGTCTACTTTAAGTTAGTTGGAAAATAATGCAGAAAAATTTACTATCGCCTACGACATCGCAATGTTAAAATAATCAGTTGACTCCATTAAAAGTAATCCAGACATCAACCACCATTAGTTACGAAATATTTAGCATGTATGTATCTATGTAAGTGTATCTCTGTGTGTGTGTCGTCTATTAAAGATGACCCCAAACATTTCATTTTACTATTATGACAATATTTTTCTGTTGTTAAACAACAAGATATTTCTTTCTAATGCGACTCTTCTACATAATATTTAATTGCCACAACAGGTGACCCACAAACTTTACAACGTTTTTTAAACCCACAAATATTTTTCCATATTTGAAAAGATTATTTTTTCTTTTTTTCTTTTTTGTTAAGTCGTTATTTCACACTTGAATATAATGTACAAAGGAGAAGAGACCACAATTTTGCAGGCTTTTGAAAGAACATTGCAATTGACACAATATTAAGCAAATGTTTTGTAGAAGAATTCACAGCTAATATTAAAGAATATTAAAAAATAATAAAAAAATATTCAAAGAAAAATTAACTAATTAACAGTGTCACCAAAATCGTTTATTAACAAATAGAAATAACATGCATAAAATAAATACAGTAAAGCACGCTTATAACGAATTGCTTGAGGCCAATGAAAGTACCTCGTTATAGGGAAAGTTAACGATGGAATAAACCTTAAACAATTTTTTTTTCAAGTCTAAAAATTTCCAATTTTAGACTTTCGATTCTCATAGCTTTCATTAATAATTTTCTCACTGGATTAAACATTTTATCACTTATTAAAAATGCTAACATAAACATTTACATATATTGCTATTGATATTTTCAAGAGTTAAAAAAAGTCATGAGATTGAATGCGTGGGACTGTAGAAAGCTTGTAACAACCAAGTTAATTATAAAGACGCATTTTTGCATGAGTTCGGGGCTAGTTCGCTAAAGTCTAGAATTTGTTATTACCGAGATTTACTGTAAATGTTATTTATTATTTTCTTGAATCTGCACTAAGCGAATCTTAAACTTTTGGTGCTTACTCGTTTAGTGACTATATATTTCCTGTTTAATATTGTGACTGTTTTGCAATTACACGGTCTGCAGAAAAAGAAACCTTTAAATAAAAATACGTGGAATATGCACGGTTCAGTGCGCTACGCATTTTTTTCTATCACGCACAGATTTTTTTTAATAAGCATGACTGATATTTCCACTAGGTATATCAATATATCTTAACCTATCTCGAGAGCTGTATGCCCAATTTCAGCCAAGAAAACTCTGTAACATGCGTGATAAAATTAACTTCAGACATTATACATATACACAGAAAAAATATCATAGAAAAATTTTCAAACAAGTTTGTTTAAAATAAAATTTAATTTTCAGTAAATATTCTTCACTGAATCAATGAATTTTTTGTTTGACTTTAGTTTTCTGTGCCGCAAAAAATCATCCGCGATGACGATATGCCGCGACATACACACAAATAACAATAACAACAATGATAGCAAAGGGAATGCGATTGTAACTAATTTGTTTATTGCAGATTTCTAAGTGAATCAATTCGTCAATGTTGTTGCGTAATTCTCATTTATTCATTCTTTTAGAGTATTTAGATAAACATCCAGAGTTGAACACATTTAACAAAGTGAAATTTTATAAATGCTTAATAAATGATGATATTATTATTTAAAACACAAAAAAATCAGAAAAATGGGAATGAAAAAAAAATAAACCGATGGCAACGCTGGGAAAGTGCACTTTAATATCAGCTTGAGAGTGACTTAATTCTCGTATTCAATTTTCACAAAAAAGTTGTATATATAAGAATTAAAATCACATTCAACAGAGCCACCTGACAAGTGGTGATAAACAAATACACGTGAGCACTGACGATGGAAGTGTAGCGGCTTCCGAAAGTGGCGCTACTCTGTTCTGCTGTGTACGTTGAAAAATTAAGTTGATGTTAATTTTTCCCATCTTCCTTGGAATATTAATCATGCCCAATTCTTTCTGAATATAACGTTACGAAGCTTAGCCTAATAATCAATTTGGATTCCCAAAGATGTTTGTTTGGTTCAGTAAACTATTTTGTTTAAAATTTGTAAGTGCTTTTGAACAAATTGTTTTATAAATTCAGACCAAAATATTGTTTGATATATTACAGAAAATCCAGTAAATATTTTTGTCTGACTCAGTAAATTATTTTGATTAAAATTTGTAAATATTTTTAGAAAAATTGTTTTATAGATTTGGAAAATTTGTTTATTTAAAAAAAACGGGTTTTTCAATGAAATTTTTGAGACATTTTTGTGTGTGTTTACCAATTTGTATGTAGGTCCGTTTCTAGACAAAATATTTACTAATTCATTGAACTTTTTTATTGAAAATTAAATTTACTTTTATTTATTTTTTTTATTTTTTTGTATGGCCAGTGTAAATTTTCTTAGTTTGAATATTTAAAATGAACTAATACAACAAGTTTGACGTCAATTACGTCCTGCATGTTTAAGCGTTTAGCTTATCGAAATCGGCCATATCCTTCGCGAATCAGATTTAAACGTACTGACGTACATACACAGAGAAAACAGATTCGTTGAGACAACCGAATTTGTTGCCAATCGAATTTTGGCGGCTGCACCTACTATCATAGAATTCTTATTGAAAAAGAAGTTATTTTAATCGGTCAGGTGTATCAGTGGTAATAAAATTAACAATTGTTAGTTGCAACAACCGATAAAAAGTAAAGTAAATTTAGAAAGAAAATTTTTTTAGTTGCAGATACTATTAACACAGACCAACAAAATGAAATTTTTTCTGTAAGGTCTAGGTTTCATAGTCAATTTGTATATACTTGGTACTGAGCATCAATGCCTATAAATTACTTTTTTTGAATTGACTCTGTATCTCGAGAATTTCCGTTATATAGAAAAAAGAGGATACTGCATCATATAATTTGCATTTACTCGAGAACTAGTTCTTCGATGAAATTTAAAAAAGCACAGAAGGATCAGAAAGAAATTAACCTTTAAATTAATTCCTTATTAATTTTTTAACAGCCTTATAGTTTCGGAGATATTCAGAAAGTCTTATCAAAACAATACATTTTTTCAAAAGAATTAAAAAAAACAGTTTTATAATACGCATTAAAATTTTACATTGAAGAAAATTTTAAATTTTATTCTTAATTTTACTAACTTCATATGTTACAAATAAAATGAGCTAAAATGTTTTAAAATTATTTCATAAGTTCTGAATTTATTCACAATTTAGTAGTACAGTATTTATCGCTTATATGCATTCCAAATTTTGCAAGATTTTTTGTGCTTATAAGCGAGAAATGTATTTATAAAAACTCCCTTATATACATCGGCAGTGCTTATAAAAAAATCGCTTATATGCTTCAGCGGTGCTTGTATAAAACTAAATTACAATGAGTAAATAAAACCCCGAATTATTTCCAAAATAATTGATTAATATTTTCACAAGTTTTGCCACAGCAGCCTGATATTAGCATTCTTGATTAAATGAAGCTGCTGGTTTTACACAGACATGTAAAGTTAAAGTAAATTGAGATTGAGCTTTTTGTTTGCGGTTGAAAAATTGATCCACAAATTTGTTAAAAATGTATATAATATGTACGGTGCATATATGAGTATTTTTTTAATACACTTTAAAATGATTTATATTTCTTTACGGTGCATAAAAGCGAGAAATGCATATAAGAGAAATGCAAATACGAAAAATAATTACGGTTTTTTAAATACAAGTAGAAAATTGCTCATGTTGGGATGCATATAAACGTTAAATGCAAATAACCGACGTGCATATAAGCGATAAATACTGTAGCACATATTTTACAGATTTATTTTTAATGTTTATTTGTTTTAAACTGACTTGCAAAAATTAAAAAAAGCTGTTAAAAAATCATTTTAGTTGAGTATGCTAAAGAAAAGACAGTTAGTGAAGCTCCGAACATTTAGAAAAAATTCAGTAATAATAGGTACGACTCGCCGCGAGGTGGCGACACAATCTGTTAATTGAGCTTACTAAACTAAGTAGGATTTTCGCTAGGATGTTGTTGCTGCCGTCGCCGGTAGTGTAGGTAAAGGGCTCTGATGAGAAGACTGTGGTCGTCTCGAAACATCTGAAGTCATTTCAACCTTCCGTACATCCAAATTTGTTCCAAATGTCTATATGCATTTCATTGGTGCTTTACCAAATCATCAGTTGAGTTCAACCATACTTTTGAAAAGTTTCAACCTTCATATCTTATGCATAAACCTTCAAAAAAAACATTTGCAATTTTAATTCTCAAATGGTTTTTGAAGGTCTGTACATGAGATAAGAGGCTTATAACTTTTCAAAGGTACGTTTGAAGTCTACTGATGATTTGAAATGCATATAGGCATTGCTTAACCCTCAACAAATAAATCTTTATTTTAAACTAATTTGTTTCAACTTTTGAAAAAATGTTCTTTCAATACGCCCACGAAAAAAAATTTAATTTCATTTGCTCAAAATTGAAAATGACTGATTTAATGTAGAAAGACAAAGTTCTTCATATAAATTGAAAATTATTGAATCAATATGACGAGCTTTTATTTCTAAATTGCTGTTTATTTTTTCATTAGTGTACATATCTTCTAATGTGCAGCATTTGGGAACCCACACAGTTTTCAATGTGGCATACACTTTTTTATGTGCAAGTATTTTATGGAACCCACTCACATGTGCACTTGATTTTTCATTTTTTTTCCACCACATGACATGTATAGAATTTTGTTTGCTTTTAATAATGATAAATTGAATTATGTGTATGAATTTTTTATGTTGGAATTTTTTTCAGGTAAGCGTTGTATTATCTGCCACAATTCCCATAGTGTTTAACAATGTTCCCATAGCTGTATATTTGTTTTCATAAAATTTAAGGATGTTTATTATATTGTTAGCTAGTTTTATTTTATTTTTTTAGAAATTAACTGCCTATCAGAAATTTCTCATTTTGTGTCACACTTAACACACATTTGTTGCTTAACTATAGATATATAGCAATAATGTAGCGAAGATTCCGCTAAACAAACATTATTAACATTTTATGCCAACAAATAATTGATTCGTTCAAAAAATATTTTTTTTGAAATTATTATATTCAAGTGCACACTTTGTTGGAACTTTAGTTCCTTAGGACGCGCAATGCAACATCAATGCTTTGAATAACAAAATTCATTGCTTCAAATCATTGTTTTCAAACAATTTTGAAAATGAAAAAAATACTGGCCGCGAATACCGGTTAACTGCTAACAACTACATAGAATAATGGTATTGCCGCTTCAGATTTTTTAAATTTTCAGTGCTGCCGTAATCTTCCAGGGAAATGCCGGGGAACTCCTGGGATTTTTGGTGATTTTTGGCCAAGTGTGTATGGAATATCCAATATGGTTTGTGTATTTGCTAAATGGTTTGTAACTTGGCTAACAAATCGTCAAAAACAAAAAATAGCCAAAACCAAAAAAAAAGTGTCAAGGCAAAAAAATCGCTAAAACTAAAAAAAATCACGAAAAACCGAAAAACCCCAAAACTGAAAAAAGCGCCAAAACTAAAATAAATCGCTAAAACTAAAATAAATCGCTAAAACTAAAAATATTGTCAAAAAGCGAAAAAATGTTAAAAAACGACAAAACTAAAAATCGGCAAAAAAACAAAAAAAATCCAATAAACGAAAAATCGCAAAAAAAAAACCAAAAAATCGCCAGAACGAAAAAAATGTCTCAACCAAAAAAATCGCTAAGACTAAAAAATCACCAAAAACCAAAAAACTCCCAAAATCGAAAAAAGTTACAAAACTGGAAAAAATCGCTAAAACTAAAAATATCGTCAAAAAGTAAAAAAACGTTAAAAAACGCCAAAAATAAAAAAATCGGCAAAAACAACAAAATTTCAATAAACGAAGTGCACACTTCTTTGTTGGATCTTTAGTTCCTTAGGACGCGCCATGCAACATCAATGCTTTGAATAACAAAAATCATTGCTTCAAATCATTGTTTTAGAGCAATTTTGAAAATGAAAAGAATACTGGCCGCGAATACCGGTTACAAACACTGCTAACAATTACATAGAATAATGGTATTGCCGCTTCAGATTTTTTAAATTTTCAGTGTTGCCGTAATCTTCCAGGGAAATGCCGGGGAACTCCTGGGATTTTTGGTGATTTTTGGCCAAGTGTGTATGGAATATGGTTTGTGTATTTGCTAAATGGTTTGTGAATTGGCTAACAAATCATCAAAAAAAATAGCCAAAACCAAAAAAAGTGTCAAGGCAAAAAAATCGCTAAAACTAAAAAAATCACGAAAAACCGAAAAACCCCAAAACTGAAAAAAGCGCCAAAACTAAAATAAATCGCTAAAACTAAAATAAATCGCTAAAACTAAAAATATTGTCAAAAAGCGAAAAAATGTTAAAAACGACAAAACTAAAAATCGGCAAAAAAACAAAAAAAATCCAATAAACGAAAAATCGCAAAAAAAACAAAAAATCTCCAGAACGAAAAAAATGTATCAACCAAAAAAATCGCTAGGACTAAAAAATCACCAAAAACCGAAAAACTCCCCAAAATCGAAAAAAGTTACAAAACTGGAAAAAATCGCCACAACTAAAATAAATCGCTAAAACTAAAAATATCGTCAAAAAGAAAAAAACGTTAAAAAACGCCAAAACTAAAAAAATCGGCAAAAAAATTGCAATAAACGAAAAATCGCCAGAAAAAAACGAAAATATCACGAAAATGAAAAAAGCGCCAAAGCCAAAAAAAACCGTAAAAAATCGAAAAAACAGTCAAAATGAAAAAACGGGCAAAAACAAAATACACAAGTTTGTGTATTCACACGGAACCCTTCGTGTGCGAGCCAAAGTCTCACTTTACTTAATTTATATGTATTTATTCACTTAAATGTACATAAAAACACACTTTTGCGTTTAAGTTCGCATAAAAAGAAACAAGTTGCGAAAATTGATAATTTTTCATCCTTCCTAGATAAACTAAATAAATAAACGGCAAAACCATATTGAGGAAAAATCATTATAGAACGCCGAAAAAGAAATTGTTCCTAACATCGCTTCCGATTCGGTGATTGGTAATCGAAAAAGAGAACTTCTTGCAATGACACAATGACAAGCATATGTGAAGCTAGTTAGAAATTATCCAAATTTGCACTACTTGTGGATCGCAAATTCTACATTTTCATGACTTCTTTGGAGTGTCTTTTTTTTTCTTTGCTGATAATGAGATTTAAAGAAAACAAACGAATTGAATTTGAATTCATGGTAAAATTAACAAAAATATATTATTTTTTAACAAAATAACAGCGTAAAATATTATTAATATTTAAAATTCATATTAATAAGATTTAAAAAACAACGAATTGGTAAAATTAGCAAAAAAATAAAAATAAAACTCTGAAAAAAATGTTAAAAGTATTGTCGTATCGACATTAAAATAACGCCGATACCGATGTATCGGAAAATCTGAAGTATCGCCAATATATCGGCATCGGTTAAATCCCAACTTTTAATCTTGAGCCAAATGAGCCTCTTTAACTGTTGTTTGATTAACACGGATGTTAACTTTGTATTATCAATTTTTAGGTGATTCACCAACTATAAACTATTTTGAAATCTTGGCTATCAATTTCAATCTGTATTATAGTAAAAATAATTAAAATGACTTTATGATTCCAACATACTGCTCTAATTGCAGTAGTCATAAGGAAGTTTAAGCCATTAATAGTACAAATGTGTGGTGTTAAATTTAAAATAAAAATCATGTATCCGTTAAGCTCTTAAGTTGCCTACATCATGTTTTAATGTTTTGTCTTCAAGGTAAGAATTCAATTGGAATACAGGATGTTAAACATCAATGAGTACATTTCAAACATTAAATAATATATTAAAAATACTTGAGGATAAGAGTCAAAGTGATTAAAAGAAAGAACTGTAGAGGTATTAGAAATAAACAAAGTGAAATAAATATATTGGAACTGTAAGATTTTCTAGCGAACAGACATAAACTGTCAGATATTTCATACAAATATCTAATTACTCAAATTCCATTATTTCTGTAATAAAATTGCTTTTAATGTTAATTTTATTCAATTTAAACAAGTTGAAATTGGTAATAATTATCTCTGTTATGCGGTGCTGTCAGCAGATAACTTTAAAAGTTTATTATAAACATTTTTAGATTTTTTTTACTATTTAATCTTTTATGGCTTAATATCGAGAAATATGCCATTATGTAAAAAACTAAACATAATATAATGTTTGAAATTGCATTTTACAAAAAAGGGCTGATTTCCTTTTCTTGTTTTCTTTCTTATCTCTTGAGTTTTGTTGTCGCATATAGACAGTAATCCTTGAGTTAATAGTACAGCTTCCTTATTTGTCTCTTCGAATCATCATCGTATCTTACAAATAAAAGAGATTTATAAGTTTATCAAATGTTTTCGCGCTTAAAAATAAAACGAAAAAAGTTCTTGCAAACATATTTTATGAAAAAATTAACTTCATTGAGTGCCAAAGAAGTAATACTTATTTTAAAAAAAAATTGTTATCCTGGTACCATCTCCATTATGCAGACTTAAAACTTGCTGCTTATGTAAGTTGATATTAATATTTATGGACTAAAGATAGATTAATGTCACTTTTAGCCATAAATACTTTTAAATACAATTGAAAATGGAAGTGCAACGAGTTGTGCAAATGCACTTGACTTAAACCTTATTCTTATAATTATTCCATAGTTGTGGTGCTAATAAAGCCCCCTAAAAGGAATTTAGATGTTAAAACCACATAAATAGAGTTTTATTGCAGTTAGTGGTAGCAACGAGACAAAATAATAATGAAAATAATAAAAAAGTCTTTAAACTTGTATTAATTATCAATATTCAAGGTCATTTCAATAGACACTTTGGTTAAAGTTGTTTGGTTATATAAAGCCAACAATTGCAAAAGCAAATACAAAAAAATGGTGATAAAAAACTGAAAAACTGAAACTATTAATGTCTATAAAATATGATATTTTTTTGGTGAAGAGCTAAAAATAGAAATAGTATATTTATGATCTTATTTCATGGCTTGCAAGCGAACACGAGTAGAAAAAGATATTCACGTGTGGATTAACAAGTTGTTGACAAGGATCTTAAAGTCTTGCTAAAAACATTATAGTTTTTCATTAATAAGATTATTTCGAACGTATTTGCTGGAGAATGTAAGTCGGTTATTAGGATAAGGTTCATAAAGTTATATTCAGAAAGAATTGGGCTTGATTAATATTCTAAGGAACAAGGAAAAAATGAACATCAACTTAATTTTTCAACTTACACAGCAGAACATAGTAGCGCCATTTTCGGAAGCCGCTACACTTCCTTCGTCAGTGCTCACGTGTAGTTTGCTTATCACCACTTGTCAGGTGGCTCTGTTGAATGTGATTTCAATTTTTATATATACAACTTTTTCGTGAAAATTGAATAGGAGAATTAAATCCCTCAAGTTGACATTAAACTGAACTTTCCCACTGTTTTCGTCGGCTATTTTTCTTCATTCCCTAATTTTAATAAAAATCGTTCGTCAATGTAAAAGTCGTGTCAATTTTAAATAATTATCGTACCAAAATACAACCTACCCAATACGTCCTTCGAAAATATAACAACGCCCAGTGTGGTGAAAGCAAAATTGTTTCAAAGCAAACCAGAATTTATATCGTTTCTACTCTTCCGCTGCTGTTAACTCTTTTTGACTTCCTACAATTTATAGATATAACAGCTTTTTTTTAAAGAGAAGTAACACAATCAGACAATTAATGCCTAACAGTTAATTAATTAATGTGTTACCTTCTTTTGGGAAAAGGATAGTGTAGAGAGAACAGGTGGTGAAGTGGGAGAGAGATTGAAAGCTTAATTCCAAGGTGGATTAATACAGGTGATATTATAAGCACAGCTGTTCTACTTTTTTCCGCAAATTAGATGCTCATATGTCAAAATTTGTCAAATGTTATTGTAATGTTGTAGTTGTTTTAGAATCAACACCACCTGATAAAATTAATTCATCTTGCTTAGTTCAACACTGCTATTGCATGTTTTTTTTGTAGAGCAGTGTTGCAAGCTCCTCTGGTGTCAAGTAGAGGTATAGAATTGTTTAAGCTGTGTAGCCATTTTATTAGTTCTTTTACTTCGCCGACGGTTCTGCTACAATACCGACGAAGGAGGGTGCCGTGAAGTGCATTAGGATATGTTAGTATTACTCGCTGCCGGTACTGCCAAAGTGATCAGTGTTATACCTTCATTACTTTACCAGTCCAACAACAACCAACACAATGACACACCAATGCACACGAGAAAAATGCATGATGTTGTTGGCTTGCCTGAAACTACTCTTGAACTCAAGACCTCAAGGTTTACAGTCAAACGTGCTAGCTACTCAGCCAACAGCACCCTCATCTTAATGCATTATTTATCGTCTATCTGGTATAGCAATATGGACGAAACTATTCTGCAAAAAAACCATTGCGGATGAGCTTCAAGCAAACCTTTTCAAACAAATTTTTTTTCAATCCGTTCAAAAATGGCAGAGTTATGCTTAGGGGGAGAAAACTTCCCCACCGCTTTCCGAAAAAATATTACAAAATAAAACTGCAGGCAAACCCGTTGAAATAAAAAAAGAAGTTAGAAAATCTGTTCACAAATGACAGCGTTAATCATGGGGGCGACCAAATTTCCCCACCGATTTTCGACAAAAAATTAATAAACTGTAAGCAAACTCTTTCAAGCCAAAAAAGAATTTTAAAATGCGGTTGACAAAAGACAGAGTTATGCGTGGGGCCTAATTTCCCCCTCCCCAAATTTGGAAAAAAAATTATGGGACCAAATTGCAAGCAAAACCTCTTAGACAAAAAACGAATTTTGAAAATCGGCTAACAAATGACAAAGCTAAGCATGGGGGGTTAGTAAATTTCCCACCAAATTTAGAAAAAAAATTATGGCACCAAACTGCAAACAGCCCATTTCAAACCAATAAAGAATTTTGAAAATCGGTTGACAAACGACGGAGTCATTCGTGGTTTGAGGTTTTGGCCCATTTTACCCCCTCTTGGTCCAAAATCCAAAAAACAAATCAGCCTATATTAATTGTGGGCCAACTATCTGTCTGTGTACCTAATTTCATTTAAATCGGTTCAGCCGTTTAGGCCTAATATATATAAAAAAATATATATTAGGCTTAAATTTTTATTTTTAATTGTTTATAACCCCTAGAATATAGAACATATATAAACGATATTGGCATAATTTCAAAGTGCTATAAAATACCTTTCTATTGGTATATAAATTTTGAAAATCTTTTAACTCATTGCGAGTGAAATGCTACTTTAAAATTTTATTATCTGAGTTTTCATGTAAAAATACCATTATCATAAAAAGTGCCCGATACAACAATACTTAAGCTTGTCCACAGTTTTATAGAGAACCTTCGTAGCTTTCATTTGGTATATACTTGATAGCCGTTATTGATGAAATACGTGAGTTATACGGCTTCGAAAATGAAATTTCAAAAATAAATTAACTCATAAACTCATTTTCAAAGAGCCAAAGCCAAAAAATAAATAAATAAAAATAAGCTTAAGTATCGTTACATTGGGCACTTTTTAAGATAATGGTATTTTTATATGAAAACTCAGATAACAAAATTGCATTTCACTCGCAATGGGTTAAAAGATTTTCAAATTTTTTTTTACCAATAGAAAGGCATTTTAGAGCACTTTGAAATGAGATCAACATCGTTTATATATGTTCTATATTCTGTGAGTTATAACCAATTAAAAATAAAAGTTTTGAACACCGTAACAAGAGAGAGCTCCCAAAAAAATTACACTAAAATTGTTAGGCCAAAAAAACCTATTACAATAAAAAATGCTATAACAATAAAGAGCTATAAACAAATAAATTGATTTGTTTTTAAATTGTTTCGAGATATACATAAGTATATTTTGAATAAGCGATTTTATTTTTATATTTGATAGTGGCACCACTGAAATCTAGACATATACAGCAAACAACTGAAACGTCAAACAAAAATGTCAGCTGTTTACGATGTAGCTGCCGCGTTCAAAATAATTAAGTAGCTAGCTACACGACGACACGAAGCCAACAGCATTTGTAGTCGTGTAGCCGCGTAGCCGCGTAGCCTGCTATCGTCTAATAGCCATATTCATAAATATTTAAAACAGGGCAACAGTCGACTTTTAAGCAAAATTTCATAAAATTGCATTCATAAATCTTTATTACATGAAAATTTTAAAATAGGTTTAAAGATGGTATGCACCTACTATAAACCTTCAATAAATTCATATCATCGATATATCAATTTCAACTTCGAATATCTTTGCAAATTTAGCACACAGGAATACATGATATGCTTTAAATTAAAGCTTGAAGTCTTGGCTATAAGCGTTTACGTATGTTTTTTTTAAATTTTATAGAATATGTCACTTAATTATTTAAGTTAAACAAAATTCGCAATAAAATTAGCAAA
Source organism: Panzeria rudis (assembly GCA_956483635.1). NCBI lineage: Eukaryota > Metazoa > Arthropoda > Insecta > Diptera > Tachinidae > Panzeria > Panzeria rudis. The sequence continues at coordinate 163,774,065 of OY101447.1, read as the reverse complement.
AAAGCACTATCAAAACACATAAAAGCAAAAAGATATGTTAGTGATGTAGAAACAATCAACACAAATGAAAATAGGCTCGTTATTCGAGTACCTTTTTCATACATGATATAAAGAGTCTTGTGAATTCTTTTGTAATCATTTCTCTTTTATGCTTTTACTTCATAGAAAACTTGTATTAAACAAGTTGAGAAATATATTATAAAGAGAGTTTAAAAAAAACTTAACTTACACGAAAACAATAAAAAGCTGTTCATTTATTTCAATATCCGGATGAAATCATATTCTTTTTATTGCAACACTAACTACAAAACATGGTGGTGTTGCCAGTATCAAAACCTAAAATTCCTTAAAACACACAATGTCTATTGTACTGTTTATGAATGCCATTTCATATTAAACAGTTTTTAGCGTGAAACTGTTCAATAACAATTGTGAGTCTTAAACCTAAAATAAAAATTTTCTTTGAATGTGGCTGTAAGTGTTTATAGCTTTAATGGTAAATTTTTCATTATATTTTGAAATAAATGTTCTTTCCCTTCTTGAAGTACTACTTTTCAGAAACTTTTAAAATAGGAACAGACAAACTGCTCCTTATAGTTCCTTACAGATTTTTCCATATAGCAATAATTATAGTCAATGTTTTTCTGTGTCTATTATACTTATTTTGAAGGTAAAATAGTAGTGTCATTATAAACATTTTCATTATATATTTAAAACATAAAACATAACGGTACTTAATTCATGAAATCAACAATAATAGAAGAATCAATATATTTAACAAAAATTTGTTGCCGTATATATTGTTAATTTTTATTGTAGATTTTTATAAAATTTCTTCCCAGTCAAACCAGTATTTGAAGTTAAGAGTATGTACAATGTACATATAAATCAATCAAGTACAATTTTCTTTTAAAAATGTTAAAGTGATGGCACTTGCCGCACTGGCATGTTTTCAATACATGCGTAACACTAGCATAACAAATGAGGAGTTTTGTTTTCGTTTTGTTGACGACCATATAAAATTATAGCACATAATTCTTTTTAAAAGAACGAAAACTGTAAGAAACCCATCATAATGCAAACACCTGTTAGCTATTTCAAACAAACTGGTTAATAACAATGTGCTTTACCATGTTCTTAGATAAAAATACAATTTTATCTTACCACGCAATAAATTGCACGCGTTCTATAATAGAAAGTAAAAAAGTTTATTTTATTATTCTCTTTCTAGGGTGTTTGTTGTCAAATATTTTGACATTGCAATAAATGTGGTTTGAATTGAGCTACAAAGCTGCTAGATTTATTAATATCAGCTAAATTAAAATACACAAGTGTGCGAAAACAAACCAAGATGGTACGCATGATGCTGGTGCCAAAAAAAAACAAAAGACTTAAGACACATTCTTGACTGCTGCAAATTGTCGCTTAAGCTCCCTCCAGAATATTAGATTTAGTATTAATACTTGCCAAAAACTCAAATTTTAATTAAAAATCCAACAGTGTGTAAAATAATACATAACGAAATTTGACAGTACCCAGCAAAAACTTAGCATATAATTTGAATATGAACAACTTCCTATACCTATTATTTTGTAGGCTTATTCACATTTATATTCTATTTCCAAATTGAAAATATAAAACTTCAAACATGACAAAAATAAATTAAAACAAAGTTTATTTGCTAGAAATTTTTTTAAAAGAAAAAAATTTTTCAATTAATTCAATTAATAGTTCTTAATGCAAGGCGCGGATTCAGAAGAAGCGAAAAAGGAGATTCCCCCTCCAAGATAAATAAAATGCAAGTCTCTATTGCGATACTAAAAACAATATTTTCCTGTTCTGTATACATGGAAGCTTATGCATACATATATACAAATGTACATATGTATGTATTTAAATGCACTTAAAATGGAAAAAAAAACTTCAGAAGGATCCGCGACTGCTTAAGACTTTATATGCATGTACATAAATATGTATAATTAGTTATTTTCAGATAGACAAAAAAATACATATGTATATTATTTTAATGAATTTTTATTTAATAATTCTTTCAAAAAAAACCGACTACAAAATAGGCGTGGCACCGCGACACCATATTTTATCAGCATATACTTTTACGAGAACTTATTATGTGTGTGAAGTCTCATAAGAATCGGATAAGTAGAAGAAGTTAAAATGAATATTTACTTTTCATGGGCGTGGCACTGCCCACTTTTCTAAACACAATGCTGCATTGTAACGATAACCAAAGGTGTATGCAAAGTCTCATATGATTCGGCTTAGTAGAAGTTGTTGAAAAAGAATATTTACTTTGGATGGGCGTGGCACAGCCCACTTTTTTTATCCTGATGTAGTATTTAATCAGACGCTTAATGTGTGTGTAAAGTTTCATAAGAATCGGTTGAGTAGAAGTAGTTGAAAACGAATGTGTATTTACTTTGTATGGGCGTAACCCCGCCCACTTTTCAATGGGACCCATCTGGAAGTACATCCTTTTGAATAGAGAAAAAAAATCCGAAATCGTTTCATAAAAAAATATACATGACGAATTTACAACCTTTCACCTTTTTTGAAGTCGGTTAAAAAAAGGACTTATTTGTTCAATGTAAACATCCAAAATGTAATGGCTTCGTTTTTAGACTTCAAGAACAAAAATAAGTACCTTTTCTAGAAGAGTTGTAATGAGTTTTGAACATTTTTTCGAATTATTTTTTTTTGGTGATTTGGTAACTGAATTTTTGTTGGGTATTACGGTATTCGTCATTTTTAGGAAATTTTCTAAACAATCACATTTTTCATTTTATCAGGGTTGTCTTTTGCACAAACAAAGACAGGAATAATAAAAACAGTTGTGTATTTGTTTGCCACGATAAATAATGAGAAAAAAGAAAGAAAAAATTTGCCTTATAACAAATTATTTACCCTACGTCTATACCTGATATATTTTTATCATGACAAAAGTCAAACTTTATATTGGAAAATAATTTGTTTTATGTTAGCTGCTTTTCTTATATGGAATTTGACATTTTTCATGATAAAAATATATCAGGTATAGACGCAGGGTTATGTTACGTTTTATTTGGAATGTGATAGTGTTGCTTAGCAGAGGAAGTCTTACAATCTGTCATGCTTAAAGTACTAGATAATATTATACGATTTGTCAATGGTTTCTCTTCAAGTATATTTAATAAACATTAGTTGTGACGCAAAAAAACAAACAAACATTAATTTTTATGAAAGTTCTGGTATTGCTTATCAATATGTCTTATCTGCTAGTTGCTTTAAACATTTTTAGTGAAAAATTATACACAAATAACTTACCTTATTTAAGCCAATTGCAATGAAAACGTTCATATATGTAAGAAAAAGTGAAAAATGTTAATTAATATATTTTATGCTTAGTAAAGGCAAATAAGGATAGCAAACTACATCTGATTCCTTCAGTTTGTTTACATATACTTTTTTCGAATTCCCCACCTTTATATCTATGTACGGACATAATAATGTCAACCCACCATTAACTCATTATTCATACTACACAAACCAGACCACCAACATTCCAATTATTGATTTTTGTCCAACATTTCTATTTATTTAGTTAGAACAGCATATCAAATGCCACATTTTGCCATAAATAAAAATCTGTCAATTTTCTTTCAAGCCTTTTCATCGTCGTAGTATTTATATTTTAACTTAAACATGGTCATGACAAGTAAAGCTTCTTATATGAGTGATTCTAATTTTAAGTGCACATTTTGTGTTTTTGTTTACCAATGTAACTAATAGAAATATAAGAAGGTAGGTTTTCGCCTCATTCAATATACATTTTTGTATATTGAGCGTTTCATTTGTTTTCGTGGTTATTCTATGAACCATATTTGCGAGAAAAAAATACACAAACAAAAAAATATAATAATCGCAGGACGAAATTACAATTTATGACCACTTTTTTTAATTTTGACTTGGAGAAATAAAAAATGGAAAAATGAAAATTTTTATAAAAAATTCTTTACAAACCTTTATACATAACCAAAAAGCAGGTTAACTTTTCTTTCAAATAAGACTAATTTTAATAAAATCGACCGACAACGCACAGTGGTGTAAACTAAAAAAAAAGTGGCAATAAATATGGAACTTCTAAACTACTAAATGGATTTGCATAAAAATTGGAATGGTTGCAGAGGAAGAGCAGGCTTTTAGAACCGTTTCTTTTGAAGCTGCACCAGGGGCGGAGCCTTTAAGTTGACTACCTCGGGTGTGAAAAACGTTGTGCGACTTGTAACTCTCGTATGTGCTAAGCGATTGGTAAAATTTTAAGTGCGTTATATTTTACTAGACAAAGTAAAGAAAAAATGTGTTCACAATTATTTTTGTATCTTTTATAGTTTAACAGATATTTCACTTCGAAATTAAAATTTAAATTTTTTGCCTCGGCTTTTTTTTAGTTTTCCGGTTGTCATTTTGTTATTAAGTATCTGATTTTAGCTTAAAGCAAATTATTAAATTGCTGATAAGATTCTAACTAAACGCACGGAACAAAGTTTTGGAATATCTTGAGCCGTTAAGACATCCTGGCCTTAAATATGAGTGCTAGGGCAAAATTAGTACAAAAAACTTAAATTTCAGGAAGAAAATGTTTGTATTATAAAAAAACTAACTACAAATTTTTAATTTTTTTGAAATTTCTACTGTGAGCTCTAAGTGCATTATTTAACTACATGCTAAAAAATTATTGATGTACATTTTACCGATCTTGAGATATGGAAGTCTTAGTGTAAGTAGCAAAGAAGACAAAACTAGAAGAAAAATCATGATCAAAAATCCAGCTGATCAGCTTTTTGCCTATATTCTGTTAAAGTTTGTATGAAAACATTTTAAGCATTTTATGTGTCCACCCACTTAATGTTGCCATATTTTATTATTCAGTATGGCAATTATGGGAGATTTAAGCTCCCACTTAAAAACGGCAAACGCAATTAAATTTATTTTTAGATTAATTGATTATAGTTTTGGCACGACGATTAAGCTCTTTGTTAAAAACTCACTTTTAATGTGGAAAATCATCATATCATCGCGCCTTGCAGGCACGTCATTTTGTATGAAGACTATAAAAGGTATTTTCGTTCTTCGTTTTTAACACATAATGGACAGTCTTACAAAAAAAGAACTTACCCAGCAAAAACTTTTGTCATTTTTGTAATCGGTAGTACTTTATTAATGGGTTAAAAAGTAATCGGTGGTACGTATTTATCTTATTACTATGATTTAAATTAGAACTACTACTTAGTTTTTAATAAAATGATTATGTATTTTTCTCATTATCTGAAAATAGTTATAATTTGTTGTTCTGTATTAGCAAAATAAATAGACAACCACTTCTTAAGTCAACATGTGTTTGTATATGAAAACTAATTTTTGTCGCTTAAACTTATGAGTCAACAATAATAGCTGATTGGGTAAAGTACTTGTCTTCAAATATGAACGAGCACAGGTTCGTATTCCAGCTGGGTCAAAAAAGAATTTTGTTTTTAAATGTAAATAAAATATAATGCGTATATATATTTTTTTAATTTTAATTTGTTTATTTGGCTACTTATTTTTTAGCTTCAAGTAAGCCAAATAATAACTAGTTAATTTCTGTTACAATGTGAACACATTTGTAAGTGCTACCCCTTATTTTTTGTACTTCTCAAACAAAAATAAGTAGTTATCGAGTCAAATTGTAAGTAGTTACGACTTAAATCCTCATACTTTTTTGCCTACCAGTAAGAAAAGTTTTTGCTGGGTATGTACATCTTTTGAGTGTAATTTATAAAATACACTTGAAGAGAAACCATTGAAAATTCGTATAGAATTATCTCTTTATATATAAAGATTAAAGCAGCTTTCATTTTAAAATTTATGCGTTTATTTTATGGACTATTTTACTATACTTTCAACGGACACGACAAAAGCATTTGAAATGAGAATCACTCATATATCCTGTTATTGTTTTTGTTACAACTATAAAATATTAAATATATAGCATCTTCTATATAGGAAAAAGAGTTTTCTTAACTCATATGATTTCCTTCCGTGCATTGTGTTGAATAAACACTTGTTGGGGAGTTAAAAAAAGAGTGTACAAGAAAGGGCAGCAATATCGTCACTGCCAGTCAACCATAAAATAATCTTGTTGTAAAGTGTGTTTGTAGTGTAGTTGTTCGTACTTGTGTTTACACTTGTTATCTCTGGGGAGTTTGACAGTTATTACTGGTTGCAACTTTGTTTTATTTAATTTCTTTTTTATTTAATTGTATTATTATATTATTTTCTTTTAATTACCTAATTGATTACACTATTCAACAAGAAAAATGTCAAGAAGTAACACTATATATTTTGATGTGCTATGGTGTATTCACTAATAAAACTATGTTTTTTTTTTAATAAATTTTTTCTTTAAATTTAGGATTTTTGAAGTGGCTGCTCCGCCGCTTTTATCATAACTTTAGAAACGATTGTCCAATTTTATTGCAAAAGCTATCAAAAAGCTTGAAATAAAATTACTTTTAAGTAGGGAATGGTAAACAGACTCTAAAATCGATTTTCGATTTTTCGATCAACCTTTTTCGTTTCGATTTTTAAGGTCGACCTTAAAATCGATTTTGAACTCGAAGATGATATTAGATATGCAAATTTCTAAAAAATAAAAACTTTAGTCATGAAAATTCAAATAAACATTAAACAACATTAACAAAGACAACCAGACAAAAATACAATTAATTACAGGGACCGTAACAGTTATAACTTTTATCGTAAAAGTTATGTGATAACAGTTATTTTCTGATTTTTATTTTTTTGAGCAAAAATAACAGTTATTTTTAACTTATATTTTTTTCGAGCAGAAATAAAAATTATTTTTAACTTATATTTTTTTTCGAGCAGAAAAAAAATTTATATTTTTATTTTTTGTGCAAAAATAAAAGTTATTTTTAACTTTTATACATATTAAGCAAAAATAAAAGTTATTTTACAACTTATATTTTTTACGCAAAACTAAAAGTCATAGGCATACAAGCGCAAACAAGCAGATATTAGAAAATTATACAAAAATCGAAAAACGTATCAAAATTAAGACATAAATGGTAAAGATGTGAAAGATAGAAGATAAAAGCTGGAGAAATATCACGCCTGTCGCGGAAATGACAATAATTTGCTAAAATTGCTAATATCTGAAATAGCATATATGTATGTATATTGGTTCAGAATCATTAAAGACATAAAAGGTGGTAGGTAGGTAATATGTGGCGAAATCCTCATATTTCGCTCTCGCGAATATCTGCAAAAAATTTAAAAATCTAAAAAACATTTAAAATTAGTTCTTAATTATTTAAAATGTAAAAGGGTGTTAATTGGTGAATATTGTTTGCATGTATCGCAAAAAAGAAGAATATTTGCAAAAAAAATTTACAAAATCGGAAATAGCTTAAAAATATGTTCAGAATCATTAACAATATAAAAGCGGGCTAGAACTGGGGAAAAATTGTAGCTATCGCGAAAATTGAGAAAAATTGCAAAACACTACAAAATCGGAAAAAGCTTCAAAATCAGTTCACAATTATTAAAAATATAAAACTGGCGGAAAATTGGGTGTATCGCGAAAATTTGCAAACATCCGAAATAACTTCAAAATTGGTTCAGAATCATTAAAAATATAAGCGGGAGTTAAACCTGGCGGAAAACTGCATGTATCGCGATTATAGAAAAATTTGCAAAAATCGGAAACAACTTCAAAACTGGTTCAGGATCATTGAAAATTTTAAATGGAGTTAAAATTGGCAAAAAAAAAAGTGAATGTTTTGCGGAAATTACGAAAATTTGCGAAACCCCGAAATAACTTCAAAATTGGTTTAGGATCATTGAAAATATAAAATGGAGTTAAAATTGGTAAAAAAAATTTCAAGTTTTGCGAATATTACGAAAAGTTGCGAAAAAAATTCTAAATTCGGAAGCAACTTCAAAATTGATTCAGAATCATTAAAAATATAAAATTAATCTAAAATTGACGAAAAATTGAGTGTATCGCAAAAATTTGGAAATTTGCAAATCATTAATAATATAAAATATGCTTAAACCTGGCGAAAAATTGCATTTATCGCGATTATAGCTAAAATATGCAAAAATCGGAAACAACTTTAAAATTAGTTCAGAATCGTTAAATATAAAAGGGAGCTAGTATTGGTGAAAGATTTCGTGTATCGCAAAAACTACGAGATTTATTTATTAATGGCGATTGTACACTCAAAAAAGTTTTACATTAACTGTTTGCATTTTATTTTAAAAGTTTTCCTTAAAGTAAAATGTAAATGAAAATTTATTCTTTTTGATATGAAATTTATTTTTTAACTTATAATGAGTGTTATTTAAAAAATTAACATCCAAAAAATAATGATTTTCTGTAAAATTTAAAAAGTTCATTTGTTTTACCTACAAAAAATATTTTGTCTGTTCTCAAGAAAACTTTAAAATTGGAAAAGTTGTCAAATATAAAATAAATTAAATTAAATTTTTTCTCAAAAGTAATTATGTGTAGAATTGGCATACATAGGTAAGTAATTATTTATTTGGCATGATATAAACAGAATCAAAATCTATAATAAAGTTTTGTTGCAGGGAAATCGTAAATGCGGAATACATTAAGAGTATCAAGGAAATCGAAGGATGACTGGCCTAGGAATCCTGAATAGAAAGGTAAGAACAATTTTAAAACTTTCATGTCTAATAAATAGTCTATTTTATGATTGGATGCAAATTTTTGTTCTGTTTATCGTTAACTTAAATTTAAATATAAGAATAGAGATGCTGATTACTATGATGGGATTATCTCGTAAACTTCAATTTAAGTTCACGATTACAACTGGAACAAAAGAGAAGAAATGAGTGATATACATATAATATGCACTTGAACCTTTTCACGAATTTTTTGCAATATATCTTCCAAATTAAATGAAAAATTATTTTGCAGAAGACCACCATGGCAAAATATGGCTTTTCCAGTTATTATTTTATACATAGTTAAGGCTAGTTTCGTTATTTTCTCGAGATTTTTGGCAAAATTTTCAGATTCACCGATTTTTAATAAGTTGAGGGGTTTCCAATTCTGAATTTTTCGCAATTTTTCTGAAAGAAGTTATTTTGTCCGAGAATAGAAACTGCTTATCGATTTTAAATAAACATATTTTACTGTTTTGATTTCGCAAATTCTTCTGATTTTCGCAATTTGTTTGTTTTTTCGCGATACACCTGAATTCTCCGAGTTGTAACCATTTTTACAGTTTTAATAACCTTAAAACAGGTTCAAACTTTTCTCGATTTTAGCCATTTTTTGCGAATTTTTGCAATATTATATATTTAACAAAAAGAAATGTTATAGTAAAATGTTTAAAACTTTTTTTATTTTCAGATACAAATCATTCAATTGCAATGTATTAAAGTCCTGAATTAAAGCCTGGATTAAAGCCGCAACGTAAATTATTTTTCATATATGTATGGTATAAACTATTAATTATTTTTTTGCGATGTTTTATAATTACTTTTTTGCATATGTATGTATGTATATAAACCAATTTCAATTTCTAAATCTTTAATTAAAAAATTTGCAAAAAAACATATTGGAATGTAAATTGTGTTACTTTATTTTGGGAGGGCTAACCGTTGAAAAATGAAATAAAAGAGAAGAATAGTAATTTTTAAGGAGTTTAGTTAATTTATTTTAGTTAATTTATTAATAGTCAAAACACAGAAATAAAAGGGAAAATTAGTCAATTTTATGGTTTTGCTGGTTAATTTTATTGATAGCTGAAAAACAGCATTAACAGAAAATATCAGTAATTTTTAAGTTTTGTTAGTTAATTTTTTAACATTGAAAATTAAATTGAGTTTGCATTTGATATAAATGAAAAAATGAGTAGACGGGTTTTCAAATTAATTTTTATATATTTTAAAATTAATTTTCAGTTGATTTGAACTGCAAAATATTTTGAGTGTAGCTAAAATTTGCAAAAATTAGAATCAACTTCAAAATTGGTTCAGAAAATATAAAGGTGTCTTAATTGAGACTGGTGGAAAATTCCACAATGATTTTTGGATAAATGTCTTCTCAAATTTGTTAAGTAATTACTAATTTTTTGTCCACACGTTTTGCACTCCGATTCCCCATCTTTTTCAGTAAAATACTCCCTTAAATAGAAATTTCGTTTACGTCCCATTTAAAAGAAATCCGAGCAGTTATAATTTGATGAATTGCTTTCGAAATGTATTTATATTTTTTATTCAAACAAAACCAATTCACTTTTTATCTTAATTGCAAGAGCAGTGACGAATTGATTAAAACTACTTTATTTGAAAAGTATTTTAATGCAAAGTGCTTATTTAACAGTCATGGAATTTTCCACCAGTCTTAATTAAGACACCTTTATATTTTCAATGATTCTGAACCAATTTTGAAGTTATTTCGGGTTTTCGCAAATTTTCGTAATTTCCGCAAAACATTCACTTTTTCCAATTTTAACTTCATTTTATATTTTCAATGATCCTGAACCAATTTTGAAGTTGTTTCCGATTTTTACAAATTTTTGCTATAATCGCGATACTGCAATTTTCCGCTAGGGTTAACTCCCGTTTATATTATTAATGATTCTGAACCAATTTCGAAGTTATTTCGGGTTTTTGCAAATTTTCGCGATACACGCAATTTTCCGCCAGTTTTATATTTTTAATGATTGTGAACTGATTTTGAAGCTTTTTCCGATTTTGAAGTTTTTTGCAATTTTTCTCAATTTTCGCGATAGCTACAATTTTTTCCCAGTTCTAGCCCGCTTTTATATTGTTAATAATTCTGAACATATTTTTTAAGCTATTTCCGATTTTGTAAATTTTTTTGCAAATATTCGTCACTTTTGCGATACATGCAAACAATATTCACCAATTAACACCCTTTTACATTTTAAATAATTAAGAACTAATTTTAAATGTTTTTCAGATTTTTAAATTTTTTGCACATATTCGCGAAAGCGAAATATGAGGATTTCGCCACATATTACCTACCTACCACCTTTTATGTCTTTAATGATTCTGAACCAATATACATACATATATGCTATTTCAGATATTAGCAATTTTAGCAAATTATTGTCATTTCCGCGACAGGCGTGATATTTCTCCAGCTTTTATCTTCACTCTTTCACAACTTTACCATTTATGTCTTAATTTTGATACGTTTTTCGGTTTTTGTATAATTTTCTAATATCTGCTTGTTTGCGCTTGTATGCCTATGACTTTTAGTTTTGCTCAAAAAATATAAGTTGTAAAATAACTTTTATTTTTGCTTAATATGTATAAAAGTTAAAAATAACTTTTATTTTTGCTCAAAAAAAATAGAAGTTAGAATTAACTTTTATTTCTGCTCGATAAAAATATAAGTAAAAAATAACTGTTATTCTTGCTCAAAAAAATATAAGTTAAAAATAACTTTTATTTCTGCTCGAAAAAATATAAGTTATAAATAACTGTTATTCTTGCTCGAAAAAAATATATGTAAAAAATAACTGTTATTTTTGCTCAAAAAATTAAAAATCAGAAAAAAATAAAAAGCAGAACGTATCTGGAATATATTGACGACGACGATGAAAATGGTGTGCGGGATTCTTATCTCCGACATTTCTTTCTGTGTGCTTTTTTTTGTTTAAAAAGTTCATAAATAACTGTTATTATCGGTCCCTGATTAATTACAATTAATTACAATACAATGAATTGAAATTTTTAATTTTAACAATTTTCTTTTATATAAAATGAGATAAATCTAAAAAAAACTGTTACAAGCTATTCAACGTGGTTATTTTCATAAGGATTTCTCAAGGTTGTTCGTAAAAACTGCGTTAATTTATATGATGAGTGCATTGTCCGATTCTTTGCAGAGTTACTATTAGTTAATTTTTAGGAAACAGACGTTCAGATGGAATTGATGTCTCAAGGATGCACAAACTTTCCCTTGCATTACATACATAATGCAAGCGAAAGCTTGTGCATCCTTGATGGAATAAATTGCTATTTTCCACTCGTTTAGTGGATTTAAATTTCGATCAAACACTGGTCTCTTTATATATTGGCGTAACTCAACAGGAATGCTTCTCAATACTTCATAAAAAATACACTAGAATTGCCAATATTTTGATTTGATAAAACAATCGAATTTAAAAGCCCAACAATCGATTTTAGTATAAAATCGCAGACATAAAATCGATTTTTTATAACACAAAATTAATTTTCGGTTGGAATCGAAATCAATTTGCAAACTACCCTATTTAAAAAAAAAATTAATTTTGAAGGCTCTGCTTTATCAATTTTATTATAACTTGAGAAAGGCTCGTCCAATTTCGTTACAAATTAATTTAAATAACTTGAACTTCAGCCGTCTTTAAGATATTTTAACATTCGGCCCTGTTCTGTAAAACGAATTAGAGTAGATTTCTCGTTTTATTTCTCGAATTAAAATTGTTGGTGTTTTCTAAACCGAATTTACATAGATTTATTCGTTTTAAAATCGAGTAAGCAAACCTGCTCGAAAGTAAATCGAATTCCGTTTTTCCTTAATTGCCGTCTATACCTGATAAAAATGTATTATAACAAATAACAAAATGTCGGCAGAGCCGTTGTCAAATTTTCGTTAGACATACCAAGGCGAATATTTATACGCTTTGGAACATACCAAGGTGAATTAATTCACCTTGGAACATACGAAGAAGTTGTGCTTTTTTTGTTATGATAAATCAGAATTTGTTTGTCGTCGTGAGGGAGTTTGGCACTATTCATGCCCTTTTCACTTATTTGTTTACTAAACTGTTTTTATTTAATTAAAACATTTTTATTTTTCTTTATTCGTATATATTATGTATATATTTTTAATGTTGTAAAAATTAAGTTATGTGTTTAGTCGAACTATATGGGTTTATATCCAAAGAAATTTTAATTATTTTGGCTTGAGTTCGGTTTTAATTTAATTTTTCAATTAAATTATATTTTTATTTGGAGATAAATGTGAAGCATGTAGACAAAGAAAATTTTTGACTGCGCGGAAGGTTGAACTGACGTTTCGATAGCTCCCGCTAGTCTCATCAGAGTTCTTTACCGCTTAGACCACTCGACGAAAGTCGGGTGTTTGCCTGATAATTTTTTATCTTGATAACGGTTGTACATTTATCGTGATAAAAAAATATCTGGTAATGACTCACTATCAAGAATTTCTTTCCAAATAGTAAAAAAGCATTTCGTAATTAAAATTCAAAGTGTTCGTTATTTATTTGGACTAAAAAAAGATATTTGTTTTTATAAAAATTTCTTCCAAAAAAGTAAACTATCAATATGACAAGCATGTTCAAAAACATATTTGATAAAATAAAATAAATTTTTCTTCATTATTTCCATTTTTATTATTTTCCTCATGTATCTGCATATAACATGCTTTATGATGTTTTTTTTTTTAGATATTTTTAACATATAAAATTTTTATTTGTACCCAACTTCTACCGAAGTAAATCGAACGATTTTCGGAACACGAAATTAAAAATTTGTCGGTTTTGAAAAATAATTCGTTTTAAAATCGACTCGGTTTAGAGAACAGAGTGGATTATTATTTTGTATTATTTTGATGTGTTGGAACTCGACCTTGTTGATAAAGAAGTTGAAGTGCATTCTGCGACCAATCTGGAAAAATAAGAATATATAAAATAAAAAATGGTAGAAACTCATAGTTTTCGAGTTATGGACCTCTGAATATTCCATATATGTACATACATATGTATACATATATGATTTTTCACTACATTTCTAAACGTATAGGACCAATATTGGTATCATTTTAAAGCTTTTGAATAGATCTTTTAGAATATTCAAAATGTATTAAAAAGTTTTTAGCGCTTTAGCTCTCAATACAGTTTATATAAAATTTAATGCGAAAATGGAAGGATTTTCTCCTCTATGATATAAAAAAAACTGGGGGCTTATTATGTATTTCGATACGAAAGGAAAATCATTCGTATTTGTATACCTTATACATTGTGTTTCGAAAATGTTTTCTTTCGAATCGAAATACATAATAACCCCCTTGGTTATACCCGGCCTTTGGCCGGCGCAAGTATTTTTTTTTTATTTGGAATTTCTCCGTGCCCCCTTGATATACAAGGGATGGGAGGTTTACTTGGCTGAACCTTAGGTTATACCGCCATCAGCAATTTCTAAAAGGAGTCTCTTCCAGGATAATTCCAAGCGACGTATACCGTCGCACACGAAGCCGGAACTCCCAAAATCCACTCCTTGCTTCTTCGCAATTGAGTTTTTGTTTGGTTCTCCTACCAATTATCAATATACATATACATATGTGTTTATTTTTGTTTAAAAGTGAGGTTTTGTTTGGTTCTCCAACCAGTTATTCATATTTTTCTTGTGAATTTCAAACTCACTACTTTTTAGGGACATGCCAGAATATGTATGTGAATATCTACCTATGTAATTAGATGATATCGCATTAATGTAATTATTAATCATATATGGCCCTATGGGGCTCGATTAAGTTAAATAAATGAAATGAAAATAAAAAAAAAATGAAAATAATAGTTTTTTTTGCATGTGGTTCATGGAAACAAAGGGATACTGCACGGTTTACCGTTAACCGACGCCAACCACTAATCACATGCGGTGTGAGACGCAAAACTCTCGAAGGCCAATAAACGATAATGGCCTGGTTGCATTTACGATGTAATTGCTAACGACGCGCGACGTTGACTCGCCCAGAGCTGTTTTACGAGTCGCGCAAGGATTTTCTCCTCTATGCTATAACAAACACCGGCTACACTAACTAAAGGCTTTCTGTATAGCCGGCTTTCGGCCGGGCGCAAGACTTTTTCCTCTATAGTATAACAAACACTGCTACGCAACTAAAGCCTTTTTGCATGGCCGGCATTCTGCCGGTTGCAAGCATTTTTCTCCTCTATGGTAATAACAAACACCAGCTAGTCTTTTTGCATAGCCGGCCTTCATCTAAATTTTAATTACATATTCAGAAAGATATATTTAAAAGCTTGGAAATTATACCAATGTTGGTCATATACATACATACGTTCAGAAATAAAATGGAGAACTGTATATGTATATATGAAAACTTCAGAGGCCAATAACTCGAAAAGAATGCGTTTCACCCATTTCTTTAATTTACATTTTCTTCTCTTTTTGCACTTTAAATCCCCCTATGTTATTTCTTTTTTGGAGATATCCCTAAACTGGACTTAAGCCATTGATTAAAATAATTTACCGTCTTTTGCTCTTATCTTGGCATTTATTTGACAAAAAAAAACAATACTTTGCTCATCAATGTAAAAAATGTCCTTTCTTTACATCCAACATTTTTGCCACACATTTTTTCCGGATATATCAATCTTACTTACCGAGAGCAATCAAAAGAAACAAATTTTTTTCATCCATTGAACCATTTATTCAGAGAAATTGCAGAAATGTTTTTAAGTTGAGGGAAAAATTAACCGATAAATTCAAAGGACTTTTTGCTTACTCTTCTCAGCAGGATAATTATCCTTAATATGTCGTTACATGAACAAACTCTTTAAAAAAGAATACGTTTAATAAGTTTAAGGACTCTAATAGAACCAAAGATAGCTATTAAATACAGAGTGGTCTCTCCGACAATAATTTTTATATCTGACGGATCGCTTGTGCGTCTTATCTCTTTATCAAAATACTTCGAAATTGAAATGACTTCAGCATTAAATGGCCAATACCACGGTCGGTAAGAAACGATGCCTTCTATGGTGTCGTTATAAGCTTTGATGCTTTGAACACCGCCATAACCTTCGACTCGGTTTAGTCTTAATATATTAGATATTATTTGGCTTACTGCACCCTTGTTATAAAGCAAATCAAATATTTCTACATCCGTCAGCTTCCTCTTATTTGCCTCCGATTGAATTATCGCAGCTAAGGATTGATGGATATTATCATCAATGGGTCGATACGCATATTGGTTCGATATTAAACAAATGATTTCAGCATGTAACTCTTCTACGCTACCACCAGTATTAGTATTACTCGTAATACTCGATTGATTATTAAGTTCATTGCCTAAAACTTCTTGAGATTGATTCACTTTTTTTACTTCTTTATAGGAAGTGCATCCACCAACCAACCTATTTCTGCCATCTATTAAGTTCTTTAACTCAGCCATGATGAATTTCACCTGATGATTTACGATTTGCGTGGTTAGGGTAAATGAAAAAAGGAGTTCAAATATGTACCAATTAATTAATTTTATATTAATCCAATTAATTTTGTATAACTCCTCGGATATTAAAGCACAGAATACTTTGTGACATAGACTAATATTCTGTGCTTTGTGATCAAAGTGAATTCGCCTTGGTCGATATGGCCTTATTTCAGTGATGACTGAAGAATTTTTCAAAAATCCCTACGAATGCTAAAAAAAAATTCCCTCTTTTTCCCAAGGCGAATTCAGTACCAGGTAGCCTTATCATCACAGTTCGTCATCAGCTGATTACACTCCATCAGTCAAACTCTATATAAGAAAAGAGAAAAACTTTAACCCGAACTGTCAAAGCACATATAAAAATAGTCCCAAACGAATACATACTAGGTGGCCGCAAAAGCCCAGCAGTTTACGTAAATGTTTACACATTTAAGCTGTCAGCAGTGTTAATGTATCAGGTTTTTTGACAGCCCAAATATAAATTCTCCACGGCGAACTCCCTTGCGACTACCTGGTGTTGAATAGTCCTACACCTACTTTGTTGTGTGTTGTTTTGATGATAAGGCCACTTGATATTAATTCGCTTAGCTTTTTCCCTACAACCACATTTTTATCAAAAAATGCGAAAAATATATGAAGTCACTTTCAATATATATTGAAGCAAAGCAAATAACTACCTACATAATTGATTTTAAATTTAATATATATATATATATGTATATATACATATATATATATAGATATATATATATATATATATATATACATATATATATATATATATATATATATATATATATATATATATATATATATATATATATATATATATATATATATATATATATATATATATATATATATATATATATATATATATATATATATATATATATATATATATATATATATATATATATATATATATATATATATATATATATATATATATATATATATATATATATATATATATATGTATATATATATATATATATATCTATATATATATGTATATATACATATATATATATATATATTAAATTTAAAATCAATTATGTAGGTAGTTATTTGCTTTGCTTCAATATATATTGAATTTTTATAAATATATGCATCGACTTTTATCCAAATTTTATTTAGCGCGTTGCGGAATAGTGCGTTTTGGTTATAACGCTGGTTCAACGCTGTCTGTCTTAAGAGAAATTATAAGAATTATTTTAAAAAGTTTTGAAATTATTTGAATTTTTGTATAAAACCAACGAAAGATTTCAAAATTCCGTACATTTTAATAATATTGAAAATCTGTCCTCTTTTCCGTACGCATAGAATTTTGTAGAAAAATCCCTACAAAAAAGAAAAATTCCCCACATCTGACATCACTGCCTTATTTATGAACAGGGACAGGGATGGTAAAGGTGGTACAACTGTACTATTTTTATTGCAAATCGAATTTTATTAGTACAACATTTAATGGTACAACCAAGGCGAATTTATACTAGGTGGCCGCAAGAGCCCTGCTGTTTAGAGATTATGTCAGATGCGATTATACATGTACGTGTGAAAGCAAATATTAAAAATCGTCTGTAAATGCACAATTTTGACAGACACGCAAAGTTACATGTGGGTCTCAAAACTCACAAGTCAGATGTAAAACACAGATAGTCTAAACCCACTTTGAACAAGTTAAAACTTTAATTACAGTTTTACCACAAAATACACATAAGTGACACGAACCGAAATCTATTTCTGATCGCTTACACAGTGCCTTTAAATTTTATTTTATTTTGCAGCGCCTTTCTACTCGAATTGATTTTATAATGAATAAAACTAATTAAATATGTATATATTTCCACAATTCACATTGAAAATAGTATTAATTAATTAATTACAGTTCATTTTCATTCATCTTTTACATTTTATCTTTATAATTACTGCAAAATCTCACAAATAATAAATCATGTGCATGTGTGTGTAAGAACACGCTGTATAAAAACCCTACCACCACAAAGTAATTGCAAAAAGCGCACATTAATAAAACAAATCTACCACACTTTTATATACACACAATTCTTTTTTCACAATATATTTTTATTAATAAGGCATAATTCTCTAATTTTATTAGCATTTAAACAGTTTTAGCGTATTATTATTCAGTAAGTAAAATGTTTAAATTTTTTCTTTTTCGTTTTGTTTATTTTCTTCTGTCATTTTTGTCTCTTTTTAACAGAGCCTTAAAAACAATTGAAAACCCTAATTGTAGCGTTTTTTACCTATCACTTTTGTGATTTCTGTATATTTTGTGCCTTGTGCCAGCCATATACTACACAAGTTCAGTGCTCAAGTCTGGCACTGCGTAAACGAAACTTGTGATACACACTATACAAGTAAATGGCGCAGTTTTTTATTTTAAAGCTACAGCGACGAAGACAACACAACATGTGCAAATACAGCGCTATTTTATTGCTTGCTATATAAATAATAAGAAAACATAGACAACAAATTTGCTTTTTTAAATTAATTTTTGGTAAACTTAGAATTTTATGATTCTCTTGCTGTAATCGCTGCTTTCAATATAGCATAATGTAAACGATTCACCGCATAATTCTACAAATTTTGTCCTGAACTTTTTTCCGCGCTCATTTATTGTTTTTAACTCTTCAAAAATCTCGACACAACTGAGCGTTTGCAACATACACTACACAAGTTCACTGCACAGTTTTACAAACTTGAGCAAATATCAAAATCGTTTTGATATTTACTCAGTTCACTGCGTAAATAACACAACCACCCCCATACACTCTACCGTACAGTGCGTTTGTGTACACTGTACAGTAGAGACACACAAAATCATATAGAGGCCAAGGCGAATTCAGTACCAGGGACCCTTACCATCACATAGTACGTTTATACGCACGAGTTATTTGCAAATAAAAACGTAGTGCTACCAAGTATGTATTTTTATTGTAAATTAATAACTCACGAAAACAATTACTGATTAACGCGCTATTTGCAAATTAGAAGTTTGGGTTGCCTCCTTTACATATGTTTGTTAATAAAAATAATAAATAGATAAATATATTCACAAATAGATGAATAATCAGTGATTTAATAAGTTACAATAAAAAAGGACTTGGCAGCATTTTACGTTTTTATTTGCAAATAAGCTCTGCGTATAAACTAGGTAACAGATGATCATCAGCTGATTACACCCCATCAGTCAAACTCTATATAAAAAAGAGAAAAATTTTAACCCGAACTGTCAAAGTACAAATAATAATAGCCGTACACCTACTTTGTATGTGTGTAGTTTTAATGATAAGGCCACTTGATATTAATTCGCTTTGATAGAGGCGAGAGAAGCAGAGAGAGAGAGAGAGAGAGAGAGAGAGAGAGAGAAATAGGGAGCAGAATACAAAGGGATCAAGGGAGGAGGTTAGGTATACAAACGGAACTCCGTTTCCAGTCCAATTCCGTATCGCATGCTGTGAACAGGAAGATTATATTATATAGAATATTTTAAAAGTGTTAACTTTTTATAGAAATATTAAATTAATATAGAATTTCTCTTTAAGATGAAATGTATAAAAATTTTTGTTAAAAAAAATCAAAGCAGCAAAGGTGATGGTGCTGGATCTGTTGCTTATTTCTCTATTAGTGG
Source organism: Panzeria rudis (assembly GCA_956483635.1). Classification (NCBI taxonomy): domain Eukaryota; kingdom Metazoa; phylum Arthropoda; class Insecta; order Diptera; family Tachinidae; genus Panzeria; species Panzeria rudis. Next base: position 163,754,101 of record OY101447.1, on the reverse strand, counting down.
CGTTCATTCGCGTTTATTAAATGTTCGCCTTTATATGTATCTATTAGGGCGATCGACTCCGTTCTTCAAGCGGGGTTTTCCGCAATACGGCTGTCGGTTTTTTCAACATTTTGATTTTTTGAATTTCGAATAGTTCGGGTTTTTAAGTTAATGTGTTGTTTCCAAAATGCAAACAAACACTGCTTGTCTAAAATTTATACGAAAAGCACTCAGTTTTTTGAGTGGTTTCCATACAAATTTTTCACTCAAGTCGATTGTTTACATTGAGGAAACAGCACATAAAAAACCAGTATATTTTATTAGTTCTTAATATATTAAAACTTAGTGAAACTTTTTTTGTTTTCAACACCATTTACTGCATTATGCAATTAAGGCGAATTAATTTTATAAGGTGGTAGCAGGTGCGAATTAAATCGGACTTGTGATGTACAATGTATGTCAATCTTCACATTTTCTAAAGAGTTTGACATCCATCGCAGACAAAAAATGCTTGTTGTTTTTGTATTGCTGTATTTGTATAATATATTATGTAATATATTATGTATATTAGTTGAGTAAATGTCGGAAATTAAACAAGAAGAAGAAAAAACGTTAATCTGTGCACTAGGGTTCCTCTATGTATGTAGATCAATTTTTTCGGATCTTGATTGTACATCCTCCTGGCAATGTTATATTTAGTAAATAAAAAAAACATTGTGCTGATGGCGTAAGCAAAATTACAACGATTTCAGATCCGCACAAAAACATAAATTGTAAAAAAGAGGCCAAGTTCCTATCCAAAAATTTCTGCAGGTAAAAGAATTGAGATCAAAATGAGCACCAAGTTCTTCATAGCTTGACAATATTTTTTTACCCCTCTAATATTGGGAAGAATTATGGGAAAAATGCTGCCAAGTTTGTAGGTTGCCTAGAAATGAGATTGCATCGTACCTGTCAAGAACGGTAAAAATTTTTGGATAGAAACTTGGTCCTATTTTCACAGCTATGTTTTGTGCGGATATTAATTATTTAACTGTTAACTGTTTTTTTAATAAAGCAAAATAAAATCAAAACCTTTGTATAATAATTTTCCCTAACCGGTTTTTTTAACTATCAAATAGTCGTACTATTCGGATAACGGTTTCATTAAAATATCGAAAAATCGATCACCCTAGTGTCTATACAAGACTTATTTTAACAGGTGATGTTGTAAGCACAGCGAAGCTACTTTTTTCGGCTGAAAGTCGGTTGGCTTTTTAATGTTGCAATTGTTGTAGAATTAACGCAAATATAAATAAGTTTGCGCCTTGGTATCTATAGTTCTTATGTAAGCCATACACTTTGCGACAGTTGGTACAACTCAGCTAGTAATCAAGTTGTATGTTTTTCGCTCAAATGATACAATTTAGTGTGCCATCTCACGCACTACCACATTTTGCAACCAAGTTGTGACCAAGTAAAGATCTCGCTTTTTATGTAATCCACCAATAATACTCACATTCAGTGTTTACTGCAAGGTGATCACAACAAGAATAAACACATATACTACATAAAATAGTATACGACAGGCACACAAACATTGCGACAGTGTTGTACAACGTGGCAAAAAATCAAAACTTTTTGATCTTCGTACAACCAAGACAACTTAATACAACGATCCCACGAACGTTGCAATTTCGTATAAAAGTTGTACCAAGCAGCGTGACCGTTTTGCGACTAAAGTGGCAATTTGCCACTTTTTCAACTGCCTTGCCACTTTTAGTGCCTCTTTTTTAAATGACCTAAATCTGCCACCTTGCCCCTTTTTGCACCTTTTTATGAAATGATGCTTCTTGTTTAAATATAAGCTTTTTACGGCACGAAACTGTTTTTATAAAAAAAATCTCAAGACAAAAATTTGTTTTTGAGTCTATCATGTAAAGTCTTATGACAAAAACTATTTTGAAATAGTTTAAGAGTTTAGATCTATAGATATTTATTATTGTATTAAAATTATTAAAAACTAACACTCTGATTCACTAACACGAAAAAGAACGTCTTGTTAAAAATGTTTATGAAAATTACGCAGCTTTAAATATTTTTAAAATTAATTTCATGCAAATTTTGGTGCCATGTCGCAATATCCAGTGACATAATGTCCAAAGACATTATGTCACTGCAAAAAATGGCATAACATCCATGGACATTGTGACACTTAATAGTGCCATGGACTTTATGACATTATTATTATGATCATAATCGTCTTTGATATATGTCATAATGTCCACACTTTTAAAAATGTAAACAAATTCAAATATACATGTTGTTGACTATTCACTTTTTACTTCTGCAATCGGTGACAAGTAATAAAAGATCAATTGACGTTATTGCATTTTAAAAAGTGAAATAAAACCGAGAAAAATTTGCAAATAGCGTCAGCAATGCTTAAAATATGTCCAATCGACATCGTCGATTCAAAGAAATATTTGGAAATTAATTAAAATTGTATGTGTATTTTTTCTTCTTGGTATATTGAAAAGTGGCCTTCGGCCGGTCTTAACGATTTTCTCCTCGCAGTATACTCAGCGGCTTCGCCGACCGAAGGCCGGCTATGCAAAAATCTTTACTAAGCGAAACTGCTTTTCGATATACTTTACTAATTTGCTGTTTCCATATGCAAACAAGCAACTTGAGTAAAAAAAATTTATGGAAATTGTTTTAAAAAATATGAGTGCCTTTCACATAAATTTTATACAAACAAGGCTTGTTTGCATTGTTTGTCTAAAATTTATATAAAAAGCAGTCAGTTTTTTGAACGAGAAAACATCAAAATTTATTCATTTTATTTCAAAAGCATTACATATACGCCCTAGAAATTCATTAAATATTAGAATTTGGTTCAATTATCCCTTTTCAAAAAAGTTGCCCCTTTATTTTGGAAGGACCCCTTTTTGGTGCCACTTTTTTCCTCCAAATCCCCTTTTTGTGCCACTTTTTAATAATTTCCAACGGTCACCCTGGTAGCAAGGTGTATTTAACTAGGTGGCACCATAAGGAGTTGTTGTACAGCAATACAACAACCACATTCATATTTTGTTTGTGTAATAGACAAGTTGCTGTCAAAAACGTATGTGCAAAACAAAAGAAAGAAAAATTGTGAAGAATTGTTTTAACTTACATAAACATTATTAATTGTGAATTTTAATTGCTTTGTTTGATTTCAATCAATGGAATCATTATTAATATTTTTGGCATATTGTCATCCACTTTTGCTTTTTATTTTCGCCTTTGGGGACGCTAAAAAATACTCCGTTTCTAGGAACATTTTTCTTTTTACATAGAAAGCGGTAACGAATTTGTAACAATTCACTTCCACTTTAAACTATCTAAAATTTTATTTCTAATCGCACTTTTCACTTTTAAATGGTTTAAATTTTTATTTGTTTTTCTTTGTATTTGCTTCGCTTTGTACAAACATAAACAACATTTTGACATAAACTTGACTAAAAGTTCACAGAGCAAACGATTGTCAGCTGAGCTTGTGATGCCACCTAGTTATATACAACTTGAGTTGTACTAACGGTTGCAATGTGTATGGCTTGCTTTATAAATGATAGCCACTCTCTCTTATTAAAAGTGCCCAGTAGGTAAAATACCCATTATATAATCGCTGATGTAAGCAATATTTAGTGGCTGCTAGTAATGACTCGTTGTCTTATTCTTCCACTTATATTTAACATAAGCGTTTCATGGGCTGTTTAATCGGTGCGCTCTCGCTTAAAAAGTACAATACGATGTTAGTACGTGTCGCTACTACAGTTGGGTAGCTCATGAACGAACTAGTTCAATTGAACTGCTCACACAAGTGAACGAAGTGAGCTGGTCATATCATTGAGCTCTTTTCAGCTCCTTAGTTCATATTTCATTTAAGCTCACATTTCTTTTTCGTTCACGTTTCCTTTTAGTTCATATTTCTTTTTCGCTCACTCTCACAGTAATCAGATTACATTTTGTAATCAAGGGAAATCTACATATACTAGATAAACTCGTTATGTAGTACAAAAAGTACGAAATCTACAAAAACCTCAAGTACTTTATTTTTGTAAATCATTGCACGATGTCAAATGCAAAAAGCAAATAAAGTAATTTTGATATTCATCCATGATAATATTACAAACAAGAAGTTATCAGCTGCGCTGTCAGCTTTACATGTATGTGATCGCCCAGTGCACATACTTATACTGAGCAACTGAACTATTGGACTAACTGAACTAAAAGAGCGTTCTAGTTCAGTAAAGTGAGCTGAGCTGAAAAGAGCGCTCACTCAAAAGAGCTGAAAAGCACAACTCTAGTCGCTACTGTGAGTTTATATTACAACTGGAAGCGAGCTTGTTGTTGAAATAGAGCCCAAAAGTAGGCCCAATTTTTTACTTTGTAGATATACGGATAAATTCTATAATATACAACGAAATTCTCACATACAAAATGCAAAATAATCAAAGGTATTTTTACATATCAGATTACACGTATGCTCATTACAATCTAAGTACTTAGATATCGCACTTAGAAGGTCTTCCTGACATCATTGATTATTATCTAAGTACCTTGCAGACAAAATGACTAGTATATGGTTGGAAATATACTATTGGCTTTTTTATTCAGACTAGTTGCCTAACTGTCCTTTTTCCATATATCGAACTATCGATTTTAACATTAGGTTGTCATAGGAGCCCAACTAGTTCATTTGTACATAGTTATATGCTAGTTGAAATACTAGTTATTATAGATTTGTGCGCTTACTAGTTTCTTTATATATAGCTTTTTAAATATTAAAAAACATTTGGCTCAACCGAGGGGTATGAACACACAGTCCTCATATATCAAGGCATGTACTCTATCCAATGAGCTACTTTCTACTTATTATATTTAGAGCTAAAATTTTGTTTTATGTATTTACACCTGAAAATATTTCAATTCTTAAAAAATTATTTATATTACTAGTATCATTACAACTAGTTGTATGACTGTTCCAAAACGTTCTTGTTTGACTAGTATCGTTACTGGCCTCATTACAATAAGCAAGATGACAGTCTTTTGTTGACTATTAACGTTACAACTAGTCATATGACTGTCCAAAAACGTAACTAGTTGTACAATTAGCTGCAGGGTACTTCGTTTCATTTACCACCACTGGGTGCTTTTGTGTGTCTGTTTGCATAAGCAAAAGAAAGAGGAAGGAAATAAAAACACTCAGAATTTTGTTTAAGAAGTCGGAGCAGCGGATTCGACAACGCAGATTCTGTTGCTTACTTGTGTCATTTTTTGTTTACTTGATCGTAGTTTTTATATGTTTGTATGTGTATAAAAGAAGAAGTAGAAGGAAATAAGAAAGACATGTATGAAAATAAGTGCGATAGCAAATTAAATCCGTGTTTTACTAGCGCTGCCAGTATGCTATTTTATTCTAATTTTGGCGATTTAAAAATATTGACAAGGAAAGCTCGCAAGTACATATTTCCATTTTTAAACGCCTATAAAAAATCAGAAGTTTGGCAATTTGTGCATTACTTTTTGTTTCTTAAATTTAAAAAGAAATGGAAAAAATTAATTTTCAAAAAAGTACTTTTCCGAAAAATTTACCTCTTCAAGAAAATAACATATCTTAACAGTATATGTTTTCCAAAAAGTACCTATTTACTTCCATTTCTTAAAATTAACTTTCGAAACAAGTACATTTACCAAAAAGTAGTAGCTTTAAAATTACTTTTCTAAAAAATACCATTACTTTAAAGTAAATTTGAAAAAAGTATCGTTCCAAAGCCGAAATGTTGGTCTTTAGTTAGTCTTAAACTACATTTCCAAAAATAAAAAATAAAATGATATTAAAAATGCACTTATGGGTGATTATTTTCTAGCTGTAATTTTTTTATAAGAAATGTTCAATTCTAAAATAGAAATAAAAAATTTTTTTTGCAACTTATTATTCCATTTTATAGTACAAATTAAAGTGCAGGAAGATTTTGCTACAACTATAAAATGGTGATGAAATTTCAAATTTCATTTTGCAAATTAAATTTGTTTGGCAAATTATTATGCAATTTTATAGTAAAAATTAAACTGCAAGAGGATCTTACTGCAACTGTAAAATTTCGCGCATGATCATCATATTTCAAATAAAATTTTTATTGGTCCCTTTTTAAAAAACCTGTTTTTTTATATATTTTTTTTAATTTTCCATTGGTCACACTGGCTATGACACATTGTATACTGGACCCTATTGATAAAAATATTGGTTTTTACAATATACGTATATATTTATAATATATAACATTAAACTGGCATCCACGGAACTGACATTTTTAGACTTAAATGACAACTGTAGTTAGATGGCTATGAATTTGGAAATATCCAACTAACATACGATAAAGGTTTGTAATAAGTACAGAAATGAGTTATATGCATGTGACTAAAAATGATGACAGGTTAATTAGTTAAACAATCCCATGGAACTGATCATATGACACAAGCTCATTTGATCATATGACACAAACTGATTTTTATTGACACAAGCTCGTTGTACTGTTTCATATCCAAGCTACAGGATACGTATTTACAGTTTTTGCCTTAAAATATTTACTTTCAATGCACTGTAAATACGTACCCTGCTGCTTATGTGGCGCTTAACACTCTGATTTAGGTTGTGCAGTTAGTTGACCTAGTTTTAATAAGATTTACTAGTTGCTTCAATAATCTCGCGGTAGAAGGCAAAGGCTGCTTAAATTAGAGTTAACAAATTTTGGTAAAATCCGAGGACAAAAACTATTAGCGCGACATTCAATATTAAGCAGATATATTGATTTAAAAATTTCCGCGTCTAGTAAATCTTATTATATACAAGAGAATATGGACGAAAAGTTTTTTAAATTATTTCTTGCGAAGAAGAAAATAACCATTTTATAGACAAACTCTAGGCAAGAACATGCAACGGAGCTGACATTGCAGTGTGTAATTGCAAGTTTTCTTTCGACTTGTTGGCACCAATGGAAAGGTAATTTTCTATAGATATCAAATATATAAAGATGTCACAACCTTCCGAAGAAGTTTATTAAAAAAATAGAAATATAAAAAAATATTTTGTAATTTTTTAGTCTATATGAAAGATTTTAGTATTGGAAAACTGTGGAAAACTTTTGTACCAGTTGTCTTCAACGTAATTGTCCTTTCACTGGTGAAAGCGGGAGTGAATATGGCGATGTAATTCGTAGATGAAAAGGAAAAATGGGCTTAGTTTTGGGGCGTAGTATAAACTGACTGTATTAAAAGCTAGACATACAAAGTTTTAGAAGGGCTTTCTTGCCACGTACAAAAAATTTTCATTAGGAGGGAAGGATCCGAGATAACATAAGTGGCGCCCAGAATTTGATGTCGGATTAAAAAGCCACCAGAACCAAAAATTAAGCCACACAATATGATGAATTCGAACTTGAAATGGCTGCGCTATATATAAAAAATAAAAAGTGCGGCATTTTAAGGCGTGTAAATTTTTTTTTTAGAAACGTCATAGACATATCTTTCATTCTAGGAAGTGCTTGCGGCAACGTTTTTTGGAAACACCCACCCTATAATACTACCAATATTGGACAATATATAAAATGTATGAAGTGCAAAACTTATATAAAATCGCATGAATCTAGCCTAGGGCTGCCAGGAGTCTGAAGACGTCGACCAGGACATTGATAATAGATATCACAAACGAACGTACAACAAAACCTTATATATTCCAAGAACTAATCCTATAAAAATGAACCCCAACAAATTTTTATTTTGATAAATGTATCAACCATATATGTATTTCAAATTTAAGTCCAACAATTAAACAATAGATACAAAACTTAACATGTAATTCATACACAAAAAACAATAACCAAAAATAAAAAATTCATTTAAAATTTCAAGGGGTGAAAATAAAAACATGGGCTGGCGAGGCCAAGTTAAAAATTTTTAACTTTTTTTTTGAAAGGCCCTCATTTTTTTTATCGATAACATTAGTAAGAGCTTTGACAATTTCGTATTTATCTTAATATATCTGAACTCTTAGCACCTGGTAAAATTTCCTATCATATTATATTTGCACTGCTCTCCAAAACTTTAAAAAGGAAGAAAATATGTAGTGTCATAAGTGCTTAAGCCCCAGGCAACAAAATTGCTTCATGTAAACAGCGTTATAACAGAAAGCTTGACCTCTGTCCATAACAAAAATCAGCAGAAATGAAATCTTTGTCTGCAGTGACCCCTATCAAGAAGACAGGACAATTTAAAGTGGACCAGGACACCAGGACAATTCGTCTAAAACCAGGACAAATCCGGGAAAACCAGGACGTATGGCAGTCCTAATCTAACCATGAATGCACTATATTTTTAAAAATATTATTACACCGATCCATTCCCTAAAAATCAAACCAATACAATGTGAAAACCATGATACAATAAAAACAGGTAGAACTGTCCCTACAACAGTAAAAAATAACAGCCATTTTGTTAGTATAAAATGTTTCCTGAATGTCAAAAACAGAAACATTTTTCATATACTTTTTTCTCTGATAAAGCGAATTTGACATTCGTGGCAGCGCTGACAGTATTACCTTCTATTATTGTATCATGTGTGAAAACAAAATAAAAAATTTTAATGAGAAACGTTATTTTTTTCATGTTAAACTTTTATACATATTAAAAAAATTTTTTTAACACTTTGAAAATAAAATTTTTTACTTGACCTTGGACTCTAACCTGGGATTACAGAAAGGCATTTACAAAAGACTTTTGAACTGAAGTTATGAAAAAAGTGTCCTCTTTCATATGACGTAATTTCTATTTTAAAATTTTTGATTTTTGATTTATCGCGTGAACTCCCCATATGTCTGCCCCTACGTGCATCGCTTTAATTCCGGTGAATAGGAATCAAGAAAGAGAACGTGTTAAATAAGTACATACATACGTATGTACATAGCCTATCTACCAAGAATGATAGAATATATTCTATCATTCTTGCCTATCTATATATCGAGCCTTTGCTGCAATAGAGTCATAACTATAGAAAATTCGTTTTGCAGAAAATTATTTCAAGTTTTTGAATTTACTATCAACTTAAGACCATGATTCACTGTCAGACTCAGTCGTTAGATCTGTCAAAAACTCAAGTTTTACCGAAAACAGCATTGTCTGCTTTATTAACTAGACAAACGCTTAGTATAATTGCTGTATGTATGTTTATTATTTTCAATAATCTATTTTGTGTGAGAGAGTTTCACCGGCAGCAGATTATTTTTGCAATTTCTTAAGTCGGATTGATTCTGCCAGATTTCTGTTTGACATAATCGTGCGATTGTGTAGGATTCACAATTATAGGTACATGGCCTTTAAAGTTAAAAGAAAATATTATTCATCTCTGAAGAGTTGAGTATGAGATATTTGTATGAAATTTTGACATAATATGAAGAACGATTAGACGATTAATTCTGCATTATTAACTCAAGAATCACGTTTTTGAAATATGATTCCATTGCAGCAAAATCTCGATACATAAATCAAAATTATCTTCTCTTTTTCAAATTCTTTGGAAATTAATTTGTTTTAATCAAACGACTAATCTTTTAAGTGGCAACTCTGCTGTAATTGCCAAATAATTTAGTTCTCACGTGCTCATCGCTAAAAACAGTCGCCAGAAGTGTTAGTTCCGGTAAAATTATTAGTTATATTAAGTTCGATTGTTTAATAAATATAAAAGTAATACAATATTATTGGAATTAATATAATTTATTAATGAATGAATTAAAATTGCAATAAAAAGGTGATAAAGTTTAGTTGTTATTAAAGTACCGCATTGAATAAAAAATATGTATGGCTACTACTAACACACATGCCTTTGCATGCAAGGCCGTTAAAAGTAAAAATGCAAAAGTTGCATGTTGTGTTTGTTGTTGCTAATAGCGGTATTTTTAGTGTTTTTAATAGAAATGCCTTTGTGTATGTGCTATGTGTATTCATTGTTTTGTGTTTGTGCATGAAAGAAATTCAAGAGAAAAAAGGTAAATTCTCGATCCAAAAAGCAGAGCAAATTTGTGTTTGTTTGTTTACAAAACAAAGCATCAAGTGTTTTTTTAAGTCAAATTAAAGAAGTGCGTGTTAGAGTTGCCAGTATGTATATGAAATATTATAAATAAAGCGGGTTTTAATTCGGGCGTTTACTAAATGAAAAAATGTTTAAGTGCATAAATTTGTATGCAAAATTAAAAGGTGAGTGAACTTAAAACATATCTATATAAACAACAACTGAGATAAATTTGGTGATTTCCTAAATGCATACTGTTGAAGGCCGTTTCAGACGATAATACCTACAAGTAGGTATTAATACTTTTGAGGAAAATGAAACTCTGATATGTTAATTTGTTATCGGTTTTTGAAAAATTTCAAACAACAATTAGTTATATTAGGGAGGCATTTTCTTCGAAAGTATTAAGTATTACTTGTATTATATTCCTGAACGGCCTTAAGCCATTATCAAATCATATATTATATCAAATCAGATATTAAAGTCGTTTTTCCAAAAAAAAGGAATAAAAACGACATTTAAATTAGGGTTTAACGATACGCCGTTTTGCCGATACCGATACCGATACTTAAAAATAAATATCGCCGATACCGATTCCGATACCGATACGAATATTGAAATTGACTTAAAGTTTAGATTAACAAAACTCAAGTACAAAATTACAGTGTAAGAGATTATTAATATTTAAAATTGATATTCACCCAGTATAAAAAATTGCGAGTATTTTTTAAGGAGCTACATTTTCTTTGCTTCCAAAAAATCTATATTAAAAATATGCAGATAACACAGTGCAACAGTCCAAAAAACACACGGACTTGACAGTATAGATTCGATTGTACTACCACGGGGTAGTAAAACCCTATACTTAGCTTGGCGAATTTGGTGACCAATTTCGTTTTATGCACCTCCAAAGTTTTGGAAAATCAGCGGGCCCTCAAAAAAAGGTGTCATCAACTTTTGGCCAACAGAAAATTCAAACTTGATGATACGGCTTAACTATGTATGGCAATAATGTAGCTAAGAGTTCGCTAAACAGATTTTATTACCATTTTATGGCAAAAAAATTTTTTTGTGCACCTTTTTTGAAAAATTAAGGAAAAAAATTTTTTTTTCACTTTTTCCAGAATAACTTACAGGGACTCGTAATTTTTTATTAACAATATTTGGCAAAGTTATAGCTACGGTAAAGCTGAACAACTTTTGTAAACATGTCAATACAATCTGAATGTATCTGGGCACCCTAAACAGCCCAGAAAAACTAATTTCTACCTTAAAAGTTTTCGTTTTTTACGAGTTAGTCTATATTTTTATTGCATTTTTTTGCTTTCCTTGTTATTGTTCCACTTCTTATGTTGCTGATTTTAGTATTTACTATTTTTTATTGTTTGTTGTTGTTTTGCCAAATAATTGTAATGAACAATTTGGAGTCCCTACAAGTTATACTGAAAAAAGTGAATAAAATAATTTTTCTGGGCACAAAATCTTAGTGAAACACAACAAAGAAGTATGCACTTGAATATACTATTTTCAACAAAAAAAATTTTTTTTGCATAAAAAAATAGTGAAAAACTGAAATTTTTAAGGTAAAAAGTGGTCTGTGTGAGCTATTAGAGTGCCTAGATACGTGCAGATTGTATTGATATGTTCACAAAAGTTGTTCAGCTCTACCGTAACTATAAGTTTGCCAAATATTGTTAGTTAAAAGTTACAAGTCCCTGTAAATTATTCTGAAAAAAGTGAAAAAACATTTTTTCCTTAATTTTGTGAACAAAAAGTTAACGAAAAATTTTTTTTTGCCATGAAATGTTAAAAAAAAATCTGTTAAACAGACTCTTAGCTACATTATTGCCATATACAGTTAAGCGGTATTATAAAGTTTGAATTAGCTGTTGGCCAAATACTGATGACACCGTTTTTTGAGGCCCCACTGATTTTTAGAAAATTTGGAGGTCCATAAAAAAATTGGTCACCAAATTCGCCAAACTGAGTAAAGGGTTTTACTACGCCATTGTAGGACGATCGAACCTGTACTGTCCAGTTCTTGTGTTTTTCCAAAAGTCTTTATTTATCGCATAGTATAATTAGTAGAAAAGCAAGATAAAAATTTAAATTAAAAAAATTGTGAAAATGGGTAATTTTTTATCCTTTTTTCTTGAGGAAAAATCATTATAGAACACCGAAAAAGAAATTTGTCCGAGCATCGCTTCCAATTCGGTGATTGGTAATCGAAAAACAGAACTTCTTGCAATGGCAAGGATATGTAACACTAATTAAAAATGATCCAAATTTGCAATACTTCCGGATCGCGAATTCTACATTTTCATGACTTCTTTGGAGTGTCTTTTTTTTTGCTGGAATAAGATTTAAAAAACAACGAATTGAATTTGAATTCATGGTAAAATTAACAAAAAATAAATAGTTTTTTTTAAAAAATAATAGTATAAAATATTATTAATTTTTAAAATTGCTATTGATAAGATTTAAAAAATAACGAAATGAGTTTAGTTCATGGTAAAATTAACAAAAAATAAATAATTTGTCAGAAAAAAACTCTGAAAAAATGTTTAAAAGTATCGTCGTATCGACAGTAAAATATCGCCGATACCGATGTATCGGAAAATCTGAAATATCGCCGATATATCGGTATCGGTATCGGTATTCGTTACATCCCTAATTTAAATATGAATTGATATATAAATAGAATTGGTGAAATAGGCCCTAAGACATTCTGTGATTTTTTTTCGGAAAATTAAAAGGAACAAATCAAGTTTAGCTACGTAGCTCAAAAAAAATCCTATCCGATAGAGAATCGGATATTTTCTCAAAATCTTTTAAATGATACCGCATTGTATGAAAAATACACCATATAATCACAATTTTCTACTGGAACTTCAGAGGCCCATAACTCGGAAACCAAGCCTCGCCGAAAATATTTTTATTTAATTTTTTTTAAATTTTTTTTGATTCTCTACCGGATAGGGTACTTTTTTTTGAGCTACGTAGCTAAACTTGATTTAAGCCCAACATTAAAATATTATGTAACTTGTTTTCGTAAAAATTAAACTTTTTCGAAATTTTATTTTTTTTGCAAAAAACGATTGAAACGGCAAATCTGGGGGCAAATTACGCATTCGATATTGATCGAAATTTACATTTAAATTGTATTTAAATTTCGATCGATATCGAATGCCGTAGTTTGCCCCCTGTTTTATCAAAAAATGTTTTCCTAACAAAATCAGTTGCAAGTATTTACGTACTGTAACAATGCGTGACATGGATTTCATGATATACAAACTCTTTACAAACTTTTCTGAAAATTGAATTCGAGAATTGAACCACAATTGAAATTTATATTAATTTGATGTTTTATCATAACAAATGTCAGTGTTACCGTTGGTTTATTTTTCTAGATGCCCATTTTTCTGATTTTTTGTTCTACTAAATCAAACTTTTTTGGTTTGATTTTTATACTTAAGTATACAAATGTGTACAATGGTCATTGCATATTTGAAAAGCTCAAGACAGTAGCTAATTGTATATCATATTAAATCACTCTTTCACATAACTTTTAATTTTACGAATCATACTACAATTTTTGTAAAATTTGAGAATAATTTTTTTTTCAAAGAAGTGTTTCTTATGACCGAAGATGCGAAATATTTCCAATGGAGTTGAACAAATTTTTAATTCAGTTCATACAAATTATAGGGTGCATATTTAAAAAAAATTTTTTGATTAAGAGAATTTGCGTTATTCTTCTATACGTTAATTTTCCTTTGCGTTTTTCTACCATTAAATGTGAAAATTTCTAACAACTGATTTTTCTTATAGGCATTAAAGCGAGCCAACAAATTTTATTTCTAAACAGTTTTCTTGTTATTGTACCTACATATAAAATTTATGTATACACGATAAATAGAATAACCAAAGCAAATAAAATTAGATTGAGTCATACTTCCAAGCTAACTCCTCACTTCAATAATGTTTTTAATCAAATTCTAAAACCTTTCAAATGGAAATCAAAAAGCTAGCAGTTGATGATTTGCCTACAAAATGATTCTATGTATATTTAAAACAAAAAGCACCAAGTTACCATGTATTACAACTAGAGATGGGCAAATGTCGTGACTTTTTCGTGTCAGGCGTCATTCACGCATGAATCACGCGTGATCGTGATTAAATTAAAAAATAATCACGCAATAGTGCGTGATCGTGATTTAAAATTAAGTACCGTGCGTGATCATGCGTGATTTTAAAAGTGTAATTTTAATGCATTCGCGAAATTATATTTCGTAGCTTGCTGAAATAAATTTCCTCTTTTGTCTTACATTTCTGTTAAATTTCTTTTAGATTTCTAATATTACCTCCGACTTTTTTCCGAAATTGACAAGAAACGACGTTCAAGCTATGAGTTAAATCGGAAAATTTTCCTATTATTTGTCATTTTTCGACATTGTTCAGACATGTCGAAAATTCCTTTAGAATATATTCTCTTCTATTGTATTCTTGTGTAATACGAATTTTTACGAAAGAGTTTTAAAAATTGGTATATAATATTTGAAGTCAAATTGCTTTCATATCTTATAAGTGACAGCTTGCAAATATACACCGAATGCAAGCTTGAAAGGTTCCCTATAACATAAAATACATGCTTGGGTATCGCTATATCGGCCAGTCATTGAGATAACGACATTTCAGGTTCAAAATGTTTAATACTTCATTTCACTCATAACGGGTTATGGGTGATTCTCATTTACAATGCATTTTTCGTTCCGTTGAAAGTATAATAACATTTTTCATACAATAAAAGCAAAGTCAAAGTTAAAACAAAATTTCATAACTTTGAATTTCGTCCTGCTGTTTAATTTTTTTTAAATAGTAGTGCCTTAATTCATAAAAAAATGTCTGACAACAGATTAATAAAACACATTTTCATACAAACATTTATTTTATAAGGCTCTTATTAATCCAAAAAATGTTTGTGAACTAGGTTGTAGATATATAACGCTTTAAAGCCTTATACGAACTTTTTGTGGGTTATTTTTTAATTAAATTGGTTAATTAAATTGGTAAGGTTAAAAAATAAAACTAAAAAACCCAAAATGTACACTCAAAATCAGAATCACGCATGTATATTATTTCATTGGGCCAAAAAATCGTTTTCATATCAACACAAAAAATTCTTAAATTTTAAATGTTCGATTTCACGTTTTCCGGGATATACGAAAATAAGTATCGTGAGAGCTTACGCGTTTGTCGTGCGTGAGCGTGCATGATAAAATCAATTTTGATGGTGAGCGTGCGTGATCGTGAGAGTCTTAAAATTTGCTGTGCCTGTGCATGAGTAAGAAAATATTCTTTTCGTGATCGTGCGTGATCGTTAGCGAAAACTCGCTCACGCGCACATCTCTAATTACAACCACTTGTTAGATATTTTAACTTTCTCAAATTTTTGCTAAAGCGAATGATAAAATGTTAAACATTATTATTACCTAATCAGAGAAAATGCTAGTTTCCCAAACAAAATTATTACATAACATTATAAACTGATTATAAAATACCTATATAATAGGTCAGCTTAATTTAACTAGAAGCAATTTATGTGGGGAGCATAAAGCTTTTGCTTCCCATGTACAAGAAGCAGTAAATTCTATGGAGTACTTAGAAATCTTGTAGACCAACAAAAACAGAATCATTAACATTTATGCTTTTGGTAATAGAGGTCAATAAAAACTACTATGAAAAAACAAATTGCCCAAAACCACTGAAAATTTTTGTAATAAGAGTTAATATCATAAACAAATTAAACATGACAAAGTTTTTTCTTTTTAAGTCGTGTATCTTTCCTTATGTTTGATTTATTTATTCAACAATAAAATGGTATATCATTTTCAATTCTTTTTGCTAAAAAAGATATACATAATTAACGCAAAAACTTTATTATGCTATAAAAAAACTTGTATTATACTCAGCCCCGTTAGTAACAGAACATATGAGTACAATTCAAATTATGTAGTGGGCTGCAAAAACATGATCATTAAGTTCACATACCCCAAGGAGCAAATGCTACATTTTTTAAATGTGTTATATTTAAAATGTTTGAATTGTGCTTTTTACGAATCGTTTACTTTAGTTGGGGACTAAAATCAATCGCTTAAATGTTAACGAGTGGCAAATTACTACGCAGAAAAAATTATCACAAACAAATTTTCAAACAAAAGTTTTTCTAAAAATAAATTAAATTTTTCGCAAATGTTCTTTATTGAATCAATAAATTTTTTGGTTGACTCTTATTTAGGACGCAAACACCAAAAACAAACAGAAAACAAAAACAACAATGATAGGAAAAGGAGTGCGATTGTACCAAGTTTGTTTATTGAAGATTTTTGAGTGAATCAATTCGTTAATGTTGTTGCGCTCTCATTAAATTTTTTAGCGTCTTTAGATAAACATTCAGAGTTGATCACATTTAATAAAGTGAAATTTCATAAATGCGTAATGAATGATGATAATAACTGAGACAAAAATTTTGTTTCATATATAAAAAAAAAATTCAGTAAATATTTTTGTTTGATTCAGTACACTATTTTGTTTAGTATTTGTAAGTACTTTAGGAGAAATTATTTTATAAATTCAGACAAAATATTGATTGATATTTTTCAGAAAATCCAGTAAAGCTTTCTATTTGATTTAGTAAATTGTTTTGTTTAAAATTTGTAAATAGTTTTAGACAAACTGTTTTATAGATTTAAATAACTTGTTCACTGAAAAATAATTTTTTTCAATGAGGTTGTTTAGATATTTTTGTCCATATTTACAAATTTGTTTGTAGGTCCGTTTCTAGATAAAATATTTACTATTTCATAGAATTCCTCTACTGGAAATGAGACTTAGTTCCCTCTTTGTAAGTCCCGGTCAATACATGTAATTTTTGTTGCAGCAATTCTTGAATTTATGCGAGAGTGTTGAAATAGATACACAGAAACAAGTAAATTTAATTTTCAGTAAAGGAATTCAATGAAATAGTAATTATTTCGTCTAGAAACGGACCTACAAACAAATTTGTAAATATGGACAATAATATCTCAACAATTTCATTGAAAAAAAAAACTTTTTTTTCAGTAAATCTATAGAGAAATTTGTCTAAAAATATTTACAAATTGTAAACAAAACAGCTTATTAAATCAAACAAAAAGACTTAATGGATTTTCTGAAAATTTTCAAACAATACTTTTTTCTGAATTTATAAAATAATAGGTCTAAAAATACTTATAAATATTTAACAAAATAGTTTACTTAATCAAACAAAAATATTCACTGGATTTTTTGTAATATATCAAACAAAATTGTAGTCATCATCTGTTAAGCATATATGAAATTTCATTTGTTTACATGTGTTCAAATCTGAGTGTTTATCTAAAAACTCTAAAAATGAATGTGAATTAACGCAACGACATTAATAGTACGTTTCCATATATATATGTTTTGGGCCAAAATACGTGTTTTGAGCAAAATACGCGTTTTCCTACATGTTTTCCCATACAATTGTCATGTGAGCAAAACACCTCCAATAGCCTGTTGTCCTCCAAATTATGTCGAAATTTGTCTGTGAAACACTGCGTTTCCTCTGCGAGTACAAATTCAACTTTGGGTCATCCATTTACTGTGATTGACAAATGCGAAAAAGTGACCCTGTTCTGCGGCTATATTACACAGAAAAACTAAATCGCATTTTCAGTAAAGAAATTGAATGAAATAGTAAATATTTTGTCTACAAACGGACATACAAACAAATTTGTAAATATAGACAAAAATATCTCAAAAATTGTATTAAAAAATTTGTTTTTTCAGTGAAAAAATTGTTCAAATCTATAAAATGATTTATGTAAAAATATTTACAAATTGTCATCAAAACAAAAATTTTGACTAAATAAAACAAAAAGATATACTGGATTTTTTGAATATATTTTAAACAAAATGTTTAAGTTCTCTTTTAATGTTGATACGTTTTTCATCGTCTGTTTAAATATTTTTTCTTACAATTTCATTTAAAACAAAAAAAAAACAAATCGAAAATTTTTTTTTGGTTTCAAATGTAACTGTAAGAAGGAAAGAATTCCTTCTTCATCGATAAACAGGCAGTCAAATGTCCATAAAATTTTTTTTAATACAAAATAAAAATATGAACTGTTCAAACTTATACGAAAATTTCATAAAAATTCCATGAAATTGAAGTCGTACCATTTCTCCTAATTCGTTTACGAGAAAAATTATTCTTTGATTCGAAAAGTACATGCAAAATTAATGATTGTCGTTTAATCACTATAATAGAACAAAGTGAACAAATTTTAGAAAATGTAGTGAATTAGTGAACAAATTTTAGAAAATGTAGTGGAAAGTTTAAGCTCATAGAAGCTGTAAAAACTTTGAGTTGACACTACATAAATTTATTATAAGTCGGCGATATTATTGAAACCATAAAGGCCATTTCACATTGTACTACAAGCTTTGAGAATTTTATTAGATTTTGTAAGACGAAAATCAAATCAAAATCAGTCTGACTGTAAAAAAATCTTAAAGAACATTTTCTTATTACATTTTGTTTCTACACTATCACATTCCAAATAAAATGTAACATAACTAATTTGCAATAAAGCAAAGTTTTTCCTTCTTCCTTTTCTTTATTTATGCCGGCAGACAAATACACAACTGTTTTTGTTATTCTTATGTTTGTTTGTGCAAAAGCCAAACCCTGATGAAATGAAAAATGTGATTGTTTAGAAAATTGTCTAAAAATGAAGAGTACCATAATACTGTCAATTTTCTTTAACAATTTGTTTTCACACTGTTGGATTTTTACTTAAGATTTGAGTTTTTGACAAGTATTAATACTAAATCTAATAGTCTGAAGGCCGCTTAAAGGAGATGTTTTAAGAGAAATAAAATATAAAATTCGGCGCAGCTGAGTATAGTACTGTAACTTTCTTGTACTTAACGATAAGCATCCTCCTGGAAATTCTTCAAGATATATAAGAAACATTACGCCAAGTTCTTTATAAAATGATTTGGAGGCCTTAAAATAAAA
Source organism: Panzeria rudis (assembly GCA_956483635.1). Taxonomy (NCBI): domain Eukaryota; kingdom Metazoa; phylum Arthropoda; class Insecta; order Diptera; family Tachinidae; genus Panzeria; species Panzeria rudis. The sequence continues at coordinate 163,734,950 of OY101447.1, read as the reverse complement.
TGTTTAACTAATTGCGGTTTTAGTAGTCAATTGGTCTTTATAGGATCTTTTACTGTGTAAAGACTATAAATTCATTTAAAAGTTCTTAAAAATTTGTTTAAGAATTGCCTTATATCGATATTTCGCCAATTTTCATTTAATAAATCTACTTAATTGAGAAAATTAACTTTTCCCGGGAACGTAATTTTTTCATTCCCGTTTGCCGGGAAGTGCAAAAGTCCGGGAAATCCCAAACCCTAGTTGTAATTTTTAAAAATAAGTGAATTTGCGTGAATAAAAACAAATTTGTCTACACAACAATTTTCTTTGTTGAAATAAATACAAAATTTTAAACATGAAATTCAGGTGGAAATGCGTACTAGGCTTTAGCAGTGAAAATTTAGTTCAAGCCGTTATGGTCAATGATAAATTTATATTTTTACACAACTAATATCTTATACACACATTATATATCTTGATGTTAGAAATATTTAATATAAATTCCAATAGTTTGTCATTATTTATGAATAGCTAAATTTCTACAGCTTTTTTAAGAAAAACAGCAGCATCAAATCTTTTAAATGTAACGATTTTAAAGCCGAAGTATTAGAATATTGATATAATGAGCAGACAATGGGGTTAGAGTAAAAAAAATCAGTTTATATTATTTAAATTTTATTGAAAGTCATTCGAAGGTAAATAGTACCCCGCCTAGAATCCGTATTCACCGCTTAATACCCGTAAACTTGGACGATAAAACAGCTTAGGTTGACGACGAGACAACATGGCCGACACAGCCTGCAACTATCGAAAGCCCGATAGCAAAGATTCAAGATTATCAAAAAAAAAAAAAATAAAATATTAGTGCTAAATTATCGCAGAGAACTGGATGCTGTATGTAATGCTTATTAATAAAATTATGGAAAAATTTTCGAGTAGAAGGTACATATTTATTACATTTCTCTGTTGGTTCTAAGCAACTCTATATTGTTATCAAAAAATATCCACAATATTTCTGGTATAAGAGGGTGCACATAGTTTTTTGATCAACGCTTTCGAAAAAACTGATTTTTCATGCAAGGGAACAAGGAAAAAATCAACACCAATTTTGTTTTCAATGAACACAGCAAGACATAACAACGCTGTTTTCGGAAGCCGCTACACTCCCATTATCAGTGCTCATATATATCTTGCTTATCACCACGTGTAAGGTGGCTCTCTTGTTCGTTGGAAATATTGATCATGTGTAATTCCTTCGCTAGAGCTTTTCAGATATTCAATGAACATTATTCATGGTAGTGATGTTACGAATATCAATTTTTAATATTCGCGAATACGAATATCTGCGCCATTATTCGCTAAATACAAATACCAATATTCGTAACAGCACTAGGTCATATATGGGTGATTCTCATTCTAAACGTATATTTTGTTTTTTTTATTTACCAATGTAACTAAATAAAATATGAGAAGGTAGGATTATTATTATAGTTTTCGCCTCATTTAATGAATCCTGAAACAAAATTATATATTTGATTTTTTTAACATTTTTGTGTATTGAGTGCTATATTAGCTTTCGCGGTTGTTGCGGGAATGATTTTTGCGAAAAAATACAGCACAAAAAATTAGTATAGTTTTTGAAAGCACTATACATCTACTATCTAAAAGCAGAAAAGTATAATAATCACAAGACGAAATTAAAAGTTATGACCACTTTTTCAAATTTGATTTGGGTTCACATGCAAAAGCAAAAAAAATTTATCTTTTAAAATAATTCTTGCCAAACATTTATACATAAGCGAAAAGTAGGCTAACTCTTCTTTCAAATAAGATTAATTTTAACAAAATCGACTTACAATTTTAAAAGTTATGTCAATTTCAAATAATTATTCGTAGCAAAATACGACCTGCTTGCGGAAGAAGCAAACTTTTTTCAAAGCCAATCATAATATTCAGCTGCTGTTAACTTTTTTTTGCCGTTCTAAAATTTATAGATAAATTCTATTTAAGAATATTGATAACGTAATGCTCAATACATTTTTATACGAATTCAATATAATTTTTCGGAACACACACTATATTTTAAATGTAAAACAATTGAGATGTATAATTTTCGATGTATTTTAACATAAACTCCATATTAATTCACTAAAAAAATTTAAGTTAAATTAAAAAAAATATGGATAATACTCAATACGTTTTTTTTTGGAATAAACGATGATTGATTGATGAAACGTTTTGCAATATAATACTATTTTACAAAGTTCAGAAAACTTTTAAATATTTAAATATTGTACAAATCTACGCTGTTATTTTAGTATATGTTGCTAATTCAAATTTTTGCGTCTGCCTTTTCTTTACAAATGACAACAGCTACATATTATGTACATTGAATTAATTATTACATGAACTATAAATAAATGCACTCAGTATTCAAATAATAACATTATTTTTCCTTTTTTAATTTGGAAATATTCTTGAACAAAAATTAAGAAAACTATCGGCTAGTTATTTTTTTAAATGGATTTTCAGCTGCAGGAAGTCTTTGCTTCAGAAGCCTTTTATTATTTTTATCTTTTAAGGTGTTGGTTGCAGTTGACGATGTGTGTCAATTTGTTATTTGGTTGCAATATTTTCATGTCATATTAAATTCCGTATATTCTGTTTTAACGTGTATGATATTAAGCGATTTAGACGGGATATTGTAAAATTTATTGTGTGCAAATAAGTTCAAACTAGAAAACTTTTATTTTTTTATTTTGCGTATTTCCCGGAAGCGATGTTAGATTGAAAAGAGAACTATGTGGAATTCAATTAACAATGATATAGCAACTTAAATTTGTAACATATTTCAACAACCATCTTTGGAGTAATAAAAAAAAATTAAGCGATCTAATATCTCTTTTTTTATTCTGTTTTATTCCTAATGTATATTTTTTTGAAAGTAATCTTTTCCAAATAAGAAACGCTAGTATGCTTAGCTTACTCCATTCTAAAGCTCCAAACTTCTTATAAGCGTTACTGGGTAGCTTTTCTTTCCACAATAATGAACAAAATGAAACTCGAGAGCCACATGGCAATCAAACAAAAATATTTTATAAGTCAATGAACTACCTCAACTAATGTATCCAAATTGATTAAAAAAGTCACTACAACAAATCACTGTTCACCTGTATTATTCACAAATTGTTTTTATTTTTCTTCTTTTTGCTGACCCTTGTTATCAAAAGCTTCAAAGTTAATGTTCCTGTCGTTCTACAAGTTTTTTTTAGTAATTTCATTGAATGCAGTAGCAGTAGTGCAGAGGTTTCTTCAGTGAACAATTTGTGTTGCTTGTGCCTGAATTACTTTAAGCTGTTCACTCACTTATTTTTAAATAGTCACTTAATGTTATGTAATAATTTTTTAAAGAAACTAGTTTTTTCTTGTGATTATATAATAAAAATAAGGAAAAGTTTACCGTTAATATTTGTAAATTTAAGAATATTAAATTTAATGCGAAGAATATTCAATAAATACAATAAACATGGTAAAGTTTTTTTAAATTATAGCCGCAGAAACACTGTATTACAGAATATAAAATTTAGGAGATACTTTTAAAATAATTTATAACAGATTTTGTATATTTTATAAACTCAACTACATACATCATTAAAATCGAATGTTATCGATAAAAAACGATTTTTTGGGACTTCAGCAGTATTTTTTTATATTTCTGCATCAAATTAAACTTTTTAAACGCTTAGAGTCAAAGAAAGACATAAGACTGCCGCATATATTCATAAAAGCATTATCCAAATTGTCATTGTCTGTGCTATAAAAAAATTTCTTAAGAACCTGCTACACAATGTGTAACGCAACTATAATTGAGAGGTCTAGTACAATAACTCGGTAAGCCACATCAAATAAAAAATTGGTTTTACGTGCTCATTCTCTTGCTAGGTACTATAGCTTTGTATCCTGGAGAAACTAAGTGATAAATTCTAGTATTTTCCAAATAATTATGCTGCTTATTTAAGTAGAAAATTCCAAAAACCATACAATTTTAAATTTTGTTTAAACTTAAAAGTCGATTTATTCAATATTTTGTTTTTGTGGCTTACCGAGTTATTGCACCAAGCCTCTCAATTAATTAATGAAATAATAGAGATGCCTACACTACAACTAAAATACATAAAGGAAATTCCTTCAAATAAGCTGATTTGATTTGTTGAGCTCTTTCTCTCTCTCGCTCTCTTTTAGCGTTCTGATTTCCTACAACAGCACCAATTCGAGCCGAGAACAAAATTTGCATTGTTTTTCTATTTGTTTTTGCATTTACAAATAGAAAAACAAATAAACATATAAAATATTGAAACGATTTTTACAAAATATAGATTGTTAATAAATATCTTTTAAATAATATCTGCTTTGAAAAAATCGGCTGCATACATGCTATTTATTTGTGGAACAGTGCACATTTTTAGCTATGTGCCTTTGGTGTTTTAATTAAGAATGTACACTGCCCCAATAAATAAAAGGATACAAATAAACATACACATAAATACTAGGGTATTCATTTAGTCGGGATTCTGTTTCAATCGTTTAATCGCTAGATTAATTAATCGAGGTTTTGGCTTAATAGGTTAATAATCGGCTAATTTCGGTATTAACCGGTTAACCGAGTAATAAAGTTTTTTCAAAAATCAAGAAATTTCAACAAATAAAAATGCATAAGTTATTTATTATTTTGAGTTTATTGGTAAAAAACTATAATAGCCCGTTCAGCCTGCAGCAAAATTAAGTTTTTCTTGATTTCGGCTGAAACCAACTAGAAATTAAGTAATTTCCCATACATTTTGTCATATCCCAAATTAAGTTATTTTTCTTAATTTCGGCGGAATTAGCTTAAAATTACAATGAACATACCTGTTTTAGTTCTAAAGTTCCTTTTTTGGAACAACATATATCGTTAGCTTAAATCCGAAATCAGGTAACTACACTTTTTAAAATTTTACAGGAGAGAGAAAAAACTAAATAAAATACTTCCAGTTAAAGCCGCTTTATTTTCGTTTGTAATTTGGCTGATTTTTATGATAAAGATTTGAAAATTTGTGTTGACATGCATTTCGATGTAATACGCAATAATTGATCAAAAATGCAATTTCAAATTTTTTGTTAGTTACGTGGTGGTACAAAAAATAAGTTGACATTCGTTTTAATTAAAATACAAAAATCATAAAAATTAAACGTATAAAAATATTTTAAACGAAGGAAAAGAATGTGTTGTGCCATAAAAGTGCGAAATTCATACAAACTTTATGAAATGGAAGATGTTTCAAGTGCCAAATGACACTTTTAATTTGGTAAGTAATTTCGGCACGAAATAGTAATTTTCGTGCAGCCTGAATGGGCTATAACGTAACAATTCTTGAACTAAATCAATCAAAAAAATCATAACTAAGTATTCATTAACAAATTAACAAGTTTGTAAGATCATTATATCAGTTATTTCAATAGTTTAAGGATATATCCTAAAACAATCTTTCAGGAAAATAATTTCCTTTGAATTTTTAGGATTTAAGAGGTTGTCTTCTTTTGTTTTATTATAACTTGACTTGGAAAAATCCTTTCACTCATCGTATATGTTGAGGAAATTGGAAGCAATACGCAATACAGAATATCTAGTTTCTCAGGCCTTTTCCTGGATTTCTCTAAACATATAAAATCTTCCATTATACTATTATAGTCCTGTGTTAATTTTTTTCAAATTCTTAACACTTCTAATTGTTTCGGTTAATTCTGTTGAAACGTTTCTTGTATTACTATCGACAGTTTCTTCTGTTGTCATGTCATCATCTGACTCGTACTGGCAGAGCTCAGCGACGAACATTCTGCAAAAAAGTTTATTTCCGAATTCCTTAGTTTCCGTTTTTGTATTGTATTTTAAAATACTGTTGCTAGAAGGAAATATTCCTGAATGGAGGATAAAATAATTGAGTTCGTGTGTCATTAAATCTAATCCTTCGATTTTTAATTAAATCGTTGGCTACAGTATTATTGGCTTTTATTAAATTATTAAACAAAAACTTAATACATAATTCCCTCAAGTTCAATTAGAGTAGCAGAGTCTTTGCTAAACTCTTTTCTAGCAACGTCCAAAGATTTTAATGTTTTACTTAAGTTAAAATCACTGAGCACATACATTTTGTATATCAGACGCAACAAATAATTAAACACTCAAAAAATACGTCACAATACTACAAAATATAAAAAAAATTGATACGTCGGTTAATCGGTTAATCGACTGAAATTAACCCGTTTAACCGTTAATCGAAAATAGCCAATTTTAAAATAACCGGTCAGTAAATCGGGTAGTAATTAACTGGTTAACCGATTAACGGTTAACCGAATGAATACCCTAATAAATACATAAGTATTCAACTTTAAAAGAGAGAAATAATTAAAGCTCTATTGCGCAGGACAAGGGAAACAGTGAATTTCTAAACCATCAAATGAAAGCTGAAAAAGCTTACACGTGCGAATAGAAGTTTGAAAAATATCCGCAATTGGTTATGCGAATAGATTAAAGCTGAAGAAGAATGAACTACTTGACTGCAGCTAGCGCGATTGGTAGTGAGGTTTAAGCGGACAAGAGTTCTAATGATGAGATCGTGTTTAGTCTCGAAACATCATGCTATCAGTTCAACCTTCCACACTGTCATAAGTTTCATTATCTGCTTAAATGTTTCGGGGCTTAGAATTTCGTTCTATTAAAAATATTTTTATTGAAAAATGAAATTGAATGAGCTTAAGCCAGAATAAATAAAATACAGTTTGACTAAAAAAAATTATAACTTAATTGTTAAAAATTCTTTTGTTAAACACAATTGTTTGAGAAAAAATATATATTGAAAAATACTAACCCTCAATTTATTATTATTGTGACAAAACTCTATCAGTAAATAAATTGTTGGGCAATTGTTTTTCAAGCCAAACGTGAAAATTTTACACAAGTAAAATGATACTAATTTCCATCAAAGGGAGATGCCGGCAATTGAATTTTGTATATGTATGTATAATGAAATAAAAAGACGTTAGAAAATTTTGGTTCCTTAGTGTATTTGAAATGGTGATGATGAAGACATTGGATGTTGATAATGAGATGTTTGCTATAATATTTGGCTGAAAGATGTTCATGATAGTCTATAATTCAAATTATTTTATTTCCTTCATTTTACAATTTCTGGTTTCTTTTTCAATAAAAAAGAAGTTTCACTATTTTCAAATTCTATTAGTTTTCTGTACATTGTTGCTCTTCAATTATTTAATTTTATTTACGCCTAAGTAACCATGATATTTCCTCAGTCATTGCTTTTAACATACAGACCTAAACGAATCGTGAGAATTTGTTTTAGATGCAGCGAGTAGCATAATTCTCTGGCTTTATCTTTGAAGTCAGCTTGTTTTCATAAGTTTTATAGCCTAGCTAAAACTTCAGTGAAAATGAATGAAAAGATTGCATTAAAGTTATCATAGAAAACTTTGTCTTTATAGAAGAAAAGGTTATTTTTTGCAAATTCAATTTCTTTGGTTCATGGTCATATATTAGGAAGAGAAACTTTTCACTTTTTGTTTTCAATCTGTTAGAAGAGGAATCTTAAGAATTTTTCATTTCACCATAAAACAAATATGTTCCAGTAAAGAATGAAAGTTAAGGTATGCAGTACTACTTATTTAGTTGTGAACTCTTTGAACTAAGACTTTTGGTATTTATTGTCAAATATTTTCAAAGATTATATACAGTTTGTGTACACTGTACACATGGTGCTAAAGTGAACTACAGTTAACAATATTGGGTGTGAAGAAAGCAATGAAATATTAATTAATTTTTATGTTACCAAAACTGCAATTATATAACATAAACAAACATTTTTGCTAATAAAAATAAAAATTAAAACTCGTCAAAGAGCTAACTTGGTTTGGTTAATTAATCAGAAAACGTTTAATAAGCAAATAACATTTAGTTATGACCCAAATTTTCAAGTTCTTAAATTTTCGGTAACATAAAGACAATAACGATAAAGCAGCTTACTATCTAGCAGCTAGCTTTTTGCATTGTTTAATTTATGTTTATATCTTTAATGCAAGAAAAATTTTATTTATTTTGAAGGAAATAGTTTAAAATCCCATCAGCACTTATTTTAAATAACGAACAGCATTAGAGAAATCAAAGCATTTCCTTTAAAATGCTTGCTTTCAACAAAAATAGTTCTAGGTAATGAGAAATTCAAATATATTGCACTTTTAATTGCGATTTGACTGTCGGCACACTTTCAAACACCATTAACATGATACGCATTTTTTACATTTGTATTTCCTCTCAAAGGAAAGATATAAGTTAGTAAAAGAAGTATGCAAATAGTTTATTAAAAATATACATAAATATGTATGTTAGTATATAAATTTATCGGTTAAAATAAGTAAATAAAAAAATAAAATTTTTTAGAGCAACAAATTAACAAAATTGAAAGCATTCACTTAAGAAAGCAAAGTCAATTAATAGTAAGTCTGGAAACGTGATTAAAAATTCTGTGATATTTTCTGCCACATCATAAAAATGATATAAATTATATATTTCTGTTATATGTAATTCTATAATTTATGTAGACACATAAACACACATGCTTCATTTTGCTTCACATATAAAACGTGCGTTTTACTTAAGCGGATAAAAGCATTTTTTATGCTAACAAATGTGTTAAATGTTATTTATACCATTCGTATTTTACACGTGATAGACAAGTTTGTTATAGATTATTGAAGTTGTTTGTGTAATATTTACGATGATAGACTTGTCTAGTAAAACAGATATATTATATAAAATTTCCATTAAATAACATATACATTTAATGAAAAAATTTTGCTTGAAGGAATTAGTTTGTAAAAATTTTATTATTGAAAAAATATTTTAGCAAATTCCTTACAATATTTTAAAAGTCTCATGGCTTATGTTACATACCGTCAACAACTGCGATTAGCGTCGGCTGAACAAGAAACCTAAAATGTCGGCATTTCTCTTCATATCATACAAGAGGATCATTGGGATAACATTCACTATTTTTCGCAATTAGTCGTCTTATTTTTCATTTGTCATAAAAATTTTAATCGAAAAATCAATTAAACAATTTTAAATGCACAAATTCACAGAAATTTTGTAAATAAAAATTTGATTTTAATTTATTGCAAGAAACACAAATACATACATACATTTATTTAATACTAGATGTGCCCGACCGCTGCGCGTTTAAAGATCGCTTTATGACTATAAGGTGTCTGCAAAATATAATAATATAACGTTTTTTACATATTTTTTAAAGTTCCCGTTATACAAAATAAACAATGCTACCGTTAAAAAAAAACAAAAACATCTTTCTAATTTCCAACAACATTTATATTAGTAAAATTGGGTATATTTTCGTTTTTTTCTTCTTTAACTTAGAAATAAGATGTTTTATCGCGGTAAAAAGTACCCTATGTTTGAAACAGGACTCCAAAGTACCTCTATACCGAATTTCATAAAAATCGCTTTAGTGGGTTTTGCGTGAAGCGTGTTCGAACAGACAGAGACAGACAGACAAACAGACAAAAATTCCAAAATATGGTTTTTTGTTCTCTACATCGATTACTGTTTTTCAAAAAATATTTCATGTACAGATACGCCCTTTTTACAGTTTTATTATATGTATAGATCATGTTTTTTGACATTTCATATCATAAGATTGTTGCGATAATATATATCACAGCAAGGCTCTCGTAACAGTGAGTCTATACCTGATAAATTTGTATCATGATAAATGTCAAATCGTTATCAAGACAAAAATTGATCAGGTATAAACTGCATTTATTAGTGTTATTGCAGCGTCTTGACAATTTTGTCAGAGCTCAGGCCCAGACAAATTTGTCTTGTTAAAAAACGTGAACAAACTGTTTGACATTTCAATTTATTTCCAAAAACTAAAATTTTTACATTTAAAAAAAATATATACGAATAAAGCAAACTATGAATGTTCCTTGGAATATTAATCATGCCCAATTCTTTCTGAATATAACGTTACGAACACTAGCCTAATAATCAATTTAGATTCACAAAGCAAATACGTTCGAAATAATCATATTAATAAACAATTAGCTACTGGCTTGAGCTTTTCACATGTTTACATGTTCCTATATACTTAAGTATAAAATCAAACCAAAAAAGTTTGTCTTGAGTAGAACAAAAATCAGAAAAATGGGAATGAAGAAAAATAGACCGATGGCAACGCTGGGAAAGTGCACTTTAATATCAGCTTGAGAGTGATTTAATTCTTGTATTCAATTTTCACGAAAAAGTTGTATATATAAGAATTAAAATCACATTCAACAGAGCCACATGACAAGTGGTGAAAAGCAAATACACGTGAGCACTGACGATGGAAGTGTAGCGGCTTCCGAAAGTGGCGCTACTCTGTTCTGCTGTGTACGTTGAAAAATTAAGTCGATGTTAATTTTTCCCTTGTTCCTTGGAATATTACTCATGCCCAATTCTGTTTGAATATAACGTTACGAACATTAGCCTAATAATCAATTTAGATTCATGAATGCTTTAATTAAATAAAAGCAGTTTAATGAAAAAATAAGTGAAATAGTGCAAGAATAGTGACAAACTACCTTCACGACGGCAAACAAATTGTGATTTATCATAACAAAAAAAAAAAAAAAAAAGAAACAACGTATTCGCATGTATATACTGAAAACAAAAATCAAACCTTCCGTATTTAAATTAATCGCAAGCGATGTCAAAAGTACGGTAATCCTGGTTTTTCTGAGATCAAGTACATAAAGATTGATTAAGTCGGAATATTCAAGTGCAAAATACTTAATTTTAGACTGATTAGCCTTTATTCATGTAAAAAAGTCTTATTTTAAGTGCGAATATGTTTATAAACTTTATACACAGTCGTACTAGTACTGTGTTGATGTTTGTTTGCTTGATGATAGCCACAAATCACTGTTGCGCTGTTATTGTTTATTTTCATTTCTCGGGCATAGCCGACAAGTAGCTGTCAAATGTCGTATTACATGTAAATTCAAGCCGGCGGTATACTTGAATCAATCCGCTGCGTACTTGACAATCCTAACTGCGCACACACAGAAAAAAATATTATCAAACTGCAACTAACAATTTAAATTTTTAATATGTAATTTAAATTCAAACATATATTTTGTTAATATAACAAATTGAGTTGTTGATACGACAAACGCAGAAATTTTTTTCAACAAACTGAACTAACCAAATTTTTTGTTATGTATTGTGAAAAAATTAACAATCATCATTGTTGATATAACAAATGAATGCACACACGTAGATGAAGCAAGGCAAATCACGTTTTGTGTGTATTCATTATTTGCGTATTTAGTAAAGAATTGCTCTGTAGCTGAGAGGTAAGAACGTTAGTCTATTACTCCAGAGGTCGCCGGTTCGATTCCGCCCAAAGACATTTAGTATTTTTCGCAGACGAGCAAAACGTCGCTGCGAGCATTATGATTGTATAAAAAATATTGTTAATAAAATAATTATGATAGTTAAAATTTGTTCGGAAAATCTACAATTCACATTGTTGATATAACAATAGTCTTAATTGAAAGAAATTTGAAATCAAAAACTTGAAACAAAAAAATTTTTATAAATTTTTTTCTGATTTTCTTTTAACTTACAATTTTGTAATTGTATTTACAAAAATCGTTGTAGGCTGAAAATCGATTAATTATTTATATTTTTAAATTATTTTAATTATTTTTTTTATTTATATTTTAACATATTTTATTTATTTTTTTCTTTTTGGCCGAGCTGGGATACGAACCTGTGCTCGTTCAGATTTGAAGACAAGTACTTTGCCCACTCAGCTATTGTTGACTTATAAGTTTAAGCGACACAAACTAGTTTTCATATACAAACACATGTTATTTTATTAATTCATATCAACAAAGTGTAACTACTTTCAGATAATGAGAAAAATACGTATTAATTTTATTAAAACCTATGTAGTAGCTCTAATTTGAAGCATAGTAATAAGATAAATAAGTACCACTCATTACTTTGTAGACCATTAATAAAGTACTACCGATTACAAAAATGGCAAAAGTCTTTGCTGGGTAGTGGCACTTTCACAACAATTTTTCTAATTTATAAACATTTCTACGATTAAAGTAATCATTTTGAGCATAGCAAAAAATTTTCTAAAGAACTTTGCACTAGTAGCTGTTCATTGTTTACCATTTGACTTTTTCTATTATTTGCATTTCTCAGAATTTTAAAATAAAATTAGAAAATGTTCTTACCTCTCAAATATATTTTATGTTTCCGAAGGTATATAAGAAAAGGATATGCGACAGCTACAGTCAATACCATTGCGATATGAAGTGGCATTGCATACATTCTTCAATATCATACTAAACAAAGATTATTCATCAAATGTTTATAAAGTGTCTTGTTAGTTGAAAAATCGAAATGCAATTGGTGAAAAGTTTTGAAATAAAACATACTTTGAGCAGTGAACTCTGCCAGCTGTCAGTTGAAGATGATAAAAGTAAAAAATTTTCTGACATAACAAAGTATGTATAGAATATAATGAAAGCAACCAAATATAACTGAAAGATGAGGAAATACACAGTCCAGTTAAAATGTCAAATAGCTTGGAAAAACCCCAAATGAAAGAATACTAACGTTTCTACAGCAAAAAGGTTATCAAAAAATTTAAAAGTGGTCTTAATCCATTATGAACTCAATAAAAAATATTATGTTGAATAAATGTTTTTGTTAAATATTATAATATTCTATTAGATAAAGATTTATTTTTAATTCATTATGCAAACGGTCTTGCGGAAGTACAAATGCAAAATATCGTAGCTGTTTTAAGGAATTTTGTGCATTTTGTTATTGCATTTCATTATATTTAAAAAGCTACGATATTTTGCATTTGCACTTTCGGAAGACCGTTTGCATCAAATACTGAACTCCGCTACTGTAACATTAATGAATGAATGGAATTTTGTGTATTTTGTTATTGCATTACCTTAAAGAGCTACGATATTTTGCATTTGCACTTTTGCAAGACCGTTTGCATAAAATACTGAACTCCGCTTATAGATTAAAGGAAATCGATTGTTATGTCGGCCGTATCTAATAAGTTTTATTAAATAGTTGTTTCATGTTGTCATGCACTTTTTTCATAGCAAATACCAACAGCACATTTTCTAAGCTCCGAAAACCGTTGTTCTATTAATTACTTTTACTAATTGTACTGACACAGAAAAGAGTATTTGCTAGGAGTCGAGACAAGCTTAAGGAGTGGGAAGTCCACCTGGCCATCCTATCAGATAAGTAAATATTATTGCTTAAAATATAAATTAGTTGCTTTAGAACTAACAAAAGAAAATAGAAAGAATTGACGTTAATTAATTCAAACCTACAGGGCAGAACATAAAAACTTAATTGTTCGCGAAAATGAAAAAAGACAATGCAACGATTTTTATGGGTTAAACAGTATTCTTATTATTTCTTAAATATTTTTAACTGACATGTAGTTCTTCCTTTGCTTGTCATCTGCAGTGTGCGTTTGCTTTTTGATGTTTATTTGCGTACATTCCAAACCAGAAGTTAGATATTTGTGTTTGGCTTTAAGTGAAAGCTGTAGCACAAAAAAAAGATAAAACCAATATTTTTACCTTACAATGTATGTAAGTATGTACGAAAACCTAACATATACTTTCAAGCAATTTCTTAGTAAATTTAAATTGATTTGTGCAGTAACGAATGGGTTGCTAAAGCTTAAAACATTCTATTCGTTTTGTGCATAAGGTTATATTTGCCATTTAATTTAGCGTTTATTAAAAAAAATCATAATTGTTACTTTGTACTTACACAGAAAAAAACAAATTTAATTTTCAGTAAAGAAATTCAATAAATTAGTAAATATTTTGTCACGAAATGGACATACAAAAAAAAATTGTAAATACAGGCAAAAATCTCTCAACAATTTCATTGACAAAAATAGGGGGTTTTCAGTAAACAAATTGCCTATATCTATAAAACAAATTAACTAAAAATATTTACAAATTCTTAACAAAGTAATTTACTGAATCAAATAAAAATATTTACTGGATTTTCAGTAACATTTCAAACATTATTTTTGTCTGAATTTATAAAACCATTTGTCTAGAAATACGTACATATTCTAAGAAAAAACAAAGAATTAACTGAATCAAACAAAAATATAAACTGCATTTTTTGTAACCTATTAAACAAAACTTTTGTCTGAGTCAGTAAAAACTCTTCTTTTAAGTTTTTTAAGTTTTAAATAATATAACATCATTATATTAAGGATTTATAAAATTTCACTTTGTTAAATGTGTTCAACTCTGTATGTTTATGTAGTCTTTTAAAAAAATTATGAGAATTAACGCAGCAACATTAACGAATTGATTCACTCAGAAATTTTCAGTAAACAAACTCGTTACAATCGCAATCCTTTTGCTATCATTGTTGTTGTTATTTATATGTACGTATGTCGTCATCGGGTTTGTTTTTTACGACACAGAAAACTAATTTTTGTTGTTAGCGTGATAAATAAAAATCAAATAAACATTTCACTGATTCAGTAAAAAATATTTACTGAAAATGAAATTTTATTTAAGAAAAACTTTTTTTGAAAAATTGTTGGTGATAATTTTTTCTGTATGCTAAATAAAATTGAAACAAAAATTCACTGATTCAGTAAAGAACATTTACTGAAAAAGAAATTTTACTTTAGGCAAGCTTTTGTTTGAAATTTTTTCGGTTTATATGTAGGGTTTGGGATTTCCCGGACTTTTGCAATTCTCGGGAAACGGGAATAGAAAACTCACGTTCCCGAGAATTCCTGGGATTCCCAGAAAATGTTGATTTTCTAAATTAAGTCGAAACTTTTGTTGTTTTATTAATGCAAAAAAATGTTTAAAATATCAGATCCAATAACAATTCTAAAACAAATTTTTAGCATTTTTAAGTGAATTCAGGCAAATAAGAGTTTATAATTATTACACAGTAAGATATCGCATAAAGACTAACTGACGACTATTACCATTTAGTTAAAAAATTTATTTTAAGGCCTGCAAATCATTTCATAAACAACTTGCCGCAAAGTATCTTATTTTCCTTGGCAAATTTCCGGCGGGACTCTTATCGTTAAGTACAAGCAAGTTATAGTACTAAGTCGTGGCAACTCAAAACAGCTTCTATGAACTTAGAATTTTCATTAAACTTTGGAAAATATATTCATTAGTTCTGCGGAAAATCACTTAAAGTTTGTTGAAGATCGAATTATTTACTTAAGGAAATGATTAAAGCACTGCAATCATTGATACTTATACAAAGTATTCACCCTTGGTCTTATATAGTGATTAAACGATACTCTAAATTCATCTTGCATGTAGTTTTCAAAGCAGGCACTAAATTTTCTCGTAGACGGGTTAGGAAAAATGGCATGACTTTAGAGTCGTTGAATTTTTATGAAATTTCCGTATAAGTTTGAACCGTTCACATTTTTATTTTGCACAAATAACAAAAAAATTATGGAAACTTTAGTGTTTAAACGGCAATGAAATACGTAGGAGCTTTAAAAAGGATCTTTAACAATTTCTTTGGTAATATTTTAAATAAACGCTGAAAATGTTATTGATATTAAAGAAAAACCGTATTATAATACACATTTCTTATCCAAATCAAAATTAATTATTTGTCACTTGCTACATTTTATAAATATGTCAAAGAAACTCCATATATTTATAAAATAATGTGTACTTTTAACTTCCCGTTTTTCCGGCAAAATCCCAAACATTTCCCGTGCATATTAGCTAGATTTTCCCGGGAATTTTCGAGCGGGAATTCCCGAATCCCAAACCCTATGTACATGTCAGAGATTTTTAGGTGTACTAAATCCAACTACAGCTTTTGTTTTCTTGCTTGGATCACAGAGAATAGTTCTAATTTGCTTGTCTTATAGTTATAATTTCAATACAAGTTAGAAAAACTAACACATACATATGTTAATGGCTACCGTTGGTCTGAGATATGCACTCCCATCCCCATCTCTCAATGGCTACCATTGATGTGAGATATGTATGTAAGTAGAAATTATTTTAACAAACCAAATGCTTTTTTCTCTTACGTTAGTGAACAAGTGTTGAAGCTGCCTAAATTATGTGCTTTTTATCTCATTCATACAACTATTAATAGTTGATATAACTTTTTTTGTATTGGATATTCTATGTTTCAGTTGTAAGTAACGCCTTATGATCCACCTGGCAATTAATTATAATTTATTAATAGCCGACAAGTAACAATAACGGTCTTACAAAAAAGAAAAAATATTATGACAGTTTGCTGTTGAAATTATTCGTTAAGAAAAGTCTTTGAACTTGTAATGCACTTCTTCATGTAATTATTTCACACTTTAATTTGTTTAATGAAAAAGTTAAAAAAATTTGTCTTATCAAATACATATGTACAAATACATAAATACATATGTAATAATAACATATGTAATGCATGCTAATTAATGTTTTACTAAAGGGGCATTATTTTATAGTGCGTAATTTTTTCTCTCCTTCTTAACTTTTCTGTGTTTTCATTTAAGTGTGTTTAATTTAAGTCAGCTTTCGTCTATGTGACAACACCATTTGGCTGAAAAATACACCCATTATATAAAAAATATCTTTTTATCAGCAAACTTTATTAAATACAAATCCCTTCTATATTGACCACAAGCCACAAGATTTCAATATAAACAGTGCGTTGGAAGTAAAACTAAGAGAATGTTTTTTTTTTAAATTATTATTTATGGCTAAAAAAGATTAATAATTTATATACTTTAAATTAAATTTATAACTTAATTTAATTTATGCTTCAGCTTAAAAATATTTTTTTTCAAATTAAAAGAAGATCTTTCATATTATTATTGTTAAAAAGTGTTAACCATTAAATTAATGATTCAATAAGAGGAATTTTATGCCTGCATAATATTAAGCTAACAAATTAATGTTGGCTTCCTTGCTGTTATTTGGTGTTATTATTTTTTGTTAACAATGACTTTAAGGTGTTGCTATAAGTCTGATTTCTGTTTATTGAGCAAATTTAATACTACTCTACAATTCGGCAAAGTGATATTTGACTTGATTTTGGTAAGCAAAATTATCTGTTATCATGGAAGTCTATTAGAGATTAAATTACTCTAAAATTTTTTTAAAGAAACATTTTTTAATCAGTTTTGTTTGCACAAGCATGTTGTATGTTGCTCTTAAAATGTAATTGCTTATACTTAAAGATTCTTAATGACTTTGTCTTCAATGTGGACTAAATAACTTTATTATGTTACTGTTTCTCCCTTTTTCTTTCTTCATTTTTTCTTTAATTTTTGTATGTCATCATCAATTATACATGAATTTTTTATTTCCCATTACTGTTGCAATTGGGAAGCACTGAACCTTAAATTAATTATAATTTATGGAGTGATTAAACCTTGTATTACTAGTTTATATATTTTACTTGTTGAATGAAAGTGATGTTTCAATAAGAGATCCATCTGCTCTGCCAAACGAATGATTTAATAATCGTATGATTTTAAAAAAATAATTTAAAAGATTTAAAATCACTTACCGTTTTAAAATCACAAATTAGGTTTGTTCATGTTTTATAGATCTTTCACAGGTCTTGTAACGATAACACAGTGCTCCGCCAAAAATATATAGAAGTAACCGTACATCAATTTTCTCTTCGGAATCAAAACAGTTTTAATTTTCAAAATATACTCTTCAAATATGTTACCTAATACTCTGCAAAAAATGAGCGTTCAAATCTTTAGTAACATCACTGATGAGCTGAGCTTAAAGTATTTCCATTTCTAGTTCAACATTAATGAATTTATCACGTGATTGTAATAGGACGGAAGTGATAAAACTTTATCTAGAACAAATATTGCTGCCAAAAAACTGTTTATGATATCAAATTCATTCCGCCTTTGGAACAACTTACGATTTTTTTTTATTGGGTACATTTACTTGAACTAAAAACTAAAACAAATTGCATATATTCAAGGACCCAGCAAAACCTTAGCATATAATTTAAGTTTGAGCAACTTCCTACACTTATTATTTTGTAGGCTTATTCACATTTACATATAAGAACTCGCGTTTTCTCAAATTCCAAAGCTGCAATCGCAAAGGATATTTACTCATCTTGAGGCCTAATGTGCCCTTAAATATTTCCCAAAAAATTATTTGCGCCCGGCAAAAAAATATGAAAAATACAGCGAAAATACTGAAAAATCCCATTTTTGAGATTTTCTAGAATTTCTTTGAGAATTTCGGGGTTCCCAGAGGCAAATCTTATTTTGTTCTGTAAACCGAATCCAAGTAAATTTCTCGTTTTCTAAAAATAAATAATGCCACCATTGATGTGTTTTAAATCTATGTAGTAAATTAATTTCAGATATGATATATGAAACTGCAAAAAAAATCTGAAAAAAGTTTGCTATTAGTGGATTTAATATCTCTAAACCGAGCGTTTTCAAATCAACGCGATTTACAGAACAGGCAGGATAATTCTCCAAACTTTTATATGTAATATGTCCACCTTTGTTTTTTAAACGTGTAACATTAATGGACTTATAAGTAAAATCTCATACAGAAATAGCTTTATTTGGCCTGACATCAATCATACGTGTCTACTTCATATTTGGTTTGAGTGCACATAATAATTGAGCATATATGTATGATTTTTTTAATGCTGTAAAATCTTTGATCATTGATATTTTTGAAATTTTGCAGTTACATAAGAATTTATGTACCAAATACAAAAGGAAGAAAAAAAAAATAATAAATAAGATTTACCTCTAGGAACCCCGAAATTCCCAAAGAAATGCCAGAGAATTCCAAAAATGGGATTTTCAGTATTTTCACTGTATTTTTCTTATTTTTCGCCGGGCGTTGATAATTTTTTGAGAAATATTTAAGGGCACATTAGGCCTAAAGATGAAGTAAAACACTTTGCGATTGCAGCTTTGGAGTTTGAGAAACTGATGTTTGCAATAAAAATAGGCCTATTTTGAAACGCTTTCGCTAATTCAATATGAAAATTTCGAAAAAAAAAAGAAATTTACGGTGATCTTCTTTATAGTATTATATTTAAATATGTAGGCAAAAATTCGGGGTAAGTAATATTGCAAAAAATTCTTATAATTACGAAATAAAGCACTTTCTTCTACAAAAAATGGGGAAAAATTTACTTATTTCAAAATTTTAATTTAAAGTTCGTATAACTTTTGACTGAAAATTTTTTTCAGATTAATAATTTTGTTAGTAATCAACGAAAGAAAAGTTTTTGAAAATCGGAAAAACTTTGACTTAACCATTAGCAAGACCGTGTACCAAGGTGAGTAAAAAAGTTAGAATTATAGTTTTTTTAGTCGAATATCTCCTAAACCCTTAGCAGATACCCATAAATGTGGTAGACTTTTTGGCACCCCTTTGAGAGGAGAATCTACTTGCAAAAACTCTTTTTTGTCAGATCAAAAACATCGGCTTGGGATAGGTTAACATTTTTCAGAAGCCCGAGGTGACCCACTTTGGAGTCTTGTGGCTCCTCCCGCTTTAAAGACATAAAGTCCAAACTCCAAACTGAAGCTCAGCAACACCTCTTTAAACGTGGTATGTATATTTTTTTAAGAATCGAGCTGCTCGTTTATAGACAGCAGATTTATGTTAATTTTTTTCCAAAATCCCCCACTGTGTGACATTAGATTCTTGTTTTTAATTTTTTGCTTGTATTAATATCGATAGTTTCTTCTGTTGTCAGCTCATCATCTGACTCATCCTGTGCCTCGTTTCTGTATTTCTCGCATCGTAAAATATCTCACATGAAACTTGTGAATTGAAAGAATAATGAAGTAAAATTAAACAAAAACTTGGTTTTCTCACACAAGTGTTTGTGTATCTTTACAATGCGAGAACTATTTGTCATTTAAGCTATTTTTCAATAGCTATTGGAAGGATGTGAGAAAAAGCGTTTCTGTAACAACATTTTGTGAAAAGTTTTGTCCTAACGCCGTCAAAATTTCTCAAATTGGAAAACGATGCGAAAAGTATTCTTAAAATTAAAAATATTAAATTATAGATTTTGAAACTATACATGGATAATGTAAGCAAGTTAATTTACTTAATTATTTTGTTTTAAACAGTTTTTTTATAAGTATTGAAGAAAATAGAAATTATCTCTTGGCTGGTGGCTAGTCGCCGACTGTTCTTTTTATTACGATTGCGCTCCGCCGATTGCAAAAACTGAACACCTTTTGTTTGGCATTGAAAATAAGACTACAGTTGCGACCAAAGTGGCAATTTGCCACTTTTTCAACTGCCTTGCCACTTTTAGTGCCCCTTTTTTTAAATTACCTAAATCTGCCACCTTTGATAACATTATGCCCCCTTCTGCCCCTTTTTTATGAAGTGATACTTTTTGTTTTAATATGAGTTTTTTTCGGTACGAAAGTGTTTTTTTTATAAAAAAATCGTAAAACAAAACGTGTTTTTGAGTCCATTATTTATAAAGTCATGAAAAAAACCATTTTGAAATAGTTTAAGAGTTGAGATCTATATATATATATTAAGAACTAGCGACACGTTCTTGTATGAAAAGTATGCATTTTTAAATAGTTATTTTTAAAGTGATTTTCATTCAAATTTTTGAATGAACGTTAGATTTATTTGTACTAAATCAACCCCTAAGACAAAAGTAATAATAACGTTTTGAAATTGTACGCAATTCTAAAAATTGGATTGACGAATTTGTATAATGAAGCTAATAATCCGTTTCTCTATATATCTTTGCTTTTCGCAAATAATCATGCATGTTACAAAATACATTCTTTGTAGGATAGCCGCCAAGAAAGATTTTATTTAAAACCATAGCAATTTTTTACATTCACAACAACATTAGTGCTAAAACTTAAAAAAAAACACTAAAAGTGTGTGACAGGGCAACATTTCTTATACATAAAAGAAAAATTATTTTTGACCTATACTAACAAACGGAGAATACTATGAATTTGTTTTTATTTTTTTATATATGCTCCCTCAGAACTCCGCCATCTATAGAACATTTTGGTCCACTATTTAACATTTTTATATTGAATTTGTTATCTGGCTGCCTTTCTCTTTGCGTTACAGTCAGGTATAACTACGTATGTATGTGTTGTTTAAATAATTCGTTAGAAAGCGGCGTACTTCGTTGGTGCTGAAAATCTTTCTTTTTTAGATAAAAAAGCATCAAAATTTATTCATTTTAGTTCAAAAGCATTATATGCCAAAGAGATTCAATAAATACTAGAATTTGGTTCAATTATACCCTTTTTAAGAAGTTGCCCCTTTTTTTCGAACAATCCCCTTTTTGCTGCCACTTTTTTCCTCAAAATCCCCTTTTTGTGCCACTTTTTAAAAATAATCAACGGTCACCCTGGTTACGGCATATTATCGTTGGAATGATAAAAGGTATAAAACACATTCAATAAAGTATTTTTTGTTTAAGAAATAATATATGGTCATGTTCTGAAAACCATTTCGTTTTGGAATCGCAAAATGTCAAACACGAAAGGCAGTGTTCTTTTAATCGAACAATTTAGTGCATTTGAAGTTAAGTTCGGGTAAAATATCTCAAAAAAACCAATTAAAAAGCTTCAATATGTGAGCTTTTTTGCTGAACTCTTTCCTAAAATTTTGCGATTTTAACACTAAATGGTTTTCAGAACATGGCCGATAGTGTTTTTTTACATCGCCTTGTTGCTCTGTTTGACACTTGAGTGATTGGAATATTTCAATAAATAAGCTGGCTTTTCGCATTGAAATACAGAAACAGTTTCTACTCACAAATCGAGAAACGATGAAATTTTTTGTTTCACACTTCATGTGAAAACTCTTACCATGCGAGAAATACAGAAAGGAGGCACTGGTAAAGCTCAGCACCGAACATTCTGCAAATTTTTTTCCGAATTCCTGTGTGGATGTATAAAATAAGTGTATTTAAAACTTGAATTCGCCTCTTTAAATCTAGTCCTTAGATATTCGATTCAATCGTATTGTATTATTGACTTTTATTAATAAAAAAAAAGTTTATAATTCCCCCAATTTTTTGTATATGAGACGAAACAAATAATTAAACAAACAAAAAAAAATTTATAATACTACAAAAAATTAAATTTTTTTTTACAACGGCTAATCGGTTAATGGAATTAAATTAACCGGTTTAATTGTTAATCGCAAATAGCCAATGATTGTTCAATATTTTCATGCTGTAGAATTTCTTTCTAAAATAAAAAAAAAAATTACTCGAAAGATTAAATTGAAAACGAACTTAATTAAACTACTTTGGATAAAAAACCATACAGTTTGAAAATAGCCAATTTTAAATAAACCGATCAGTTAATTAAAAATTGTTCATTAATTAAAAATTGTGCCTTAAGGCATATGATGCTTTAGTGTTAGACCATTTTTTGTGAAAGACCATGAAAGCCGAACAAAACACCAAAGTAATAAAAATTTGAATATGTGAATGTTTTACTTCCGTATATATTCTATTACAGACGTTGGGGGTTATTATGAATTTCGATACGAGAAGAAATTCAAATTTGTATAGCCGAAACTTTTGTCAAATTCACAATATGTTTAATGTGTTATGGATCGTATAAATGTTGTTGTTAATTTCCACATAAACATTTGCTTCCAAACATGTTTATGTTAAAATTACCAAAAATTTTTATACGATCTACACATACAACAGGTTGTAAATTGATCAATTGTCTTTCGGAAATGATTTCTTTCGAATCCAAATATCATAATAGCAGCCTCATAATTTCAAAATTTTCAAACAAATGTGAGCCATCCACATCTTTCTTCATCTCCTCTGCCATCGTTAGCGGTCGTTCGCACGCCAGAAGGAACACAGCTGCAATGTTCTATACATCGTTTAGGTAGTGCTCCCTGTCCCAGCAACTCCTCTAAACTACGAGCAGGCGGCTTGGAAACATATTTTTTAGAGGGACAAGCTAAAGTGCGCCAATTGGGATGAGGCACCAAATAATCTATGCCTTCTCCCATGTATTTTTCAGCTAATTCAGCACAAAATTCTGGATCATTACTGGCTCGTTTGAGATCATGAGAAAACTTTACATCTTCTGCCCGTCGAAACTTTTTTAATTCTTCAATTTGTTTATCCAGCTCTTCACGAAACTTTTGTTTTTGGGCTCGAATATCTGCTCGCGATATTTCATTGTGAACAAAACGATTCTCTAACATTTTGCACTCGCGATGTTCAGCTTCTTCACGTAAGCGTAATTTATAATGTTCACAAATTTGTTCCCTTAATGCCGCAAAGCATTGTTCGGCTATGCGAGCCTTACGCTGTCGTTCAAGTAAAATATTATTTTTCGTGCACATATCAATTCGTCTTAATTCTTCTGTTTGGTTTTCAAATATTTGTTGTTTTTGCTCTTCCAATTGGCGTACGCCTTTTACCAATTTGATAAAGTCCATGGTAGCTTTATAGAAAGCTTTCTTTTTCTCTTTTGCTTCAGCAATGTCTTCAGCTTCCAAACGTGCTACTTCGCACATCATTTTACGATGCATTTCAGCTTTCTCCTGCTCTTCTTTGGCTTGTATCTCTTCTTTGTCTTTTATCATTCTCAAAAGTTCATTACGATATTCAGTTACTTTAGAGGGTTTCCTTTGGATTTTTTGGTCAAACGCCTCTATACGTAGCTCTTCTAGTAAAGCATCTAATTTATGTTTTTCTTCTAATTTTTCTTGACATTCTTTTTCACGCTTCGTTTGTAATTCTTCCAGCTGTACCTTTCGTGTGCCCGCCACTTGTTTTACTAAAGCCTTTTTCAAACAATTCTCCTGATCTTGACATTTATCCATTAACGTAAGATTAATGTCTTGTACCTTTAACCAATACTTTTCTAGATCTTGTTCTTTTCTGATAGCTCGTTCTTTTTCCAGCATCTGCTCCAGTTGACATTCCTTTATATTTTGCGTTTCTTTGCGTCTTAAAGCTTCACGTATTTCATAACAACTGTTCATGTATTGTTGTATGCGTTTCGATTTCAAGAATTCCAACTCATTTTTAGTACTCTCCTCCTTTATTTTTAACAGATTATCTTTTCGCTCCCTGATGTCCTCATCAATGCGTGATTTAACTTTATTGGCAAATTCCTCCTCATATATTTTATCGTCAGCCTCCAGCAAAAGCTTTAAGGTATTTCGCCTCTGATTGAGTTCTTTGCTGGCAACTTCTTGGGCTTGTTGCACTAAATTTTTCAATTGTGTATACAAGGACTTGCGATCAGTTATGGCAACGAAGCCATGATGATGCACTGATTGTTTTAGCTCGTTCATGTCGGAATTTGGTAGTATGATTTGCAGGACAAAAATTAACAATTCACAGTGTATAAAAATAAATGTAATGAACTGCTTGTCGTTGGGATTTTTATTTTAATAAACCGGATTAAATATGTATGTATGTTTTTGTTTATTTCCCAATTAAATAAACTTAGCTGTCAATTTATTGTGACTAGTTTAGTTTTGAAAATGTCTGAAAAGAAAAAAAAACTTTAATAATAAAGTAATTATGGAATATTTATGAAGTGAAAAAGTTAATAAGATTTTTTCATTAAAATTTATTCTAAACCAACTGCAGCTTGTTTTGTACTTGTTACCTAATCACATCAATATTTATTTTGCCAATCGAAAAAAGTTTAAAATACAGCAAAAAAGGTATTTGTTAAATCCTTGAAACTCTAGTTTATTAAATATAAAATAAAAATCATGAAATTTATCTTTTAGAAGTATAGGAAACACAAGCCACCTCTAAAGATTGCGTGCAATTAACGCATACGCCCTTTTAAGTTAAAAATATAAATAAAAACTAAAAGAAAACTACGATTATCCCTATAAAAAATTTAATCCAGACAAGATCGAATGCTGGTAGAAAAATTGTACAAAACAAACCACTTTTAATAGGCGCCATGAAAGGGCTTCTGAAGTTGCGTGTCAAACTACAGCTGTTTTACATTGTATTGTTCCAAACGAAGAACAAAATAAGAATAAACGATTACCATGTCATACAGTCGACACCTTAATGTACAAAACAAACAGATGCTTAAACGTATGCTTTATCAATTTGCAGCACACTAACACTAGTTATATGAAGAGGCAAAAAATATAATTCTCATAGATATTATGAATCGAGCTTGATTAAAATTCTTTCAATCAGCTTAAGGAAATTCTTAGTAATATATTCAATAATATCTAGAATTTTGTATTTAAAAAAAATTTTTTAAGTAAAAAGTAAACACTCTTTTTATTCCTACTACCCCATATATGGTTATTTTGAATCATATATATGGTCATTTTAAACCATATACATATATGGTTACTTTGAACAAGATACAACTGAAAGTTAAAATAACGAACACTTTCATTTTATTTTTATTGATATTTACTATAAAAATTTCAAGTGTCTACTAAATGTCAAAGTTACATTATTTGTTGGAAGACACTTTAATTTCTAATATTGTATCATTTGTAGTAATTATAATAATATAATAAATGAAAAAATTTACTGTCTATCAATTACAGGGATCACAAGATACATTTCAATGCTAGTGTTACATTACTTATTTTGGGACACCCTTTCAATTTTAACTTATTTTTATCTTAAAATGTCTCCTTATATATTTTTAGTATTTATTGTTGTTTCGACATTGTTTGCACATATTGAGTGAACATTTTCTACCTAAAACGGTTTACAAGATAGAACCCTGTGGGATGTGGGCAGATGGTCATTGCACCCTTTTACTGAACCCCAAAACATAGGACTTCGTTCTTCATTATTATCAACTTTTAAGCTTTTATTTAAAAAGCATTAGGCTTTTGACAAGTTTTAAAATGATCAAAAAAATTTAATACAAAACTCCATAAAGAAAAGAAATTTGATTGAAGCGTAAGTTAATATTGTGTTCGCTGATAATAATTCTTACTATCGATAAATGCAGCCATCGAAATTTGTTTGTTTTGCAAATCGCAACATGTAGATCTTTCATTTAAGTAGAAACATACATATGAAATGGAGATGGGCATTGCTCACGTCAATGGTTTGTGAGATTATGAGTAAAAGTGCATGAGTAAATTTTTAAAGTATGGCTGCCGAAATAATTCTTAACGCTTTTACAACATTTTTCAATGCAGCATTTTCTTAATTTTTCTAATAATTTTAAGAAAGTCAAATTATACAATTTGAGTGAAACATGTATAAACTGAAAAGCTATACCTACAAAACAGCAACACATACAAAATTTATTGTTCTTTTTTGTGTATTTAACCTATAGATGTGTAACTTGTAGTTTCGAGAAATGGGCCTCTACAAAAAATTCTGAAAGTTATGAAAACCAATTTAAAACCTCTGTTAACTAATTGACAAATTCTGGAATATAAACAGAATTGATTTTTTGCTGCAAGTTGTCAAAAAAATCTTTAATTAAAACATAATGCAAAAAATTAATTAATTAATTAAATTAAAATTAATTTTATTATGAGGGCCCCGTTTCGCAAAACTACAAGTTACAATTCTACAAGTAAAATACTCACAAAACAACAATAAATTTTGTAAAAGTATTGTTGTTTGCTGTGTATTTTACTTGCAGATTTGTAACTTGCAGTTTTGCGAAATGGAGCCCAGGGCCGGTTTCTCAAAACTACAAGTTACAAATCTACAAGTAAAATATACACAAAACAACAAAAAAAATTTGTAAAAGAGTTTTTGTTTTGTGTGTATTTTACTTGTAGATTTGTAACTTGTAGTTTTGAGAAACGGGCCCCTGGTTTAATTTTTTTACTATTTATAATAACACTGAAATTAAAATTTCAAAATATTAACACTGAAATTAAAATTTTCAAAATTTGTTAAAATATTTTGTTTTTAATAACATGAGTAATTTATTCAATTACGAAATTAATTGAAACTAGTTTTAGTTTTCCATTAAGTGTGTTAATTGAAAATTTTTTAGGAAATGTTTTTCTCTGGACATACAACTTTCGTCGTACACAGAAAAAACTAAGTTACGATTTCAATTACGAAAATTGCAGATTCAATTAATTGTGTTGTTGAAGTTCAACCAACGAAATTCAATCAGTGAAAATCAAATTTTCAAATACTCTACATTTTTAAAATTTGCTAGAAATTTTTTTTGATCACATTCAATTACGAAATTAGTTGAAACTAGTTTTAGTTTCTGATCAAGTGTATTAATTGAAAATTTTTTAGGAATAATTTTTTGAGTGTTGTGTTTTTCTTCCGACGTGGTTTTTTTTTAATTTGGAACGATTTTCCGTCATTCCACGTCAAATTTGGTTTGTAAACAGACCGGTTTCGGCTATGTGCCATCTTCAGTGTTCTATTGAATACTAAATCCCAATAGAACACTGAAGATGGCACATAGCCGAAACCGGTCTGTTTACAAACCAAATTTGACGTGGGATGACGGAAAATCGTTCCAAATTCGAATAATTTTCTCTGTGTAAGTTGATCTTCAACAACGAAATAAGCACAGAAAAAACAATACCTTAAAAATTTTCAATTAACACACTTAATTGAAAATTAAAACTTGTTTTAATTAATTTTGTAATTGAATCAACTACTCATGTGATCACAAATTTTGTGTAAATGAAAATTTGAACTTCAGTGATTTTCAACCTAGGTGGAACTTCAACAACACAATTAATTGTATCTGCAGCTTTCTTAATTGCAATCATGTTTTAGTTTTTACTGTGAATTGAATCTATAGTTTTCGTAATTGAAATCGTATTTTAGTTTCTTCCGTGCAGCGATTCAGTGATTTGCGTGATTATGAATCACACGGCATAGTTTTGCATTTTCTAAAATGAATATTGAGCTAGCAGTTAATATTAAAAATATGAATGAAGCTACTGCATGATTCATATAAACGAGACTGTTGTTAATAAATGCCTGTCACTGCTTGCAATGTCTATTTATTCATATGATTCACAAAAGCAATGAATCAGTATGAAGTATTCAATTCTTAAAAAAGTTAACGCTACCATCGACTTTTTCAGTTTGGCAAAAAACATTCCATATTTTGCTTCCGCTGTATTTATTTTTTTATTACATGATAAACTCCATTTTCTACATTTATTATGTTAAATTTTCTATAAACACTTTTAAATAGCTTACATACATACGTGCTTACATACATACGTACTTCAACATGGTTTTGTGAATTATTTGATTACAATAAAAACCAATCAAACAGCAGTAACAATATTTTACTTACTTTTGCTAACAGCACTTAAAAAACAAGAGTGAGTTAATGACAGTCATTTATAAGAGAGTTAACAGTGAAAGCAATATCATTAGCACATGTTGATGTTAAAAACATAACAAAAGCCTTATAAATGTGAGTGGAATGTGAAAGTGAATCAACTCATACATTTCTCTGTAACGAATGAGATCATGCAAGAGTAGACTTTTGGCTTACGAGCGTGATTGAGTGAGTGAAAAGCAAGAGTGAAAAGCTACTCACATACCATCTCTGATTTAAACACTTGCTTAGATTGTATTGTGCGATGGGGTGTTATTACCGCTGTTGATATTTTAACAAAAGATAAAATAAAACCACTGGGCGTATATATCGAAAACCATTAACAGTCTTGTCATCAGACAACATAAAATTCTTTAATGTGCCTTCTTTATACTAAAAAATAAAAACTTTAGAAAAGAGGGAAAACAAAAAATGTTGGCACATAAACTATTTTTAGTTAAAAACATGACAATTTCTGTCGCCTGTGTATAGGGACCATACAAGAGTGTAGGACAAAAAAGTACATATAAAATCTGAATGAAAGCAGACAAATTGTATGTAAACGCAAAGAGGATGATATCGATGTTCTTTTAGTTGTTGAGGTCGTTTCTGCGGTTTTCGACGAATTAAGTCAAGTCTAAACGCATCAAATTACACGCTCAATATAAAAATGGCTTAAATAAAAAAATCTATATATCGCCACAAAAATTGCAAAAAGCCCTATCTAACATTTCAAAAGTTTTAGAGGAGAATCATAAAACTAGTTTAAATGAAAAAGATATTGGCATTTACTTAAAAGTTTTACAATATAAGTAAAAAAGGACTAATAAATTTTTATATATATTATAAAATTTTGCACTAATTGTCGATATATTTTTTATTTAAACAAGTTTTATGCTTCTCCTGTAAAACTGTTAAAATGCTAGATAGGGCTTTTGGCATTTTCTGTAATACATGCTGTAGGCCCTTTTCAGAAAAACTTCAATACGTGGGCTACATGGGCGATTTCCATCTTAAGCGTACAAACTTATTGGTTTTAAAAGATAAGAAAGTAAAATAAATATTGTCGTTTTTGTAACAATCAGAGATCCAGAATTTCTGATTTTTCAAAGCCAATCCAAAAGCTAAAGTAGTTTTGTGTATTAAACCTTATCCTACCTATCTTTCTTTCTCAAATGCTTTCAGTACCCATTGATAAACTAACCTTACGCTTTCCTTTTTCAGACATTAGCAGACGTCAAGGCGTTCAAATTCTTTTTGAAATTTTTGTTTTCGTAAGTCTTAATACTGATTAAAAAACTATTTTTTTTTGTAGAAAAAACTATCGCTTGATTTAATTTCAAGCCTTCAGGAAAACATTGGCGAAACCAACTAAAAAAATTTTAATATTCAGAGGAGCTTCATTGTAAAATTCAAAGCTAAAAGAGCATTTACTTAAACATAACCCAGTATACTAATAAAATCTATACTTCTTTAACTTTTGACACCGTTATGTAGGGATTTAAATAACGACTAACCAATTTTTTATTTTGAGTGTATTAACTATAATGATGACTGATGAGGATGAAAAATATCTGTGACTTTGACTTTTTGTAAGTAAAACAAACAGATTTTAGACGTACATACGAACATTAGCACTTCACTTTAGTGTAACATTGTTGCGGTCCTTTGTGGCCATATTGAAAGTGAAGGTTTGATTTAGTATTTCTGTATTTGTCTTCAACTCTTTGCTGCTATTACAAAACTAAAGTTTTTGTAAAACTTTTAGGTACGGTTTTCAGTTGATTTCATAAAATTTTTTTACTGATATGACTACTTTGACTACTTTTGTCCTTTTTTGTGAATTTTTGCTCTTCTGCAAGTAAAACATATTTTTTAGCCATTTATTGTCAACATGAGTATTATCTTTAAAATCTTACAAGTAAGACAGCAGCTAATGTTAAATGAAAACGTAAATAAAATTAAATTAAAATTGATATTGTCATGTGACGAATACTAATACGAGTGTGTTTTGGTTTTTAAAGGGCTTTTTATTTATTTTTTGTAATTAATTTCACATTTTCCATGTCAATGTTGCCTTAAAGACATAACAGCACCGACAAGTGTCAGTTAGTTGAGATATAAAATTTATTTGTACAATTTGTCCGTTGTAGCCTTAAAAACATGTTATAACTCGAAAAGAATTGATAAAAACACAGCGGTGAAATGCAGCTGTAAGGATGCCTTCTAGCAGGCCTGTTTAATAGACATAAGGCCTTCCAATCCGCATTCCATGGTTGGTTGGTTTACGTGGCTGCCTGTTACGCACAAGCATTACAGCAGAATCAATAAGATTCCGTTTTCACAGACCACTCCACTCGTCAGTGTCAACCTGTGTAGGTGCGAACCCAAGCCTCAGATTCGGTATTAGATATTAGATCCAAGCCATCGCATTGAGATACCTAATCAGATCACCCAGACCTATCCCTGATAGCTCTGAAAGTTCGTCTAGCATGCTGTTGCCCAAGAATTTGTGTCTCGAGAGGTGGAAGGTCGGGCATGCTCAAAGAAAGTGGAAGACTGTTTGTTCTTTGCTTTGATCCCAGCAACTATGGCGACGAGACTCGAGATGTCCCCACGGTTTCTGTTAATTAGTTGTGTTGTGCGCTTATCATTATAGCAAGGCCACATTTTCCTAGCTACCTTACGCGTGCTCAACTTGCGCCACCTATCTTCAGCTTTCTGCCGGTAATATTTGAGAATGCAATTTCTAATAGTGCCAAACGGCATGGTTATGTGCGGGAACCCAGATGAGGGTTACGACAGTCTGATCACCTAATCTGGATAACACGTCATTGCACTGGCCAACTAAAGTAGAAAAAGTAGTGTGTGCCCTTATAGACAGAGGTGCCGCCTGGCTGTCGACGAAGATGCCGACTCTTCCTTGGACACCCCTGTCAATCAACACCCTACAGGTCGATCGGAATTATGTTTAGCATAACATTCAGAGCTTCTGAAAGACTAGTACGTAAACATCCAGTAGTCCCGATGCAAGCAAATCTCTACATCTTGTTTAGTTGGTCTACTACATATTTCTTACTTGTGGCGGACCACCATACTACCGGTCCGTAAGTCAATATAGGACGTACAATTGCTGTGTAAATCCATTTAAGCATGTTAGGGCTTAGGCCCCATTTGGAACCAAACATCTTCCAACAGGCAACTGTGGCCTTTTTGACCCTGTGTTGCACATTTTGTTTCCACGATAGTTTAGTGTCCAGGATAACTCCTAGATATTTTGAATTGTCCGATAGGGACATTTCCAGATTATGCAGCCGAGGGAGTCTAAAGATTTTAACTTTGGTCTTTGTAGTAAATAGTACCAGTTCCGTTTTGCTAGGGGTCACTCTTCGGCTACAACCTGTAGCCCATTTGCTGAGTGCACCCAAGCCGTTGGACATGAAATCGCTCATCATCGTCCGCATAAGCCACAACTTTTACCCCAGCTGCATCTAGTCTCAGAAGAATTGTGTTAACAATGAGAAGCCAAAGCAGATGTGAGATCACCCCACCCTCGCTATTGCCTAGTTTTGCAGTGACGTTTCTTGCCTTCAATATGGTGATAATCCAGCTGCTGATGTATTCCTCTATATCGACATCCCGGAGAGACTGTTGGATGGCTGCCACTGATACACTGTTAAAGGTATATTGTTTATTTTCAAGGGATCTCTCTTTGAACCCTACCACCTCGTATAGTGCTGTTTCAGTAGAGCGTTCCTTAATCCGCATTCCATACTCATTTCACTTTTACCTATACTGTCATTGCCGCGTAGGCCGTCCGCAGCCGCTTCCCAATGTAGGGATTCATACAGGCCTCTTCTGGCATGCCATTTTGAAGGCTATCTAAGGAAGGTCTATTAAAAAGCAAATGGAAAGTAAATTTGTTTTCTATTTCAGTATTTTTATAGCGGCTTCTTTATATTTGATTAATGTGATTTTTTATTCGGCGGAATATTGATAATATAATTAGCTCCGACTCAATAGCAGCATGTGTGGTGTCTCTTGTATGTAAGTCAGTCTTATATACAAATTACATGCAAAAAATATTATGAGAATGTTTGTTATTTCCAAATCACTTTTTTCATTTTTTAATCTAAAAATCCAATACTCCTTCCATCTTTCCTGCTTAAAGAAGGGAATGCGGAATGTGCATCGAACAAAAAATAAAATAAAATATGTATTACTTCCACCTCTCTTCTGCAAAAAGGCAGTTTTGCCTGTGTATCGGACAAAGAATGTAAAAGAATGAAAACATTTTAGTTGAAATAAAAATTAAGCTCTTCGAGAAGGCCTAAAATTTGCAGGCCTGTTTACTTTTACCACCGGAAAAAAATACATGCTTCTGTATACATATATATGCATGCATGTGTTGTTAAAACGATTTTAATTAAACAAAACTATTTTTAAATCAAGGAGCGATCTGTTGGTGGGCCAAAAGCAATTAATAAATTAAACAGTAAAAATGCTAACTCAGGTGGCCACCAACTCCTTTATTTACAAATAGCTTTCAAAACCCTTAGAAACCTATTAAAATTAAAGCTATATATGTACATGTAGTTACTTTAATTTACAAAAGCCGTATCTAACATATAAAAACTTTTTAAGTTTGAAACAAAAAACTTAATTAATAAATAAATACAAAAAAGGTTATGTATAGTTTAAGAACTATAAGAAATGTAGAAAAGGATCCAGCCTATATATTTCATAGTTCTTAAAATATATATTATAATGCTTTGTCGTTCTTTTCTCAAGTTGTATGTTCAAATAAGTAAGCTACGCCTTTTGTAAATCAAAGTAACGATATGTATGTGTATATATTTAGTTGTTAATAGGTATAATTTAATAGCTATCAATATAAGAAAGAATACAAATTATGGGCTTTACATACATCGAATTATATTTGGCTTAATTTAATGTCATTTATGGCCCTTTCCCCAATGTATGATTAAAAGTTAACGTAGACTTTAAAAGCAAGTTCGACATACAAAACTTGCGGTTAAAGTCTACATTACGTATGATATTTGGAAAATACTTGACCAAAGTTTAGCACAATAAATGTAGGAGATAAGTGTACAACTGAACATCTGTTTTAGATCTTATCAAGGGCTATAATATAGTAAAAAAGTTTTAGCATCGGATGAGAAACAAAACAAAATAGCAAGCAGTAAAACATTTTACATGCCGAAGTGGCCTATTTTGAGACTTCATAGCTGCTGAAAAATATAAATGGAAATACTCCTCTGCTATGTCCTTGTGAAATTTTATTGCAATAGGACTACCCGTTCAGAACTCCCTGATTTATGTTCCAAATATTTGAGTCGGGATAACCGACAAACAGGGTACCCAGTGGGTAATCGTGATTCGAGTAATCTGATTTCAGTGGCGTTCACCGATTGAAATTTCAGTTTTTAGTCCATTCTCATTGGAAATTCGGCTGATAAGCTAATTATGCAATACAAATACACGTTACTTTAATTTGAAGAAATCGGTCCATGTTTACCCTTAGGGTTCGTACAAGCGTCCGCAAAAATTTCATCCAATTGTCAGTAGAACTCAGGATATGTTGCAAGATTTCTTATCGTTTTACATTTCATGTTTTTAAATAAAATGACGTAAATATTTTTGTAATTGTCCGTTATAACACTAAATTAGTTAAGTAAGTAGCATGATAAGTACTAAACCATCAACGCTGCCAGTACAGGCACCACTAGCAATCAGCGTTGTCATTGTTGGCAGGTTCCTACCAAATTTGGTAGGAACTTCTTCGTTTGGTAGGATGGTAGGCTAAATCCTTTTTATGGTAGGTTTGAGAATATATTTATGCATAATTCTTAAAAAATGTCTGCAATGCAATCTGTAAAAAATTTAACGAATTAAAATTTCTTTATCTTATGTCGTTTTCTTTTCTAAGCAAATTGTAATGCTTTATCTTTTTATGCAAAAATTGCAAATTAGCGTTCTTTTGAGATAAAAATTTACCCTGCTAAGTGTTGATATAGCTTGTAATAAATTTAGTATAGCAAAAATTCATTCTATAAAACACCCAGAGTATATATCGGGAATCAAGCTCGACACCTTTGGAGTGACCCACTAGCATTGCTACCAATCAGCCACAACGGCATCGATAGTCCGGATTAAGCATATTTTAAGTTTTCTAATATTTTCCTTAACGTTTTTTTATCCTTAATGATAGTCTGATGCACAATTTTATTGATATATTAAATATGATGATTAACATTATATATCGATTGGGCTTATATTCACATTTTTCAAAATGAGTTTATTAATCTGATGAAAATCCTGATTCTAGTTTCTTTAAGTTCTTTTTTTCCTTCGAAAAATAAATGAGTTAATTCAGTGTAATTTTTAATAATATACTGCAGATTGTAAAGATTTGTACTAGCTTTGCGTATAAAAAAGTTTAAAGGACCTTCTTTAGGTATGACAACTTTATCGTTGTAAAATTGAAATACAAAGTGAACGGAATCTGCAGATGGTAAAAGGAAAACGACAGCAATACAAACTCGGAAACTTTTTAAAGAAGGTATATTTCAATAAATAAATTTTAAGCAATTGATAGGTTTTAGACGGTTTTGGTAGTTTTTTGGGACAAAATTCGTGGGAAAAATTTTTTCCAGTGGCAACACTGCTCTAGCAATGCAACCGCAACATGAAGTTCTAAACTCACTGATTAGAATTAATAACATATTTTTAAGTGCAGTAACATTTCAGTGACAGGTTTCCTTGACTACCACACGAGTATAATAAAGAAAATGAAAACCCATCATAAATCTCAAAATAATAATAAATTAGAGAAACATGCACAGAATGAGCACATGAAAACAATTCAGTTTGTTGGGTGTAAAATAGATGGGTGCAGCTACAATATGGATTTTTAGCATTGCATCAAGTGCACAAGATTAAAATATAAAAATTTTCAACTTAAACTGTCACTTTTCAAATGATAAAAATACCGTTTGGCAAAAAAGTGGAAGCTATTTTCTTATATGTTCTGCTGTCAAAGTTAGACTAAGAAATTTCCTCCATGAATGCTTATATTTATGGCATTTCATTATGTTCATATGCCCAGTTTTTTTAATGAAAACTCCAATCCCATAATGCTTTTGTTTGCTGGTGCTGAACGAAAAAAACTGTACTTCTTTTAGGGGATTTAAAGTTACTTTAAAAGTGCAATAACAGCACTTACGCATTAATTTAAATTATATAAACAAAAATATTTATAACGTTAATGCTGAAAGCATCAGTTATTTATCTGTTTGAAATATTAAACAATTCTTAACAATCTGTTTTTTCTTTCCTTAAATACCTGCAAGCATAGTTATTTTCATTTGGCGCCACAAAAAAAAAACGAATATTTTAATTAATTGCTTTGAAAAGTTATTAATAGTTTGATTGCGTGAACAGAATCAAACAATATTTTAAATTGTATCTACACAAAGCCAGCTAACATAGTTGTAGCCTCAGAAGCTCAGCACAAGTGCAACAACTTCTGATATGGAATACAAAAAGCTTCAGAAATCTATCGCGGAAAGAGCTAAGCTGGTTAGCATCACTGGCTTTACTGCATAAGAAACAAATTTTCACTCGATCCTTTACTATATTCAATGTTATAAAACTATTTCAGGAGTGTGTATGTCTTTTACGTTTTTCATTTTTAACATTTGATTTCAATAATAACCAACAACATCAGTTGATTAAAATGATGCAACATCAACATTTATTTCATAACACAAACAAAAATTTTCTATATATATTTCTAAGTCAACCTACACTTAGACTGTAATAAGTATGAGAAGTTGAAGGCTGAACATTCCTTTTGAAAAGGAACAATATGGACGTCCGTATGTATGTATATACGTTGCGTATATGTTGTATGTTGCAGCAACATCAACAAATAGTGCCACTAGAAAATGCCAATTTTTATTTTACATGATGGCTACTTATACACTTCCGGGATGATGGAAAATGCTTAAATAAAAAGAATCATTGCTGTACAAAACGGCAACAAAGTCTACGAAAAGAAAATTTCATTTTGTTGTTGCTGTCACTGCAATTGACGCTTCTGTTAGTTTTTGTTACAAACTACATATTGTTTTTACAAACCACAATGGCTAGAAAGATAATGATGGTGATGACGATGATAATTATAATGATGATATGCAGACGATTGTTGAAGATTCTATGATTATTTTCAGTATGAGGTGGTTGGTTGGTTGGTGGCTTAAACGTTTGCATAATGCTTTGAGGTAGTTTTTAAATACACAGTAGTTTGTAAAGCATTTTGTAACGCCCTATGCTCCACTGAATCTCAAAAATAAGTTTCAATGTATACATACTTGTTTACTTGAACACAGACACGAAATAGGACAAAAAATTATAATGTAATTATTTACATGTGTGTGAAGTTAAATTTTAAAATTTGAAACCCTAGACAAAAACCATAGAATTTAACAGAGGTCTGTTAACAGTTTAACATGACTCTGTTAAACATTTAAAATTTTGTTTTTTTCATTTAAAATTGAATAATTACTAAATTGTTAAACAAATTGCACCAGCAAATAATTAAATATCTTATTTACGTCATACTTTGTACCTAGATATGGCTTTAACAAATAAATACATAAAAATAAGCGGATTTTAGATCGCTTGAAAAAAAATTAATATATAAAAGACTTTAGTCCTTTTCTCGAAAATGGTAGGAGATGGGGTAAATTTTTTTCACGGAGGGGACTCCTAGTAGCGTCTAGATAATTGTCGGATAGTCAAATATTTTAACATTCTGTTTTTTTAGAAATTATAGGCCGATTTCAAAAAAACCATATTAGAAATCTGAAAAAGGACTATAGTCCTTTTCTCGAAAATGGAAGGAGATGGGGTAAATTTTTTTTACGGAGGGGACTCCTAGTAGCGTCTAGATAATTGTCGGATAGTCAAATATTTTAACATTCTGTTTTTTTTAGAAATTATAGGCTGATTTCAAAAAAACCATATTTGAAATCTGAAAAAGGACTATAGTCCTTTTCTCGAAAATGGAAGGAGATGGGGTGAATTTTTTTTACGGAGGGGACTCCTAGTAGCGTCTAGATAATTGTCGGATAGTCAAATATCTTAACATTCTGTTTTTTTAGAAATTATAGGCCGATTTCAAAAAAACCATATTTGAAATCTGAAAAAGGACCTTAGTCCTTTTCTCGAAAATGGTAGGAGATGGGGTAAATTTTTTTCACGGAGGGGACTCCTAGTAGCGTCTAGATAATTGTCGGATAGTCAAATATTTTAACATTCTGTTTTTTTAGAAAAGGACTAAAGTCCTTTTTCAGATTTCAAATATGGTTTTTTTGAAATCGGCCTATAATTTCTAAAAAAACAGAATGTTAAGATATTTGACTATCCGACAATTATCTAGACGCTACTAGGAGTCCCCTCCGTAAAAAAAATTCACCCATCTCCTTCCATTTTCGAGAAAAGGACTATAGTCCTTTTTCAGATTTCAAATATGGTTTTTTTGAAATCGGCCTATAATTTCTAAAAAAACAGAATGTTAAAATATTTGAGTATCCGACAATTATCTAGACGCTACTAGGAGTCCCCTCCGTAAAAAAAATTTACCCCATCTCCTTCCATTTTCGAGAAAAGGACTATAGTCCTTTTTCAGATTTCTAATATGGTTTTTTTGAAATCGGCCTATAATTTCTAAAAAAACAGAATGTAAAAATATCTGACTATCCGACAATTATCTAGACGCTACTAGGAGTCCCCTCCGTGAAAAAAATTTACCCCATCTCCTACCATTTTCGAGAAAAGGACTAAAGTCTTTTATATATTAATTTTTTTTCAAGCGATCTAAAATCCGCTTATTTTTATGTATTTATTTGCCAAAGCCATATCTAGGTACAAAGTATGACGTAAATAAGATATTTATTTATTTGCTGGTGCAATTTGCTTAACAATTTAGTAATTATTCAATTTTAAATGAAAAAAACAAAATTTTAAATGTTTAACAGAGTCATGTTAAACTGTTAACAGACCTCTGTTAAATTCTATGGTTTTTGTCTAGGGTTTCAAATTTTAAAATTAAACTTCACACACATATTATTTACCTTTTTCTTAAATTAATTTTAAAATATTAGATAAGCACGTAGAAGAAATATTCACTCACAATATTACTACTGTAACTTTATTTAAGAAGTATGCCGTCTAGTCATTTTTAAATGAATAAACATTTAAAATTCTAAACAATCTTAGTGAATCTAAATTGATTATTAGGCTAAGGTTCGTAACGTTATATTCAGAAAGAATTGGGTGTGATTAATATTCCAAGGAACAAGGGAAAAGTTAACACCAACTTCATTTTTAACGTACACAGCAGAACAGAGGAGCGCTACTTTCGGAAGCCGCTACACTTCCATCGTCAGTGCTCACGTGTATTTGCTTATCACCACTTGTCAGGTGGCTCTGTTGAATGTGATTTTAATTCTTATATATACAACTTTTTCGTGAAAATTGAATACAAGAATTAAATCGCTCTCAAGCTGATATTAAAGTGCACTTTCCCAGCGTTGCCATCGGTTTATTTGTCTTCATTCCCATATTTCTGATTTTTGTTCTACTCAAGACAAACTTTTTTGGTTTGATTTTATACTTAAGTATATATGAACATGTAAGTTGGTGTTAATTTTTCCCTTGTTCCTTGGAATATTAATCATGCCCAATTCTTTCTGAATATAACGTTACGAACCTTAGCCTAATAATCAATTTAGATTCACAAAGCAAATACGTTCGAAATAATCATGTTATTAAACAATCTTATTTTTAATTGATTCTAACATTCAATAAAAAATTTAAGTACACATTAATACGGATTTTCGTTTGCTTTCAATATTTGCAGTTGTTTATGTTATAAGTACCAAGAAGTAGATGCATAAAAATAACACACACACACACAAACACTCAAAATATTTTGTATGTAAGATTAGCTGAAATTGTAATTTAAAATATATGAATATTAATTTAAAATCAGTAGTGCAGTGGATAGTGTACTAGACTATTAAGGGGCTATTCACATATTACGTAACGCTGTGTTTGGAGTTTTTATAAGTTCGTGCTGCTAGCTTACATATTATGCTTTATCCAAGAGGTGGGTGCGTTGGATTTCAAACTTGAAGGAGCTTTGTTCGATTCCGAATGGAAATTAATATAGCAAACAGTGAGTAAAAATATAAAATTAATATAATATTAATTACAAAAACGAAATATTAAGCCTTTAACATTTAAAAATAAAGCAAAAATCATTTATTTTTACGGAACTTGCGGTTGATTATTTAACGGTAAAAATAGCAGAAGCAAGGTAACATATTTAATTTTTACGGAAGTTGCGATTAATTCTTGTGACAGTTAAATTGATCCAAACAAAGAAAGAATCATTCACTTTTTACGGTTTGAAGTCAGTTAATTTTTAACATTAAATTTAAATTAAAATTAATTAGACAGCTTTTTAACCGAATCTTCTTTTATTTTATGTTACAATTTCAGTTAATTTTACGTACAGAATATTGTGAGAGCTCTAGATCTCGCAATATTCAGCAGAACCGGAAATTTTTATCTTTTTTAACGTTCGTTCATCATAGAACAATTTTGTTATTGAACACTACCCTTCTTTGTCAAGTGTTCTTGTATTAGTAAACTGTATGAAAGAGAAAAATGTCAGGTATTAGCATATTACTTCTTTTTAGTATCTTTAGATTACTGTAAATCTGCTACAAATCTGGTAACAAAAAAGTTATTTTACCAAATATATGATATATGTGTGCATCGCTTTTTCTTTAACCAGGAATCAGTTATAACATTTGTCAGGTTTTGACTTTTCCTATATCATTTCTGTTCTTTTGCAGGTGTTGATCTAATTTCACCATCCTGATATTCAAAGCCCAATTATATTACAGAACTATTTCGTCGCTTATGCTATCTCCATCAAAAGTTTTCGTTATGCATGCGCCCTATAATATTTTATTTATAGTAAATGATAACATTTTAAATCACGCTAAAGTTAATTTGATTTCAAACGTACCCAGCAAAAATTTTGGGATTTTTGTGATCGGCAGTACTTTTTTAATAGGTTACAAATCAATAAGTGCTACTTATTTATATTATTACAATGCTCCAAATTAAAACTACTACTTATTGTTATTTGATAAAATAAGTACATATTTATCTCATGATCTGAAAGTAGTTATAACTTGTTGTTGTGTATTAATAAAATAAGTAGACAAACAGTTTTTAAGTTAACATGTGTTTGTATATGAAAACAAATTATTCGCACTTAATCTTATAAGTAAGTCACCAATGTCTGAGTATGTAATGTGCTTGTCTTCCAATTTAAAGTAGCACAGGTTCGTATCCCAGCTGGACAAAAAAAAGGTGCGAAAATTAAAAAAAAAATATGTATAGTGTCGATAGATTCCGTTTTTATATTTTATTTTTTTTATTTTACTCCTTATTTTTTAGCTTCAAGAAAGTCAAATAATAAATAGTTATTTTCTGTGAAACTGAAAGTGCATTTGTAAGGGGTAACGATTTTATTTTGAGCTTCTGAAACAGAAATAAGTAATTACGTTTTAAATCGTCATATACGTTTTTGTCTACCAGTAGGCAAAGTTTTTGATGGGAGCATGCATTAAATTAAAATGAAAAACTATCGAAGTTTTTACATTTTACCAATACTTATTAAAGTCTTTTTCCATACTTATTTTACTTTCAATTTTGTTCTATTGGTATCACTGTTTCTATGTTTACTTTTAAAGATAGTTTTCTTAATTTTTTTCACAAGCGGCACTTATATATTTCTGATCATTATTTATGTTTATACATTTAAAGCCTATGCTGAGAAGTTAAATTTAATTTTTTTGTGTAATGTTGTTACCGTTGCTGCCACATAATAATTTACCAAGTGATTAACTTACGAGTAATGGCAGTTCAAGCAAAAACATCATGCGACTGCAGGACTTCTCTTTTATGAATAAAAATACGAGCTTTAAATTTAGTGATCTTATTTTTGTGGTAGCTTAGAAGCGGAAACTAAAAACACCGTTTTCATTTTTATTCAAATAAAACAGTATAGTTTTATAAAATATAAATTAAACTGAAGTTAAATAAGTTCATAAATACATTTAACTGAGGTCAAATTCGAATTTATCTACTTGTTAAGACCTTGTTCAAATATCGTTACCATTTAAACTAATATTTCCTGGGGAATTATCTCCCAGGGCTCCTTAGAAGAACTTCCATTGCTAAGTTTTTAAACATTTGATATATATTATAGTATACTTTATTCTTATATAATTCACATCAAGTCTATATTTTAATAAAAAACTTTATAGTTCGCTTTTAACAGCTTTTGTAATCGCTTTTCTGCATTGTAAAACAGATTGCATGAAAACTTAGGCCAAATCTCTATAAAGTTTTCAAATAAATTACCAGTCACTGGATG
This sequence comes from Panzeria rudis, assembly GCA_956483635.1. Classification (NCBI taxonomy): domain Eukaryota; kingdom Metazoa; phylum Arthropoda; class Insecta; order Diptera; family Tachinidae; genus Panzeria; species Panzeria rudis. Next base: position 163,692,947 of record OY101447.1, on the reverse strand, counting down.
ATTCTTACATCATGTCTGGCAGCCGCAGCTTACTAGATTAAAAGGGAAAATCTAATCCATCATTAATGTTGACGTGCACAAAGTCATAAACACTCATTCAAATTAAATATTTATTTAAGTTTATCATGCACTAATCGTTAGAATCTTAATGCAACTGAAATATAAAATGCTGATACGAAAATTCATTGAACTCATCATATTCGGTTTGTATGTTTGTTAGTATTAGATCCTAGAACACATAAATATAGACCGCACTTGAATGAATTAGTTTCTTTCTACCTTTTTAATTTCAATCACGAATTGTATTTAATGCAATGAAAGTTAATAGGAAAAAATAAAAATGCTAATGAAAATAAAGCTAAAGGGAGAATTACATTTAAAAGAAAAATTCATTAAAATTGAAGCAAACACATCATCAAAAAAAAAAAAAAAATTGCAAAACCAAGTACAACCAACTTCCGTGTAGAAGAATGATTATCTTAACTATACACATTTTCCAGTATCCTTGTAATTACGCTGTACAACAAATTAAATTTTTTTTAAATAACGTTGTAACGACTGATTCTGATAGAGGAAACCAAAAACTATATATACATGTATCGGCATTTTGAAAGTTTCCATCTAAGATTATTTTTTTTTTTTGGAAAATACATATCCCCCTTTTTGCACATAGTTATAGTTGCTCGGGATAATACATTTTGTAAACCCTACAAATAAGGAGTGAGATGAGCTTAGCACTTTTATATAAACTACCACGAAGAACATTTTTGTAGAACATTTTAACTCTTCCATGTATGTCTTCCATGTATAGGCTCCCCTTTAAAGGCGATATTCTGGACTAAAATGTTCTACAAAAATGTTTTTCGTTGTGTTTTACATAAACGTGATGAGCTTAAACGTAAGCATTACAAGATTTCGTAATTAAAATTTTGTATGAAATTAAAACTTAAAGTCATTTTAAGTTTTAATTGTTTTCCGGCGTTCGAATTAAATCTGGAGCTGAGGTGTTGTTGAGGACTTTTAAGAGAATTTTATAGCAAATATTTTTGTAGAACATTTAAGCCGGCTTTATCGCCGTTGAAGGTGAATTTGTTTGCCTCTTTTTTAAAAAAGCAGAAGAACATATACAATGAAGAGTTGGAGGGTTAAAATATTCCACAAAAATGTTTCTTGTGATGTTTTACATAAAAGTGCTTAACCTATTTTGTACCATAAACGTAAAGCTTACAAGATTTGCTATGCCAAGTATCTACAAGCACATCCAAGAGGGAGAGCCTTAAATCCGCCTAAAAAGAATCTTAGATGTAAACTTTCGCTGATACGCGTGCATATTTTTTGGTTTCCTCTACCAGAATCAGTTGTTAGAACCATGTCAGTTTATTTTTTGTGTTTTACAGTGTTATCAATTCCATAAATATTCAGCGGCATAATTCACTTTTTGCGTATACAAATGCAGTATTCCCTGTTAGGGCCTATTCATATAGTACGTAACGCTATTTTCGGAGTTTTCAAACACCCCCCCCCCCCGCCCCCTTCGTAACGCTTTTTGCAAAAATTTTCTGTATAAATTATGTAGTCGGTAACAAATCCTCAATCCCCCCTGGGAGCGTTACGTAATATGTGAACAGCCCCTTAGCTGTTATATACATGACTGATTCTCATATTAAGTGTTATTAAAGTGTTATTAAAATTTCCGCCTTATTCAATGTATCCTGAAAGAAAATTATATATTACGATTTTTAAAATTTTTTTTGTATTGAGTGTTACATTTGCCTTCATGGTTGTTCTGGGAATGATTTTCGCGCAAAAAATGAGTATTGGGTTTGAAAGTACTATACATTTACTCTCTACAAACAAAAATTATAATAAATGCAGGACAGAACTAAAAGTTATGACCACTCTTTTAATTTTGACTTGGGTTCACACGGAAAAATGAAAAATTTTTATGTTTTGAAATACTGCTTTACCAACATTTATAGATGAGCAAAAATTGGACTAACTCTTCTTTCAAATAAGACTAATTTAATAAAATCGACCGACAATGTTAAATGTTATGTCAATTTTAAATAATTATTTGTACCAAAATTCAACCCTCCGTGCAGTCAAACAATTTTCTTTGTCTATATGCTTCACATTTATACCTAAATAAAAATATAATTTAATTGAAAAATTAAATTAAAATAAAACTCAAGCCAAAATATTGGATATTTCAACGGACGCGAAAAAGCTTTTGAAATGAGAATCATCCACAGAAATATGTATGTTCTATGATGGCACAGTAAAACTCTGGAGTTAAGGTGCTGTTTGTGCCAGTTTATACTTCCTTTTAAAACAGTTTGGGTACCAGAAGACAATTTTTAGATATTTAGCTATCTTACTTTGCGAAGGGCTTAACAAAGATGAAGAGCCGCTGGATGAAATGTTTCGATATAAAAGAAAACTATATCTGAAAATAATATAAAATATTTACCAAAATATGCAAAGATTTGTGATCTTCGCATTATTAAAATTCGTAATATTAATCGTTCTTTTAATACTTCAAAAACTTATAATATTCTAATTGTTTTCTATATTGATTCAAAAATTACTCTGTGAATTGAATTTTCTACGAAGGATTTAGTAACGAGCCAATAAATTAATAAACATGCTAATTATACACGTATTAGTTTTTATCGACACAAATGCTAATGAGAATCTACAATAAAAAAAAAAGATTCAATTTGTATTTGAGACACAAAAACGAAAAATAAAACACAAGAAAACGGAAGAAACAGATATTGTATAAAAAGTTTCAGAATAAAAGTATGTGTAGTATGTAATGTGGAAAATTAAGCATTAAACAAAGCAAAATGTTTAGAGAAAGAACATTAAATTCATTTAATCTCTTCACATACAAACTATCATTCATTCACTTGTATAAAATTTGCGGTGGTAAATTCCCTGGTTGCATGTTCTTTATACTAATGCCTGCTGCCATGTAGTAAAGCAAATAGTTTGCAACAGATATAACAACACCATCATAAGACTTGTTCATTAGTCGTATATAATCAAGGCTTATTATTGATCATTAGGAAAGAAAATTAGTAGATGATGGTTTTTTATACACGTACTCATTCTCGAATGTTAAAAGTCCATAAATACATGCTTTGCTTTCTTAAGTTACTAAGTACCGTGTATTATGTCAGCCATGGTGTGTTTAAATCTACAAGGTTTTAATTTGTTGATATATTTAAGTATTCCTTGAAGTAATTTTAAACCAATTATTTTATTAAGTACCAGGAATGTGTAATTGAAATTTTCTTCTTCTGCTTTTTTAATTAAATTCAAAATAGTTGTTTCTAAGGATATTTGTATTCTTTATAAAAAAATTTTAACAGAGTTTATTTTAAATTCTGACATTCAAATAATGCAACTTGAAGATTTTAAAAGTTACTAATGCTGGTGTATTACATTGCATGCGTGCTTAAATTGAAAATTTCATGCAAAGTTTCTGGTTAAAAGGCTTAAGTTGTTAAATACATATTTTTCTTTATGCTCCAAAATAAAGACTGGCCTGTCTGTAAGAAAAATGTCCTTTAAATAAAAATATGTGGAACAGAAAGAGTTTAAAGAGTTCGGCTTTCAGTTTTTTTAGCGCGTACAGATTTTTAATGGGCCTGAATAATATTTCCACTCGGTACATCAGTATATTTCACCATAACTACACTCTAAAACACTTTTGTTGAAAATTAGGTCGATAATAGTAGGCAACACTTTACTCATTATTATCGACCTAAAATTAGACACACATTCTTTTTGTTGATTTTTGAACAAAATATGTTTACTTAAGCAAATAAAAAATTAGCGGCGAAGCGGTTGGCTGCCTGCAGCATCGAACCGCGACCTCTTGGGTGATATTCTGGCGTATCTACCTATCAGCCATAGGCATATTTTACTTTTTCTTTGAACAATATATGATCCTAAATTTTAAGTAATGGTTTAGAGTGTAGAGTACGGCATGCCCGATTTCGACCAACAAAACGCCAAAATATATATGCTTGTGAAATCAAATTGATTATTAGGCTAAAAAACTAAAATCAATTTAATTTTTCAACATGCTCAGCAGAACATACCAGCACCACTTTCGGAAGCCGCTACACTACCATCATCAGTGCTTATGTATACTTTACTTATCACCACTTTTCGTGAAAAAAGCATACGAGAATTAATTAATTTAAAATTGGTATTTTTTGATTTCATCAACGCTTTCGGAGTTATTCTCAAGTTATTTTCGAAAAAGTGTTCTTTCAAACAAAACTGCGAAAACTTAACCTTTTTCCTTAAGGCCAGGTGTCTTACGAAAAAAACATTTATGTATATTAAAAAACATCATTTGAGAATTGTGTAAAGGTTGTAGAAAAATAAAATAGATTCATATTGAATATGATTTGTTTGTTGTATATTGTATAAGGTTCTAATGATTTTTTAAAGTTTGTGAATAAGGTAAGACGTTTGAAACTTTTCAAAAATATGGCTGAAGTCTGCTGGTGATTTGGTAAGGCACCAATGAATTACAGGCATGCTTAACCTACCACAAAAAAATCGTTCGTTCACTTCTCGAAGTTTCTTGATGATTTTACAACAACAAAAACAAACTTCTACTGGTCACAATCAAGGCAGATGAACAAATTAGTGCACTCCATACTCACAATCTTCATAGAAAATATTACACTTTTATGGTTGGTTGGTTTACGTTGCTGTCTGCTACGCGCATACATTCAACTAGAATCAATAAAATTCCATTTTAACAGACCACTCGACTCGTCAGTGTCAGCCCATGCAGGTCCTAATACATATCTAGGATCCAGTAATATGTACTAGATCCAACCCGTCGCATTGAGATACCCGATCAAGTCACTTAGACCAATATCTGATGGCTCCGATACGTCGCCTCGTATGTTGTTGCCCAGGAATTTGTGTCTCGAAAGGGGCAAGGCCGGGCACTCGTAAAGAAAGTGGAAACGGGTTCCTTTTTTTATCCCGCCAACTACAACAGAACTCATTATAGGAAAGACCTATACTGCTAGCATGTCTACCGATCGCCTACTGCCCCGTCAAAACTGCAACGAGCTTCGAGATGTCCCTACGATTTCTGTTAGTTATTTGTGTTGTGCGCTTATCGTTGTAACAAAGCCGCATCTTCCTAGTTACCTTACACGTGCTCAAGTTGCGCCCCCTGTCTTCCGCTTTCTACCGATAATGTTTGAAAATATAGTTTCTAATAGTGCCAAACGGTATGGCTACCGATTCAGCAATGGAGGCGTCCATAGCAGAGCCAGCCCTGCCCAGCTCATCCGCCTGTTTGCTGCCAGGGACTATGCTATGTGCGGGACCCCAGATGAGGGTAACATCAGTCTGACCACCATATCTGGATAGCACATCCTTGTACTGGCTATCTAATGTATAAAAAGTGGTGTTTGACCTTAGAGACAGAAGCGCCACCTAGCTATCGACGAATATGCCGACTCCACCTTGGACACTCCTGTCTATCAACACCCTGCCCGCCTCCATTATAGCCAATATTTGAGCATGAAAAACACTGGCTTTATCGGGAACTTGCAAGGAAAGTTTTACCCAAAGTCGTTCGAGAAGACTCCAGAGCCCGTACCGCAGATAATTCTTGATCCATCCTGAAGTTGAAGTCTTTTTCTATGTTAATTCCCTTCCACTCCCGTATGGATGGAATAAGGACTTTGAAAGTGATATCAAAGTCTAGATAAGGTAACATGTAATCGGAGGTTTTCCTCAGTGTCGGTGGTAATTGATCTAAGATTCTCACATGGCCATAAGTCCTTGATTGCTCAAGGATACGGCCAATACATGAAGGTCAATCGGAGCTAAGCTTAGTATAGAATTCAGGGCCTCTGAAGGAGTAGTAGATAAGCAACCTGTAAGTCCGATGCAAGAAGATATCTGTATTATGTATAGCTGGTCTACCACTATATGACACTTGTATGTGTCATTATAAAATGTAAGCAAAATTTTCATTATCCAAAATCACTGCAGAGGGCTATGCAAACAAATTTTTGATTGAGCCAATAAGGTAACAAATGAAAACTTATAAGCTAGGAAAAATTGTTCATTACCAAGACTTGGACTTTCATGCAAATGCATGTTTTTTTTGGTGATAGATAAAGATGTATTGACTAATTATATACGCGAATGATCAAATTTTAAGTAGTTTAGCATCGATTTGTAGTTGCATATTTTGGTGGTAAGTGCATATTTTCGCATATTTTGGCAATAAATGCATATTTTTGGAGTAATAAACATGTTTTAATGCATATTTCTCAATTTTTTAAAAAAAATATTAATAGGCCAATTATGGATAGCAACTGAGCCTCAGTTGGGTTGCCAGTTGCTATTTAGTGCCTTTCTGGCACTAAAGTTCGGTTGCATTAAATAATAGAACCATTTAAGTTTGTATTATGTTTTTTCTCTAATAATAATAAAATATTAAAGAAAATATTTTCATGCTATTTTAGTTTTGATAATTTGTTCGTAGATAAATGCATATTTTAGCGCATATTTTTCATTTTTAGGTGCATTTGCTAAGCGCTTAAAATCAATTTTTAGTTGCCTGAAAGTCCGAAAGTCCTGTTCATTACCAAATACCAGCAGGTTCGCAGGCTTCTAATTTTTGACTACCATATACACAGAGAAAACATATTCGCTGAGAGAACCGAATTTGTTGCCCATCGAATTTTGACAGTTGTACCAATTATCATAGAATTCTTATTGAAAAATAAGTTATATTACAATAGTAAATAGTTGCTAATGCGAAACGTTTAATCGGTTAGATGTATCAATCATAATAAAATTAACCATTAGTTAGTTGCAACACCGATAAAAAGGTAAAGTTAATTTAGAAAGACAATTTAGAAAATCCAATTCATAATATTTTATTAGGTTGTGCTCATCATATTCCTTGCTTAGTCGTTACAAAATCATACGATCGGTTGATCTAACCAATTTAAGAATTTTCAGAATCATATCTTTATTACAATTATGCTCTCATGGTAATGTACATGGATCTTTTTTTCCAATCTTTTTTCTGGGTGTAGGTTGTCTTTATAGTTTTTTCATTTTATAATTTTTCATAAACGCAAAAGAGTTTACACTCGAAAAAGAAAAACCTGGCTGGCAGGTAATGCAATGAAAACTGCCCACATTTGGAAATAAGTTTAAATGTAGGGCACATAAAACACCTGAGATCACGCATTGCTTTGTTATGAAAGAAAATCCAAAAATTCTCTAAAGAATACGCCCATATTTATCCCTAAGTGCGGGAAAATTTTTATTTAAAAGAAAATATAGTTGGCAGTTGCAAAAGATGTAACATTTTCAATGCAAAAATGTCCACAGTTGTAAATAAATTCACAAGTAGGGCGCATGTGTATGCAGATTTTCTATTAATAAGAAAAAAAACGTACATACGAGCACGCATGAAGCATAATTTTTTTTTATACAAGTTAAACATGTGTGCAAAAAGAAAACATCGTTAACATCAATTTACTCGTCTCGTAGAAAGCCAAAATACAGTAAAACTTGGCTAACAAAAACTTGTATATAACGAACTCATTTTTAGCGAGTTATCGTATTTTTATCGGATAAAATTTTCTTTATTATACCTACAAATATTTTATACATATATTTTGTTTGAAATAAATTATTAAATATTAGTTTATAATAATATTATTAGTGTGGCATGCGTGATTGGGATTAGGTTAAAAATTTAGCATAAGACTGAAAGTGATTAAGAAATAAACTTATTCTATTCTAGTTTTTAATGTCACAATGCTGATTACGAACATTTTTGTTAGTAAGCTGATTCCACGCAGTTCATTATTACGCGGTTGTACTTCTGAACAAAGCAAAAATTTAAATTATCTTGGAAAATTGTTTTTAAAAAAGACAGATGAATGTAATGTTAACATTGGCTCGGTTTGTAATATGTAGCACATACGAAACATACCATCACACAACGAAACTATTACATTGCGTATAAATGTTCCGTAAGCGGTGCTTGTAACATTTTTCTTACTTACGATCATCTTGTGCGAAAGTATGTATGTGTTTTGTATATTGTAGTTTAGATTTAATAAAGCATAAATACACAAAAGTTTGGCTAAAAAATTTTTCTAACCATATGTTCGTGAACTTGACGTCGTAGCAGGATTTTTCTATTGAAGTTATTTACACAAACGTCCAGGTAAGCCAACATACAAACAGGCCGTTTATAATTCAAACTTTAAAAGAAGTCGGTTAACTAAACAATCAGCCAACCAACGCAACAACTAACAAACCTGTGTCAGCGCACAACTGGCAACATGTAGCAACATTAGGATACATCATGTTGTTGAACATGCTTTAATTTTTTGTTGTTGCATTTTTCAAATAGAAATATTCTAAATCTTTTTGGAAAACAAATAAAGGAAAAAGTAAACATAACAAGTACTGTTAGAAATTCATGTTTGTCAACATTTTTCCAAATGGTTAGACTTTGTTTTTCTTATCCACTAAATGCTCTCCCTGCTTTAAGTCGTCCGTGTGCATGTTCATGCGTTAGAGCTGGGCATCGGTCATGTAATACTAATTAAGTGATCATGGGCGTGAGTACAAAAAAAAATTGTTGTGTCTGAATAGAACTTTCGCATAATCGTAATGCTTTTAGAAATTTTTTATTCTAATACAGCTTTTTGAGTTAAAAATTTTAACTTTCCACACCTATTTTCGTAAATCGAATTTTATGAGATCTAGACGTTTTCTGACTACCTTTTTTTTACAATGATGACCTTATGGATGCATGCACGTATGTGTTTGTGTTATTTGAATGGCTAAAGCATTCATAACAAAATGTTGGCCATTCTTAAGATTTTGGCTAAGCTTAAATATCGTGTGATTTGACGTTGTAAATTTTGGGAATATGTCTTTATGAAATAAATTTTGAAACGACGTTTCAATCGAATCCAAAATCTAAACAGCTCTTAATATTAAAAATATTACGTCGATCGTTGAAAATTATATTAAAATCTATTGATTCGTTTCAGAATTGTCGAAAACTTTGATAAGATTGCTATTTTTTAATTACTCCAAAATTATTTTCAAAACGATCTTTTACATTCAGTCACTTCTTAGAAATTGTAATAATGAGTTCAAGCTGCAAATCGGGGGTTCCAGAGATAACATTTTTTTGCAGAAAAAAATTCTTCTTAAATAACTCGAAAAATTAATGAATTTCTTTAGCAATTAGAACTTGAATCATAGGAAGTTCCAGGGATGGCCTGCAAAGTCAACCGCATCACCGCATCACATATTATCTTTTTTGGTTTTCGCCAAAACATATATGGATGATTTTAGTTTAAAATGCTTTTGTCGTGTCGGCTCAAAGTACAGTAATATATTTTATAAAATAAACGCAAAATGTTGTTAATCGCATAGTTCAAGGCCAGTTGCCTGACCATGAGATCAGCTGGCAGCCAGTGCATGATTGTGAAAAGTGCTTTTGATGAAGTGGTGCATGGAGAGCCTGTTATTATCAAAGAGGATGTGCGCAGGATCTTTTCTATGATCCGATAGTAGGTGATCTTATCTAATGCAGACCACCATAATAGCGTGCCATATGTGAGTATGGGTTTTATTACCATGTTGAAGATCTATTTTGAGTTCCTGGGATTTATTTCCCTATTCTTCCCAATGGCCTTTCTGCATGCGTGTGCGACCACCGCAGACTTATTTGCCCTTGAGTAGAGATTACGGTGCCATGATATTTTCTAGTCCAGGTATATGCCCAGCTAGTTTCCATTGTTAGACAAGCTAAGTTCTATTCCGTTTAGAAACGGAAGTGGAAAAGATGGTACCTTGTATCTTTTTGTGAAGAGTACGGGATCAGTTTTCTGAGGAATTGTACTGAGATCACTTTCGGTAGTCTACCTACTGATAGTTCTCAGCGAATCCTGCAGACGCTGTGAGAGGGTATCAGGGTACTTTCCAGATACTGCCACCGCTATGTCATCGTCATACGCCACGGCTTTAAACAGCTTGGAATCGAGTTCCATAAGCAGAGAGTTTAAAGCAAGATTCCACAGAAGAGGGGACAGAACCCCTTCGGTACAGAGTGTATACAATGACCCTATAGGTTAGTAAATTCCAGACTATGCTTATTATCGACTGATGAATATTCAGTCTACGTAGAGGCATATCTTATTTTATTAACGATTTAAAATATCAACTATAAACTTGTTAATGCTCGGAAATTTCATATAACACTGTACAACACAAAAAAGAAACTATTGTTTAACGAATAATTCTGGCAGAGGACACCAAAAAATATGTATACTTACCGGATTATTAGGCTAAGGTTCGTAACGTTATATTCAGAAAGAATTGGGCATGATTAATATTCCAAGGAACAAGGGAAAAATTATTTCTGAATATAACGTTACGAACCTTAGCCTAATAATTAATTTAGATTCACAAAGCAAATACGTTCGAAATAATCATATTAATATGTATACTTACATTTATGGGCGTTTTGAAAGTTTACATCTGGACTCATTTCACATAGTTAGTTACAGAGACTCGGCTTAAGAAATCTTGTAAGGTAAAATATGCGTATGGTACTTTTATTTAGAACACCACGAGGAACCTTTATGTGGAACATTTCAACCCATGCAAAACTCCCCTTCAGCAGCAAAATGGAGGTTTGCTCCTTATTTAAGAAATAAACCAAAAGCCCCATACTGCGAAGAGAAGAAGGGCTAAGATGTTGTAAACAAATTTTTCAAAATGGTGTTTTACATAACAGTGTGTGGAAAATGTCTTCTACCTTCAACTTAAGGCTTAGAAGATTTCCTATGCTGAGTCAGTATAACGGTGTGAATCGCGTTTTTCTAAAATTTTGAAAAGCAGCGTCACTGGTGTCAAGTAGAGGCATTCAATTATTTAAGCTGTATTTATTAGTTCTTCTACTACGCCGACGATTCTGCCGCCTGAGGAGGCTGCTGTGATGTGCATTATTATATGTCAGTATTAATCTCTGCCGCTAGTGCGAAGTGATCAGTGCTATGCCTTCATTACTTTAATAGTCCAATCACAATTAACACAATGGCAGACCAATGCACATTAGACAAATTCATCATGTTGATGGCTTGCCTGAAACTAGTCTCGAACCCAAGACGTCAGGATTTGTAGTCAACCCGCTAACCATGAGTGCAAGTGCATGAGTGAACTGTTTGTCTTGGGCCGTGCACAATGGTGAGTAATTAACAAGTAACTCACGATCTGATCACCGATATATTTCTTATATCATTGCTGGTTCTTTTGTAAGCTTGAGTATGATTTACCATTTATGGAAAATGTACGAAATCGTAGCAAACATTAAGACAACATTGAAAACAAAAAATTCAAATTTTACTGCATTCATTTGTTTTATCTATACAAGATATTTTTGCTTTTTAGCAATAAATAATGTTTAAATTTAATTTTTTAAAGCAAGAGATGTTTAAGTTACTGCTTTTGGATTTGTTTTTGTGTTACTGTTGAATACCCATATATCTTAATTTTTGTCAATGAAGTACCGTCATTTAATTCGAAATGAAATCAACACTTTCGCATAGTCTTTAAGGAAATACACATCGTTGCTCTTAGTTTGTAAAGTAAGAATGGAATATGTGTTGCTTTACAGTTTTTTTTCTTATTTAATTTGCAGAAAACAATACTTTCGAATTTTGGAAAATAGTTTTTTTTAATTGCAGACTAGCAAAAACTGTTAGAAGTACTTGCGGGAAACTCACAGGCACATAGCAGAAACTGTTTCGACAAAAGTCTTGTTCATTCCAATTTGAAATTAAACATCTGTTGGACTCTAAATAATTCTTACAAAAAAAACCGACTTCGAATAGGCGTGGCACTGTCCATAATTTTGTATAATGTTGTACTTTCTTGAGAATTAATTGTGTGCGAAGTTTTATAAGAATCGGTATCTGAAATGAATATTAACTTTTCATGGGCGTGGCACTGCCCTCTATTCTAACCATAATGTTGTATTGTAAAGATAACTAAACGTGTATGCAAAATTTCATAATAATCAGTTTAGTTAAAGTTATTGAAAAATAATATATTGTTTGCCAACTTTTTTAATCATGTTAATTAAGTGTGTGGAGAGCTTCATAGGAATCGGTTGAATAGAAATAGTTGAAAAGGCATGTGTATTTACTACCAATCTAGAAGTACATCCTTTTAAAAAAAAAGAAACAAAATACGAAATCGGTTTAGAAATAATGAATTTACAAAATCCAAAAGAAATTTCGATCGGATCATAGCTCATAGAGTGGCTTAACTTACAACAAATACACATTTTTTGAAAGATTAATTAACCCGTTTTTGACATCCTTGGTAAAATTGTACCAATTCGGATTTTGAAAACGATATTTTTTCTACGATCTACAGAGCTGAAACTTTATGAATGCTTCAATTATATATCTGACAATGAAATCATGGCATTTGTTTTGTATTTACATGTCCCGTACATCGATGGCGAGTGGCAAATGTACATCTATCCTTCATTGCCATCCTTGGTACAATTGTACCAAAAACATTGTTGTTGTATGCTGTGTGTAGTTGTTGTAAGGAAGGATGTCGCAGAAGGGTTAAGAGAATGCCTCAAATAGACTTTATATTTGTTGTTATTTTACATTACCTACATTTTTATACCAACAGTGGTTTTGGAAAAAAATTTTCAATGACTTAGATGACATTTTATGGGACAACACTTACATTATAGCGCAATACATTTCAATAAATAATGTTACTAGTGTTGGTTGTTCTCACTACAATAAATAAATTTAGCTTTTGTCGTTAAAACCACACACTCAGCCAGAAGCAAAATTTCGTTAAATATTTTGAGCGTAGAGCTAAGTTTTACCAGAAAAGCGCACATCTAATGGTAATACAAGAAAAATATTAAAATAAATTCAAAACGTAAATTAATAATTTATTTGTTACATAACCCAGTTAAAATATTCCCAGCAAACGAGCTATGTTCGTTTTAAACCGATAATTTATTCTAAATCGTATGAAGAATAATATTATACACCAAACTATAGAGGTAAATAAATTCAAAGAAAAAGTTCGTTGCTTCAACGAATTGTTCATTAATTTTAACCTAATATGATACGTTAACTCAATGAACTGGTTCATTTTTAACAACAACGAATGCTTTCAATGAGCCGTTTTACATCGAACTTCAATGAATATTTTCATTGAAACAACGTAAGCGTACATTGAATCAATATATTTTTGCAAAAAATTAATGAATCAAAGTTAAGGGGTGTTATTCATTGGAATTATGTTTGCTGGGTTCGTAGAATTCAATGCTAAATATTGTTATAGTTAACTGTGCCAGCTGTGAGCACATATTTGAAATTCGTATAAACAAACATGCATTCGCTAAGTATGTAACAATCTTGTTCAATCTTTAAAATTTTCCTTCATATTGTATTAAATTTGTTATAATTCGAATATTGTCTTAGAAGTGTGGGTAGCGAACAAGACTGTTAAAGAAATGTAAAAAATTTGTAAAACTATCACATGATAATTGTAATCACAATTTAAGTCAACTAATAACAATCCAAAGTTGTTCAGGTAATTGAATTGAAATTATGATTTCAACAATAAGATTATTCACTCACAAATACGATAAAAATAATCCTTATTTGCTTATCGTACCATTACTTTTATGGACTGTATCTTGTATATGAATTTTCACTATTTGAAAAACAAATAAATAAATTTTGTGTGCTTTTACCAGACAAAAGTAACTTTGAGTGTGTGAATTGAGCTATTATTGGAAACTAATTTTGCAGGACGTTGATGTGCATTACATGCAATTACACACTTGGAAGATATGTTCATTTTTTTGGAACATGAATTGTCATTGCACTATATTTGGACTAGCATTTAAAGTAGAAACCAAAAACCAATTATATGGCAAATTTATTGAAATCGAAACGTCAACATGCTTGTTGTGAATTCAATTTAATAGACTGAATGCAACACCTACTTAAGTTGAGCACAACGTTAAGGTGCCGTCAATGTGTTAAGTAATAAAATAAATATTTTATTTATACTGACAATAATAATAGTATCTTTTTGTATTCGATTTCTTAAGATTGAAAGCAAAATTAGAAAATTCATGGGAATTAGAAGATTAAGCAAATTTTACCAACAGATATTTTTCATGAAATGATTTTGTACTTCTTAAACACATGTTTGCAAACACACACGACACGCAATGCAAAATGAAACCTAATTAACGATGCACTGTGGGGGATTAAAAAAATGGAAATAAATCTGCAGTTTCTAAATGCACAGGCTGACTCTTACAGAGGTGCTGCTGAGCCATTACAGAGGTGTTGCTGAGCTTAAGTTTGGAGTTTGGACTTTATATCTTTAAAGGGGGCAGAGTAACAAGTTCCAGTGACCCTAAAAAGTGGGTCACCTCGGGCTTCTGAAATAGTTAAACCTATGCCAAGCTGATGTTTTGATCTGATAAACAAAATTTTGCAAGTAGGTTCTCCTGTCTAAGAGGTAAAAAAGTTTATTACAGATGTAGGTTTCCGCTTACAGTTTAGGAGATATTCGACTAAAAAAAAATTAAATTTCAACTTTTTTATCCACCTTGGCCCAGGGTTTTTCTAATGAGGAAGTCAAATCTTTTCCGATTTGGGATGCCAATCCCGAAATCCCGATCGCGAAAATCCAGGGATTTTTTGGGATTGATTAATCCCTAATCCCGGGGAATTCCGAAGTATTTATATAACGATTTTTAAGTAAAATTTTTATACAAAAAACTCGTAATGAAAAGTATCAATTGTAATACTAATTTATGAATTTAAATGTATTATGGTTGTCCAAGAGTATCCGCTGGTCGGTGGTGATAGACGAACTTCTCTACATTCGTAGTGAAAGTGGGCATGAACTGACTGGATACGGCGATTATGGTAACTGGAAAATCCAGCTGTGTTCTCTCAGGCGTCATACATGATTCTTGTACTCTACTTCACTCTTAGGAGAAAAGTTGATTTTGGTAGAGTATCGTTAAATGGATACAATATCCCTCATTCTATGCATGTCAGGTATTTATGTGATTTTCTTGGCAGAAGGCTGACTTGGAATACCTATGCAGAAATATTTATACAAAAAGCCTCTTGAGTTATACTGTATGCACCTGGATGAAGTATGAGCCCTAAAATATATATCCGTATTAAATTATAGGGATATATTCTGTATTCCATGCGGAATGAAAATGTTCGGATCTCTGAAATCTCTCCTTTCATGTAAATTATCATCCGATCTTGTGCTTGTGTGGATTGACTAACTACAAAAGCTGTAAATAGGTAACAGAATTTCATTTTAGGAAATATCAACGGATAACTAAGGGAATAATAATATGATTAAATATTGTTTTAGCTAATTTATTTTCTAAGATCCTAGTTCAATAAATTAACTTTTAATTTTGTAACGTCCTCTTTCCCAAATTTATATTTTGCTCTTCAGTAAAATATTAAAATTTATTTATTTTATTTATTTTATTTTTATTTCTTTATTTTCGATGTCCCATACACAAGACTTAAGTCTTATATTACAGTATGGAACTGAGCATATGTAAATACAATAAATCGGAACACAAAATTAACTTGGATTTAAGTTTGCGCTTTTAAAATATAAAATATAAAAAAAATATAAAATGAAATTTAAAATCTAATATAATATAGTTTCAGAAAGTTAACCAAATTAAAAAAAAGAACCAGCTAAAATAATAATTAAAAAAGAAAATAAAATATGTAACTTGAAAAAATCAAAACCTAAAACCTACAGTGTTATACCATCAGACTATCAAAAAACAATATATGTATGTAAATATATATTCAACGTGAGAAATGACAAAATATATTTTTCCTAAATTGACGTGCGTTACTAATGGTCTGAATTCTATAGGGGATTCCATTCCAGAGACTGACAGCATTAATAAAGAAGTGGTATTTAGAAACCAGAGTTCGATGACCAAACGCTAGAAGTATTTTACCTCTAGCAAGCGTTGAAAAGCTTAAACGTTCAAAGAGATGTTCAGGATGATGTGTATATATAATTTTATGCATGAACAGTAAAGTGCGCACTCTTACATAATCATCATAAGTAATGCCATAAAGCAAGGTTACGTATGGGGAAATATGGTCATATCTTCTGAGACCATATACGTACCGAATAATGTTATTAAAGGCCACGTTAAGTTTTCTTTTACTTACGCTATCGCAGCTGGCAAAAAGTTCACAGCCGTACAATAAAATCGGTATTAAATACAATTTGGCAAGGATTATTCTAATTTTAATTGGAGTACAATACTGAGTTTGCCAGAGATTTCTTAACATTGAAAACGTTCGACCGCATGCAAAATTAACGTGATTAGACCAAGTGAGAGTGCTGTTAAAATATATAGCAAGATTCTTAGCAGAACGTACAATATCTATGGACTGGTTGTTTAATGTTAAAATCGGATTGCAATCAAAGTTTGTTAACCTCTTTTTAATAATCAGGCCCTTGGACTTAGTAGGATTAATCGCTAGACCATTAGCTGTGGCCCACTCGTAGACACGACCTAACTCCTGATTTAAGGTCCTCTCACACATTCATCAACGGCAGTATTGCAACAGCTAATATAAAGCTGAACATCGTCCGCATACAATCTAATCCTGCAGTATTCGAGTTTGCCCTGAAGATCATTCACGTATAGTAAAAAAAGGAGAGGACCTAAGATGGAGCCTTGCGGAACACCTCGAGTTAATGACAAAGATGTTGAGACTGAGGTAGGCGTTTCAACATATTGGTATCTATCGACTAAGTATGAATATATTAGACCTGAGGCAGTTGATGCGAATCCAAACATATGTTTAAGTTTAAGACACAAAATATTATGGTCAACCGTGTCGAACGCTCTGGAGTGATCCAAGAGAACTAAAAATGTAACATTACCGCACTCTACCTGCTGTCTTATATCTTCACCAACATCTACAAGAGCCGTTATACAACTATGATTTTTACGGAAGCCAGATTGCCGATCAGTCAGCATATTATTGGTTTCAAGATATTGTGCAACTTGATTATGGATTAATCTTTCAAAGACTTTGGATAAAAATGGCAAGATTGCTATGGGCCTATAATCGGAATTGGATTTAGGAGTAGGAATAATTTTAGCCAGTTTCCAAATTTTTGGATACTGGTTGGTGGTAAAAATCTTGTTAAAAACAAAAGTTATGAGCGGAAGAAGTTTTGGAATTAGACTCTTCAAAAACCTAGGATCTATTCCATCTACACCAACTGCATTGGATTTTATTGATAGCAAACTCGATAAGACATCAAATTGCCTTACGTTGGTAAAATTGAAACTATTATGTGAGATATTTGTTTTAAAATATTTTAAAATTGGGCTTTAATTTTTTATTTTTTTATAGTTGTTATTAAGAATACACATAATGAAGATATTTAACTTTATAAATTGAATGTTTTATTAAAAAAGAAAAATACCGAAAAATACCGAAATTCCGATAAATCCCGGGATCCCGAAAAATCCCGGGATCCCGGGATTTGAAATTCTGAAATCCCGAATCCCGGTATTCACAAAAACCAGTCCCGTTTGGCATCCCTACATAAAACTGTTGAACAAATCGAATACTTTAATTGTAAGGCTTACAAGATTTTCTATGCCAAGTACTAATTATGAATAAGTACGTAATTAACCCCTTAACTCATTTTAAGTTTTAAATGATTTCCGGCGTTCAGGTTGGGTATGCAGCTTGGGTGTCTTTGAATATCTATAGTAGAATTTGTAAAATAATTTAGCACACTTTATTGCCGCTGAAGAGGAGTTTTTAGCATTTTCTTAAATAAAGAGGTAAACAGACCCATAAGAAGTATAGTTAGAGGGTTAAAATGTTCTACAAAAGTATTTCTCGTTGTGTTTTACATAAAAGTGCTTATACAGGGTGGCCCAGAATTAACGAAGGTGTTTGAATAGTCTATTACTTCATTATTTTAAAAGTTTTTTCATCTATTTTTTCAGATTGTTGCAAAGAAGATTTGGGAAATTAAAACTGGAAAAGATTATTACTGACCAACGAACATATAGCAAAAGAAATAATGGCGCTGTTACCGAACATTTTCGTGACTTTCAATGGCTCTTTTCAAAGATTTTCGAAAACATCGCTCGAAGTTTTTCTCGACTATTATTTTTTTAGGTTGGGTCATTTTCTGTGACTTATTCACGTATGCACGATCTTTAAAATACCCCAAGGAAAAAGCTTCGGGAGCGGTTTAGTCCGGCTAATAAAATCACTGCTGCCTGAAATAATGCCTTCGATGAAAACGCTCCGTAGCAGTATCATTGTTTCTCTTGTGGTATGATCGTTGTTCAGAAGTAAACCTTTCTAGTTTAAATTTCCCAAATCTTCTTTGTAACAATCTGAAAAACAACAAAAAAAAATGTTAAAATAATAAAGTTATAGACTATTTAAGCCCCTTCGTTAATTTTGGGCCACCCTGTACATAGAATGTAAGTTTCACAAGATTTCCTATGACGCGTCATTTTAAATATATGAAAATACCCTTTATAGGTATGCTATTACTAAAAGAGGTGTGGACAACCCATTGGTTTTTTTTATAAGACATTTTGTCAGTGGAAAGAAGTCAGCATACCAAGCTTTGTGACGCTATTTTGTCGGGAAATATGTTTTGCCGCCCCTCTGCGATTTCCGGCCATTGTGAACCGGTTTATTAATATGATTATTTCGAACGTATGTGCTTGTGAATCCAATTGATTATTAAGCTAAGGTTCGTAACGTTTAATTCAGACACAATTGGGTACGATTAATATTCCAAGCAAGAAGGAAAATATTAACATCAACTTAATTTTTCAACGTACACAGCAGAACAGAGTAGCGCCATTTCCGGAAGCCGCTACACTTCCATCGTCAGAGCTTTTTATTTTTTAGTACATTTAACAAGATTTTATCAAAATCTATTGGGGAACTAGATTTTATTTTGTACAGGAATTCTAATAAAAGTAAACAAGATTTTTCCCGAAATATCATTGGAACTAGATTTCATTAAGATGCAAATGCAGTATTAAGTATAAAAACTAAATAAAGTGCATAATTAGTGTTGTTTAAGTTGCAATCCAAATTGTTGACACTATTTATTTTGACATATCCATATATCATATCGTTATATTTGTATGTCAAAAAACGTAAATAATTTTACTTCAATATATTTGAATGCATTATATGATGCACTGCGCACACAAAAACACATTTTAGGTGTTATTCAAAAGTATGTATTTCATAGAACCCACTCACATGTGAACTTCTTTTCTTTTCACTTGTCATGCGTAGAGTTTTGTGTCTACTTTAATAATGATAAATTGAATATTTATGAAAATTGTATGTTTAATGTGCCTGTATGCATGCTTTTTATGTTTTATTTTTCATTTTTTTTTTTGCAAGTCAAGTGTTTTCTTACTAACAACTACTTCCATTTGTAACGTTTTCTCACAGTTGTAGAAACAAAAATAATGTTTTGTTGAAATTCTAGGCAATAAGCCAATAGATCAAATGATGTTTGTTTTTGTCTTTAGAAATATTTTTCTTTCGTCCCGTTATTCGAAACTATGGACTTTCTTTCCGTGGGGAATTTGAAATAAATATGCGTAGATGTGCATAAATAAGCAGACATTTAAGGTTAAACTGTGCGTAGCAGATCGTCTACCATGTCGCAAAAACAGCAATGTGGTGAACATATTAATAAAAAAATTTATTCATTCTTACTACATACATTCTTACATACTATATATTGTACATACCCTGAAGGAAGCCAAGTATCCCGTAGTCACCACTTTTGTCGACAAGATTGGTGACTTTTTGGTGACATTGTCAAGGAATCGTCTGTCTATACTTTTTATTTTGCGTTTAATGGAAAGAGAAGTTTTTGACAGCTACAAAACGATTTTTTATTCTCTTATTTTGTTGTGTTGAAAATAAATGCGGCTGTACGCAAAACAAAATTTTTATTTTTTAAATTATAATTTAACTTTTAAATTATAATTTAACTTTTAACTTTTCACTAAGTAAGGCACTTAGTAAAACGTTTCAATATGGTGCCAATGTTTCAATATGGTTCCATACACAGAAAAAAATAGACAAGAATTATATTCAATAAGACCATGTTATTAAAAAAATATGAATTTCAATAACATTTATCTTTAACATAATAAAATATTTCGTTGTAAGTATTTCTTTTCCATGCCGGTTATTTCTTTTCTTTTTATACATAAGTACTTAAAACAAGTTGTATCCCATAAAAAAATAAATGGGATATGGCTCAGCTAGAGAGTGTATGCTTTACGTCCGGAAAGCCCGTGTTCGTATTCCAGCCATGTCAACATTTTTTTAATTTATATATATATTTTTATTTTGAAATAATTTTGTTATCAATATAGGGGAATTCTTTATCACAGGAAATTTGAAAAAAAATTATTGAATACCGGGATTTTTGTTATCAAAAACGAAACTTATTTTTTTCTGTGTAAGAACCACCTAGTCTATACAAAGTCAATAGTTCTGAGGTCACTAGTGGAATCTGAATGACAAGCACATGCTAAATGTGTCTATATCAAAGAACATTGCCTGGGGTGCAATTAGTCAGTATTACTATAGACAAAGTCGATAGTTAATCATTACAGTTTTACTATCGACATTTCCTTCAGGGTAAATACATGTGTTTATGTTTTCAGTGTCCATAGTTTTTTTTTCGTTCAATATACAGTCCTAAGCGACAGTGGAATAAAAACTTGTAAAACTTTATTTAACATGCAACTGGGATTTGACAATTTTCCAGCTTATTAAAATTAATTATTGAAGAAATTGTTAAAAAAATAGCAATGTTTAATGTCTCAAAATTCAAGCATGTTTGAAATACGCTCATGTGATAAGACTGTACAACACAAAAAAATATTATATGGCTATAAGAACTGATTCCTGCAGAGGGTAAAGGATCAATGTGAAAGAAAGAAATATAGTGCGAGTCAAGATATTAAGGTCACTAAGTTTTTATTGCGCTTATGCAAAGTAGCAAGGAATATTGTATTACACCGGCATAGAGTATGCAAAAACCGGAACCGAAAACCGCTTAACCGGTTTTTTGCCTTTCTGAAAAGAATATTTCGGCATGCCGGTTTTTATGTGTTGATTAACCGGTTTTTACACGGTCTTCAAGTTCCAGACCTAGCTTGAACGCCAGCGATCATTTAAAATTCAAAATGTGTGTAAGGGCTAATTTGTACTTATCCACAATTATAAATCGACATAGGAAATCTTGTCAACCTTGCGTTTAAGGTAAGCACTTTTATGTAAAATACCAGGAGGAAAATTTTTGTAAAACATTTTAACCATCCCACTCTTTGCTGTATGGGTTTTTTTTGTTACTTTCTTTAAAAGGGGAAAAACTACCCTTCAGGCAATATAGCGAGCTGAAATATTCTACAGAAATATTCGCCATAAAATTGCAGTGCATGTCTTCAAATTCACCCAGGCTCCAGTTTTAACTTGAACACCAAGTATCATTGAAGGCTCAAAACGTGCTTAGGGGGTAATTTAGTACGTGTTCACAAGTAGTAATCGGCATAGAAAATCTTGTGAGCTTTACGTTCAAGGTATAAGATGTTTTGGCACTTTTATATAAAACACCACTAGTAACATTTATGTAGAACATTTTAATCCGCTATATTGCCGCTGCAGAGGAACTTTTTGGCTCTTATTTAAGAAAGGGACAAAAATACATCTTATGCCTTAATCGCAAGGCTTATAGTATCTGTATAACTGTATGCAAAAAGGGGGATATGTAACTAAATCCCAGATGTAAACTTAAAAAAAAATTTATAAAAAATTAGTAAATTCAGCTAAATATTTGTCCAAATTAATAAAAAATAAAAAATTTTATTGAAAAAAAAACTCTTGAAAATTTGTTGTTGTATTCCATAATGAAAAAATTAAAGTCAAACAAAATCATTTTCCAAATCAGATAATATAATTGTTTAAAAATATTTTTTTCATAATTAATTGCATTAGTAAAATAATTTATAAATTCAGAAAATTTTACTGAAACCGGTCCTGTGAGTGATATTTGTCACATCACACAACACCTTTACTGAAAATAAAATTAGTTTTTGTTGTTGCTTTTAAATGTAAAATAAGAGCTCAAAATTAAGCATTTATTGATTTAGAAAAATTATTTACTGAATTTAAAAGTTAATTTCAACAAATAACTGTCTGAAAACAAAATTTGAAAAAAAATTGTGTGTACGATCTCTGATCCGATTAAAAAGCATATATTGGTAATAATATGATTTTACTGCAACCATATAATTCATTATAGTTGTTGATCTTTTGTTGTTGAACTTTTTGAATTATGCACATTAACATTTTAGCAATTCTAGTTAATTTTTCGTGAAAACGTATCGCTGCTCAAGTGATAAAAAAAGATTTAAGCAACATCCTTTTATTTGAAAATAACAAATTGGATAAGTTTTTGTTCCAATTCGAACTTATACAGAAAAATATATTTTAATACAATTTTCAAAAGGTTGTAAAACTTAACTCTAATTCTCTTGTTCTGTAATTATTTAAAAATACAAGTGTAATAATCAGGGTATGCTGCCCACTGGGTAACACAAAAAACCCCACCCGGGTTTTTATGGGTATTTTGTTTAAAAAAACCCAAGCGGGTTTTTTACGTTATATCCATTCAAACAAAGATGAAGATAGTTTTGAAGTTTCATTTACAGAAAAATAAAATAAAATAAAATCATTATAAAATTCATAACAACGAAGTACATACACATGTATTTATATGCCCATTTGTGTGTATGTACATTTAACCCTAGTGGGTTTTTCAGTACTTTTAATTTAAATAAAGATAGTATATTATATAAAAAAATTTAAGACAATAGTTAAAAAATTCATAAAAAATAATAGTCCAAACACGTAAATAAAAAGTTATTTTAAATCAGTTACCACTCTGGTGGCTCAGATTTTAAACGCTTTTAACTGCCCTTTTCATAATGTACTATTAAAAGTTAACGCGGACCTTAACAGCAAGTTTTCTTTGCCGAACTTGCCATTAAAGTCCACGTTAACCTTTAATCGCATATTGTAACAAGGAGCGTAAGAGAGCTAATGCCTTTTCCAATCTAAGGCCATTTCAAAGGTTACTCTATATTAAACCATAAGATGAGAACATTCTTTCTATTGATGGTGGCAATTCATTACTGAAGTGAAATAATCGCAAAAGTTTGCAGTTAAACATTATTAATTTTTGTCTTTTAATATCTTCAACCATTGTTTTTTTTGTGGAAAGTGTTCTGTATCTTTAATTTTTGATGCCAAAAAAAAGGATGCTAAAAAGGGGGTGCTTTTGACTTACGCACTCTTCTGCTATCTTTTCGCTCTCTTTAGTAATTACTTTCCCCATGTATTTGGAATGCACGCTTTTTAACAAAATCCTGTTTTGACTGTAGTTAGCATTGTTCAACAAATTACAGTCTAGGCGCCATAAATAGCACAAAAAACTAATTTGTACCTAAAAAATTTTAGTTTTTTTACCGGTTAGGCTTTATTTGTATTGAATTTTTTTACTTTCTTTGTTATTGTTCCACTTCTTATGTTGTTGATTTTAGTATTTGCTATTTTTTATTGTTTGTTCTTGTTTTGCCAAATATTGTAAGTTATGCTGAAAAACGTGCATAAAATATGTAATTGTTTCCTATATTTTTCAAAAAAAGTGGGGAAAAATTACTTTTTTTGCACAAAATGTTGATGAAACACAATATAACATAACAGAGAATTATGCAATTGAATATACTATTTAAAAAAATTTTAGCATAAACAAATAGTGAAAACCCAAAATTTTTAAGGTAAGAAGTGACTTGTGTGAGCTATTAGGGTGGCTAGTCAAGTTCAATTGTATTGATATGTTCACAAAATTTGTTCAGCTCTACCCAACTACAAGTTTGCGAATATTGTTAGTAAAATATAAGGAGTACCAGTAAGTTTTTCTGAAAAAACTGAAAACAAATTTTTTTCTTAATTTTTTCAACAAAAAGTGCAAAAAAAATTTTTGGCATTAAATGCTAAAAAAAACTGTTAAGCGGACTCTTAGCTGCATTATTGCCATATACAGCTAAGCGGTGTCATTAGGTTTGAATTAGCTGTTGGCCAAATACTGATGACACCTTTTTTCGATGTCCCACTGATTTTCAGAAATTTTGGAGGTCCATGAAAAAAATTGGTCACCAAATTCGCAAATTGAGTATAGGGTTTTACTACCCCGTGGTAGTAAAATCGAAACTGTTCTGTCAAGTCCTTGTGTTTTTCCAAAAGTCTTCATTTGTCGCATAGTTGTATTAATGATTTTCCTAATAATTCTATACCGAAAAGGGCTAATTTGACAACATTGCTTAGATCATAAAACACCAATTAAACCCAATAAAGCCCAATAAAACCCAAAAAAGCCCAATAAAACCCAAAAAAAAGCCATGATAAACACCGCCGGGCTGGGTTTTATTTAAAAAACCCGGGTTTTTTCCAACCCTGGTAATAATTAAACATAGCGTGCGAATTTAAGTTGTTCTAGTATATAGAAACTTTTGATATTCAATAATCACCCTTTAATTTGCAACCCGTTTAATGTAGTGCATATACTTAAGTTTTTCAAGTGTATAATTATAAACAATTTTATTAAAAGCAACCGTTAGATACTAAATATTTTTATAAGTGTCTATTAAAATATCAGGCTCTAATATTTAATTAAGGTATCATTAAATCAACGCAAGGAAGGAAACTGAATACATCTATTAACTATGTATATGTACTACATGCAACAGCTTTAGATGCATACTTGCATCATACTAACTACTTATACGAATTTTAGTTAATAAAAAAAAACTTACACTTACTAATTTTACTACGAACATCAATCAATATATGTATATGGCGTGTGAGAATGTTATTTATCGATAAACTGTTCTAAGTCTCATAATTATGCCCAACAAACATTAGGTCAATTATTTCATGTATTAGAATTAGGGATGTAACGAATACCGATACCGATACCGATATATCGGCGCTATTTCAGATTTTCCGATACATCGGTATCGGCGATATTTTACTGTCGATACAACGATACTTAAAAAAATTTTTTCAGAGTTTTTTTTCTGACAAATTATTTATTTTTTGTTAATTTTACCATGAACTAAACTCATTTGGTTATTTTTTAAATCTTATTAATATCAATTTTAAAAATTAATAATATTTCATACTATTATTTTGTAAAAAAATTATTTATTTTTTGTTAATTTTACCATGAATTCAAATTCAATTCGTTGTTTTTTAAATCTTATTCCAGCAAAAAAAAGACCCTCCAAAGAAGTCATGAAAAAGTAGAATTCGCGACCCGGAAGTATTGCAAATTTGAATAATTTCTAATTAGTTTTACATATCCTTGCCATTGCAAGAAGTTCTGTTTTTCGATTACCAATCACCGAATTGGAAGCGATGCTCGGACAAATTTCTTTTTCAGTGTTCTATAATGATTTTTCCTCAAGAAAAAAGGATAAAAAATTACCCGTTTTCACAATTTTTTTAATGCGAGTATGGCGAGAATTTTTTAAAATTATAAACGAATTAAAATTGTTTTCTTGCTCTTCTACTAATTACACTTTGCGACAAATAAAGACTTTTGGAAAAACACAAGAACTGGACAGTACAGGGTCGATTGTCCTACAATGGGTAGTAAAACACTTTACTCAGTTTGGCGAATTTGGTTACCAATTTTTTTATGGACCTCCAAATTTTCTAAAAATCAGTGGGGCCTCAAAAAACGGTGTCATCAGTATTTGGCCAACAGCTAATTCAAACTTTATAATACCGCTTAACTATATATGGCAATAATGTAGCTAAGAGTCTGCTTAACAGAATTTTTTTTTCCTACAATGGGGTAGTAAAAGCCTTTACTCAGTTTGGCGAATTTGGTTACTAATTTTTTTATGGACCTCCAAAGTTTCTGAAAATCAGTGGGGCATCAAAAAACGGTGTCATCAGTATTTGGCCAACAGCTAATTCAAACTTTATAATGCCGCTTAACTATATATGGCAATAATGTAGCTAAAAGTCTGCTTAACAGATTTTTTTTTAAACATTTCATGGCAAAAATTTTTTTCGTCAAATTTTTGTTGACAAAATTAAGAAAAAAATGTTTTTATCACTTTTTTCAGAATAACTTACAGGGAATTGTAATTTTTAACTAACAATATTTGCAAACTTATAGCTACGGTAGAGCTGAATAACTTTTCTGAACATATCAATACAATCTGCACGTCTCTAGGCACTCTAATAGCTCACACAGACCACTTTTTACCTTAAAAATTTTAGTTTTTCACTATTTTTTTATGCTAAAAAATATTTTTTTTTTAAAATAATATATTCAAGTGTATACTTCTTTGTTGTGTTTCACTAACATTTTGTGCCCAGAAAAATAATATGATCCTGTACTTTTTTTGAAAAAAAAATTAAAAAAATTCATATTCACTTTTTTCATTACGATTATTTGGCAAAACAACAGCAAACAATAAAAAATAGTAAATACTAAAATCAGCAACATGAGAAGTGGAATAATAACAAAGAAAGCAAAAAAATACAATAAAAATATAGCCTAACTCGTAAAAAATGAAAACTTTTAAGGTAGAAATTAGTTTTTCTGGTCTGTTTAGGGGTCCCAGATACATTCAGATTGTTTTGACATGTTCACAAAAGTTATTCAGCTTTACCGTAGCTACAACTTTGCCAAATATTGTTAATAAAATATTACAAGTCCCTGTAAGTTATTCTGGAAAAAGTGAAAAAAAAATTTTTTTCCTTAATTTTTCAAAAAAGGTGCACGAAAAAATAATTTGTTAGCATAAAATGTTAATAAAATCTGTTTAGCGAACTTTTAGCTACATTATTGCCATATTTAGTTAAGCGGTATCACCGAGTTTGAATTTTCTGTTGGCCAAAAGTTGATGACACTTTTTTTTGAGGGCCCGCTGATTTTCCAAAACTTTGGAGGTCCATTAAACGAAATTGGTCACCAAATTCGCCAAGCTAAGTATATGGTTTTACTACCCCGTTGTAATACAATCGAATCTATACTGTCAAGTCCGTGTGTTTTTTGGACTGTTGCACTTTGTTTTCTGCATATTTTTAATATAGATTTTTTGGGAGCAAAGAAAATGTAGCTCCTTAAAAAATATTTCCAATTTTTTATACTGGGTTAATATCAATTTTAAATATTAATAATTAAAACTGTAATTTTGTATAATAAAAAAATTGCAACTTGAACTCAATTTCAATATTCGTATCGGTATCGGAATCGGAATCGGTATCGGCGATATTTATTTTTAAGTATCGGTATCGGTATCGGATCGGCAAAACGGCGTATCGTTACATCCCTAATTAGAATAATATCAAACGTAATACTCAATATATTTTTATATTTGATGGAAGTTCGAAGCTAAAATTTTGGCTCAAATCAATTTCTTTAATGGAGTGGTTTTTGCCAACAGAATATTCTCTAGACGGAAGAGAACCTTCACGTCACGTGACTGGTTTCCAAGGAGTAGTAGAAGGGTTCGGGCTCTGCAAGTTTATATGAGTGGCACCTGTCACAAGGCGTTGTTGTTCGAGGGGGACAGTTGTTATTATTAAGAAACTCAGTGATAGGTTCTTGATTCAATCTTAAGGCACTTTTCCTGTTGTGGATTTTTTAACAGTAGTCAAATTACAGTACTTTAAAGAAATATATTTTAGTTGTAAAAAATCTGATTGCACAGTGAGGATATTTTGCTAACATTTCTAGTTTGTATTAGTTTAGTGATGTTTTCTCTTGTCACTGCCCACGACTCGGGAACATATGGGCGAATCCCAGAAATGGTCTACCAAGGACACAATTTTAAAGTTGTCAACACCGTTTTTATATGTTGATGGAATAATGTGCTATATATTGAACCTAAAAATATATAAAGGAATACTTTTTTGGGTGATCCCTTTATGAATGGCAGGGATATATCCTAAACCGAAAAAAAGAACCTTGCATTTCATATAGGATGCTATTTTATGTAGTTAGTTACACATGTAGTTAGTTACACATGTGACCGTAATCTTAAATTTGAATTTTCGAAGTCAGAGGTGGACAGGAACGCCCCGCCCCGTATCTTGAAAATAAGGGAGTGACTATTTTTTAGATTATCTCGTAAACTATAAGGAATATGAAAATTTTGTCAAAAGCTTTATTTCTTAGACAATAATTATATATACAGGTCCACTAAACACATTTTTGTGGTAAATTGTATAATTAAAAAGTTATAGCCATTAAGAAAAAATTTAACGTACGTCACAAAGGGTTCACGGCTTTTGGTAAAAACGAAAAAATTTTTGGCTACAAATAAGTTATTTTAGAATTCCCTTATATCCCTCTTTCTTTTATGAATTAGATTTTATGTGATTTATTATGCAAAATTCGCTAAAAATTAAGAGAAAAAAAAAAACACTTCAACATTCATAGTAACAACAACATTCATGGTAACGTGCGTCACAAAACTTTGTGATCAATTATTTCCCAGCAAATAGCTGTTAAAAAATTATGTTTGATGCCATCCGAAAGTTCAATTAAATCCCACTAAACACTATGCATAAGTTGATTGTATCTCTTTTGAAAGACCAAAAAATTTTTATATATTAATCTGAAAACGCATACGAATACAGCGTTTGTCTACTACTCCCATTTTCACTAGTCATACGACAAATATGTTGACGACTACTGGTACAAATTTTCCCGTAAGGTGTCTTTTAAAAAAGTTTACAAATATTTTCAAATCACCAAATTTCAATTAATATAAAAAAAATAATTCAAACCAATTTGTTTGCTGGGTATAGAGAGTGAAATTGAATGTCTAAGAGAATATGAGTATAAAAATGATAATAATAGAAAATTTCTTGTACTTCTCTGCTGGTCATTGCTGGTCTGCTGACTGGATGAAAAATTACTCTTAAAAGTTTTTTGATAATTCCAATATAATTTCACATTTAATAATATAACCGTAATACAGGTGCAAAAATAATTGGTAAAATTGTATAACTACTTTCGCTCTTGAAGTATAATGTTTTAAGATATTTATGTATGGTATAGAATGTTGTTAATAGAAATAAAATTGTAAGCCAGTATTATTTTTACGCTGTACACAGAAAAAAGTTTGAACATAAATAGTATGAAAAAAGGTCATAATCTATTGTTCATATATTTGTTTAATTTATAAATAATAATTCTTGAAAAAACACCGACTCCAAAATAGGCGTGGCACTACCTCATATTTTATCATCATGTTGTACTTTTACGAGAAATAATTGTGTGTGCGAAGTTTCATAAGAATCGGTTAAGTAGAAGTAGTTAAAATGAATATTTACTTTTCATTGGTAAGGCACTGCCCACTTTTCTAATCACACTGGTGTATATTAACAATAACTAAACGTGTAAGCAAAGTTTCATAAGAATCGGCTAAGTAGAAGTAGTTGAAATGCTTATTTAATTTTCATGGGCGTGACACTGCCCACTTTTCTAAACATAATGTTGTATTGTAACGATAACTAAATGTGCATACAAAGTTTCATAAGAATCGGTTTAGTAGAAGTTGTTTAAAAGAGCATTTACTTTGCATGGGCGTGGCACTGCCCACATTTTTAGTCATGATGTAGTATTCAAACAGAAACTTAATGTGTGTGCAGAGTTTCATACGAATCCATTGAGTAGAAGCAGCTGAAAAGGCATGCTTATTTACTTCGTGTGGGTGTGTACCCACCCATTTTTCAACGGAACCAAGCTGAAGCACATCCTTTTAAATAAAGAAAAAAAATCTGAAATTGGTTTACAAATGGCGGAGTTTTGAGGGAGCATCTTTAAAAAAATACATTACGAATTGATAACCTTTCTCCTCTTTTTGAATTCGGTTAAACATAAGAAGGCAACTATTTTTCTGCACAGTGGGGACATTTGCAAAACTTATATTCAAATAGTGTCCCACAAATAAGATAAAAAATATTAATTTCAATTAAAAATGCCAACCTATAAATTTTTATATTCTCCTATTGCAAACTCCCTTAAGCAGAATGATTTTCTTAAACTGATTTTTCTTCATACATACATATGAACTACATTTACATGAATGTCACTTTAAGCCATAAATAAATTTTAAATTCAATTGTAAATAAAATCTTTATATGACTCTTAAGTACCAATCATAAAAATGCACTTGCGTTAAAACTAATTTAATGGTATTTCTATATCTGTAATGTTGCTGTTGTCCCCATGAGTTTTATAAAAGGTATTTCAATGCAAAAACCGCATAAAAATATTTTCGCTGTAGTTAGTGGTGGCTAGGGATGCCATATGCAGATTCACGAAAAGCTGAACATTGGTGTTAAAAAAACTTGACAAAACAACAAAAAGCTGGACATTAAAAATTTAATAGAAATTGTTAATTTTTGTTTTGTATAAACAAATTTTGAAAAATTTTCAAACAGGCTGATTAAAGATCAGCTAATGAGCTGGCATGAGCCAAGAAAGACGATTTCACAAGTCTCTTTGATCAAGACCTGCAGTAGGGGAATAGTATCTCAGATGCGACAGAACTCATTGCAAAACTAAGTCTACTAGAAAGTATCTTTCCACTTATTTATTATCAGAACAACAGCTTAGAATAAACAGGGAATCGCCTGCTTAGGATTCTATAAATATATTTCACAAACGCTTCAAAGCCTATTTCTGATAGACTTGACTGACCAAGTGGGAGGTGTAGGGGTTTGCTATAGCTCTGGAATATAGAGCTACATCAAGACCAATTATTTCAATAAGATGATTTTTTAAAATAGACGTATGTAGTAGACTGCAACTGATATATTCGTTCTTTATACAGAGGATCAAGCATTGTAGATAAACATTAAAATTCATTACCAAACCGTCAAATCCTTTATTAAGAACCAAAACCAAGTCAGTCACGAATTTTAGCGATATCAATATATTTTCCCTTTCTGTTCACAGATTTATCAATTTTAGCAAACTTTTCCATTATTACCTGTTTTTCAGCTGTAAGTTTTACTTTGTATTTTATACGATGTAAACAAGCTTGTATTGTAACTCGTTGTTGTAACATATCGCCGATACCGATATATCGGCAATTCCGAAGTATCACCAATATATCGGTATCGCATTCATCCCCAATTGTTGTCAACAATTTTGAATTCTTTCCTTGAAGTTCGTGGGATTAACATAAAATAATACTGAATTTGATTAAACTTAAATTTTATCAGTTAAAAGAGAAAATAAAAATGATGACACTTGCAAATGCAAATGCAAATGTGTACTAACTAATAAGTGTAATTAAAAATTTAAAGTAATATATAATATGGAAATTTTTTCTAAAATTTTGCTTAAAACTGGACAAGCGTCAATAAAGCTGGACAATCCAGCCAAGTCCAGCCCACCTGGCAACCCTAATGGTGGCAGACTTATGTACAAAAAGGAAAAAAAAATAGAAAAAAAATGTCTTTATACTGGTATTAATTATCATTATTCAAGGTCATTTCGTCATGGAATTCTTAAAGACTTTAGTTTAGGTTGCTTGGTTAGTTGGTTAGAAAAGCAGGAGACTCAATAAAAATAAGAAAAAAGATAAACTAGAACTATTCATGTCTCTAAAATATGATGCGTTTTACTGTTTACAGAGCTAAAAATAGAAAAAAAATTTATGTTCTTATTCTTAGACTTAAGTGAAGTTGAGTTGCAAATGAATATGAGCAACTGAGCTTTAAAGAAGATCTTCAAGTGTGGATTAACGAATTGTTGACAAGAATTTTCATGTCTGGCTGAGCAGATCATTGTTGTCGTCTTCGCGGTTATTTCAAGAAAACCTGTTTCACTTTTTCTTATTTCTTGGTATATTGAAAATTTATTCCCAACCTTAAAACATGCGAGTAATAAAAAGCTTTATGTTTCGATTCCTTTTTTATTGTAAAAATCAATGTGATATTAAATGCACTTGTTTTATAAATCAAGAATCTTATGTATAAATAAATCAAATAGCTTGTCGGCATTTTCATTTATTTCGCTTAACCCAAACAAATTCAAGTATTCGTATTAGAGCTTAGAAGTATAACTTTTTTTACCAACCTTATAGTAATAATTAATTTATTTGTTAAATTTTAATTTGCGAAATTTGCATACGAGAATTGCATAATTTTTTTATATAATCTTTTTTTTTGAAAACAATAGAAAAATAAAAACTTTTATCGACTCAAAATATTTAGACGTATAAACGGAGCAACTGTTAGCGTGGACATGTGAACTTTATCACGGACGCTGTGAAATATATTAATGCAAAAAAAAAACTGCTGCAATATCTCCATATTAATTACTCTAAGTCATAAGTTCGGTACATATACATTAGTTAGGTTTTCTAGTTTCCAGGATTTTCCCATTCCCGGGAAACGGGAAATAAAATTTCTTTCCCGGGATTCCCGGGAATTTTTGAAAATTAGTGATTTGAATCAAATGAGCTCAAGATAAGAAATTTAATTGGTTTTTTAATAAAAATATAAAGAATAAAAGCAAGTTTATTCATTCTTAAAGTAAATACATACATAAACATATTTAAAAACTAATTAAAAATTATTAAATTCATATATCTTTTTTTAAATTGTCTAGACTACAGCATCAAAGTGGTATTTATGGGAACAAAAACAAAATTAAAGAAATTGTATCTCTCAAGTGCTCCTGAAATGTGCACCAACCCTAAGCTATACATGTTATAATGTAGACCGTACATGCAGATATCCATCCTTTATAGGAACGTACTTATATCTCGAAAAAATTAAACTTGGAAAAGCGTAAATGTTAGCAGTTATATGACCGATATTAGACGTTTAATGACTATAACTTCGATACTTTTCTGATTTTTCTTACATATAAAGAAGGCATTAAGGACCACTTTTTCTACTGTTACTTAAAAATTTTGTTTTTTGTTTTAAGATATCACTACGTTGCAGTAAACGACCGATATTACGATATCGTCTTAACACTTTGTACCACTAACTTGGCAATGTCTGATATAACTTTTCTTCTTGTACTTTTTCTACAAAAGAATAAAGCAGATAAAAAGCCATATAAAATATTTTAGAACGCTTGAGGTAGCAATCGTATGAGAAACCTCTATAACATAGATTTCATTGCGGACAAATATTTACGACAAATATCGCAGGAAGTCAATAGCACTTCCACCCTTGTATGTAGGCCTTTTCGTACAAGAGGAATATTGGACGTAATCGTTGGCTTAACTAAAATATTTTCATAGTACTGATTGTGCAACAAAACAATGAACAGCAATGTAATAGGGAAAATCCATAAATGTTAAATTGAATTTCCCGAAAATTGCCGGACAAAATTTCCCGGGATTCGATTAAAAAATTTTTCGGAGTTTCCCTGGAATTTTTCCCGCGTAGAAACTCTACTATTAACTCTCATCGTTTTGAACTAACTTAAAAAAAAGGTGAAAGGTTATCAAGATGTCATGTATTTGTTTTTATGAATGTTCCCTCAAAACCCCGCCATTTGTAAACCGATTTTAGATTTTTTTATTTAAAAGGTTGTACTTCCAAATTGGTCCCGTTGAAACGTGAGCACGGCCACGCCCATGAAAAGTAAATACACATTCCTTTTTGAACTACTTCTACTCAATATGAAACTTATGAAACTTTTAACAGCCATTAAGCTTCTGTTTGAATACTACATCATGATTAAAAAAGTGAGCAGTGGAAATAGTTCGGTAGCTCGTTAACCGTTCAAGATATATTAATGAGTGTTGCGCTTTTCTTCCGACGGAGTTTGTTTGAATTTGGAACTATTTTTCGTCATCCCACGTCAAATTTGGTTGATAAACAGATTAGTTTCGGCTATGTGCCGTCTTCAGTGTTCTATTGAATACTAATTTTGTAACACTGACTAACAATCGTGTTTTTGCGGTGATGTAAAATAAATTTCTTCCGGAGTATAAAAATGTTTTGGCGATTTTTGAAAGCAAATCTATCAATAATGCGTATTAAAAAATAAAGTAAAAATGACTGATGGCTCTCCCTCCAGCCCTATCCAAACTTGGCTGATGTTTAAAGCAAGTTTATAATTTCCTTAAAAATTCGCAGCAGTGCCAAGCAACGATTGCAATAAAATTATAAATACACCATAAGTTATAAATACATCACACGGTAAGTAACGAAAGGTAAAACATTTTTGTTGGGAAACTAGTTTCTTGGAACATATTTTTCCCCTTTTAAGAATTTTAGTATTTAAATAGCAAAAGTGGTATATATATAATATTTTATTTATCTATGTATTAGTAAGCTCTTCAATCCATAGATCTTTAATTTTTTTGCAATATCTCTGTACTTTGATATTTTATGTAAATTTGAATGTTAAACTATTTTCAAAATATATTATTTTATAACGAAATTTTATGATTTAACCACAAGTATTATAATACAAGTATTCAAGGTTTACGACTTTGTTATTTATATTCCTTGTTATTTATATTCTTTGGGTCGCTGAACTAGAACCTGCACTCGGTTTTTTCAAGTAGGTTTCAGTTGCCGAGATATACCGTTATGTGTTCTATTAAAAAATCCGCTACTTCACAATAATATTAACATGTGCTAAAAAAAGTTTTCTATAAAAATTTTTTTTTTTGAAAAAATTTATAAAAATAAAAAAAAACAAAAACTTCATTATTTTTCTATAGGCATATAGGTAAATATATTTAAAGCAAAACAAGTCATGTTTCATTAAAATCGATTCACAACTTCACAACTAATGTAAACATTTTTTATATTTCTCTTATAATCAATTATCTACTAAGAATATATACAAATATTCCAACTAAAATTATTTTAGAGAAACTTAGTTCAGCTATTTTGAAAAAAAAAAACAAATTTCAGACTTTTTAACATTTATTTTTACAAATATAATTTATTTTTACAAATACAATCAAATTAAAATAACATAACAGGATTTATTATATAAAAGAACTTTTGGGTTTTGTATTGGATTGAAATTTTCATTATTTTAAAGGACACGTTTACAAATAATACTGTACAACACACAAAAATAGCTTAGATTTAACGGGTGACTCTGACAGAGGGCCCAAAAAAAATATATGTGTATATTGCCGCTTTAAAATTTTACATCTGCGATTTATTTTAGTGGGAGTTAAAGTCCCCACCCCCCCTCGGCAGAAGAAAGCTTGTAAGCCTTACGTTTCAGATATAAGATATTCATATCACTTTTATGTAGAACCCTCTAACTCCCCGTAGTATGGGTCTTTTTGTCCGTTTCTTAAAAATATGACAAATACCTTCCATTCAGCAGTGATAACGAGGGCTAAAATTTTTGCAAAATTATTTGCCACAAAATTCTGTTAAAAGTCTTTAAAAACACACAAGCTCCAGAGTCAACTTGAAACTTAGAAAATTTAAAATATGCTTCAGGGCTAATTTCGTAGTTACATATTTGCAATTAGTACTCGACATAAGATATCTTGTAAGCCTTACGAGATACCAATACAACGAGTAGTTGGAGGACTAAAATGTTCCACGAAAATATTTCTCGTGGTGTGTTACATAAAATTGAGTACATCTTTTACCTTAAACGTAAGGCTTACAAGATTTCGTATGGAGGAAATATAACTCCCCATAAAATGAGTCCCAGATGTAAACTTTGAAAACGCTGATACCCGTATATAATTTTTTAATGCCCTTTACCAGAATCAATCGGTCGGACCTTGTTATAATTAAAAAAATTATTTTGTTGTACAGTGTAATTCAAGCTTTATTAATATTTTAAATTTATTGTTGTTGTTTTTCTACGAGGACGTTGTAATAGTAACTGCTTAATATTGTAAATAATATAGTTGAGGCATCTCATTTTTTTTGGGTGAACTTTGTTGCTGTTGATAGCAACTGTAGAGTCCGACATAAAACCAAAAATTTCTCTTCGTTTTTGTATGATATATAGTTTTTTTCTTGGAGAGATTTTTATCAGTTTTCGTAATGATAAATATTGACAGTTTAACTATCGACAGCTACAACAGGAATGATGTCTAAAAATAAAGAAAAAATTAAATTATTAGTTGTAGAACATAATTAGTCTTAACTATTAATTATTTCTATGTTTTTAATTTTTCAATTTTAAATTGCTTAAATAAAACGAACTAATTTACTCTGAAATATAGAGCTAATTATTATATTATTTGTTGCTTATGTAACTAAAGATGGAGGATAATTATGGTCATTATTGCTTAAAATATCGAATGAAACAAGTTTGGCTTAAGAACAGAATTGAAAGTTTCAAAGGGTAAAAACTAAGACTTTTCTAAGCGAACTGTCCCGTAATAATGACAAGAAATAAATAATGATTTTTTTCTAAGTTCATAAAAAATCAAGTTTTTGTCTTAAGTCTTTCGTTTTGTGAATGATAGCAAGCATGTAAGTAAGCAAACTAACCAGGGTGATCGTCACAGTTTTTTTTTAATATAATAACGGTTTTTTTTAATATAATAACTTTTATTTTATATTTGCCATTTTCTTAATATATCTGTAGCTGGGAGGTAAACAACAAAAGGTCATATTATTTTAAGATGCGTTTTTTATACTGTTGCAATCATAATTTTTTCCTCTATCGATGTGTAAATTCATCTGGTAGGTAAAGAGCACCAAGTCCTTTTTAAGAAGTAGCTGTAATATTATATGACGTAATTTTATTAAGGATATGTTCGCAATATAAAAATAATATAAGAGCTTTATAAAATATTCGATATAAGTCAAATTGTTAATACTACAGAGATAGAAACATATTCAATTTTTGAATATGTGACGTGGTGTAGTTTAGCTCCCACCTACAGATATAATAAAACTATAGCCTACGCAAAGTATAAATACATAGTCAAACAATCATGCTTAGATCGTCTAGTGATTATCAGCAAATTTCTTCTTCCTTTGTTAGTTAAAATTTTTCAACAGAACTTTTCAAAAGAATTTTTTTTTTTAAATTATATTCCGGTAAATTGATTGATGCTGTTAATTGAAAAATTAAAAAAGAAATTTTTTGGTCAGTTGCAGCACTTTACCAATGCTGCTTGCTGTCTTCACAGATTTGCAAACTCATCAACTGTTTAACCCAAAATGCTTTTTTTTGCCATTTATTTATTTAAATAATCTTTTCACTGTACAGTTACATCGATCAGCCTGTCTATTGAAAAATTATAAAATGCTGTAATGTTTATGTAAAGAATAATTTTCTATCCTTCGCTATAGATGTCTAGTTTGTTTAAATACAATTATATTGATTTGTTATTCCATTTGTAACATATACGATGTTTATTTCCGGTCACATACATATATATTATGGCTCATTATATGTAAAACTATGTTAATACAATCATCTGTCTGTGATCTGCGAACTTTTTTAGATTGATTTTGAATTGATGTATCGGATATAATTTCAAATTTTCATCAGTAGCTTAAATATTATAAACTTTAAAAATGCTGATATAAAACAACCATCTATCTATACGCACAGAAAAGATATGGTTCCCGATATAGTTGTAGCAACTAAATTATTATTATTTTAAATATTTGTGAACCTTAACAAACTGATGTTTACATTTAACAATGACTTTATTAGCATTAAAAAAAAGCAACAGTAGAGGGTGCAGTTGGCTGAGTAGTTTGCGCGTTTGACTACAAACCCTGAGGTCTGCAGTCCAAGACTAGTTTCAGGCAACCCAACAACATCATGCATTTTTCTGACGTGCATTGGCATTTTATTGTGTTGGTTGTTGTTAGACTGTTAAACTGATGAAGGCATAGCACTGTTCACTTTGGCAGTACTGGAAGCGATTAACAATAACATATGCTAATGCACTTCATAGCACCCTCCTTCTTCGGTATTGTAGCAGAACCATTGGCGAACTAAAATAGCTAATAAAATGGATACACAGCTTAAACTCAATGCCTCGACACCAGAGGGGCTTGCAACACTGCTATACAAAAAAAAAAAAACCGCTCAATAGCAGGGTTGTAAATGAATTAAGCTTTCTATATCTCTCCCACTTCACCACCTGTTCTCTCTATACTATCCCTTTCCGAAAGAAGGCAACACATTATTTAATTAACTATAAGGCATTAATTGCCTGATTGTGTTACTTCTCTTAAAAAAAAAAAAAAAAAAAAAAAATACATGGTTGCGTTAAACAATATATATTGCTAAAAAATTTTAACCATATTATGGTTATACTGAAACATACATATAGTTGTTTTGAACCCTATATATGGTTAATATTTTTGGAATAGACTTTTTTCAGTCATATATTCACACATAGTATGTTGTTCGTTTCGTATAACACCTTGCGAAAAAAAAATACCTAGGAAATTATAATGGGTGATTTTATAAGAACTATCGGAAAGTAAAAAAGAAAAAAACACATAAAATTCAGAAAAATGCATGAAATATTTATTTGGATCGATAGTTGGGTCGATATAATTTAATGTTTGAAGATTATTTCATGCAAATGTTGGCCGCGGCTGCGCCTCAAATGGTCCATCCGCTTAGTCCAATTTTGGCATACTCTTTCCAACATTTCAACCGGT
Organism: Panzeria rudis; assembly: GCA_956483635.1. Classification (NCBI taxonomy): domain Eukaryota; kingdom Metazoa; phylum Arthropoda; class Insecta; order Diptera; family Tachinidae; genus Panzeria; species Panzeria rudis. The sequence continues at coordinate 163,654,026 of OY101447.1, read as the reverse complement.
ATCTCACGAATAATGTTGGCAATGTTGGCTTCCAGTGCGTCAATCGAAGCGGGCTTGTCGCTATAGACATTAGCCTTAACATAGCCCCACAAAAAATAGTCTAGAGGCGTTAAATCGTACGATCTGGGCGGCCAATTGACTGGTCCCAAGCGTGAAATAAACTGTTCACCGAACTCGCCTCTCAATTGGTCCATTGTTTCGCGTGCTGTGTGGCATGTGGCACCGTCTTGTTGAAACCACATGTCATGCAAGTCAAGCTCTTCCATTTTGGGCAGAAAAAAGTTTGTTATCATCGCACGGTAGCGCTCACCATTCACAGTAACGTTGTGATTCGCATCATCTTTGAAGAAATACGGCCCAATGATGCCGCCAGCCCATAATCCGCACCAAACGGTTGTTTTTTGTGGATGCATTGGTAGCTCTTGCAATGCTTCTGGCTGCTCTTCACTCCAAATACGGCAGTTTTGCTTGTTCACGTATCCATTCAACCAGAAATGAGCCTCGTCGCTGAACACAATTCTTCGATAAAAAAGTGGATCTTCATCTAACTTAACAGAGCACGCATTTTGGTATTAAAATTCAATAATTTGCAAGCGTTGTTCGTTTGTAAGACGATTCATGATTAAATTATAGACCAAACTGAAGATGTTTGACAGTGACACAAGATACAAAACGTGCGTGAGCTGTCAAAACTAGTGTTGCCAAAAAGATAATAGCAAAAAAATCACTCGTTACTACTGTTCTTATAACATACTTTTTAAATAAATTCATAAATAACTCGATTCTGTTATAAAAAGCTGTGTAAAAACATCTCCAAACTTGAAAAATGGCGAAAAAACAATAAAAAATTGTTTTCTAAAGAAATACACAGATTCCTTAAAGCAACTTAAACAACATATATGTATACGGTTCGAAAGGTCTCAGCTTCTTCTTTCTTCATCTGCTGAGATACCTAAAATCGGTGGATATTTAATTAATTTACTGGCTTATAAGTGCATAAAGGTACCGACAACTCATTTATTTTACCTGTAACTTAAGATTTTTAAGGTGTTTGGGTAATTTTAAAACTAGTTCATATTGTACTCGACAATACCTATCAGAAGAAATAGGTATTTCTACTTGATTCTATTTTGTATCACTGTGTAATATGTCAAAAAATTTAAATATATTCAAAGCTGAAAAAAATTAGCGACAACGTTTAGAAACAACAAAATTGAAGAACAAATTCGCAATAGCTGAATATTTTAGTCTGTTTTTTCTTGCATTTTTATGTTTGGTCTTACCATGTATATTGCTGGTGGTATTGTAAGATTTTTCTTTTTCCTTGTTATTCTGCAGCTATAATTATATGTCTGTTAAGCTTGTTTGGTTGCCTATCAGTCTGCCTATTGATGTGTCAGTTCTACTCATACCATCATAGTAATAATAAAGTGATGGCTTACATAGCCAAGCCGAAGTTAAATATTTTATTAATGCAGATGTATCATTGCTGTGTTGTTAGTTTTAATAGCATTTACAGTTGTTTTTCATGTATCGCTAGATTTCAGGCTGGTATTTTTTTCTTTATTGATTCTCGTTTTTTCCAGCTTCAAATTGTTATGTAAAACCGATTTTTTGTTACCATTTATTGAAAACATTTTTTATCAAATGGAATTTATTACTTAACTGTTGTTAAGTAGCATGTAAGTTTTTTCTTTCATTTTATAGAAAGGGAAAAGAAGACAGCAAAAATTTAAATCACATTCGACTCGATTGTGTTATAAAAGTTAAAACTGTGGAAAAATGTTCATACGGACGTCATAGTAAAAATATTCGCAAAAGCTTCCTAGGACTTCAAAACGGCAAGATATGCTAACATATAATTTTCGTGGCTAATGGATGAAAAACGAGGACTTAGCGACAATTAGACACAATTTTTAAAAATTACTTGCAATCAATGTTTTACGTCCTTGGAAGGGCTAACTCTCCTTAGGGATTACTTGCAACAATAAGGCATATAAACATACTTTACGCAATCGAAGTTTAAATTAAAGAAAATCCTAAGCAGATATTTATTACAAAACAATCAGGTCCGTTCTGTATTCCATGCGGAAGGAAGATGTTCGAAATAGTCATAGCATTATTGTTATAAATATTAATTTCTAACAACAATGCTTTGATAATTTCAAATATTTTCATTCCGCATGGAATACAGAGCATGACTGAATATTTTATAAATTAAACCGGATGATATTTTTTTATTTCAAATATTATTTAGTAAACTAATAAATAATACGAGCAAATTTAGAAATAAATTATAATCATGTGGTCTATGTCAGATATATGACATTGATAATATTTCCTCTTATTCCGTAACCATTTGTCGACGTCACGTCAAGACAGTACCAAAAATTTAGCACATTTCAACTCGTCATCCACAACAATTTACTATTACTGACAGCCACTTACTCTAAGGCATAGAAAATGGGAAGAGACTGTTTATAGTAGTAAATTTTTTTCGACAGCGAGTAGACAAGTGCCAATTTTTTGGTATTGTCTTGATGTGACGTTGACAGATAGTTACGGAATACGGTGGATTATTTTTTTTTAATAGTGCAGAATGTAAGTTAAACAATTTTATTATATTCCTACGGTAAATGGAACTGACACAAAACAAGTCACGTGACTGGTCCCCAGGTGGTTGGGCCCAGTCCGAGTTCTAACACTTCCTATGAAGGGGACCAGCCACTTTTACATGGGGATGGCCTAGGATGGGGTTAATTGATACTTTGTATGCACCTTTATTGTTACAAATCCAAGTAGAAATTGTATATTATTTTTAAGCGGTGTCTTTGATAGGATTCGAACCGACAACCTCCGGCATGACAGGCTAGTACACTACCCACTCGACCACAAGGTTCAGTTAAGCTGGAGTTAATATCTGAATATAGTTACGGAACAGGTTTCTGAGTGGCATGGCAGTCTTATCGAAGGGAGACAATTAATATTATATAGATACTATGCGATAGGCCTTAGATCCAGGTGCATCGAATTTGTTCAGTGCCGTTTACTACAATACTAGCCGGAGTTCCAACTAAATTAACTGAAAATGGTTAATATGTGACCATTTACACAATATATCTTTTTTCACCATTCACTACTCCTTATTTTTGGTACCAGTCGCATTTTCTCAAGTCATTGGACGACTTTTGGATCATTTGTCATCAAATTTTCCACATGGATATTATATTCCTTCTCCGTTTACATTACCATAATGTCCTTGAAGATCTATTGGTGTCTCTTTTAAAGAGATGTGTGGCTGATTCGCATTTTAAATATTTTTTTCGTGCCCGTTGCAAGTATATTAAAATATTTTATATAATAAACGTACAAATTTTAAAATGAAAACTTATTTAGCATGATTTAATAGATTTTAATAAATATAAATACTTTTTTTGTGCAAGACTGTCTATTATGTATTGAAAAAGAAGAACGACAACACTGTTTAAACTCTCGTCATACAAAATGGCGTGTCCGTAATGCATGTTGATTTTCCACATTAAGAAACTATGAATTTTTCGAAAAACGAGATTAAATTTATAACGGTCTTAGAATATTTGCATTTGCTTCTCTTTTCTCTTTTTTACGCATTAAACTTTTTGAAAAATACTATAAATTAAAATAAAAAAAACGTTATTGCCTGCTGTCTTGTGTATTGAGCGTTACACTTTTTAGTACGCTTCGTTACTCAGTTTATTTATTAAAATTGCATTAACAACATACACTAAAATAACAGAATATTTTGGTACTTCCAAATATTTAAAAGTTTTGTGAACTTTGTTAAATAATATTATATTGCTAAATGTTTCATCAATCCATTGTCGTTTGCATTAAAAAAATGTATTGCGTGTTATCCATATTTTTTAATACAATTAAAATTTTTTTGTGAATACCTAAGGAGATTATGTTAAAATACATCGAAAATTATACATCTGAATTGTATTGAACTCAAAATAAAATGTGAGTTGTGAAAGAAATATTGAATTCGTATAAAAATGTATTGAGCGTTACGTAAAAAAATTTTTAAAATATAATTTATCTATATATTTTAGCTCGTTAAGAAAAGTTAACAACATTTCTGTTTACGAATTTCTGGGTTTCTTTGAAAAAATTTTGCTTCTTTCTCGCTGTGGGTTGTTATATTTTCGAAGAATGTATTAGGTTGGTCGCATTTTGCAACAAAAAAGTTATTTCAAATTGATGTAACTTTTGAACTTGTTGGTCGATTTAATTAAGCCAAGTCTTATTTGAAAGAAGAGTTAGCCTACTTTTTGGTTATGTATAAATTTTTGTAAATAAATATTTTAAAACATTCAAATTTTTTATTTTTCCAAGTGAACCCAAGTCAAAATTGAAAAGTGGTCACAACTTTTAATTTCGGCTTGCGATTATTATAATTTTGTATTTTTAGAGAGTAGATGTATAGTGCTTTGAAACGCTATACTCATTTTTTGTGGAATTTTTTGTTTACAAAAATCACTTCCGCAACAACAGCGAAAGCAAGTGTAATGCTCAATACAAAAAAAATGTTAAAAAATCGAAAAATTTAATTTTATTTCAGTATCCATTGAATGAGGTGAAAACTATTATATGAATCCTACCTTCTCATATGTCTTTTAATTATATTTGTAGAAAAAAAAACATAAAATGTACGTTCAGAACGAGAATCAGCCATATACATTGTTTGAACTAAAATTAATCAAAATATTTTGTATAGTTAATGAAATTTCTATTTGACTGTCCATAAATTCCTTACTTATTTCCGTAAGCATAATTTTGCAAGTATGTAGTAAAATTGTGTTTGAAGTAAATTTCCTGTGTAATAATTTGCATTGAAATTGTAAAGTTTTCTTGCGTAATCCAAGACGTGATGATATTTATCTATTGATTTTCACTTATGATACAAACTAAAACCACATTAATCATTTTCCAAGAAAAGCACCTGCTCCTCAAAACCAATAGATAAAATCTTAACATTTGTTAATCAATTATAGATCTATAAATAACCCCAACAACAGGCACTAAACAAATAATATTAAGTGAATTTCTAACAACAATTATAACCAGATTTTTATATAGGAATAAACATTTTATTAAGAACAATTTTCGTTACATGCTAAAAAAAAGTGTCCAAAACATTCTTCAAATTTTCTTCTCGTAATAACTTTTCTATGAGAAAGATAAAAATGTAAAAAACCTGCTAAAGCTCATTAGTAAAGTTGCTTTAAATTTAACGATTTTATTTTTTCATGTGTTTCCAATAACGCTTTTTCGCCACTTTTAAATTTAAATTCTCATCCATCATTGTTTAGTACAACAACTTAAAATTACTATTAGTTGAGGGTTAGCAGTTGTAAAAAATTTAAGAAAAACTAATGTTAAAAGTGTCTATAGGTGCAAGTCAATATTATTGGCTGCTCAATTTTAAAACTGCAGCTTCGAAATATATAAGAACGTTTTTTGTATACATTTTCAAAACATTTGACAGTGCTAACGGTGCCTAAAAAACAGTTAAAAAAAGGAGTAAAGAAATCTATCTTTACAAAATGCATTCACTTTTTTAATGCAGCATACACGTAAAGAAATAATATGTTTGAGGCAATCATATATTATTTTTCAATTGTTAGCATTTGCCTGTTTTTGTTATTTTTATTTTTTTTTGCTTTCCATTTTTCACAACACGCGCACACAAAAACAATCTAACAGCTTATAAGTGAAACACAAAACTGACAAAAACGGATTCAACAAAGGGTGAAACAAGAATTTTTTGAAAGCAGACCGACATGTCTTTTTTATAAGCAAAGCTTAATTGAAATTTATTTGGAAATATAATATAATGATAAGAAAAGTAAATATTAATTATAGTATATCTTAAAAGTGATACTAGTCAAGTTCTTTCTGTATGGGAAGTTTAATAACTTAAGGTGCATAAATCATATTAAAATTAGCGAGAAAAGCAAAACAAAAGTTTTTCTCCTACAAGAGCTAATAAACTATAGCAATTAATGGCATTTTACTAACCGTATTTAACCGTAATAACACAAAAACAAGAGTCAAACCTGACTTCTAGGTAATGAAGGGGAGTATTATCATAAATCAACCAATTACAATTACCTTAAATATATTTAATTCACCCAACAGCGATGACAATTTAACTTGCAGCACATAATGTGCACAGTGGGGACTTTTGGCAAATACGTGCTAGTAAATGAAAATCGGCAAAACTACTGATTGGGTTTGCCTGAAACTTGTAATATACATAAAAATAAATGAAATTTATTTGCTGATGTTTAAACATTGTCTATATGCAGCATTTCATTGGCGCTTTACCAAATCGTCGGTAGACTTCAAACACAATTTTGAACAATTACAACCCCTTTATCTTATGTACAGACTTTCAGAAACCATTTGAGAATTCACAATTTAAAATAAAATTGTGACAATATGTCAAATAAATTTCATAAAGATACATAAAAATTAGTTTGGTTTTCTGAATATTGCTTCTGTTTAGTCTTAAGAGCTTCGAGAATAATATTCTCGATTATACCTTCTCTGTGAATATTTCTAGTTACATAAAAATTTAGTAAGTAGCTCAGAAGTTCTATAATTATTTGCATTTATCTTGGGAAACTTGCCTCTGTGCGTTGGAATAATCACAAAAATAGTGTTTGAAAAAATTATTGCGAGTAATAATTTTCTTATATTAATAAATAAGATAACACAAAGGTAAACCCTTTGCAGACAATTATGCCTGTAACAGATAGTTATTTAAACAAACTGGTTTAGTAAAAATAAAAAAATAAATTAAAATGCCATATTATCTTGTTTTACATTGCAACGGTTGCAAGAAGTGTTGACGTTTAGATGGAACTTTGTTGATGTTGCGGTTCAATTCAGTCACAAAGCTGTTAGATGTATTAATAACGTCTGTATTATATTAAACATGCGAAAGCAAACCATCCTGGGACACTTGACACTCTCGCAACAAAAACAAAAGACTTAAGACAAATACCTGGCTACTGGAGTGTGCTGTCATTTAAAGTTTGAGTTCATAAAATACTGCTATTAAATCATGTGAATATTTTTTTAGGATTATGTCGTAATAAAATATCTTAATCATTATCATCTGGTTAGTTGTGTGGATGTTGAAAAATATGTTAAGGAAAAACTTATCGCAACTCACAAATCATTTTCACTGTTCTTCATTTTTCCCATTTTTTATGTTAATTCGATAATAAACGTAATATTTTTAAAAACAAAATAACAAAAAGTAACGCTTTTCCTGTCCAGCTCTGTCTAAAATGAAGATGGCACAATTTATGACACGGGAAGTTTCCACAAAATGTCGTGCTTTAAGTACAAAACAGATTTTTTTTCTCAGAATTTTTTATAGTTGTTGCTTTAAGTTCAGGTGTTTTTACTGCACTGATATAAATTCATAGTTAGAGTAGTTTTTTTTTTCTTTGAAGTTCTAATAATTTGCACGTTTATGCTTTTAATTTCATTTTCTTGCATATAATTTCAATAGTTTTCACTTTTTATATTAAAAAACATTTTATGGTATGAGTTGTGGTTTAATTTACTATCTTGTCTGTTTCTTTTACACAAACTACCGGACGCTTGAGCACAATGCTCAATGCAACAAGCATATTGTCTTAACATTGTAATATAAAATATAATAGTTTAACTGAAAATTTATTTATTAAATATTTTTTATAAATGATTTCTTTCTTCTATTTCGTTTTAGGTAAGTCTAGCAGTCTTTTTCAAGCTGATAAGTTGAAGAATTTATTATTGGCCTTTTTGACTATTATTTTGTGATTGTAAACCATGTAGTATATTGTGGGCAAGTAGCAAACTTATTTCTTTAACCATTTCATTTTACGTTTTTATTAAACATTTTAAAGAGTTTCTGTTTTATTTCAACTAGTATAGCCTATGGACTGCATAATCATTCGTATTCTAGATATAAATAATTTCTTTAAGGGTTACAGCAAAATTATTCAAAATCATGAAGCTCTTTTTAAAAACAGCTACACAATATATAGTGCAATTGTGTATAATTAGTTAGTACATAGGAAATACATAGGAAATTTCGTACTCTGAAATTCAATAAATTCAGTAAAGTGAGATTTCGAATACCATATTCATAGTTCCTTTTTTCGTTTTTGGCGAATTTTGTTTGCTTTGGGAACTTTTTGTTTTGAATTTTTTTTGTTTTATTATTTTTTGTTTTAACGATTTTTTTAGTTTTTTGGCGATTCATTTAGTTCTGGCGATTTTTTTCGTTTTGGCGATTTTTTTAATTTTAGTAATTTTTTAGTTTTAGCTCTTTTTTTCGTTTCGGGTTTTTTCGTTTAGCGCTTTTTTCTTTTTGGCGATTTTTTAGTGTTTTTTTTATTTTGACGAATTTTTACCTATTTTGGTTTTGTTTTTTTTCGTTTTTGAAATTTTTTGTTTTGGCGCTTTTCTGATTTCAGCTTTTTTCATTCTAGCGTTTTTTTAAAGTTGTCTACTTTTTTAGTTTTGGTGTTTTTTCGTTTAGATGTTTTTTTATTTTTGATAATCATTTTAATTTTTGGCGTTTTTTTTAGTTTCCCGTTTTTTTTGTTTAAGTTCTTTTTTGTTTTAACGCTTTTTCGTGCAGGCGAATTTTTTAATGCTGTCTACTTTCTTACTTTTGCTGTTTTTTTTTGCGTTTAGGATCCTTTTTGTTTTGGCAATCTTTAAATTAATTTGGCGATTTTTTTAGTTTTGGCGCTTTTTTTGCTTTGGCGATTTTATTTCGTTTTGGGGATTTTTTTTCAATTTAGGCGATTTTTTTTTTGTTATGGTGGTTTTTTCGTTTTGCTGCTTTTTTATTCTGCAGGTTCTTCTAATGTTGCCTACTTGTTTAGTTTTGGCGTTTTTTCGTTTGGGCGCTTTTTTGTTTTGGCGATTTTTTTAGTCTCTGTTTTTTTAAATATTTTTTTTTTGTTTTCCTCGGTTTTGCCGATTTTTTTCGTTCCATCGATTTTTTTGGCGATTTAATTTTCGCCTTGTTCCTTTCATTACTTGAAGGGATTATATCCTTTAATTATTAATTTAGTTTGTTGTAATATGCACTTTAATTTCAGAATCACATTACCTAATGTAATATCCCTAAATTTTTAGTGTGTTTGTTGTTTAGAATTCGTTACTGTTGCATTTAAAATACTGCACTAACTACGAAAATTTCAAGTGTTTGCCTCTTACGGTTTCCAAGGTACATCGCATATACCAAATTACTTCGTCAAAATTAAATTTTATATTGTTTAAATTTCAGTACCTATTGGTGTATTCTGTATAACAATGCACTAACTCTGAATATATCAAGTGTCTATATATAAAACATTAGGATTTTAATACATATCGTTGCTGCCTTTAGAAAACCCTTTAATTTTTAACTCACATAAACTTTTAGTAGTTGCTGTTGTAGCGGCCAAGGTTACACATATTTTGTGTACCTTATATGATTCTCCAGACAGAAAGAAGCCCGTGACAGACAAAAAGATGAATAGCGTAGCGCAAACAATAGAGTACCTTTTCACCTTTGGTGTACGGTCAACTATAAAAACAAAAGACCTTGAAATGAGGTAAATCAGGGACCCCTCATTCCTTTTGTTCCTGTGCCATTCCTAAATTCTAATTTATCAAAACATAGAAACTAATGTTTTATTTGTTGTTACTTTCTTTGCAAAACTAGTTGGACAACAACACATACATGTTTTTGTGTTTTTGTTGTTTTTGTTGTTTTTGTTTATGTGTGTATTAGTAGCAACTTTAAATGCTTACAGCTCCCAAAATACTGAACCGATTTTAACAAAATGTGAATTTTACATATCTGTGAATAGATATGTTTAAAAGGGTATAAGTTTCAAAATCGGGTGAATATTGTGAGCATAAACTCCTTCACAAGGAATCACTTTGCCTATTAACTATATAGATATCGGTTAATGAATTGCTCTCATATACATCTCTGCGACAAACATGACCACCAGCATTACAATTATAGTTACAATTGTGTTTGTTCAATATTTATTTGTATTAAAGTTATTCTAAATAAAACAGCAAAATCCGCTGTGTATAATAAATAAAAATCTGTCATTTAACAATATTTTAGAAAATCAAGTCTTCAAAAAATGCACTCTTAATATTTTAATATTAAATCAATTTATCCTGCAATTTTTAAGCAATGCAAAGTATTTATGGACGTTTAAAAGGGAAGCTTTAGAATTGTGTTATCTGATAGTGCTACCTTAAAGATTTCTAACTCAATCAATCTGTTTTCTTAAAAACATTTGTTGGAGAGTATCACCATGTATAAGGCAATGTAGCAACATTGGCATCAGCTAATATAACAGGCCTTCTGTCAGCCAACTTGTTGTAACATGTGTTTTGTTGTGTTGTTGTTCGTACTTATATTTACACTTTTAATCTCTGGAGAGTTTACTGATTACTTTCATTTGTAATTCAAATAGTTGTGTTATTTCATTTGTCTTACTTTATGTTTCCTTATTCCTTGAAAAATAAATGTAACTTAAAGAGCAGAAAGAATTGAGTGTATCTATCTAGCTTTCGATATCGTCTTGTCTGTCAAACTAACTGTCATTGCAAGTTAGATTTGGGTCCCACTCTATGATCAAATCCATGCAATTTAAATGGGTCTAAGTGTAAGAGTTATTCGTTACATACAGATGAATTAAAAATAAGAACTACGGGTATAACAATTTCATTAGTGCAGGTAAGGTGATAATAAAAATTATAGAACTGAATTCTTGAAATTGTGCCAATTATCGGGAAAGCGGCCAAACTAAAGAAAATGATCAAGTTTTGATGTCTTTTGTATTTTCAATAAGAGGGACAAATTGTAAAAAATCTGTGCCAAAATTTTTCTGTATTTATTCTCTTTGGCTTGATGCATCATCGAGTTATAATAAAAGGATGCAAGACAAACTCTGGTACAGGAAAAATTGAGCTTTATTATGATATGAAGACTAACGAGAAAAAAGTTTAAATCCACACAAAACTTTGCCTAGTTTTACAAGTTTTTTTTATAGAAATTGTTTTGGAATTCTATAGTGAACGACGAATTCTAACAAAAATATATATTGAATCAAATATAATAATGTTCTAAAAATGATTTTTTAAAGTCAATTACAAAATTTATAAATACAAGTAAATTATTTTTATTTAAAACGGACCTGTGAAATATATTTTTAGATTAAAGCAACTTATTTATTGAAAATAATACCATATTTACACTATGCAACTTTGTTGCATGCAACTCTCTTTTTTCAGTGAAAAAGACAGAGAAGAAATACAAAATGTGTACATTTCTGTTTCAACACTCTCACTTAAAATGAAAATTGCATGCAATAAAGTTGCATAGTGTAAATAAAAGTAGTTACCTGACTTGCACCCTTACGTTTCAGCTAAAAATATGTTGATCTCTTTTGTGTTAAACACCGAGGGAAACATTTTGGTGAAATATTTTAGTCCTCTAAAATTCGTTGTAGGCGTCTTTTTGTCCCCTTCTTAAAATAGGGACAAGAAATCTTCTTCAGCGGCGATATAATGGGCTGAAATGCTCTACAAAAATATTTGCCATCAATTTCTACTACAAACTTTTAACGACACCCAAGTTCAAACTTCACTTTAACAACAGAAATCAAGCAAAATTTAAAATGTCCTTAAGGGTTATTTTCTTACTTATTCACAATTAGTTCTAGGCATAAAAAATCTTGTAAGGCTTACGTTTAAGCTATAAGATGTGTTCCGCATTTTTATGTAAAATACCACGAGAAACATTTTCGTAGTGCATTTTAGCCCTCTTTAGTACCATAAGGGGAGTTTTTGCCCATTTTTAAGGAACGGACAAAAATACCAATTTAACAAAGCCTTAGAGCTTTATACTGCTCTACAAAAATTTCGCTCGTGGCAGTTTACATAAAAGTGTTGAAGTGATTTAAGGCCGTAAACTTAAGGCTTTCATGATTTCCTATGCCATGTCAATTTAACACTGCGTAAAAGGAGGAACGGAACTCCCTCTAAAATGAGTTCCAGACTTAAACTTCTTCTACCAGAATCAGTAATTAGAACCTTTTTTTAAATTATTCTTTTTTGTTTTTAATCATCTGCGTTGAAATTCTTTTCATATTCTTTCCTCTTCATATAAATATCGTAGACTATAATTAATGCTTGTGTGGCTGGTTTTATGATATGTATTTACCTGGTATCGATCTTAATTTCTTTAACAAGTGTAAATTTCCTAGCAACAAAACAAGTTGTTTATATTGGATTGTTTCTATGTTTGTTTATTTATTTATTTTATGTTTTGGTTTGCTTGTTTGTTTTAATTTTGTAATATTCTTGTCTTTATCTGATATTTGGAGATTACTATTTCCTTACTTGGGATCTATAATTATTTTATTATATGTTGTTGTTGTAGCTTTAAGAAAATCTACTAAAAGTCTTCGCGGTATCTGGAGGCACACAAATTATTATTTTTTGTTGAAAAATTTTTAGAACTTGTAATCAATGGAAAGTTCATATGTGTATGTTTATTCTATTCTTCTTAAACCTTTTCCTTTCACGTATGTTACAAAATATATGTATGGATATTAAATACGAATCTGCAATATTAATTAAGTGCAATACAAATCCCTTTTTCTCATAATTCACTTTTTGTTGTGCAAATACTTTATCATTCTAACATAGAACAAATGCAAGTTTCTTAAGTTTTTTGATTTAGTTTTGTAGCATGTCCAACAGGCTTCGAAGTAAAGGTCTTGGGCTTATATGCATTTATATTAAAAATGAAAAGATTTATTATGGCTTGACTAAGACATTCTCTCTGGCATACAAACGACAAACAGACCCAGTGAAACATTTGAAGAGCGGTGTACACATGTAAATTAACAATTAAACTAAATTAAGAACAATGAAATTAACTTAATTGGTTTAATAATTGTAAATATGTTTAGCAGATCCGTTTAGGAACTACTATACCACAGCAAGAAACAAACATACATTTTTAAATGTTAAAACGATAACACCGCTCTTTTTTGCCGGATGTTAAAAAGAACAACCTTCCTTCTAACCAAACATACATATAATAATTATTAGAAATAAACTATAAATATTTATAATTGTTTTTTTATTTCTATCGCTTGTTCAATTAAACATATGATGTGGGCTACAAAATCTGCTAACGTCCATAGAAGTTAGGCTTTAGTGGTGTTGAGAGGCGGCACGAAACATCTATATTCTCCCGTATAGTTTTCCTGACCTTTTTAAAATTTAAAATAAATTTCTTGTCTAATAGAGAATTTAAGGACAAAACTGATCTTGGTTTTGTATTTATTTTCTAAATATAGTTTGCTTTTAATTTTTAAAATATAGTTTTAAATAAAAAAGCTAAATATGGCATTAAATCTCGATAACATAAATTTACAATTTAATTTAACAACAATAATCACAATTAAATATAGCACATGCTTTTTCTATGCCCTTTAACAATACCATGATGTTTTTATAAACCACAAGTAATTGCAAATTGAAACTTCATATGATAAAGAATTCTTGGCTTCTGTCACCAGCCCTTTGCTTCGAATTCTTTATACATCTTTGGATGAACATAACTATGACAACCTATAAGGATATAAACACTTTCAAATTAATTAAGATTGTCGATCACACTAAATAAGGTCTCATTAATATAAAATTGACTGTAGAAGAAATAAATTTATAAAGCTGTTGTAAGGTGTACATTGAATTTTTCGTACAAACTTCTTTCTACATGTCTTCTTAAATGAACAAGAACAACTATATTTCCTTTCTTGTAATATTTTTTAAGAAGCGTGTTTGCTCCTAAATCTGTATCTCCTTTTGGTGATTTTTAATTTTAGTAATAATGTTTTTTACACCTACTGTTTAATAATAACTGAAGTACTAACTAAGAAAAAACCATCAACGACAACATTTTTAAACGACATAGTTGTACAGCTCTAAAATATTTATACTATTTACGCTCCATTGAAATCGAGAAATTCTTATGTTTCTGAATAAACGCCAATGCAATAAAAGAAAAACAAGAAATTATCACTAAATTTATAAATCTTTAAAAAATCGTTAGTGTATAATAAAAAAAAGTACAGTCCATAAATCAAAGTAAATTTATTATTGAATTAAAAATGAAGAAAACCCATAAACAGTTTTCCTTCGGATGATTGATTGATGGCTCTATGAAGAGATTATATTAAAACTTGTACCTTTACTCAACCTCTTTGAAAGACTTAAGTCTACTTAAACGTATTTGAAAATTAAATAATTTTGAGCAGTGAAATAATCATCATTAAAATTGATTCCAAATGTGCTGTAATTCAATACAAAACTGATGGATTAAAAAGGATGTAAGGGTTAAGTAATTATAGCAAGTTACTGGAAGTCCCCTTACAAAGAAGGGGCAATTTTTCAAATTTTTCTATTTAATTGCTCGCCAAGGCCTAACTGTATACCAAATTTCAGCTCTCTAGCTATAGTGGAAGTGCCCAATAATATTGATGAGTCACTGAATGAGTGAGTGAGTCAGTGAATATGTACCTTTGTAGGGAGACCTTATATTTCAAGTTTCATTATTTTATGATTAAGTTTAGAAAAGTGGGCAGTATCACGTCCATGAAACGTAAATATGCATTTTAACTACTTCTACTTAACCGATGGTTATCAAACCTTGCATACACAATTAGTTTTCGTAACGTGCCACGCCTATTTTGTAGTCGGCTTTTTTGCAATAATTATTTAATAAATAGCAAAGATATAAACACTAAAAATGAAGTTTAGTAAATTTTTCTTGCTTCTGAAAATTTTACTATTATTAGAAAATCTGTTTTTGGCCACATTTTAAAGCGGGCGGGTAACAATTAAAAATCAGGGTAATTATATTAAATATGTATATATAACATAGTTTGTAGAAAAATTTTCAAAACTCGATGGGCGTTTTTTTCTTAAGCGATTAATTTATAATTTGTAGAAAAAGTCAACATTTTCGTCTAATTCTGGATGTAGCGTACTTACTATGATCTCTTTAATCGATTTAAAATATCGGCTGCAGTAATTTTTCAAGTCTACTCTTTTGAAATATTGAAAATAAAAAATATTGGTCTTTAAAAACGTCGAACAATTATGCTCTAGTTTTGTCAAAATATCGCTATTTTTCACTCTCATTTCAAAGTGTTCACTTTGATTCCCTCTTGCTATGGTATTACCGGAGATATTGACGAAATAAAGAACAAACGCCAGAAGAAGACATCCTTGAAAAAATATATTATTAATTTTTTTTTAAGAAAATTGAAATTTCTGCAACAACTCAAACTTGTTGTTATTTTGAAACTTTTAACAGCACTCACCTTATATTGCATTTTTTTCCCTTTTGTTCTTGCTATTATATTATTATTGCTTAAAACACTAAAGTTCGGTTTCTATGTAGTTAAAATGGTTAATGTTATTGTTTTATTCAAAGCAAGCGTTACCATTTTTTGTTCAAATAAAGAATTTATAATCAATAATATTTTATCTTTTATATTAAAGCTTAGAAAAAGAGTTTGTATTGGCACCATAACCAGAAATGCTTCTTTATTATTTGAAGAATACGTATTTATAGAACAGATTTATTTAATTTACAGAAGAAAACTTAAACGACTATTTCAATAGATAAATAACTAAGCAAACAAAGTTTATTTATTTGTTTATGTATAGTTTCTACCGAACTTAACAAAAGTAACGTCTACGTAGAACTAAAGTCGTTTGCCAAGTTAATGAAATGTTATATTAGTTAGAAGACTTCTTTCCTCAACAATAACATTTTACAAAAACCACAGTTGAAAAGAACTGCAAAAGAAAATATCGAAAAAAACGACATGAAAAAATG
Source organism: Panzeria rudis (assembly GCA_956483635.1). Taxonomy (NCBI): domain Eukaryota; kingdom Metazoa; phylum Arthropoda; class Insecta; order Diptera; family Tachinidae; genus Panzeria; species Panzeria rudis. The sequence continues at coordinate 163,638,038 of OY101447.1, read as the reverse complement.
CACACAAGTATAAATACATACAACGAACATACTATTCAGTCATCACACCACACTCGAGTATCATTATGATCAAAGCTAGTTAATAATTATAGCCATTATTATCATAGTTATGCTCATCATTAACTTCATTATTAAATAAAATAATGATAAAGAGTCATACAATATATAAATCCCTCTTGCAACTACCATTGATACTTAGGTATCTGTCTCTTCTTTTTTCTTAAGATTACTTAAATGGTGTGTATAAAGACTGAAATAGTTTTCATGCTAGAAAAAACCTCCAGTCTTCATCTTTACTCAAATAATATCTGTGGTTTCTACGAAAGGTGGCAGTAACAAAAAAAGTTAACTCAATACTAAATGTTTATAATAGTAAAAGAGGTGTTTAAAATACTAAGCGATCACAACAGCCATGGAAAAATAAAAATTTTAAGACAGAAAAAGTATAAAGTAGAGTAAATTCGGGTAATATCGTATACTTATTTTTCATTTGGCTTCAGTTCTTACAGACTGGATTTGATTAGAACAGATCTGAGCTAAAAAAACTATAAACATGACATAAAAAAAAAATTGGAGAGTAATGTGGTATACTTTATCCAGATTTCCATTTTCTCAAGTCATCTCCTTTTGACATGCTTATTTTCTTGTAAGGGTAACGTGAAACAGTATACCTACCACGTTAGCCGCCTTTAACTATACCACATTAGCCGACCACGCGGTTTCTTCAAATAATTATTAAAAGTCTTCTATTTTTGTGATATTTTTATGCCATGCAAAAATGTAATAAGTACACTAACGCAATCTTCACTTTCAGCTCTTAGTTTTAGAGAAAAACAGCTATACCTCATTACCCGACCAGAACTTGCTCTAATAAAGAAAAAAAAAAAAGTCACAACTATTTCTGACATAAGTACAACAATATATCTCTTTCACACGCTGTTCGTTTACAGAAAAAAAATACATTTCAATTTCAATAAAGAAATGCACTGAATTAGTAAACATTTTTTTTCTAGAATCATATCGACACAGACATTTTTTGCACAAAATCAAAAATATTTCCACAATTTAATAAAAAAAAACTGTTTTTAGTTGTAAATTATGTGAACTAGTTCTAAAGAATTGCAAACCGTATTATAATTTTTTTGTGTGCGGTTAAAAACAATCATATATCATCATGCAGCCGTAAGAAGTCACATGTTTTGACATGTGTTCATATTTTCATAAATACATCAATTAAAATGTTGTTTCTTGGGCAAAGATTTATTTTAAAAGCAAAACTTAACCAAGCATTTAATTCTAAATGTACAATGACCGCTCAAGCTGGTTGCAGAAAATAAAGATTGTCTAGTTTATATGTGCAAAAATGAAAGAAATTTCTTCTAGTTTGCTCTTTGCTTAACTTTTTCTTGGAGCACCAACTCGGCTTTGACGTATGATGGAGTATTTTGGGTTGCTTGGTGTTAGTGTTGCAGTTGCAATTTCTGCTGTTTCTGCTTTTGTATTTTAACTGTAAATTTTAATGGAAATAATTCTGCTCTGTTTCTCTTGATTTTTTTTTGCTTTTGTGGCTGCTAACGTTTGCTGCGCTGCTGTTACTTTTGCTGGTTCGAACTAAAATCAGAAACTTACTTATCAAAATATCGATTCGAACGCACACCACACACAAGAAATCATCATGGCAGCCAACTTTAATGACCATGATCTTGAACTTGTGGATTGAGTGAATGGACTTGCAACACACTCGTAAAACACATGTTTCGTAGTATTTTATGTTGTTTAGAGTTAACAGCTTTATTGTAAGATAATTAACATTGAAAGAGAGAGCTTTTGCGCTAAAGCATAAAATTTTGCTTAAGCTTATTTTGAATTCAAAGCGGTCTTTTGTTTAGAGATAACTGTTCGATGTAGTTGCATTGTAGTTTAATAGATAAAAAAATTTTTCTTTTTGGAAATCTCGTATTAGATCTCAAATGTGTTTTTCTTGCGAGATCGAAAATCGTGAAAAACGATAATAAAGATAATATTAATATTGAAAGTCAAGATCATCTAACAATTCTATTAATTACTAATTGAAAAAAGCATCCTACTCCAATAAGAATCAACTAGAAAATTTTTGATTAAATACTAAAGTTTTTGTCGTATCCCACCAAAATCTACTGCCTCGGGTAGATCAGGGTTGTAAGCGAGAGATGCTGGCTGTTATTGTTTTCCTGCTTTAAAGAGCGCTTCGAAATGGCATGATTTTTGTTCGCGTTGCCCCTTTTGGGAGCTCTTGTTTTGACATAAAACACCCACCCAAGTTTATCATCGTTATACTACAGTCAAATCAAATCGGTTTCTATTATAAATTTCTCTCCTCCGTGCCATAAATGAGAATTGTAGAAAAATAGCATGCTTTAAATGTGTTTAGATTTATCAAACGTGTTAGCATTTACTTGTAAGAATGCGTGCGATAGTTCTTTAGAACATACCTTGTTGAAAGCTACAAACAATGCTACTGAATAACATTTTGTTTATTTTGAGGTTCAGGTTAAATAAACGTAAAAAGCTTAATAATTTAAAAAATATGAATACTAAGAGATCTCTGCCTTCTTTTTGAGCATTCTCGGAAGCTCTTCAACACATCGCATGAGGAAGGCATGACATTTTTTTACTGCTTCTGGAAACATAATATGTTTTTGCTGGGATACAATTTGAAGCATGCGTGGATCCAAGGGAGGGGAAAAAGGAATATTTATCCCCAAAAAACGAATAGAGATTTCTTAGTTTTCTTTTATTGAATGTTACAGTCAGTTAAAAATAAGAATGCTTAGAATTCTAAATGTTTACTCTTTTAAAAACTATTGTACGGAATACTTCTTGAACAAAATACATTCAGTTACTGTCATCATATTGTAAGTGTATTTCTTAAGACCTACTTACACCTTATTTTAGAAGGCCTCGACTCTTACTGAGAAGAGACATTCTGTTTTCAGATTTTTCGTTTTGTTCATCAAAAAATGTACTTTAAAAATAACAAAAATTCTCGTATTCTTTTTTCGCAAGTAATTTGTATATAAAAATGAAATTTTCGTACAAGAGACGCCATACATGCTGCTCTTATGCCGTTTGTGTTGTAGCTTATTAACTTACACTTATTCCTACGAAACTATTCAAGTGCAATTCCTTTCTAATAAATATGTACACTTAGTAACTTTAGCCTCATATATATAAACAAAAAATTACTTTAGATGAAAGGAAATAATTAAAAAAAAAATTAATAAAGACACATAAGCCGCTATAAAAATACCGCCATTAAAAAAATGACCTCCATTTGCTTTTTTAGATCGTCTTTTTTCAGGCCTTCCAGAAGAAGCGATGGTAACGCCTTCCACTCATTGACAACGTGTGTGAAAAAGATTTTAAGATGGAAGTGAGCATGAAGTACTTCTCCTTCTAAAAGAAGGTGTAAAGATGCCTTACATTAGGCATCCATACTGCTTCCTTTTACCACTGGGGTCTTACCACTTGTCAAGGTGGATACTAGTGCGTAGTTTTTTTAAACTAAATAGAATAAAAGCAATTAGTACTCGAAATAGGAAATCTTATAAGCTTTATGTTTACTGTATCTATTTAGAGCTTTTGGACAGAAAACCCCCTTTCAATCAGTAAAACCTTGTTTTTTAAGAAAATTGATTTTTTTGTATAGTGTACTTATTTGGAAATACAAAACCAATGAAAAATACAACTTGATGACAATAAAACAGTTACTAAACTAAAGTGTGCGGTTTATATAGTATTATTCAAACCAAAAAAAATTAAATTAAAACAAGGGAAAGAAACCAATATGTGGTAATTAGTTAATTTAGCCGTTTATTAGTGATAATAAATACAAACTTATCTTTCTAATTCCCGTATTCAATTTAAATTCTCAAGATTTGAATTTATATACAACAAAAGCCATCCAAGAAAATCGGAAACACATGAAATATTTACGTCTGAACACTGATAAAAGGGCTTTCTGACTACCGAAAACTGTATTGGTATATTCAGATATGTATGTTGAAACATATTAAAGTTATTTTTTTGTTTTGCTTCTTGGAATATTGTCGCAAGTCCAATTTTATCTCAATAAAATGTAACGAACTTTAGCCTAATAAAAGATCACTTTGAAATAAAATTAATTCATTTTCATATAAAATTCTCAACAAAGATATTGTAGTATACTTTTCACAGATTTGGTACAATTGATAAGAATAGCAACACCTCCACACAATAACAAAAGCCAAAAGAAAAAATAAAAAAAGAATAACAACTTGTTGCAGTTGTTGTTGAAAATAATTTTCTCTTCTTTTCAAACCTGTTTTTTTTGTTTTTTCTTAATTGTAATGTATTAGAGCTGGTACGCCAAAGTTTAATTTCAAATAATAAATTTTGAACTGTTACTGCTCACACATGCATTTATTGTAAACATACTGTTAACTGAATATTCATCCTCTTTGACCATTTATTTGCCTCATCTTTGTTTTTCTGAAGTCTTAATATTTTAAGTAAAAGTAGGTTGAAAGTATTCAATTTCATTTTGGCACTTATAGGGCAAATCATAACTCTTTTAGGGGATAGAGAAAAAAAATAATAATAACAACACTATACAACAATTTCGAACTTTTTTTAATAAAAATTCCGTGGCTCTGTAAACCGATTCTGGTAGAGGAGAGCAAAATATAATATACGTGTGTCGGCGTTTTGCAAGGTCACAATAAGAATTTTGTTTTAGAGAGGGTTAAAGTTTCCCAACAGACGCATAATATTTTATTTTGGTCTCCTCTACCAGAATCGGTTTACAGAACCCCGTAATTTCTTTTCGTGTTGTACAGTGTAATATAAGAAAAGTCAAATTCAAGCCAATGCTAAAACCCGCCTTAAAAATCGTTGATATGCTGCTGATTTACATCGAATTGGTGTTTGTGGCTGTTTGAAAAATAATGTATATAAGCACGTTCAATATGATGTTACTAAAGCCGGCTAAAAGCAATTTTTTGTTTGTTTTGGCAATGCCTAAATTTGATACTATGTAAGTTGCTAACATATCACGAAAAAAAGCAAATTTACTTTTTTTTTCTTTTGTAATACATCTGTATTGCAGACAAAAGAAAATATATTGGTCACGACAATTTAAACGTGTTCCAATAAGCAATTAACAATGGTGAAATTCATAAAGATGTTTGTAAAACAGCTAAAAAAATAAAGAAATAAAAAATGTGCCAAAAATGCCGCTTTATTTAAGCACACAATTGTGTTAAAAGACAAAAGTTCTGTCTTTTGAATTTTGTAATATAGCTGCATCTCATTGTAAACTACTACTTCTTCGAAGTAGAAGCTACTAGTGGCAAATTTTATCAAACGTTAAAGTACGAGCTATCAATGCTAAAACATAAAATATTAACTCTCATTCACAATTTTGGCTTTTGAAATTGATGGAGCAGCAACGCCTTAAATATCATATTTACTAATGAAGCACAGAAATATTTGGTAAAAGTTGACTTTAAAGGACCTTTGAGTACATGCATGCTATTTTAAGTATAATTTATATTTTAAGTATAATTTTAGTTTTTGCAACTGACTAAAATCTAGCAAACAGAAAATTATTAAACTTCATTATGATCAAAAAGGACCAGTGAAAAAGTTTTTAAATTCAGGCAAAGCATATGAATTTATTTTTGTTTTACAGGGTTGTTAAAAAGTATCAATACAGTTCCATTAGGCAGTCAGACACGCACCAGCTTTCCAGGACAAAAAAATGTTGTCTTTAGGTCATTATACAATTTTTTACATGTAGCACACATAATGAAAGCGTGATGAAGAACTTGATTCTAATAATAAAAAATAAATAATAATCGTAAGTGGTTTTTCGACACATTTAATTATTAACAATTTTAGATTTATTTCTAACTTTGACTTTGTACAACATTTTATACTTTAAAGCTCCTTTTGAGCAAGTGAATTTATAATGCTCAAGCTAAGAAATATGAGCACACACAAAAGGGCATTTCATAAAAAATACGTACTCAATCATTTAATGAAAATATTTCATTTTGACTTTCATTCTACATTTTTATTTGCATTTCTCAGAACTTCAAGTCGATTTGCAGCCAAGAAACAAGTAAGAAATGTTTTTTTTTTAAATATTTTTAAGTTGGTGAAGTTAAAAAAGAGTGCAGTAACCACTGCATTATTTGACATAAATAACATACATACCCTTACAATTTCATTCCTCAATTTCATACCTTGTAATGATCGTTCATCAAATGTGTATGAACTGTCTTGTTAGTTGCAGAATTGAAGAGTTGCTGCGGCAAATGCAATTGATTAAAACTATTAAAAGGAAACAATATTTGAGTACTGAACGCTGCTAACTGTCAGCTGAAAATTAAAAAAAATACATACATACAAGTTTGCTGACGTCAAAGTACAAAAAGCGAATAAAAGCAAAAAAATTAACAAAAATCTCATTTCTGATAAAATGCAAAAAAAGAAAGTATGAGCTTTATATATAAATAAATTCAGTAAAGAGCGCTTTTGAGTCGGATATACAGAGTTCCGTACAAATACGACATACGTACAAATGTATATCCCTTTTTTCGTTTAGGCAATTTTTTTAGGTAATTTTTTAATTTTAGTATGATATTTTTTTCGTTTTGGCGAACTTTTTAGTTTTTCTTTTGGCGCTTTTTGTTATTTTTGGCGATTTTTTTCGTTTTGGAACTTTTTTCGTTTTTGACGATATATTTACTTTTTTGGATTTATTAAGATTTGGCGCTTTTATTGCGTTTTGACGATTATTTTAGTTTTCGCGATTTTTATCGTTTTGGCGATTTTTTCGTTTTTGGCGATTTTTGAAAATTTTTCGTAATTTTCGTTTTAAAAATTTTTTTTCGGTTTTTTGACGATATTTTTAGTTTTGGCGATTTTTTCGGCTTTTGACGATATCTTTAGCTTTGGCGATTTTTTCTTTTTTTTGCGATTTTTTTTTAATTTTGACTGTTTTTTGGTTTTGACCATTTCTTTCAGTTTATGGCGATATATTTTAGCTTTGGGCGCTTTTTGTTAGGTTTGGCTTTTTTTCATTTATGGCGATTTATTTTGGCTTTGACGATATATTTAGTTTTAAAGTTTTTTTTCGTTTGGGCGATTTTTTTCGTTTTGAGAATTTTTTCGTTTTTTGACGATATTTTTAGTTTTTTTTTGATTTTTTAAGTTTTGGCGCTTTTATTGCCTTGTGACGATTTTTTAGTTTTCGCGATTTATGTTCCGTTTTGGCGATTTTTTTCGTTTATGGCGATTTTTTTCGTTTATGGCGATTTTTTCGTTTCTGTGATTTTTTTGTTTTAGCGATTTTTTCGTTTTTCGTTTGAGCGTAGGGCAAACAACAGGATTCCTTTTCACTTTTCGTGTACGGAACCCTAAAAATTATAAAAACTGTATTCAATTTATTACCCTACGTCTATACCTGATATATTTTTATCATGACAAAAGTCAAAATTTATATTGAAAAATAATTTGTTTTATGTTAGCTGGATTTCCTATATGGAATTTGATATTTTTCATGATAAAAATATATCAGGTATAGACGTAGGGTTGTCATCCTTATGAACAAATAAAGAATTAAATGGCAACACTTATTTGTACAAATTTCAGTATTTCTTATTTGACTATTTAATCTTCGAAGACCTTCTTCTTATAGAAAAAGTCTACGAATTTTCGAAGATATATTTTGTACAGAAAAGTTCTTCAAATTTTCGAATACTTTTTTCGTATACAAAAATTGTTCGAAAATTTTCGTATAGAAAAACCTTTCGCATCTTTAGGGACAAAAACAAAAAAAAATCATTACTCGTATTAAAAAGTTCTTGCACTCTTCGAAGACATTTCTTATATAAAAATAATCTACGAATATTCAAATACAAATATATTTCAAGTAGAGAAATTCTTTTACTCTTTAAAGATATTTTTCGCAATATTTCGCAATTGGAATTTTGGAAGACATTTATTTTTATAAGAAATTCGTATAATTTTCGAGCACATTTTTCGTATAATAAAATTTTTCGAATCTTCAAAGTTATGTTTCGTTAGAAAAATATGCAATAGTCAAAGACATTGTTTGTAGAGAAAAAGTTTTTAAATCTTCGATACGCTAAAAAGCTTCTTTAAATCCTTGACGATATTTTTCACATAACAAGTTCGTTGAATCCTAGAAGACATTTTGATAGAAACTCATAAGAATTTCGAAAGAAGTTTTTCCTTTAAAAAAATTTTTTGGATATCGATGACATTTTTCGTATTAAAAATTTGTCGAGAACAATCTTCGAATAAATATTTCTAATAACTTCTTTTTTCATATAAAAGATTATTCGAAATTTTGAAGAGATATGCCTTATAACTTCTTTTTTTAAATTTGAGTACATTTTTCTACGGGAAAATTTATTTTACATAATTTCGAATATTACACAGAAAAATCTATTCATGTTTTTAAATTTGGTTATTTGTTGATAGCAAACAATTTTAACACATATTTGAATTCTACTCGCCTATACACGTGTGTGACGTGCAGCTGACACAGCCAAGAAAACAAATAATCAAAGAGGAAAAAATAGCAAGAATATCTTACCTCAGCAACAAATTTTGTGAACATGATCGAATTCCGCATTTGTATGTCTACTCATGACGAGATGATATGATTTTAGTTTCTGTCAATTAATTTTAAAATCACATAATATGACTCTCTGTGATTAGCCATTTGAAATGTTAACTATCATCAAAATGAAATATCATAGAAAATGACATTCAGTGGCATTCATCCATCCATCCATCCTAGGACACAACATTTTTCATAGATCATGCTGTTCTCTTGCTGTTCTTGCCACACACAGTGAATAGGTAGCAAGTGGTAGATTAAAGTAGTTTTTTTTGGTTAAGTTTTATGAAATTATCTCACATGGAAGTAGGAGCATTATATAATAAAAATTGCATTTCCTCTATGAATGGCAAGGAATGGAACTCAATATTATAAAAAGTTGCGCTATTATTTAGCTTGTTTTGATTAAGGTTTAATTGTTTGAGAAGCTAGACTTGTGTTGAACACTTTAATTCTTTATTTGTTTGTTAATTTATTCCAGTTAAATCATTTCTTACTCAAGGCTCGTTTCCGCATACACCATAATCGTCGACGAAAACGAAATGTCATACATTAGCAACTAAAAAATAATCTAAGACGAAATTTTTTGCGTTGCGATTGCATGGAATTTCGTTTTTGTCGACTATTACGGTGTATGCGGAAACGAGCCTTTACAAATTTGCTTATGGTATATAAAAAAAAACGAAAGACTTAAGCAACAGACTTGATCGCATTAAAAAATAACTAAAGATTTTTGATCACAATAAAACGGCATATAATATTTAAGAGTATTTCTTTATGACAATGAGGTTAACAAAAATTTTACTCAAATAAGTGACGATATCATCTATAATATCATTTTTCATTTCTTTACCAGGCCTGCATATTTCAATCTTCTTTGCAAGCACATTATAGTCTGTTGTCTTAAGGCATATTACCATTTTAAATAATTGTCTATAATTTAAATGTCATTTAAATATATTTGCAAATAATAGCATACAATTAAGCAATAAAAAACATAGAAAACCATAAGCTAAAAGATGATCTAAATAATGTCTTATTAAAGAAACATAATCACGTGGCATTCACTTGTAAAATGTAAATTCAGTTCTCTCTATGTTTAAGCTAAGTTTTATTAATTGAAGTATACCCACCCTACTGCAACCTACTAAGTGAAAAAGACCTCCCATTTTCATTAGAGATAGTATGTACTTGTAAATTTTTAAAGAAACAATTTATAAATCTATGGGTTTTTATTAAATTGTGTAAGTTTGAACGTAAAATGCAAATTGCTACTGTTGTAACCACAAGTCCTACGACATTAATATAAGGAGTATACTGAAAGTAAGTGAAGAGAATATTATTATTTATTACCATTTTTTTAGTAATTGATCATACATATAAATATTAATAAATTTTTATTCCTTATTTCAGACTCAAGGTCATATAAATCAAATATTTACAAATTCAAAGGTCGAAGAAATTAAGTAAAATATAAATATTAATCCAAAGTTATTTAATTAGTTTGGCTTAAGTTCATTTTCATCTTTCGATCAAATGAATTTTTTTTTATTTAAGAAATAAACTCTAAAGCATGTAATTAATTATTGAAAATTCAAAGAAAAATTTGGATATACGGAAGGAACACCATAGTCTTCTCATCAGAGCTATTTGCCTACACCACCAGCGACGGCATCCTAACTCAATTATTATAAATATTAGTTGGAGCTAGTAATGCAAATATATTAATCTATTTCATTTTTCGTTTCAACTAAATCAACGTCTCAAAGAAATTATTTTAATCTAAAAAGTATTTAGGAAATTTTTTATTTGAGACACCTTAAATTGAAAAATATGGGATACGGTTGACCTTGCAGGCCGTCTCGGAACTTCCTGCTAATTTCAAGCTCAAAGCGTTGGAAAATCCATAGATATATGTACTAATTAAAAATATTATTATTTTTAAATATCGACCACTATATCTATCGAACCACTTAACCGATTTATATCAAATTTGAGGTATTCGACGCAGTTTTTCAAGTCCAAAAAATACATTAATCCTAAAAACCGATTTAACAAGAACTTTTAGAGTTTTTAAAATAAAACTCTTTTTTCGGAATTTATCATCAACGATATTCCTCGAACGATACAATCGATTTTAATGAAATTTGATTTTCAGAGCTGATTAGATGATTTTAGTTTTGATCGGCTTAGTATTTTAAAATTTATTTTTCTTTGTTTTCCGAACCGAATCGGTTCATTATATCTCGAAATGTAAGTGGGATCAATGTCTAGAATGCCGTAAATTTTGTTCCGATCGGTTAACCCTGCAGACAAAAAGACTAGTACGTGTTTAGAAAGATACTAGTTGCTTTTTAAATAAGGCTAGTTGCCTATCTGTCCTTTTTTCATATATCGAACTATCGATTTTAGCATTAGATTGTCATATGAGCACAACTAGTTCATTTGTATACAGTTATATCACAGTTGGAATACCAGTTGTTTTAAAGTAGTGTTCCTACTAGTTTTTTTATTTATCGTTTTGTATTTGTTAAAAAACCTTTGGCTCAACCGGGGTACGAACACACATTTCGCATATTTCAAGCAAGTACTCTACCCACTGAGTCACTTTCTACTTATTTTTGAAGAGCTAAAAATATGTTTTCTGTATAAGTCATATACCTGAAAATTGTGTCCTTTTTTGACTAGTATCGTTACTAGTCTCGATACAACTAGTAATATACTTGTCCTTTTTTTACTAGTATCGTTACTAGTTAATAATATGACTCGGTTTTTTGACTAGTATCATTACAATTAGCATATGACTGTAGCAAAGCGTAGCTAGTTGTAAATTTAGCTGCTGATGAGAGGTTTACATACATACATAGATACATACACACACACACATACATACATCCCTGCGAACATTATTGTAAAAATAGTCACAATAGCATCCAATGAGGTCAAAACGTCGAGATCTGGTGAAATCTAGATTTTCGAAAATCAGAGTGACATCAGTACCCAGCTAGCAATTTGTGAAATTATTGATCATATTCGAGTCCTTATTGATTCCTCAGCTCGATTAAAAAAATTATTTATGCGCTCATTTTCTGATCATAAAAGATAATTTTGTCGGTAGAAAATGGTACCCTACGTACGACTCCTCTTAAAGAGTCTTTTATTATCCGCTTTTAAATCAGTTTTGACAAATTTTTTTTAGTAATTTTTAAACAGTATTTGTGATCATTTCTGAGTCAATTACGACTCATTTTCGAGAAAAAAAAATAAAAAAAAATTTAGTTTTAACTGAGAATCGAACCAAGCTCCCTCGGATTTGTAACCTTACGTAGCAACCACTTAGCTAAGGTACTGTGTACAATATCGACAGCACAAAGCTAACATAAACTTACTTTTATAACAATACTCAAAACAGTCACATTTCGAGCATATGCTTGGTCAATTTATGATTGCGCACAAGTCTTTTTCTAAGCATTTATGGGACTAATTTTTTAGTCGTGTTTTGAGCACGCAACTGCTTAATCACTTTTTGATCGTAAAAGTTAGTCTTAAAGGATCAAATTAATTCATCTTTCAGCAGAATTTGTTTTTGGAATCGGTGCGAATTTGAGTCGATCGATTTCCATCACATACTAGATTACCATTTGCCCAAAAATGGAAAAAAGTACGTTTTGTTCTGCGGCTCCTCCAATATTTCAAAGTCAAGACTCTGGAAAAAGTTATATAGAGTTCACGAAAATAGTGAAATTTCCCAAAAATTCAAAAATATAGGACATGTTCTGAAAACCATTTCGTTTTGAAATTCGTAAGCTTCAAAAAAGTATTCAAATAAAAAGCTCATTGATTGCAGTTGTTTAGTTGATTGTTACTAAATTGTCCAATTTAAAGATCACTGTCTTTCGTTTTTGAAATATTGCGATTCGAAAACGAAATGGTTTTCAGAACATGGCCGTATGTGTCAAGTCCTGAAATTTGAGAACTGTTATTGAGAACACATTTTCATAATTTGGACCAAATACTTCACTTATATATAACTCCTAGGTAATGGTGCCCCTACCTTTTCTTTACATCTAACGGGTTTTTGCTTACCCACATAAAAGTTTCCCTTCTGAATACATCTAATTCAAATTACCTCTCACTGCTTTGCTTTATCGAGACAAAATCAAACACGAGCAGTTGAAAATAATTAATAAAACAATTTATTAAGAAAATTTACACAAAAATATATATTTTAAGTTGAGGGAAAAATAAGTGATAAATTAATCTTTCAAAAGGATTTGATGAATTTTTCGCTTACTTCTCTCTCTCAGCGGGACTATTCTCAAAATATATTATTGCTACAACAAACAAAAATTCTTTATTAAAGCGAACTTGTGAGACGTTTAAGACCTCGAATAGAAGCAAAGACAAGTACAAAGCCTATAGTGGTCCATGCGATAGCGATACTGAACTCTGATGGATAACTGTAGGGTAGGACTGGTGATCTTAGTCGACATTCCTCAATATTTTTCTTTCCATTAATCGAAATAATTTTAGACTTAAACAGCGAATACCAGGGTCGACAAGAAATTTTGCCTGCTATTTCATCATTATAAGCAATGATACTATTAGCAGCATCATAATCTTTAATTCGATATTGTCTCAACATATTGGAAATAATATGTTTAACAGCATCCTTGTTAAAAAGCAAATCAAATATTTGTAGTTCCGTCATATTTCTTTTATATGCTGCTAATTTTATTTCTGATACTAAGAAAGGATAAATACTATCATCAATATGCCGATACGAACATAGATTTGATACTACACTAATGATTTCAGCCTGTAACTCTTCTTGGCTGCGAACAGTCGGATTATCCAGTGCTTTTCTATCATACTTCTCCAAATCGTGTTCCATTTTTAGAACTTCTTTTTCTTTTGGAAACTTTTCCAGTTGACATTTTTTAGTACTTTGGTTTTCTCGCTGTATTCCATAGCAACTATTCGTATTCTCTTTGCGCTTGAATTTATTATTTTGTGTATGTTTAATTTCCTTGTGAGCAACTTCCTGAACTTGATCCACTACATTTTTGATTTGTTTATAAAAACACTTTCGATCACTCTGAACAATGATGGCATGATGATCTATTAACTGATTTAATTCAGTCATGATGGAATTGTTTGGAATATTTATTAAACAAAGACCGGATTGTAATATTTAATTTTTTTAATTAAAGAAATGAAATTGTCAATTTCTAAAAACAAATAATAGGTATGTTTCCGTACGTGCACGAATTCAAACCGAATTCATACTAGGTGGCCTCGACAACGCAGCTGATTATTTTCGTCACTTTTATTTTGATTTTCTTTGGGTGCCAAAAGGATTTTAGCTTTTGGACAAGGCATATTTATATCAGGTATACTCGCCCCGTTCGCCTTTAAAATCCCTTTTCCGGATGTAAAAAATGTACTAAAAATGTGTTAAAAAGCCATTTGACATCTGAAGGTGATAAAAAATACAAGCGGCGAAAATAGGTGAAAAACAATCACCTGAGCTATCGAATTCAACGGCTACGAATTCGGCTTGGTTTTACATATTTGTACATATACTATTTATTACTTACATACATATATGTATAGATAGATATTTATATTCAAATAGCCCAGTTGACCACGTCGTCGTTAAGACATCATCAATGTCGAGTCCACGACAATGTTTAGTCCTCGGCGACAAATGTCGGACAGCCGGAACAAATCATCGATGAACTTTCAAACAAGTGTCGCGAAAATCGTGCACGATTTAATGAGCGACAATGTCGCTCAGATTGTCGTTCACATAACACAAGATGATTCCATGGCCGACATTGTCGCTTATGTTGTCGTCAATGTTTATATAAACAAAAAAGCCGCCTATTATGTCATCAATGATTACATAGGCTACAATGTCGTTTACCTTGTCGTTAACGATTATACAGTGACAATGTCACCTACTTAATTATTAAATATTTTTGCTTATATGTTTTTCCGTTTCATTTAAATTATTGACTGAACTGGCTGAGATTCGAACTAAAGCTGCATGTTTATAAGTTTTCGCGCTTACCACCCTGCTGCTGCACCACTTAAAACATAGACAACAAGAGACCAACATATTCATTTCCTTGATTGAAGACAAAATGTAAGACATTGTCGCTCTTATTGTCCTCAACAAAGTTGAATTGAGGACAACAATTAAGATATTGTCACTCATATTGTCCTCCACTCTTGTCCTCCACAATGTTGGTGGGGACAAAATGTAAGACATTGTCGCTCATATTGTCCTCAACAAAGTTGGTTTGAGGACAACAATTAAGATATTGTCGCTCATCTTGTCCACAATGTTAATGGGGGCAAAATGTAAGACATTGTCGTCCATATTGTCCTCAACAAAGGTGGATTGCGGACAGCAATTAATACATTGTCACTCATCTTGGCCTCCACAATGTTAATGGGGATAAAATGTAAGACATTGTCGCTCTTATTGTAATCAACAAAGTTGGATTGAGGACAAAACGAGACATTGTCGCTCATATTGTCGTCAAAAGTGTTTGCTAGAGGGCAACTTGCAGAAATTTGTCGCTCAGATTGTCGTGAACGACGAATCCTTTACAATGTCGAGTAGAAAACCAATCGACAGAGGACAGTTCGTGCAAGAATCGTAGATGACAATGTCGTGAAAAGCAATCTGGCCAACTGGGAGGCTTATAGTGAGTTGAGGCGCCTTTTATCTTAGCATGAGTTAGACCGTCTTTTAGTAAGAGCCCTAAATCTAAACAATTAGAGGCTGGTAGCAATATTAATAAAAAAATGCTTTTGAAATATATGGATTAAATGCATTTACCATAAAATTGTGTTTTATCACCATCCTGCAATATCTCAAATTATTTGACAAAAATAAGAAGTATGGCACCCATCTATAAAACAAAGTGAACAAAAAATACCGCCGTAAATGCTGCTCAAAGTAATAAACATTGTATTAGATAAAGAGAACGATCGATAAGACAACATGCAATCGAAGATACAGAGAATGTCTGTGAAATAAAAATGAGCCAAAATTTTAAATAGGCGCCATAAGAGGCCTTCTTCTTGCATGTCAAATTAAAACTTTTACATATTGTTTAGCTAAGAATTTTATTACAAAGTAAAAACTAGCGAGTATCTTGAGCTAAAAAGCAGAATACTTAAAGGAATGTAGTCGCTATTTGAGTATGTTGATCAGTTTACGTTTAGACAGTCTCCTAAAAAACACGTATTATATGTTTTTTTTTGCTTTACCATATCAACTCATAATATTTTTGTCATTCGTTACCTTACTTTAGAATGATATGATTTCAATATTATTGACCTGGTACGTGATCATTAATACATATGTATGTTTAAAAAACAACCATAATTTCTTTGACACAACAATACATTGTTGCAGAGCATGATAATATTATTGTAAGCCTGCCGCAATCATGTCTTTTCTCAGTTTATATACACTACAAATAACTTTTCCATCGATTAGTTATTTGTTTTAAATCATGGTGTGGGTTCGTTTTATTAACACCATTTGTTCAAACGTTAAATTGTCCTTAAGTTGGCTTTTTTTTTTTGCTATCGTTTGGTATCTGATGCAAGAAGCCCTTGGGCTTACATATCAGAAACCATTAACATTCTTGGTGTCAAACATAACACTAATCCAGCATAAAATACTTTTATAAACTTAATTCATATTAAATAGAAAATAAAAAAAAGGTGTTGCAAAAAGGTATACTAAATGCTGACGCATAGTCTATATATACAGCGAAATAAAAATAAAGTTTTAATACAAATGTTTGTCATGTGTTTATAGGGACAATACAAAATTACAATACAAAAAATGTATGATAAAAAATAAAAAAAGAACAATATCACAAGACTAGATAAAAGGAAAAAGCTATGCAGTAACTGTTTGAGTTCTACAGCTAAAGCACTTGGTGGTGGTGCTATTTTTCCATGTAGCTACAGTAGTTGCTTTAGTTCTTTCGGTACTGTTCTATGAATTTAATCTTGTCTTAACACATTAATAACACGCATAAAATAATAATGTTGATAAAATAGAGCATAACAAATTTTCTAAGACTTGACAAAATTTTTTAATACTAAGTTTGGCCTTTACCTATCCCTGCCATTGACTGGTTTTTAAATTTATAAAGACTCGTTGGCAAAGTAATTAAAGTTGTGAAGTTTGTTTCTTAATTTAAATGCCCTCCTTAAGAGCTCTTAAGTCAATAGACTCTATCTTCCACAACACAATACACCATCACGCTATACAAATTTATTCGTATATAAAAAAATTTTAAAAGGGAAGCGCGTTAGTTATTGTGATATTGGTAATACTACTACTGGACCTAAATGTGAAAATAGTCACTTTCGATGTCTGCGTAGTATTAGTTACCCAGTAATAAAATTGCTTCAAATAAAGCAGGTTTTTACTGTGAGAGAATAAAAAACTCTGCCAAAAAACCGACTTCAATATTAAGAGTCAAAGTTTTCATGTTCTTTCATATAAAATATTTTTAAAATTAGCCCATAAATTCTGACGATTTCCACTTGAATTTCTATGTTGCAAACAGCAAGCATAGACTTTCAAATAAAAAAAGATTTTTTTAAAAATCGGTTCATAAATGGTAAAGTTATGCGAAAACCAATATTTCGGGCGGTTAAATTGCCCATACACACAGAAAAATTTCCATGTAAAATCGTCGAAAACCAGGTTAATTTAACATATTCATCTTAATTCAACATGACTTACAATAATTTTGAAGGAAAATTTATCCTTTTGAATTAACGATATTTAATGTTGATTTAATATTGCAGCACAGTTAAACCAAAATGAAGTTGACACTGAAATAATACGAAAAATCATGTTGAATCAAAGTTATTTCGAGTTGAAACAACGTGAATTTGATATTGGAACAAAACGAAGAATCATGTTGAATCAAAGTTATTTCAAGTTTAAACAACGTGAATTTATTATTGAAACAACACTAAGAATCATGTTGAATTGTAGTTATATCAAGCTGAAACAACATGACTTTAATGTAGCTAATTCTATTAATTATTTTACTTACGTTTTAGGCATCAGAAAACTTTGTGTTGTAGCTGGCTGCCCCAGCCAAGATTTGATCTCGTGCCACCTGCATGATAGTCCACGCGCTAACCACTGCAGCCACAACAACTTCAAACTTTACTTTACCTATACACTAAATAAACATCATCGGATGTAAAATGAATTTAATTTTAATTCAACATGACTTAAATGACAATTTAATATAAAACTTATTTGAAATTGAAGTTATAGTCATGTTGATTTAAAATGAAATGTAACGTTTATAATAATATTGTTTTAACAGTGAAAATTTTTAAATAAAGAGATTTAAGGTTAGATTAATTATTTTTTCATTTAAAACTAATATGAGACAATGGTAATTTTAAACCAGCAGCAGTAAATTTTTCGCTGGTAACTCGTTTTTTGTCGTTTACATAGCCGACACATGTAAGAATAAACAACAACAAGTCAAACAACCAAGCACAATAGTGAACTGTAGCAATGCAACAAAGCAAATAAACACTAGCACACTTAAACGACAAATTATTTCATGTAAATTTAATATGATTTCAAATCACAATTGCGTCATGTTGATTTTACATTCCATTTTTTTCTGTGTTTACGAAAAAAAATTATGAAACCAAACTGCAAGCACAATCTTTCGAACAAAAAAAAAAGAGTTTTTGAAATTGCTTCATAAATGGAGGAGTTATGCGGTAACCAAAAAATATTATTGGACAAATCTGCAAGCAACCCTTTTGAAACAAA
Source organism: Panzeria rudis (assembly GCA_956483635.1). Taxonomy (NCBI): domain Eukaryota; kingdom Metazoa; phylum Arthropoda; class Insecta; order Diptera; family Tachinidae; genus Panzeria; species Panzeria rudis. Next base: position 163,619,511 of record OY101447.1, on the reverse strand, counting down.
AAAATAATTTTTAAAATTGATTCACAAATGAAAGAGTTATATAAAAAGTAAAGAAAAATACTCAGGAATTGATAACCACTCCTTTTTTTTAGTCGGCTAAAAATCTCGTTTGGAGTTTTCGAATATAGAATCAAAAAGTGATGAAAAAAAGTATATAAAAAATGGATTTACACGAAAAATGTTTATCCAAATTTTTTCGAGTTGATGGCTGAACGGTATAAAAAGGGGTTTAACTGAGCAGCAATTTCAATGGTGATTGACTAAGAAAATCAATTCCTTTTGGAGTTGGTACCATGGCGTAGTTTTACCAAATTCGTCCATAAACTTTAAACAAGTCAAGTTAAAACGTCTTCGCGAACGTCCCGTGTTACAATGGATTACTATTATACATTTTTTTTTACTCCTTGAAAAAAACTAAAATTTTAATTTTCTTAGAAAACCATATATTTGGATACGCCCTAATAAATAAAAGAATTTCTTTTCCTAATACATTATTGTGCGATGTCATAAAAAAATTCAGACAGTGACTGGACAAAAATCCCCATCATCATCGTCATCATCATCATCATCATATTGGCGGTATTCAGTGTTTGGTGCAAATGGGCACATGGCAGAATACACAGAGTTGCCGTTAAATATCATAAAAAAAAACTGCGATATTTTACTTTGCTCTATCGCAAGACCATTTGTACCAAATACTGAATACCGCCTTTGTCTATGGCGACCATTAAGATGACAATGATGATGACAAGGACTTGAGTATAAAACAAACACCTTTTGACTGTGCTTACTCATGCATATCTACGCGTTAAGTTATTGTCGTCTTTAGTATTAACATTGAAAGTGAAAATTTTCATTTGTTTTGCTTCTAACTCCTTAGCTAGTGAATAAAAGGCAAACTTTTCTTAATAAATAAATTTAAGGCCAGATTTTGTAATTGTAAATACAAACGCTTTTTGCGTTTTGAAATTTGTATGAAAAAACTTTTTTTGAAACGATTTTGTGTTATTTTTCATACAAATTTGAAACGTCTAGAAACAAAATTTTTACAAAATCAGCATATTAGTTTGTGTAAGCTTTTATAATAACGAACTTATAGTTTACACTAGAATCGAATTATATATAACTGAAAAAAGAACGCACGGGACACCGCGTTGGAACGAAGTTTCTGACGTCTTCAGCATATCCCCTATCGGCTTGGGCCTCCCATCTGCGGCCTCCCATCTTCGGACATATACCATCGGCATTACACATTCGGTCCCTACGTCCGATGCCTCTCACCAAACACGGCGCTATGACCCCACCAAAAATAAAATTATATTTTAAAAATAAAAATTTCATCTACCTTGACAGTGATGCCTACTTTTCGGACTAGATTTAGCCCGTTTTTGCTTACTCAAAACGCGAAAAAAAATTTTAGCTCAAAACAAATTAACGCGCTTTTTACCATTATATTTTAGCCCTTTTAGCTCCTTTTAACTTTTTGATCAATATGGGTATTTTTTTATTTTTGCAAACTATTTCTTTCTTCATTCTAGTAATAGCGACTAGTGAATTAACGTGGAATGTCGTTTTTACTAATTTTCTTTTGTTAGATTGCTTTGTCAGTAATAAAAAGGAGAAGAGGCTAGAATATCCTTCCATTTCTTAAAAAATTTTTTGTGATTTTAAGTTGGTGCCAAAAATTAAACGTTTTTTGATTTTCAAAGGAAATACTTTATAAGTCAGCCTTTTTTTGCGCTTTTTCGAAAAATTTTACTGGATATTACTTTATACGTATGTTTTTTCAATGTAGCCATTTTTAGTACCTTTTTCAAAAAATTTTCCGCGTTTTCGGTCCCAAAAGTAGGCATCACTGCCTTGATGACACCAAGTAAATGAAGATAGTATATTCACTCCCTAGAGCAAAAAAAAAAGAAGACAATTCGTCAACAAAAACCACTATCGCCTGGAAGATACTTACGCGATAGTTCTCAAGAACCCTGCGGAATTTTCGGCGACAATTGATCCAAAAGTACTCGCCCTATGACTTGAGAAAATGAGACTGGTACCAAAAATAAGGAGTAGTGAGTGATGAAAAAAGACATATTGTGTAAATGGTCACATATTAACCATTTTCAGTCAATTTAGTTGGTACTCCGGCTAGTATTGTAGTAAACGGCACTGAACAAATTCGATGCACCTGGATCTAAGGTCTATCGCATAATATCTATATAATATTAATTGTCTCCCTTCAATGAGACTGCCATGCCACTCAGGAGCCTGTGCCGGAGGTTGTCGGTTCGAATCCTATCAAAGACATCTCTCTCTCTCTCTCTCTCTTTAAAATAAAATACAATTTCTAGTTGGATTTGTAGCAATAAAAAAATAAATTAATCGATAATTGCAGCTAAATTTTGGAATAATGTTTATATATAATCTATATTATTCGACACCGATTAGGACTCCATAAGATAGTTCAGAGACAAGTTACAAGGTGCCTACAAAGTATCAATTAACCCCATCCTAGGCCATCCCCATGTAAAAGTGGCTGGTCCGCTTCATAGGAAGTAGAACTCGGACTGGTCCCTACCACCTGAGGACCGGTCACGTGACTTGTTTTGTGTCAGTTCCATTTACCGTAGGGAATTTACCCGAGACATCTTCACGTAGCAAGGAAACCAACCATTCGCCAAGACACAAACCTGCTCCAGGGATTCCCAAAAACTAGAATAAAAATCTCCTCAAAATCCAAGAAGTTCCCTGGACTCCCAAAGAATATGGACAAAATCCACCCAAAATCCCAGAAATTTCCGGGAGTCAAAAAAACTAGGAATAAATTTCCCTAACATCCCTGAACTTCCTCGGAAAACAACGGCAACACCGAAAACCGTAAGAACACCAAATCGGCAATAGTGAGTTTTTAAGAAATTTTATATTTGCGCCGGCCTGTTATCTTCGTTTTTAATTGTCGTTACCAGTATTTTTTTACACATATTTGTTACACGTATTTGATACACGTATTTTTTGTTTGAAAATTTTTTTTTACCCCCAGCATAGAAAAAATTTATATTATTATTTTTAAAATTTTTTTTATTTGTTTTCTTTTTAGTTTTGATTTTAGATTTTTTTTTGAAGTTCACTTTCTACGCAATTGGGTTTTTTGATTGTTAACCAACTTTAAACCGTTAAAGATCCTAAATGGTCATTCAAAATGAAAAATGATAAGAGAAATCTAAAGATTATTCTCAAATACCTGTTCAGTGATACCCATTTTAATACAGTTCGCCGACTTTTTATATTTTCGTTTTTACAAAATGGCATCTGTTCGCCGCCATATTGAATTTTGACTACTGTCATATCTTTAATGACACTTGCAGGATTCAGACAACTCGATTGACCTAAGAATCATTAAAATCGGGGCTTGCGTTCGGATTACATAGTGCCGCAAAGGCACACACATACATACATCCATACATACATAGGCGTGCAGTCGGGTTAAAAATGGATGATGTTAATTCAGTGCCTAGTGCATCATCTTTCATTTTTGTCTAATTGTTAACTGACTTCCAATAAACTTCTAATATTTATATTAATTTTAATATTAACAAACATTGTATGTATGCTACACAGATAAAATTATACCAAAAAATTTTCAATTAATATATTTAACTAAAAATTAAAACCAATTTCAATTAATTCCGTAATTAGACCAATACTCATGTGATCAAAAACAAAATTTCGAACAATTTTAAAAATTTTGAGTAATTGAAAATTTGAATTTTAGTGATAGAATATACAATTTTCGCCGTAGGTTGAACTTCAATACCGAAATTAATTGAATCAGCAATTTCGTAATTGCAATTGTATTTTCTTTTCTTTTTTGTATATAAATACATAGCTTATATCATGTTTTTAGTATTTGAATATTATTATTATAACTTCTTAGCAAATTGATATAATCACCAATTGATAATTGAAAAGCACTGAAAATTAATTCCTTTTAAGAGATTTGAACTAAAAAAATTTATTTTTGTGTTATTCAAAGACATTCAAATAACCATTCAAATCCTTTCTTCTGTAGCAACATATTTTCTTGCAATTTATTATACTTTAAAGTTTATGTCTTCTTCAAGTCATCTAATGTTTAATTTATTACAATAGGAATCCATTAAAATTCAACTTCATTAAAAATAATATATTCTTCTTACTTACTATACTGCTAACTTTTTTGATTTTCATATAATGACCCTACATAAAATTAAATATTCAATAAGACCAACATTTTCGCACCTGCCTATTAAACACAGCGGGTAATATAAGCTGCATACTGGCTTTAAGCGTTTTATGTAGCTTAACTCAGAAGTTTATAATGCATATAGACAAGTTTGTAAAAAAAAGTAAAATAAATAAGCAGCTAAAAACTTCTGAAGTAAGAGCTTTGAAACAAATTGGAACAAGATAATACTGTTAGTACTCATTTTGTCTCATCAATATGAATATTATAAAGCAACATTAGAAAATATAAAAAGAAGTGAAAAATTATAATAGTTACTTATCAATTAGACTACGTTTAATACTTTACAAACCTGAGCATGTATCTGATTCATTTTGTTAAGTTTTAATTCTAGTTAAATTTATAGAGTTATAAAAGTTTACATAAATTATACATTATTTGTTGGACCTGCTAGCTTAACAAGATTGTAAAATTTTACATCAATGCCCCAAGGATATCATACTACTAAATGTGCATGATGTGTCCTTTTTTTATAAAATCAAAATATACTAAAATGGTTAGGTAAAAAAAGATATAAATGAAAACATTAGTATCTATTACAAAAAGTAAAAAAGTCGTTTACATATATTGCCCTGTTTTATTATAGCAAAAGTATAGCAGCAAAGAAGATCCAGGACTATATAGCTTGTTTTATAATTAAAAAATATATAAAAATCACACTATAACTTTTGTGATTAGTTAATTCTTGGGAAAATTAGAACTTTTTTCGTAGTTTCATATTAAAAAGGTACATTGAAAATAAATATTCGCATGCTTTTAACAAACAGAGGAAATTAAAGTGTTTTCTCATTAGTTATATTTTTACTGCCTCCTGTGATGAGGAACTGCTTATTGATGACTAGTGTAATATTTAAGCAGTATGTAGCTATAACATTTTAAGATTTTCCCTAAATGATAACGCAAAGAACTTCTGTATTCTCAAGCATTGTTAATTGGAGAAGCATATGATGTTGTAAATTTGTACTGTATGCTACTAAAAACACTATAGTATAATCTAATACTTTAATTACTGGATTTTACATAAAGGTACTTTCCTTTGGAAGCACAGTGAGCATAAAAAATAAACAAAATTATTTGAAGGTCCTAAATTTTTGAATTGAAGTGTGTTATACTTGATTGCACTTATTTATCTCTCAATTAGTCTTCATAGCACTGTTCAAGTTTCAGTGGTTAGGGTAAGAGTCTATTTCTTTGTGGCACTATAGCTTTTAAACAGCTAGATTGAAAGGTGGCTTGATCTAAAATCGTCGAGCCATTTAAAGTTGTTATCCATTTTCCTCAGGGTTTTTACATTTTTTAATCTAATGTTATTTTAAGCAGCTCCACTGTAGCCACAGTGCCATTAATATTCTTATAAAGTAAATACTTGTCGTTTTCTTTTAAATATGCATTGTTCTTAGCAAATATTCTTTCTCTTTTATGTTTTACATTTATATTGGTAATTGGAATGGTGTTAATGGTTTTTGTAATTCTTTTCCATAAACACTTAATTATTCAAGTGGTAGAATGAGAAATAAACTATCAACTACGCCAACGCAACCACCATCAACACTGCAAGCTCAACGCTGATTAGAATTAATAACATGCTTTAAAGTGCGTTAACATTTTCAGTGAAATATCTTCTCACCAACACAGGAAATCCATCATAATTTTTGAAATAATAAAATAGAGAAACGTGCAAAGAATGGACGTATGCAAGCTATTCTGCTAACTATCGTCGTTGTATGCTGCAGTTTGCAGTTTTCATAATGATTATATTCTATTCACACATACAACAAGTTAAAATGATAAAAATCTAAAACTGTCTAACTCACGCTATCACTCTGTCAAAAATATCAAAATGTCGTTTGATTGTTAAAGTAAACAAATGTAAGTTTTTTCCATGCTTGAGTTGTAGAAATTAACTTCGGGAATGCACACATAATTATGAATTTTCCCTTCATTATTTACGCAATAATAATTCATGCGTTCTCTTGGTAATAAAACTAGTTGATTTCCTGCATTAGATTAAAAGTTATTTTATACGAGTAAATCTCATTTGTTTATTACAATATATTCGGCCAATTCACAATCTGTCGTATGTGTTGTAGATCATATAAGAGTTTTCTTAAATAATATATGGAAAACAGTAAGTTACAATCCTAGAGGTGTGGCAAAGCTTCTAGCTCTAAAGCGAGCTCTAAAACTAGAATAGCTTTTGTATAAGGATCTAGACTATATATATTCTATTCTTAAATATTATTCGTAGTTTGAATAATGATCGTCAAATAATGGATCTTATTCAATTGAATTAATGCTTATTCTCATATATAAAATTCCATTAAACACAAATATTCTCCTCATATATCAAACTATGCGACTGTCCGAAAATTATGTTTTCATCTACAAACAATTTAGAAAACAAATAAGAAATCATTTGAAATTATTGAACATTAAAAAATTGTAGCTGCCATTCCAAATAGGCATCTATTGCTTAAGCAAAAAACAGCAGCAAATTCCACGCTGGTTGGTATGTCTTTTAAACAAATTTTAAATATCTGCCACTTAAAGTAAATTTTTTTCTATTTAAATTACATGTTTCGAATATTTACTCAATCGTTTGCCATGTTCAATCTTACATAAATATTTAAACATTATTTACGGTTGTGTCTCGGTAAGTTTGTGTGACTGTGTCCGCCAAAAAAAATTTGTCCATCTTTCAATTTTGGTTCGAAAACAAATTCAATAGTTGCGACAACAGACGACAACAAAAAGTAGCAACATCGTTGGTTCAAAAAGATGTAATATCAACATTAGACTGCTTTGGCAAACAAAAATATTATATTCATTTTTATGTCAAACATGCACTTGACTATAGAAGTATGTGAAGTTGAAGGCTGAACATTTAGCTGGACAAGAGTTGTAATCTACCTGCAGAGAGGGAACAGTAGAGGAACTGCAGTAGAACACAGAACAATAGTGCCACTTTGAAATGCCAATCTTTATTTTACATGATGGCTACCTCTGCGCTTCCGGGATGATGAAAAATGATTATTCTAAACGATATAGCGAGGAAAATGGCAAAAATACGAACTTTAGTAAAAACGTGTACTTATTCCGAAGAAAAAGTAAACTATAACATAACGAAATTTAATGTTTTGTTACTTAATATTAAGCTTTGTTTTTAAACACATTTTAAGCCTAGAAAAGGGTTGACTTAAAAAAATCATTAAATTTAATTTTCTTAGTTCATTAGTAATTGTTCTGAAAGATCTTAAAATAAGGCTTGAAATCACAGGTCTTTTAAATAAAAATATGTGAAATAGGAAATACCCAGCAAAAAGTTTTGTCATTTTTGTAGTCGGTAGTACTTTATTAATAGGTTACAAAGTAATGAATGGTACTTATTTATCTTATTACTATGCTTCAAATTAGAACTACTACTTAATAAAACTAATACATATTTTTCTCATTATCTGAAGATAGTTATAATCTGTTGTTATGCATTAATAAAATATGTAGACAACCGCTTTTTAAGTCAACATGTATTTAAATATAAAAACTAATTTTTATAGCTTAAACTTATACGTCAACAATAGCTGAGTGAGTAAAGTACTTGTCTTCAAACCTGAACGAGCACAGCTTCGAGTCCCAGCTGAATAAAAAAATGTAATTTGAAAATATGTATATAAATAAAATATAATTAAGGGACTCAGACCGGTGTGTTATCTAGTCATATTGTCATAATGTCTTAATATTTTTTAATAGTTTTAAAACGTTGTTGTTGTGTTTCAAACAAAAAAGTCCTAATATATTAAGACAGTAGAAATCTGAGCCGAACGGCCGAGTCTTTAGTGGAGCCGGTGATAATATTTACAAGCCGGCGCTATCGATTTATGATGTATGTATGCAATATGTAAGTATTCCTGAAAATTGTTCACAGTTTTATATGTTCATACATATCTACATACTTATATTTTTATAAGTTTTAAATAGGTAAAAATAAATAAATTCAGTAAAGTAAGACTTTTTCTCAAACACGAAGGGTTCCGTACGAATACACATATATCCCTTTTCGTTTTTGCCCTTTTTTCATTTTGGCAATTTTTTTGTGTTCCTTTTTTGTTTAATTTTAAGTTTTTTTTGTTGTTTTGCCGATTTTTTTTTTGTTTTGTCGCTATTTTCTTTTGTGTGATTTTTTTCGTTTTTTTGGCGATTTTTCGTTTTCTGCCATTTTATTTTTTTTTGTGCTTTTTGGTTTAAGTCAATAATACCAACGCTGTTGAAAATGAAAATAAAAAATCATGAGGTAATAGCCCTTTTTAGAACCAAATTTTTTGCCAAATGTTCTGTCGGTGCTCTTTTTAGGTTCCGGAGTTATGGGACTCAAATCTTTTATTTTGAACTGGGCATAACTCCTACAATTCTGCACGGATATAAACGATATGTATATAATTTTAAAGTGCTCTAAAATACTTTTCTACTGGTACATAAGTTTTTTAAATCCATTATTACATTGTAAACCAAATGCAATTAAAAAAAATTTTGCCCGACTTTTTACGTAAAAACGCCGTTATCTCAAAAAGGGATCGGTAGTTAACCATGTATACATATTTATAGAAAACCTTTCAAGCGTTCATTTGGTACATACTTTAAATTTGGCACTTTTGAAATGCTTTTTTTTTTATTTTCAACTTATTTCCGATTTGTTTAGCTTTGGCGATTTTTTGGGGTTTTTTTTTCCTTTTTGACGATATTCTTAGTTTTGGCGAATTTCCCGGTGTTTAGGATTTTTTCGGTTTTTGGTGATTTTTTTCAGTTTTAGAGATTTTTTTGGCTTACGCGATTTTTCGGGTTTTGGCGATTTTTTTAGTATTGGCGCTTTTTTGTTTTAGGGCTTGTTTTTCGTTTCGATGTTTTTCCCCTTTTTAGCGTATTTTTTGTTTTTGATGATATTTTTAGTTTTAGCTACTGTTTTAGGTTTTAATGCTTTTTCCCGTTTTGACGACTTTTTCGGGTTTTGGCGTTTTTTTTAAAGTTTTTTGGCGATCTTTTTAGTTTTGGTGATTTTTTGCTTTTTAGCGATTTTTCCATTTTGACCACTTTTTGTTTTGACATTATTTTAATTTTGGAATTTGTTTGTTTTAGCGTTTTTTCAAATTTCAATATTTAGCCTTTTACGGTTTCCAAGATACAGTAAATTGTCTAAATTACATAGTAAAAATTTTGTTTTTTATAGTTTTGCTTTCTGGCGGCCACTGATCGTTTTTCCACTAGCAGCCGTCCGGAAAATTAGTCGGCTTAGTGAACAACAGCTGGTTTTGTTTATGTTTATGTATTTTAACAATTTATTTTTGTATGTACGAAGGAAACATATATAGATTTTAGTTTACAATGGAGTGTTTAAACGATAATCAGATAAGGTCTTATGTATTTATTTCATTAACAAATTAAATAAAAAAATATGTAATTTTCGCACAAACCTGCTGTTATTTTTGTTTTTTCGCTTGTTCTTGGCATCTTAATTCCAAATAATTGTTTTTTTTATCAGCTGACTCAAATTTGAAATAGCACACTAAATTATGATGGGTGCTCACACCAGTCATATTTTTTCGTGTTATTATTTTGAGACATATGACTTTATGACAACCGTTTGAATCCCCCAAATGTGTATACAATTTATTTTAAGTTTTAATTTGTTTATTTGACTACTTATTTCTTAGCTTCAAGTAAGCCCAATAATAATTAGTTAATTGCTGTGACAATGTAAATACATTTGTAAGGGGTACACCTTATTTTTTGGACGTCTCAAATAAAAATATCTAGTTATCGAGTCAAATTGTAAGAAGTTACGACTTAAATCCTCATATATTTTTTTTGCCTACCAGTAAGCAAAGTTTTGGATATATCAGTGTAATTCACGCTAACTCGAAAACGATTGATATCGATCAACAAAACGCCTAAATGTGAGTAACAAAATTATCTTCAAGCTTCCTTAATATAGTTTTTGATTAAATCAACCGGTGTTATTCACAAATTAATGTCGTTTTAGTAAAAATTTTTAGCAAAACTCATAAAATCATTTTTATTTTGGCTAATATTTTAATATTGCGTTTTTTTAGCTTTGGCGTTTTTTTGGTCTTGCCATTTTTTTCTGAAATTTTTTTTGGTCGTTTTGTTAGATTTGGCGATTTAATTATTTTTGTGCTTTTTGAAATGTTTTTTTCATTTTTAAAATTTTTTTCGTTTTGGATATTTGTTTTTAATTTTATGTTTGTTTAGTTTTGGTGTTTTTTATTTGTTTCTTAGCAATATTTATTATTTTGGTTTATTTAGTTCTACCCGTTAGTTAGTGCGTCTACTCTACACCAAAGGCGCTGCAACACTGTTTCAAAATTTACAAAATGTGCCGTAGCAGAGTTGTACATGAATTGTGCTTTCTTTCACATCTTCACCACCCGTCTTCTTTACACTATCAAAAAAAAAGGTAAAATATTAACTAGTACTCATTAATTGCCTGAATGTTACTTCTCTTTAAATAATAACAAAAATAAAAATAAAACAATCGAGTACCATTTACAAATTATTTTGAAATGTTTTTAAACGAAATCATCTAATTTAAAATCGCTCTCAGTAGGAAGTTAAGCTAATGTGTTTGCTGGGCTAACTTTCTTGTATTTTCCGTCATTGCAATAGACACTTCTATAAGTTTGAGATTTTTTATACCGCAATGGTTAGAAAAATGACGATGGTGCTGCTGCTCATTAGGATGATGATGATGATTATCATGACTGTGAGTTCAATAAGTATTGCAAAAATTTATGATTATTCTATAGTGTAAAGTGGTCTATTTGTGGTTAAATAAATGTCTAATGTTTACTAGTTTGTATATCTTAAGAATAACTTTGATTACTTCAAAATGCATACAGGTCAATTAATGAGCTACAAAGTTCAAGATGCAAAACTCTTTTGCATAATATTTTGTACAAAATTGTTTATTAAAAATGAATCAAATCAATTTTACACAATAAAAGTTAACATGCCATTAGGAAAATTTTGTATATAATTTTGTTTATTTTTTTGTATGCTTTTTTTTAGGTATGAACTTTAATCCGCTATTTACACACAGATCTGTTAATGATTAAGTTTGAGCTGCTTTTGCTATTGAAAGTTGTGCTTTAAATTGGAGTGGTTTGCAAGAAAATGAATAAATATTTTTTTATGTAATTGGCGATGATACTTAACATGTAATAATATGTAATTTGCGATGATGCATAGAAAATCTTGTAAGGCTTTCGTTTAAGATATAACTCTGCTCAGCTTTTTATGTATGAAAAACACTACGGCAAACATTTGTATAGAACATTATAACTCTCTAGCATTTTGCGATATGGCTCATTTTGTCCCATTCTTAAATAAGGAGCCAAAAACTTTCTTTCAGCGGTGATATAACAGACTGAATTGTTCTACATAAATGCTAATCTTGGTATTCTATGTAAAAGTGCTGAACACATGTTATACCTTAAACGTAAGGCTTACAAGGTTTTCTATGCCGATAGCTAATTGTGAACAAGTAGAAAATAAACCCTTAAGAACAATTTAAGTTTTAAATAACTTCTGTCGTTAAAGTTAAGTTTGGAGCTTGAATGCCTATAATATAATTTTATGAAAAATATTTTTGTAGAATATTTAAGTCAGCTATATTGTCGCTTAATGGGAATTTTCGCCCCTTTTTAAGAAAGGTACAAAAAGACGCATATAATGTAACTCTTCATTGGTTAAAATGTTTCTCAAAAATTTTCCTCGTGCTAAATATATCTTATACCTTAAACTTTAGCCTTACGAGATTTCTAATGCTGAGTCACTATAAGTATCTGCAAAAGGTGGAGCTTTCACTCTCCCTAAAATGAAGCCCAGAAGTAAACTTTCCAAACTCTAATATCCGTGTATATTTTTGGCGTCCTCTGCCAGGATACATCTGTAGAGCATTGTATTTTCTTTTTGGTGTTGTATAGTGTTAATAAACACCTGCAGAAACAAACACATTTTTTTTGTGACGCAACACAATTCGTCAGCATTTACTTTGCCGAATGGTTTCGGTGAAACCTTAACACCTGGAATGGAAGTGATGAGGGCTGCCTGAACAAAAAAATAAAAAAAATAAAAAATAAATTAAAAATTTATTTTATTATTTCACTTTATTCTTTTGAATATTACAGCAAAAATAAAAGTCATTTAAGAAAAAATATGGAAAAACAAACAAAAGACTTAAGAAAGAAACATTATATTTTTAAATGGCTGATTCTCATTCTAAACGTACATTTTGTTGTGTGTGTATGTTTTTTTGTTGTTTAACAATGTAACTAAATGAAATATGAGAAGGTAGGATTCATCATACAGTTTTCGCCTCATGCAATGCATCCTGAAATAAAATTATATATATATCGATTTAAAATTTTTTTTTGTGAATTGAGCGTTACATTTGCTTTGCACAAAAAATAAGTATAGGGTTTGAAAGCAGTATATATCTTCCCTCTAAAAACAAAAAAATTTAATCTCAGGACGGAATTAAAAGTTCTGACCACTTTTTAAATTTTGAAAAATTTGGAAACATAAAAATTTGGTATCTTTTAAAATAATTCTTTACAAACATTTATACATGAGAAAAAATTAGGCTAACTTTTCTTTCAAATGAGACTAATTTTAATAAAATCGATGAAAAATGTCAAAACTTATGTCAATTTCAATTAATTTTTTGTATCAAAATACGATTGACCTAATAAATTCTTCGAAGAAATAATAACCCACAGTGCGAACGAAGCTAATTTTTTTCAAAGAAAACCAGACATTTGTAAACAATTAATGTTCTTTATGTCGTTTCTAACCTTCAGCTGCTGTTAACTTTTTTTGATGTCCTAAAATGTATAAATAAATTATATATAAAAAAAATTTTACGTAACGCTCAATACATTTTTATACGAATTCAAAATTTTTTCAAAACACACACTTTATTTTGAATTCAATACCATTTAGATATATAATAAAAATTTCATTTGAATTGAAAAATATCGATAACACTCAATACATTTTTTTTTACTACAAACGGTGATTTATTGATGGAACGATTTGCAATATAATACTATTTAAGCCCTAATGACACTACATTTATACCCGACCGCGTGACGCAAAGAAAATATCACTAGAGATGTGACAGTAGACAAAATTTAATATGGCGGCCAACAGACGCCATTTTGTGAATATGAAAAAATAAAAAGTCGGCGAATTATATCAAAATGGGTATCATTCGTCAGGCATTTAAAAATAATCTTTAGGTTTCTCTTATGGTTTTTAATTTCGAAAGACCGGTTAGGATCTTTAACGGCTTAAAGGGTGTCCCAACCAGAAAAAAACCCCCGATTACGTTAGTAAAAAGCGAACATTAAACAAACCAGACATAAATTTAAAAAATCAAAAAATCCGACTGTGTAAAGAACTAAAAGAAGGAAACAAGTCTATTGTACGGAACACAGCGACTTTTACAGACGGGAAGCATTAAAAATCGAATCTTTAAATCTTCGCAATAATGGTTCCCGGATTAAAAGTCACTATATTCCGTTCACTAGACTTGTTTTTTTCTTTTAGTTTTTTTATGCAGTCGGTTTTTTTGATTTTTTAAATTTATGTCTTGTTCTTGCATTGTTTTGCTATAGGATTTAAAGAAAGAAACAGCAAATGATAGAAAGAAACAGCTATACAAAATTTAAACAAAACGAAATGTTTTCTTTAAGTGCTGCCTACTTTTTATTTATAATCAAATGCCAACGGAGAAAAAGTAAAAAACAGAGGCGCTTAATCGGTGAGTTCGTGAATAAACCGCTAACTTGGCAACACTTTAAAACGTCAATTTTAAGTTTAACTTTTTAAAATTTATTTTGACAGGCTATCATTTTTTATCGATAGCATTAGTAAAAGCTTTTACAATTTGGTATTCATCTTAATATTTCTAAGCTCTTTGCACCTGGTAAAATTTCGTATTATATTATATTTGCCCTGGGCTCCAAAACATAAAAATTAAGAAAAATGTGGTGTCGTAAGGGCTTTAGTAAAGTTCACAAAACTTTTAAATATTAAGAAGTACAAACCTATGCTGTTATTTTAGTGTATTTTTTGAATACAATTTCAATAATTAAACTAAGTAATGAAGCGTACCAAAAAAACATAACGCTCAATACACAAGACTGCGGACAAGAACAATTTAAAAGAATTATAATTTCTAATATTTTTCAAAAATTTTATGTGTTAAATAAGAAAAGCCATTGCACATATTCTAAAAACGTTATGAATATAATCTCGTTTTTGGAAAAATTCATACTTTCTTAATGTGGAAAATCAACAGCATGCATTACGGACACACCATTTTGTATGAATAGAGTAGTAATAGTATTTTCGTTATTCGCTTTTAACACAGTCTTACAATAAAAAAATTGTACGTTTATTTATAATATATTAAATTATGTTACACAGTTTTAATTTTTAAATTTTAGCGTTTATTTTATGAAATATATTTCTATACTTTCAACGGACACGACAAAAGTATTTGCAATGAGAATCAGATATATATTTATTTCTTTAACATTTAATAATAAAACTCTGTCAGGTTGTTTATCATCATGTCATGGTAAAAATTTGCTAAAAAGGTGTTTGCTGTTTGAAACAGGTTGGTTATTCCTTCAGGGGCGTATTAAACAAACGTCCCTAAAGATGACTATTATACTTGTGCTGCTGTCACTCGTTTAAACTTTAACCAGCTAATGGATGCTACTTGAAAATAAAAACACTTCAACTTTTGCAACACAACAGTGATTATGCAAATTTTCTTTTGCGGATTATTATCTAACATACAAATACCTACATATGTATATTTCTTAGCTGTATGATGTTGCCAAAGTATTTGTATTTCCTTTTTGCTAAACTGTTGCTGTTAAGGCTAAAGCTGCTTTTGCCAGAAAAGTTGTCGATATGATCGCGAGGGTGTAACAAGTGAAATACGTGCCACCAGCACATTGTTTTTTTTTAATTTTTTTAAATACTTTTTTTTAACTATCTACTCATCTAATGCTGCTAAATCAGCCCACAGCTCTTCTCCATACTATATTATCTTAGAATTAATGTAAATATAAATGTACATACTTACTTCCTTAATTGTGCCTCTTAACGTGTCTGGTTAACTTATGTTGTGGGCTACAGATAAAAGAAGGAAAAAAGATAAATACAGTATCATCTCTTATACTGTATAAAGAATTCAACTATCATTTGCTTGTCTTTTTTTTAGTTTTTGAAAACAAACAAAATATATATGTATACATTTATGTGGCGACCTCTGCTGGATAAGGAAATTTTAGTCTGATAGAATATGTAAATGAATTAGAACGATAGGCTATTGAACTTTTAGCATGTTGTATTGGCAGAATTTTAGTTTCTTTTTTGGTATTGCATGTAAATTAAACATAACCACCATCACATTAGTTTATATTTTGTTGGCAATAGTTCTTAAATATTCTCCCCATTGCTAAATGATTATTGTTATAGTGTGAGTTAATGAAGAATCATACAAAGCAAATAGCAGAAAACTCACCTATAAAAAGAATTGTTTATATTTTATACCGTAATGTAGCAGAATTAACTATTATTATATATTTATTTTTGTTTTTTCCTTTATTTCATTTAAGAAAATATTTGTCTTGACAGATTTGAACTTGTTAAACTATTTTTGTTACTGTGGAATATGTATGTGTGCCATTAATAGGAGGTGAGTATAAATTTGCATTATTTGCAAGATAAAAACCAAAAAAATCGAATTTCTTTGGCGACATTTGAAATTAATTTGGTACGTCAGCGAGAATTGGTATTATTTTGCAAAAAAAAAACTTCTAAAATTGGTTAAAGATTGGCATGAAAAGTTCTGCGATTAGCATGGAAATAAATTGAGGACATATTTTAACGGTTCAAACAGTAAAATGTCACTCACATGTTACACTCGTTTAAAAGTTTAAAACTAGTCAAGAATGGTAAAATAAATAATTATACTAAGATAAAAAATATATGTTTTGAAATTAGACGATAGCACTGTACAACAAAATAAATTTGTTTTCTAACGACTGTTTTTTGTAAAAGCACCAAAAAAATATATGTATGTGTAACGGCGCGCCACGGCGCTTTGAAAGTTTACATCTGGGATTCATGTAAAACACAACGAGGATAATTTGTGTGAAATACTTTGTACCTCTAACGCTGCATGGGTCTTTTTGGTCCTTTTCCCTTCAACGGCCATGTGGTGGATAAAATCTCATATAAAAATATTTCCTATAAATCTCTACTAAATGTCTTTAAAAAGACAAAAGCCCTAAACTCGACTTGAACACCGCAAATCATTCAAAATCTAAAATGTGTTTAATTTCGTACATATTTACAATTTTTGTGGAACATCAAAGATGCCTTTTAACATCCTCCTTCAAAAAAGGATGATGTTATCGATTCGTGTGTATTGTGCTTACCCGAAATATTGTTTATTGCATAACTCCTTGACGTTTGGACCGAATGAAAATTCTTTTTTATTAGAAAATATTTGCTTACAGTTTGGTCCCATAATTTTTTTTCGCAAATCGGACGAGCGATTTTTGCGCTCGAAATATTGATCATCAAATATCCTCAATATATGGACTAACTTTTTAAATTCTTTTTTTTTTGTTTTGTTTGAAAATGTTTGCTTTTGTTTCGAAAATCGGACGGGCATTTAATCCGATCGATATATTTATTATTGCATAACTCCGCTATCTTTTAACTTGAAAGTTTATGCTTGCAGTTTGGTCCCATAGAAATTTAAGTGCCAATCGGACGGACAAAGTTGCCGCCCGAAATGTTGATTATCGCACAAGTCTGCTATTTATGAACCGACTTAAAATTTTTTTATTTGAATGGTCATAAAAAGTTCGGTGATATGAACAATTCTTGGTTGGCTCCATAAATTATTATTTCTGCCGTTTTACTTGATATGTCGCTATATCATATAAATTACACTGTAAAACACAAAAAAGTTGATATACTTCTAACGACTGACTCTGGAAGAGGTTACACAGACAAAATTATCACCAAAATTTTTCGAAACAAATGTTTGTCTAAAATAAAACTTAATTTTCAGTAAATGTTCTTTACTGAATCAGTGAATTTTTTGTTTGATTTTTTTTGGACGCAAACACAAAAACCCACAACAAAAACCAGTTTTCTGTAACGTAAAGAAACAACCGCAATGACGACATGTTGCGACACATATATAAATCCTGAAGATTTCTAAATGAATCAATTCGTTAATGATGTTGCGTTAATTTTAGGGATGCCAAACGGGACTGGTTTTTATAAATCTCGGTATTCGGGATTTCAGAAATCCCGGGATTTTTCGGGACTCCGAGATTTATCTGAATTTCGGGATTGTTCGGGATTTCGGAATTTTTCTTTTTCAATACCGCACTCAACTTATAAATTAAAATATTTTCATTATGTGTATTCTTTATAACAACTGTAAAAAAATTTAAGAAAGAAAAGCTAATTTTAATGTATTTTAAAACAAATTTTAATGTTTTATGGAATTAACTTAAAACTTTGTAACGTCCTCTTTCCCAAATTTATATTTAACTAATAAATTTGGGAAAGAGGACGTTACAAAGTTTTAATTTAATTTATTGAACCAGGATCTTAGAAAATAAATTAGCTAAAACAATATTTAATCATATTGCTCCCTTAGCGATCGAAATTTCCTTTCCCCCTATTACTGAGTTATCCGCTGATCAAATGACGCCACCAAAATGCTCTGAGTTCACTATGACCAGGCATTTTGTAAAATAAAATTTTGTTACCAATTTATAGCTTTTGTAGTTAGTCAAATCACTCTAGCAAAAGCTCGGATGATAATTTCCATTAAATTAGAGATTTCAGAGCTGCTGGTCTATCTGAAAAGATAGCTTTATGTGAGCCCTTAGGACATTTATTTAAAATAATGACGGCACGTTACAATTGTCTCAATTTCCGCCTGAAATACCGTAGGTCATTTACACATGGATACATATATTTTAACATTAGGTCCAAAGACACACGCAGCAGCACGGGGTTTTGGATATATCCGCAAACCACCGTATATTTCTGGAATCCACAGGTGAACCAATATCCTCACATGTAGCCTTGACCACCCTAAGCTGAAAGCAATATAATATTTTTCCAAGCCTTAGTTCATGGTTTATGCTGTCTTCGGCATAGCTTATAGTTCTTTTTAAGATATTGTACTCAGGATCAATGAATTCCTTTTGCCAACACAATGACCAGGGTTTCCAAGACCCATCCTGTAAGCAGCCACTGATGAAGAGGATCTTATGAAGATCTGAAAAGGCGTTGGACTAATTAAGGGCTGAATAGCAAAGGCTGGACATATCCTCATTACACCGGTAGAAAGAAGATATGCCAACATCTGGACCTTGCATAGCTTAGTAGCTTCTACAATCAGCCGAGTTCTCGGCCACCATACAAGCTTGATGTACGTGATAGTTGGTCTGCTATTCATGCTTGTTCTATATTACGTGCGGAATAACAGTGTTCGGAATTGCCATAACATTGTTGTTATAAATAATAATTTGCAGCAACAATGCTTTGATAATTCCGCACATTTTCATTCCGCATGGAATACAGAATATACCCGTATAATATCATAAATCCAAATGATAATTTTAGGGCTCATACTGCATCCAGATGCATCCAGCATAACTCTGGAGGCTTTTTGTATAAATAATTCTGCAAATGCTGACTTGAAAAGGCTTTGGCCAAGAAAATCACATAAATCCTGACATCCATAGAATGAGGGATATTGTATTCATTTAGCGATACTATACCAAAATCCAGTTTTTGCCTAAGAGTAAAGCACAATCATCCTTCATGACGCCGGAGAGAACACAAACGAATTTTCTAGTTACCATAATCGGCGTATCCAGTCAGTTCATGCCCACTTTCACTACGAATGTGGAGAAGTTCGTCTATCACCACCGACCAGGAGAGTGGGAATAGTATACCCTTCATCAACCATAATACATTTAAATTCAAAAATTACTGTTACAATTGTTACTTTTCATTACGAGTTTTTTGTATAAGAATTTTACTTAAAAAACGTTATATAAATATTTCAGGCTTCCCCGGGATTTTTTTTGAAGAATCGCGGGACTAGGAATGACTAATACAAAAAGTTTGTTTGTTATATTACAAAAAATTTAGTAAATATTTTGTTTGATTCAGTAAAGTATTTTGGAGTTTGCAGGTATTTTTAGACAAATTGTATAATAAATTGAGACAAAAATATTGTTTGATATATTACAGAACATGCAGTAAATATTTTTGCTGATTCACTGAATTATTTTATTAAAAATTTGAAAATAGTTTTATATAAATTGTGTTATAGATTTGGACAATTTGTTTACTGAAAAAAACGGGTCTTTAAAATTAAATTGTTGAGATATTTTTAAATTAAATTGTTGAGATATTTGTTTGTACGTCCGTTCCTAGACAAAATATTTTCTAGTTCATTGAATTTCTTTACTGAAAATTGTATTTAGTTTTTTCTGTATATGAAAACGCAAGAGAAAAATCTACAAACACATGTGCATATGTTGTTATTTTTTTAGCTTTAGTCGAATACGCATATGATAGTAGCAAACTTAAACGCTTATAGCCTCCAAAAAATACTTAATCGTGTCTCAATAATTTCATTAAAAAAGCAATCGTTTTTTTCAGTAAACAAATTGTTGGAATCTATAAAACAATTTGTCTAAGAATATTTAGGAATTCTATACAAAACAATTTACTGAATCAAACAAAAATATTCACTGGATTTTCTGAAATATATCAGATAATATTTTTGTCTGAATTTATAAAAAAATTGGACTAAAAAAACTTACACATATCTAATAAAATTGATAATTTAATAAAAAAAATTTATACTGCCTTTTTTTTATTTATCAAATAAACTTTTTGTCTTAATCAGTAAAACTTTTGTTTGAAAATATTTTTAAGTTTTAAATAATAACATAATCATCCGTTAAGCATATGCAATTTTACTTTGTTAAATGTGTTCAACTCGGCACGGTTATCTAAAGACTCTAAGAAAATTAATGAGAATTAAAGCGACAATTCGTCAACATTCACTCAGAAATCTTCAGTAAACAAACTTGTTATAATAGCATTCCTTTTAATATCATTGTTGTTGTTATTTATGTGTATATCGTCATTTGTTACTGGTTTTTGTTGTTGTTTTTCTTGCTTGAATCCTAAATAATAGAAAACAAAAATTTTACTGATTCTGTAAAGAACATTTATAGAATATGAAATTTTGTTATAGTTTTGTTTAGAAAATTTTTTATAATAATTTTTCTATGTACATTTGAAAACTGCAACAATATCGAAACCAATGACAATAATGAATTTTTATTACAATTACAGCGAACCCCTTTTATTACTCTTAGCCTTGATTTGAAAAAGTAATTAGGCGATTCTCATTTCCTACTTGACAAACCTTTTACAATCGCTTTTCTTCGTCTTGGCATAATCTGTAAATAAATTTTAATGTGTAAAGCTCTTAAACAAATTACCAGCCACATGATGGCTACTACAGTTTAATAGATAAAATAAAAATATCAAGTCTAATCTATCATTAATGTTGAAGGGCAAAAAGTCATAAACAGCCATTTAAATCGTTAGAACTAGATTGCAACTAAAAAAATAAAATGGTAAAGCAAAACTTCATTTAACTCATCATTCTCAGTTTGCATGTCTGTCAGTTTTAGATGCTACAAAACACAAACATAGAACGTGTTTGCATATATGCATGTATATGTATATATTTATGTTCAAAACGATCCTCCTTTTAATTTCAATCTTAAGTAAAGCTGCATGCAAGGAACTAAGTAGACATACCGATACTAAAAGCAACGTGAAAAAAATGAAAATTAAAATAGAAAATGAATTTAAATTCAAGTGAAATCATCATTAGTTGCTCCTATAGAGAACTAAAGTGTTAGCCACTTGTGTTAAGCAAGATTCTTGTCAAATGTTTATTTTAATTTTATTTTCAAGTATCCTTGAAAATGCCAATTCCCTTTTTTTTCTCTTCTTTCTTTATAACCAAATTAAGATGCAAACACAAAAATAATTTTAGCACAATTTCAAGACTTTGCCCCAACCGTTTTAACTAAGAAAACGGCTAGTAATGTTTAGTTTGTCTTTTTGTTGCTTTTCAAACTGACTAACTTCCTTGTTGCTTAAACTGTTGCTGGGTAAAATATCTAAACACAATGATGAGCTGAGCATAACTCTAAGATCAACACTTTTGATTACTAGTTGCTATAGTTTGCTTTAGAGGTGTTGTTTGGGTAATATTTATGTAGATTTTTCTTTAGAAAAGTTTGATGGTGGCATTGCATGCCACATAACATCATGCAGTCCAAAAGCAGGTGGATTATTAAATCAATGTAAAAAATAGTTATTCTCAAGTCCGAGTGTATGTAGCTTTAAAAGCAAACGTTTTTGTTTTTATCTTAGGAGTATTTCCTTTAAACTGGAAATATTCAAAATCATTAAAAACGAATGCAAAATATTTATAACTTTCGAAGTTTTATGGACTAGAGGGAGGAATCCCAATTAAGAAATTTATTGGTAATGAATTTGTTTAAATAATAGTTTTTAAGATGATTATTTGAAGAAAAAATACTCAATTAGTTGCTGTTTTCTAACAAAGTTGTTAGGACAAAGCTGGTAAATAGAAACTGTGTATATTGTGTAACTTACTTGATTTAGCACTAATAGATCGACATTTTTATCCAATTTTCATTTTACAAAGAAGCATTTTTATATCATAGCATAAAAATCTGATTACACTGTACAACACGAAAAAAAATTACGGGTTTCTGTAAACCGATTCTGATAGAGGAGACAACAAAAATACATGTGTGTGCCCGTTTTACAAGATCACATAGGAAATTTAATTTTGGGCGGAGCGATGGGAGGGGTTTAAGCTTCCCCTTTTTGTCCTGATTGTACTGCATATCGGTATATGAAACTATGTGTTCTTTACATCTGAGGTGTAGGGTATCTTCACCAACTTTGTAGAAAATATTATGGCAAATATTTTTGTGGAACATATGAACCCTTTGACTCCCCCAGATAACAATAATTTTTGGCTCTTTTCTAACAAATCGTAAAAAACACCCCTAAAAATCAGGAGTGCGGGGATAAAATGTTTTACAAAAATGTTGGCCATCAAATTTTACTATAGAAATTTTACTATAGACAACTAACTCAACTTGTACACCAGAAATCATTGAAAGCTTAAACTATGTTTAAGGGTTAACTTCATACTTATTCACAATTAGTACTCGGCGTAGGAAATTTTGTAAGCCTTTACGTAGAATGTATAAGATGTGTTCAGCAATTTTTTTGTAAGACACCACGGCACAAATTTTGCTGCAACATTTTAACCCTTCGCTCTAACTCTTCGCTTTATGGGTCTTTTTGAACATTTTTTAAAAAATGTGCAAAAACTTCCATTCAGCGGCGATGAAGGGGGCTTAAATATTCTTCAAAACTATTCGCTATAAAATTCTACTATAGGTTTTTAAATAGATCCCAGCTTCTGACTTAACTCGGACGCTAGAAATCATTGAAAACTTAAAATGTGTTTAGTAATGTGTTTTGTATAGTGTTATTTAATTCATTTAATAAACAGAAATTGGCTCATTTTCAATGAAATATTAATTTTCTCTTTATAGTTTCTTTCCCCTCCGTCATAAAACATTTTATTAGTTTATAGATACGACTTATGAAAAAAATAATAAGGAAGTAAAGTCTTAAAAGTAAATCTATTTATTGAGCTTTTCCATTCTTTTCTTTGAATAACTAAAGCAACAGCTACAACTTATACGAAAGCAAAGAAAGAAACTACTTCTATAAAATGAAACTGCAGTATAATTTAAAAATTTTGTAGTCATTTTGCATGCACCAGCCTACGAAAGCAAGCAGTAAAAATAAAAGTCTTTTCAAATAGGCTTCCTTCATATGTCGTTGTCTCGCTAACAAATGATGATCAAATGAGACTCCTTTATTTTCAATTTTAAATGCGACAGACAAAACTAACGAACAGGTGATTGGATTGAGTGCATGCGTGTTCTTTGAACATTTTAATAGCCCAACATCACTCTTACTGTAAATAAAATTATTAGAAGGAAAGAAACTCTTACGCAATCATAAATTTTGATAAATAGTTTTTAAGTCAAGATCAGATGGGCTAAATATATGACTTAGATGAAATATTTAAGGAAAAATTAGGTGATATTATATCATTGTAGCAAAAAATAGGCGTGGTGCTGCCCATATTTGTTATCGTCACGTTGTACTTTCACGGTATCTAATTATGTGTGCCAAGTTTCATAAGAATCGGTTAAGTAGAAGTAGTTAAAATGTTTATTTTCATGAGTGTGGCCTTGCTAACTTTTCTAACCGGAATATGGTATTGTAGCGATAATTTATGCTGTATGCAAAGTTTCATAGGAATATTGACACCGCTTGGGACTAATTTACGTACGGATGGATTGATATTTCTTTTCAGTGTAATGCCAATTCATCAGTAGATGTTTAACCAATAGCACCCAATGAAATGCAGGCATATAAATTAGATAACCTACAACAAATAAATATATCTATGAAACATAAATTGTTCTTAAGAATTTATCGACTAAATTAATAAATTTTATAAATTTTATTTATATCAATATACTCGTACATACAATACATATTAATATTTCTTCTTACAGTAAATGCAATCCATAAGATCATCATTTCTTCTTTTTTCCATTTCACTAAAAATATTTTGCCGCATTTGCCGCGAATATAATATGTATAAATTCATAAAAGAGAAGACACAGAAAATGTAAAATAGTAGAGCAAGTGTCGAGCAAGTGAAGCACCGTTCTAGCCAAATAGAAAATGGAATATGAGCAATAAATGATTGAAAATGTGAAAATCGCCTCCTGTTGGTAGACCACAAAATGATTTTCTTGCAAATATTTTCCTTCTAGTTTTCACAATTAAATTTAATCGCTTTATTATAATAACCCACCTAAAGATTACAAATTCTAATTTTTATTTACAACACTCGATAATCTCCTTTGCCTCATTCAAGAAATAACAGGAACTTCAACTGATTTTCTTTATTAACGACTATAAATTTCGTTTTCATTCTAGTTAGAAATAAATTCCTACAATTAAGTAAGTATATAATTCTCCAAATAATGGCAATATGAAAAGCAAACACTAAAGGTACGGTCACACTTGGCAAATATTTGCCCAAAAAAACGTAACCACTACTTTTACTCAGGGTTAACGTGATTTAATTTGGTTTTTATATCACAAAATAAAGTTAATTATGATGCAAAAAACTATTTGCATATCATTTTTAATAAATGCAAGCCCATATTTAAAAAATATTGGAAAAAATAATGGAATTAAAGGCAATGAATTTTTAGCTTGTCTGTTGGTCACCTTTTTTATGGCAAATATTTGGGAAGTGTGGCCGTACCTTAAGAACAGTAAAAATACTTTGGGACAGCTGAACTAAAACATCTGCAAGAATTTATAACCGTTTGTCTGTTCACATATGCTTTTTTCTTATATATCAAAATAAGTGTTAGTATGTAAATGCGTGTGTGTTTAACAATATTTATATTTGTAGAATGCTGTCATCAAGTACGACACACATACTTACACTCCATAAGGAAGTGTCATTACAATTTGCAAACATTCTTGCATAATATTAGGTGGCTCAAACAGAAACACAAACACAGTTGTAGTAGACAGACGCAGCATTAACATTTATTTGGCAACAATTGGTTAATGTTGTTGACTTCAGTTATTGATGCTGATGTTGTTGTTCTGTGTTGCATATATTGCTACTGGTATTTAGTTGCAGCACATTCCAAATGGCCAGAGGCATACAAAATGTTGTTATTTGATATCAATGTTATTTGTATATGAAACCAAATTAAACACTAGAAGAAGAATGCAACAAAAACCAATACTTACAAGTACTAAGGTACAATATTTGGTTGGAGGGCCATGAACATACAAAATAATTTTACATTGTCCATTAAGTGCATGCCACAAGTTTATCCAGGCAAAAACAGAAAGACAAACGGACGGACGGACATCTTTGTAAAACTAACTAGACAGTGTTACATGTAATTACGTAAACCCTTTAGGGCAAAAATTAGACAAACAACTTGAAACACGAAAAATAAAAAAAGGAAATTAGCAAAATGTTGTACTTATACTAATAAATTTTACAACTGGTTACATGTTCATGTTGTAGATGACAATGCACTGTGTGGTATGTTAAGAACAAAAGTGTTTGGAAAATCGTAAAATGTTTAAACTTGTCTCTGTTAAATACATAAACCTATTAATTTTTTATTTTGGGCTATTTCCAATGCATTTGCTTTCTTTTAAGAAAAATACACACTTAGAGATGTTATCATGGTTACCACAACTATGTTTTGGTTGTAGAGAACAATGTATGGTTGTAGCAAACATACTATTATTGTTCTTCTTTTAATTTTAAGTGTAAGCTTAGTTACAATAAACAAAATCTAGTTTACGTATGACTGCTAAATTATTACATCCATAACAACTGCAGCATGACTAGACTCCAAAAAATGTTTTAATACTATAGAAAAATATTTTTGTTCTTTTGTAATCAACGTTTGACTAAAAATACTGGATATAAATATGTAAGTAAGTAGAAATTGTCATTTTCTTCATATTAATTTGAATGTAATTAATTAGTTCAGCGATTCAAACATATGGCATGATGATCATCTGAAACCTTATTTTTGTTATATTTCATCATATTAAGAGGAGTCTGTTACTTTTATATGGCGTTGCCATTGGGCCCGTGTTTTAGTTTTTCTCATTTAAGGTTCGACGTCCATCTCTCCGTCTACAAGACCGACCTCTTACATTTCCGTT
Organism: Panzeria rudis; assembly: GCA_956483635.1. Lineage (NCBI taxonomy): Eukaryota > Metazoa > Arthropoda > Insecta > Diptera > Tachinidae > Panzeria > Panzeria rudis. The sequence goes on along the minus strand of OY101447.1, from coordinate 163,593,152 downwards.
TCGCCGTTTATCTTTACTAGCAGATGCGAAAAATTAGACCGGCATACAAGATTGCAAAAGTAAGCTGCACATGTGACCAGACCCACCTACTGACTGACATGTCCGAATCTAAGGTCCGTTTTTTTTAAATGAAAAAATACGTGTAACAAATACGTGTAACGAATACTGGTAACCACAATTTAAAGCGAACACGCCGGCGCAAAGCCTAAATTCCTTAAAAACTCAGTGTTGCCGTGTTAATATATTCTAGGTTGCCGGTGCCGTTGTTTCCGGGGAATCTTCTGGCATACTGAAGAAATACTTGCTAAAGCTTTTGGCACTCCGGGGAACTTCTGGGATTTTAAGAAGATTTCTGCTCTAGTTTTTTAGAATTCGGGGAACTTTTGGGATTTAGGGGAGATTTTCCTTCTAGTTTTTGGGACTACTTGGACCAGGTGCGTATCTTGGCTAAGGGTTGGTTTCCTTGCTAAGTGAAGGTGTCTCGGATAAACATCAGGTGCACGGCTAAAACCTTAAGAAGTATCGCCTAAGTATCTTCCAGGCTATAGTGTTTTTCGCTGACGAATTTTCTTCATTTTTCTTCTAGGGGTTGAGATTACTATCCTCATTTACTTGATGTTATCAAGGTAGGTGACATTTTTGTTTTTAAACTGCAATTTTTATTTTTACGTAAATTTATTTTTGAACTGAAATTTATTATTTCGGCGTTTTAGTTCAATATTTGAATTAGTGTAAATTCAAATTATTATTCAGAGTGGAGTGTTTGAATATTCAAACAGATTAGCAGAACGGATCAGTACTATTGATTTCGACAGGTCGCTATACCGTTTCATCAGTGTTCTTGTAATTTTTATTTTTTGATGGTGGGCGGGGCAATAACGATAAGGGGGCGTCTGACATAGCGACCGAAGGGTGGTCGACTGAAGGTAGCCTTTCAATGACATAAGGCAAGTAGCAGGCCGCAGAGGGCAGGTCCAAGACGATAGGGGTTAGACCGAAAGCAACAAGAACTGCGTTCTTTTTTTGTGGTTTTAGTTAGTCTTAAACAATTTTTTTAGCTTTAATTTTTTTTTCGTTTTTTATTTTTATAAATACGACGAATACACATTTCTAACAAAACTGTACCACTGTCTTGGCTTACCGCGTACCATACGAATATATGCTTTTGTTTTCGTTTTTTGTTACATCACACTTCCAGACATGCATAATTTGTTTTAATGAAATGTAACAACGCAAAATGCTGTGTAACTTTAATTAATTTTTGATGTTAACGATCTTGGCTGAATCTTTTATTTTAGTTTAAATTCAATATTGTCAATGGATTTGTTACAACACTCGGTTGTCTAGCTTTTTAGAGGTGAACATTTTTGAATTGAAATAAATTGGCTAAATTTCAGAATATAATGTTATTGCATTAATGTTTGATGATGATTTTGGACATGTGACCACAGCTGTTTGTGCATCCATGAAGTAATTTTTAAACCAGGCTATATTTTGGCCAAGGATCCTATTATTATGGTGGATTTTTTCCGGATGTTATGGTGTTTCATCAATCGACTTTGATTTCGAAACATAACTAACACCGAAAACTAAGAACTATCAAATTAGCAGTCAAATAAAAAGCTATCCACCTTTAAAAAATTAACCATTTTTCTATAGGAGCGAGCCTAACATAATTGCCTTGCACAATAAAATGCTTTCAATTTAGCAATTTATGCAGGAAATTCATTAATTCTTTTAACGACCTGTCTGTCATTAAAGCTGAAAAATTTCTGATTTATTATAGTGTTAATGAAGGAAGGATCGAAACAATTTGCATTCAAATGCTTGCTTAACAAGATCATAACATAAACTGTCATTATAAAACAAAGACCAATTTACGTTCTATTAACAAAATAACAGCATAAGTCACTGTTTAATTATTTTTATTTAAAGCGAAAGTGATAAAATTTGCATTCAAATGCTTGCTTAACAAGATCATAACATAAACTGTCATTACAAAAAAGAAAGAGCAATTTACGTTCTATTAATAAAATAACAGCATAAGTCTCTGTTTAATTATTTGTTTAAAGCGAAAGTGATAAAATTTATAATTAAGACGTGTTTTTATGCCAGTCACCACACGTGGAATAAGAATACATACAGGTAAATAAAATCGAAATTTTCTTTGTAGTTGCAACAATACTTATTTGAAATCCTATAAAGCATTTTATGAACTCCTTTGCTGACATGGCATGTAATACAGTGTTTGTAATGCACTAATAAATATCACTATACCTTAGATATTCTGATTCTAACAAATCTATTCTTTGATTTCTTATGATCTTTCCTGTAATACAAAAAACTTTAACAAATGACAGGTGGCTATATCATAATCTTTCAGCAGTTGTTTGTCTTAAATACTGAAACTGAATACCAGCACAACATGGAGTCTTAGCCGCAAAAAGGGCGTTAACGCCATGGTTATCGAATTTCGTTTTTTTGATAAAAAATCTTTAGTTCTTGATCATTCTCATCAAATCACAAAATCTAATAACTGTAAACTGCATCACTATAACTTTACAGCGAAAACAATTCAGACATATTCATACACTGAAAATAGCCCCTGCAACATTTTACGAAAAAAAACTTTCGTAGTTAAATTTTTCGAAGAATATACGAAACTTTCGTAAATATTACGAAAAGAAAATTTGGCAAATTTTTTCTTGAATTTACGAAAGTAACCAAAACCTTTCGTAAACATTTTTTCTTCGCTGAAAATAATCCAAGCAACATTTTACGAAAAAAAAATTCGTAGTTAATTTTTTCGTATAATATACGAAATTTTCATACATATTACGAAAAGAAAAAATTGGCAATAACTTTATGAATTTACGAAAGTAACGAAAACCTTTCGTTAACAGTTTTCCTTGTTAAGATAAAATGTTTAAAATAAAAAAATAAATTTAAATTAATTGACATATTATTCAGATGTAAGTAAATAAAACTAATTTTTAGTTATTATAAAATAACTTGCCTTGAAATATGAAGACTGTGAGTCTGTACCCTGGTTGAGCGAAACTTTTTTTACTTTTATTTTTAATTATTTTCGTACATTTCGTAGAATTTACAAAAAAAAATTCATCATACGAAGCTACGAAAAATTTCGTAATAAGTACGAGTGTTTTCGTGCATGTAGTGCAATACGTTGTAAGGTTCTGCTGTGTACGTTGACAACTACATTGATGTTGTTTTGTCCCTCGTTCCAATAATCAATTTTGGAGTAAATAAAAACCAAATAAGGATGAAATGATCTCATTCAAATAAAATTTTTCTTTTTGTAATTTCTAAAAAAATTGGAAATTTAATTAGAACAACACATAAAAAATCCACTTAAATGTATTTTAAATGGATGATCATATAAATAGATATAGTGTTGCCTGCTATAATTTACTAAAAAAAGTTATTTATCTTGTTTCTATTGTGCAAAATTGCTAAGAAAAAAAAAACAACAATTAGATATTTGGTGTTGGCAGATTACATACGCTATTTAAAAAAAGAGCTCAGTAAATATCCACTATTTCTTCAAAATACTTACAGAAGGTGCACTAGCATAGTGAGTGCACTTAACTACTAAGCATATGATGTCTTTGGTTTCCTGGATACAAATTCCACCCGCTGCCAATTAATCATATATCTTTTTTTTCTATGCAACATGATAGTATTCTTTTAACTACTTTTTACCAAAAACATATTTCTAAAATGCGAACATATCTTGTCTAAAATAAATTTAAAGCTTAACGCAGCGGGTAGTAAATAAACCATACCCAAGAATTTTTCCTTAGTATGTAGATTAATAATATTTAATTTTTCTTTAAGCAATAGGCTAATAAAAATAAGTTCTTACTTTAATTTTCTTTTAGCATTTACATCAAACAGACCTAGACATGTTTTCTGTCTGAAAGAAAAAATATTTATATGTAGTTGCTGTTGATATTATGGAGCATTTAATTTATGATATATCTTAGATGATTTAGCGTAAAGCAAGCAAAACAAACATGTTGACATCAAATAATGTTTCATTTTTGTGCATCATGTATTTTTAGAATTTAACAAACATCGTAGACATTTAAAGTAAAATAGTTACATTTGAGTACTTGTTTTTTGTACTTCAGATACATATACTAACCATAAACAAATATAATAGTGATCGTGGTAATTTGTCATAAAAGTTTTGTTAAGTTCTAAATGTACATACATATATTTCAGCATTCCAGCTAAAAGGCATTTATGTAGATTATTTGGACACCATCACAGACTACCTGAAGGAGCGTAACTTGAAGCTATCACCCGCAAAGTCGTCAGTGTCTCTTTTCACTTCTTGGACTAAGGAAGTAAGGTTGGAATTAGACATCTCTGTCGCTGGCAACTCCTGGGGCATGAACAAAGAGGTACTTAGAGCGACTTATAAAGCCATCGGTCGCTCTCTCTTAAATTAAGCTGCCCCAATATGGACCTTATTCCTCAGCGACACCCAATGGCGAGTATTGCAAACAACCCAGAACAACGCAATCCGAATCGCTACAGGATGTGTAAAAATGACCAATATTGACCACCTACATGAGGAGATATTAATGCTACCTGTTACGCAGCATAATGTACTGCTTACAAAGCAGTTCCTGATGACATATCACCTGCCAACCCATCCTAGTCATCAAATCCTGATGCCAGACCCTCTCCCGAGACACATCCGAAAGGACTTCAGGCACTACAGTGATGACATTCGAAACACCATTCCACCCGACGTTAACATGATGTCAATCGCGAATGCCTTGAAGGATTTGCATCAACAAACGGTCACCGAAACTATGAACAGCTTTAGATGCAATAAAGTCCTTAATATACACCTACCCGCGATTTCGGACAGTGAGCGGCAACTGCTTAGACAATCTCGCTAAAACCTAGCACAACTAAGAGCCGGCTGGAGCATTATACTGAACTGCTACCAAGAACGTATAGACCCCGGCACATTAAATCGATGCCCGGATTGTCTCCAAAGCCCACACGACACTGAAGACTTGTTCAATTGCCCCAATAGGTCCACATGCCTTAATCCCATAGACCTATGGCTAAGACCAACTGAGGTGGCAAGGTTTCACCTGCTTCCACTCCCACCTATTGACACCCATAACACAAATAATTAACCTCTATTTAGTTAGAGGAAAGAACTCCCGACAACAAAAGCAGAGCTGTTACAACAACAACAATAAAACACGTTTTCTGTGTCGCAAAAAACAACATTGATGACGACATACACATAAATAACAACAACAACAACAACAATGATAGCAAAAGTAATTCGATTGTACCAACTTCGTTTACTGACGATTATTGAGTGAATCAGTTCGTTAATGTTGCTACGTTAATTCTCATTGATTTTTTAGAGTCTTTAGATAAACATTCAGAGTTGAACACATTTAACAAAGTAAAATTTCAGAAATGCTTAATGGATGACGATGATGACTCAGACAAAAACATCGTTTGATATATTACAAAAATCCCGTAAATATTTATGTTTAAACTATTTTGTTTAGTATTTTTAAGTATTTTTGATAAATTGTTTTATAAATGCAGAAAAAAAAAATATTGTTTGCTATATTACAGAAAATCCAATAAATAATATTGTTTGATTCAGTAAATTATTTTGTTTAGAATCTGTAAATATTTTTAGACAAATTTTTTTTTTTAAAGATCTATACAATTTGTTTACTAAAAAAGGTGTTTTTTCAATGAAAGTGTTGAGATATTTTTGTCTAAAGTTACAAATGTGTTTTCAGCTCCGTTTTTGGGCAAACGACTTACTAATTCATTGAATTTCTTTACTGAAAATTAAATTTAGTTTTTTTTGTGTAGTGTTTAAAAGTCTACATCTGAAATTCACTTTATGACTTTTATTGCGAAACATAACGAAGAAAATTTTTGTGGAATATTTTATCCTTTATTATAAAAGGACCCATTTAGCGGCGATATAGTTGTTTTTGTTTTTGCATAATAAATATTAAATTCACTTGACTAAAAATGATAAAAAGCAAAAAATTTTACTTATGTGATGTTTGTGCCACCCATATCGTTGCACGTGTATTTATTCCATTTTAATGCCGTGAATGATCAGCAAACAATTCAAGGCATGTTGAAAGTTACAACTCCTCAATGATGATAAAGTGTTTTATGTCTGGTTTATAAATCATCTTTGATTTTTTGTCTTCAATAGCACAGTATCTGAGAGTAACTTGTAAGATATAAAACTATGTGCACTTAAAATTTTTTCTATTTACTTTTATGTATGAATCATGTACTTTTTTATTTCCTTTTTTATAAATGCGGCATTTTGTACAAGAGGTTATGATCACAAAGTTGTGTTTTAAACTTATTTTATGAATCTTGCATATAACAGCAACTATGTTGAATTAAACTAAAGGAAGAAAAAATTACTCGCCAGCTTAACCTATAATTTTCATATTAACAACAGATTAATTTAATATTTCTTAACCAGCAAACGTGCCACATTACTGTGTTAAAGAATAAACACTAGCAAAATTCTGTAACGTATTTAAATTGAAGTCGTCTTATATTCTTTACTAGTGCCAACGAGGCACTCAGCTATTGTGGTCTTTTTTTTTGTTGTTAATTGGATCACCAACCGTACAATATATTGCATAGTGGTTCGGAAGGAGAGATAAATAACAGCAAATATTAGGCACATAGTTTTGTTTCAAATACTTTTATCATCACATTTATCATCACTTTTAACGACACCGATACCACTGTGCAACTTAAATAAAACATATAATTTTATAGCTTAAGGCTCAACTCATTATCCAAGGTTTTTTGATTACATTTATTGAAAGGAATTAATCACTATTAAAGAAATTGAAAGTGCTGCTTCAGAACTAACAATTTAAAATGACTGAAAGATATTGTACTCGCATACTATAAAGTGAATGGAAACAAAAAAGAACGCATGGTTTCATGGGACACCGTGTTGGAATGAAGTTCCTGTCGCCCCCTATCCGGGAAGACCGAAGGCCCAAAAAATATTGGATATCCGTATTTTCTTCACATATTTCTTAAATTGAAAATTGATAACAAAAATGCCCGTTTAATATATGGTTAAAACTTTTTAAATAAATAGTTAAGAAATAAAAATGAAAAAAAATTAAGTTAAGTACAGTTTTATTTTAGAAAATCTACTCTTTTAGCCACATTTTAGAGCGATCGGGTCTCAATTAGATTAATTATGTTAAATATTTTTAATGTAATTTGCAAAGAAATTTGAAAAACTCGGTAGGTATTTTTAAGCGATTAATTTAGAATTTCGTAAACAAATTTTTGTCCAATGCTGGATGTAGCATGTCAAATGCAGTCACCTTTGAAGGTTTTGAGAAAAACGTAGAGCAAAATTCAACTCTATTTATGTAAAAATTTATCAAATTTTTCACTCTCATTTCAAAGTCTGGACTTTGATTTATTTTAACGAATACATAAATCGAGATAACTAAAAAAATGTTTCTGCGTGTTATCAAGGATTGTACTAAGAATCATAAAATGTATTTTTTTTTTGAAAATATGAGTTATGCTATTACCGGAGATATTGACGAACAAAGTCGAGGCCAAAAACCAAAATTTTAAAATTCAAAGCCTAATATCTTTGAAAATAACAAAGATATTTTTGAACACTAAACTGTGTTTTCTTTATCTATGTAAAAACTTTGCAATAACGTTAAATTCATTGCAATTGGATAAAAGGTAAAAGTTATGAGACCGACAAGGTTTTTCATGCCCGAGGTAGTCAACTTTGACAGCCTGTAGCTCAACGTATATTACAACAGGAAGGTCCAAATTTCAACATTCTTAAAGACTTGGTTCTTCTCTGTGATTTTTAACCATATTATTTTGTAATCACATCGCAAGTTTCACATATACAGATTTATTAACCTTTTTTCCAATGCGAACCACTGTACGTCTTCGGTCTGCTACTTTCGGCGTTAAGCCATTGGACGGCCTCTTTCGGCCTTATGCCATTGGCAGGCCACGTTTGGTTTCGGCTGGTCAAGTTCGGTCGCTATGTCAGACATCCTCTCACCTTTATCGTTCTTCGACACACTCCGCCTAGTCACTGGACCCGGCGCCATGACCCCCACCAAAAATTAAAGTTATAATTTAAAAACAAAAATGTCTACTACCTTGATGACACCAAGTAAACAAAGATAATAATTTCAACCTCTGGCTGAAAAACGAAGATAACATAAAAAAACAAAATATCGCCTGGAAGATAGGTAGGCGATACTTTGGCGATACTTCTCAAGCATTTAACTAAGACACCTTCATTTAGCAATGACACCAACCATTAGCCAATACACTAACCTATCCAATGATTCCAAAAACTGGACAAAAATCTCCCCAAAATCCCAGAAAATTTTTCGGATTACCAAAAACTAGGACAAAAATCTCCACAAATCCTATAAGTTCACCGGAATCCGACAACTATGACAAAAATCTCCGTTAAATCCCAGAAGTTTTTCGGTTACCCAAAAAAATAGGAAACATATCTCCCCAGATCGTCAGAACTTCCCCGGAAAACAACAGCAACACCAAACGCCACGAATTTTGAAAAAACAAACATAAAAATTCACACTTTTTTTAAATAGTAAGGTGTGGAAAAAGAGGAATGTAAAATCAACATGACGCAGTTTTGATTGGAAATTATATTAAATTTACATGGAATAATTTGTCGTTAAAGTCCACGTTAACTCCTTATCATACATTGTGAAAAGGGGCGTAAGTGTGTTAGTATTTATTCGCTTTGTTCATTGCTACACTTCACTGTTGTGCTTAGTTGTGTGACTTGTTATTGTTTATTCTTACATGTGTCGGCTGTGTAGACGACAATAAACAAACTACCAGTGAAAATTTACTATTGCTGGCTTACGATTACCATTGCTTTATATTAATTTTAAATGAAAAGTTATTAATCTAACCTTAAATATGTTTGGTTTAAAGTTTTTCACCGTTAAACCAACATGACTATAACTTTAATCTCAAATAAATTTTATATTAAATAATAAATTTATTTTACAAACGATGGGTATTTATTTAGTGCATAGCTAAAGTAAAGTTTCAAGCTGTTGTGGCTGAATTGGTTAGATCGTGGACTATCATGCAAGTGGCACGAGCTCGAATCTTGGCTGGGGCAGCCAAGTACAACACAAAGTTTTCTGATGCCTATGGTAATACACATTGCGTTAGTAAAATAATGTATAAAATAGCTACATTAAAGCGATATTGTGTCAGCTTGATATAACTTTAATTTAACACAATTCTTCGTGTTGTTTCAATATCAAATTCACGTTGTTTCCACTTGAAATAACTTTGATTCAACATGATTCTTCATGTTGTTCCAATAGCAAATTCATGTTGTTTAAACTCGAAATAAATTGGATTCAACATGATTTTTCATATTATTTCAATATCAACTTCATTTTGATTTAACTGTACTGGAATATTAAATCAACATGAAATATAGTTAATTCAAAAGGATAAATGTCCCTTCAAGATTATTGTAAATCATGTTGAATTAACATGGAACACCTATGAAACAAATTCACTACCGAAAAATGTTAAAGTAACCTGGTTTTCGACGATTTTACATTAAAATTTTCCTGTGTGTATCTATGCAATAGCTCAAATTTTATACAATTCAGATGAAGACTTCTCTAGGCTTTTGAAAATAGCTAAAACATCTTTTTCGCTAATATCGCGAAAACGCTTAAAAAACGCCATATTTTTGAGATTATGACAAAAATTTAAAAATGTGTGAACTAGTGTAGTAGATCGAAACACATATTTTTCGCATTCAGTATTACTTAGCCATTTTAATTAATTTTTATCTACTTTTTATTCTATATGTAGCCATTTTTTATCATGCAGTTTCGGCAACACCGATCTTTTCATTTGTGTACAAAAACTTAATTTATTTGAATTTGCTTAATTTTATATACCTTTAATATCAGTTGCAAATGATCGTGATTTTTTTCTTTAAATAAGAACGTACCTGCATTTTATTAAAAGATAAAGTTTAAACTTTTTTCATTCTTTTTCTTTTCATTCAGCAGCTGTTTTTTTTTGTTGGTAATACAAACCGCCTACTCACTTAAACGTGACATTGTTCATTCTTTTGGTTTTAATAGTCCATATGTGTTCTATTCTTGAACAGTCCAAGAACTGCCAGATCTTAGCAAAGTTTTCTTCAGCGCTTTATTCGGATGTGTGTTACAGGAATGTTAATTCTTGATAAATACAATTGAGGGTGGGTGGAATTCATACTGTGTTTAGCTAGGATCACATTTATTTTACTTTACTTTTTCATACTCTTAATAAATTTAGCTTTCTTTTCTGGGTTGGAAAAATATATAACATGTAAAAGATTTCATCTTTTTTGTTTGCACAATGATAAAAGTATAATGTTAGTTGAAGTTGAGAATATGTTTAACGTTTTGTTATACACTTGACATTTAAGAAATTAGCTTACAAGCATAATCATATAAAATGCTCATTTCTTATATAAAAAGAATTGAGAAGGCGTTAGAAATGAGAATTTTATTAAATAAGTGTAATTAAATTTGTTGCGAAAATTAATATTTTCAGAGCAGTTTGTTGAGTTGAATTAATTTTCTAGCAGGAGAAGTTAACAACAACAAAAAAAAACTATTGTGAAAAATTATATGCTTCTAAGTATTCATAAAACCAAACACAGATAATTTTACACAGCGAACAAAAGATGCATCTTCATCAAAAATTTCGTAATGTTTATATCTTTGTACAAAGTCATTCACTTCCAATTAGCTCAGTGCCAACAGTTGATATAGAAAAAATCTTGAAGATAGCGTGATGCCATTTTCGATTTTGTATTTAGCTTGTGTGCGCAGTTTCTATAAAAACAATTAAAATATTTTTAAAAGTTTATTTAATGCTTTAGACTACTTTGTTGGTTGGTACTGGTAATGATGATGGCGATAACTATAACAAAAATGGTGATGCTGATGATTTCGTAGTCTATGCTGCATTCTGGTTTAGGTCATTTATTTTCTATACATATTTTTAGATATTTGATGCTACACTATTATAATTTTCCAATGGCTAGATATGTCCAATAGTGTTAAAATTCCTGACGTTTTATTTCGCTTAAGGAATTCTGGTTAGTTAAGAAGAGTTAGTTAAAAAAAAACAAATAAAAATTCTTTTTGCAATATTAACTAAAAATATGATATGAAAAATATGGCCAAGAAAAATACGTTATGATGTAAACTTTGAGAGTATTGTAAAATATATAACACTAAAAATTTATGAATTTGAGAATTAAATCAATTTTCACGTGATTTATAGTGTTATGCACAGAAAAAATGATCACCAAAAATTTTTCAAAAAAAAGTTTGTCTAAAAAGAAATTCCATTTTTAGTAAATATTCTTTACATAATCAATGAATTGTTTGTTTGACTCTTATTTAGGACGCAAACACTAAAAACAACAAGAAAACATATGCCGTAAAAAAACAACCCCGATGACGACATTCACAAAAATAACAGCAACAACGATAGCAAAAGGAATGCGGTTATACCAAATTTGTTTACTGAAGATTTTTGACTGAATTAATTCGTTAATGTCGTTGCGTTAATTCTCATTCATTTTTTTAGAGTCTTTAGATAAACATTTAGACGTGAACATATTTAATAAAGTGAAATTTCATAAATGCTTAATGGATGATTTTGTTTGATATATTACAAAAAATCCAGTAAATATTTTTGTTTGATTAACTACACTATTTTGTTTAATATTTGTTAGTATATTTAGACTAATAGCATTATAGATTCAGAAAAAAACATTGTTTGATATTTTTCAGAAAATCCGGTAAATCTTTTTGTTTGACTTAGTAAATTGTTTTGTTTACAATTTGTTAATATTTTTTGACAAATTGTTTTATAGATTTAAACAATTCGTTCTCCAAAAAAATTTTTTTTTCAATGAAATTGTTGAGATATTTTTGTTTATATTTACAAATTTGTTCGTACGTCCGTCCCTAGACAAAATATTTACTATTTCATTGAATTACTTTACAGAAAATGAAATTTAGTTTTTTCTCTGTGAACGGGGAAACCGCATATATGCGATTGCATGTTTTTGTGTTCTGTGCGATGTATGTAGGCACAAATAAGATATTTGTGTTTGAATATTTTACACTTAGTCGCTTATATAGGGCATTATTCCCAGTTTCTCCCCATTTTACGCAGGCCAAAGTTTATCATATTCTGACCAGATTTAAGTTAGAAAATTAATAATAAGTATTAGTTGTAAAAGTAAATAAAAAATGTTTTAGCACTTCACTTTTATACTAAAATGCAATTAAAAATGAAAATGCATTTTAAAACCTCTTCTTATCGGTCGATTTTTACATTTGGAAAAATTAAAGGCTAAAGTCCCACCTGCTGAACAAATTTCTTCTTGTGAATAGACGCACTATAACTATCTTACCCAGGTCCAAATAATTTTAAATTTCAAAATAAGAAAACAACCGAATTTAATAAACAAATCAAAATTCACTTTTTCTTAAAACTATTTAACATTATAATTCCCAATACTCAATAACTTTCTCATACACAGAAAAAAATAAGTTTCGTTTTTGATAACAAAAATCCCGGTATTCAATAATTTTTTTTTTTCAAATTTCCTGTGATAAAGAATTCCCCTATATTGATAACAAAATTATTTCAAAATAAAAATATATATATAAATTAAAAAAAATGTTGACATGGCTGGAATACGAACCCGGGCTTTCCGGACGTTAAGCATACACTCTCTAGCCGAGCCATATCCCATTTATTTTTTTATGGGATACAACTTGTTTTAAGTACTTATGTATAAAAAGAAAAGAAACAACCGGAATGGAAAAGAAATACTTACAACGAAATATTTTATTATGTTAAAGATAAATGTTATTGAAATTCATATTTTTTTTTAATAACATGGTTTTATTGAATATAATTCTTGTCTATTTTTTTCTGTGTAAGTTACACAATAAATCATCAAATGTCGTTATATGTATGAATACAATAAAACTACAATAAATATGACTATAATCTCTTTATCATCAACAACACTTTCTCATTACAAACGGATGGTATGAACCAAAGTCTTCCGCATCCTAAAGCAATTTTCATTTTCTTTTGCCACAAAAAGAAAAAAAATCAGCCACACTATAATAACTAAGTAAGCAAGTAAGTAAGCAATAAAACAACTATAAACATACTCATTCTACTATTGATTTACAAATAAAGTTAAGCCCTTAACAAATTGCAAAATAATCAGTTTTTATTGCCGTTATAGACGCCTCAAGAGTGCGAACACTCGCACTTAAGCAAAATAAATAATATTACATCCGTATTGCAGGATCCCAAATGCAGGAGGTTCTTCTCTGTATTACCGTAGTAAAGCCTGAGGTCTTTAGTAATATGATTTTGTAAAATTGAATTCATTCGCACTATGCAACCAACAAATCAATGGTCAAGAGCAAATAAAGCTGAACCAATGAATTGATGTAATTAATCAATGAAGTTTTGCAGGAAAACGACACGGAAAAGGCGTTGCATAATTTCATTTTTTTCCTTTACACTAGCTGAAATAGCTTGAAAGCTTACTTAAATATTTGGGTTCTCTTCTTAGTATAGTAGTGTAGAAAACACCTTGTATCATTGCATAAAGAATATAGCAGATCTAAGTAAATGAATAAAATACTACTAAATAAAACCTACACACGTAATCGTTTAAATTTTTTAGCGCGGTTGTTGCAGCGTCTACTTCATACTTGCTTTTAAATAGCAGCATATAAATTAAAATGCTAAACTTAATACTGGACAGTGGGTCAAACTAAAAATAAATAGGCAGATGTAATGAGTTCTAAATATTTTACTGTACAATTTTAATTGATATTTCATCTCTAGAGAGTTAAGTGTTCATTTATCAAGAAACAAGTAAGCAATCTATTTTATCTTTCTCCACTGTACATTGCCATATTATTTATGCCATGGCTGTATAATAACAATCACGTCAATGATTAAGATTAGATATGGATGGGCCTGGTTGTAATGTTTGTTTGTGTTCGTTCGTCTGGGTTTTCCTAAGTATAACTAAGTGTTGGTATTCTATTCAATATATTTCTTTTTAAAGAAGGGTATTAAAGCTTAAATATAAAATATAGCAATTTTTAATTTTTTTTCCTAGCTTATTTTTGAATGAAACTTTATAGCTGAAGTGTATTTCCCAATATACAATAAAACTTAAAGTGTTGGACTTACAAAGGAGCCTTATAATTTTAAAAAGTCTTGTTAATATGAATAGTTAAATATTAATTTTTTTTATGTTATTTATTCAATATATTATATATTATGAGCAAAAGGGGGAAAAATTTGACTCCCCCTAAAATGAATCTGCCGATGCACAATATATATTTCTTGGTGCCCTCTACCAGAATCAGTCATTAGAACTTTGCACCTTTAACAAAAATTTTATTTTGTTGTATAGTATTATTAGAAACAAATTCCCTGAAAATACCTCAGTACCTCAAAAAGTCTCCATTATCTTGTAATACTGAGTACACATTTGGCATTTCTTTTGTTGTAAGTTTTTGGTGTCATACGGCCACCCACAGAAAAGTATCGGAAATGGCAAACATTGCCACTAGTAGAGACTGTTGTGTTTGCTTGTGATGTCACGAAATGACATAATTAATGTGTACTCGGCATAAGAATCTGTACTTAATAAAGTTCATATCGGGGCTTATTTGTACTGATTTGTTAAAATATTGTTTGCTGGGTTATATTATACTATATTTGGCACTTTGAAAATCTCGTGCTTACGCATGGTTAGGAGCCTTCACTTTAAGTATTGGCGGTTTCCTCCAATTGAGTGCATCGAATTCAAATCAATATTAATAAAAGAAGAACGTATGTAAAGTGAAATGTTCAATAGAGAGATCTAACTCTTTTGGCGCAGCAAAAAAATGCTTGAAATTTTCAAATGAACTTCTCTTATAAATTATTCAATGGTATCATTTTTATTTTTATTACTTATTTTATTGAAGTTTGCTGCGCAGAAGGTACCTTCCTTTAGCTGCAAATTCAACAAGCGTTTCTAATGTTAATGTATATAAAAAGTAAATGCATCTTTCTCCCTCAAAGTGTAAGTGAAATTGGAAAGAATACACAGTTTTTCTAACGAATCGTTTGAAATATACATATTTTCCCTGTAAGTCTAACATGAAATATTCAGTGATTGCTATGAAAGTGGTTTTATAGTCTGGGCTGCATTTGCATTTGCAACTTCTTCCATTAGCTATTCCTTTTGCATTTACTCAAACGAAATATTTATTACATGCTTATGGATACATTGAAAATGATCTTGTTGGATTCGTATGACCGGCAGGTGCAAGACATGCGGGCCAAAAGCTAATAAAACTAAACTCCCTGTTTTTTTCTTTTGCTTTTTAGTGTTGCTGCTGCGGCATGAAACAATATATCATTTTTCTAAGAGCTTTTAAATCGCTTTTAAATGCTGTTTTTTTTAACAATGCGCTCGCAAAGTATTTGTTAATTTTATTGATGCCTTATTATTCATCTTTAGTTTAAGGCAGAAGTTGCCAAAGTCGTCGATAGCGATCCCTTAAAAAATTAGTACTTTTGAAATTTTCTATGAAGTTCAAACATAAACTATCGCAATAAAATTTTTGTTTTGGGCAATTGTGTAATTTTTATGGATCATTTCACAGAAAAAAATAGACAAGAACTATATTCAATAAAACCATGTTATTAAAAAAAATATGAATTTCAATAACATTTATCTTTAACAGAATAAAATATTTCGTTTTAAGTATTTCTTTTCCATGCCGGTTATTTATTTTCTTTTTATACATAAGTACTTAAAACAAGTTGTATCCCATAAAAAAATAAATGGGATATGGCTCAGCTATAGAGAGTATGCTTTACGTCCGGAAAGCCCGGGTTCGTATTCCAGCCATGTCAACATTTTTTTAATTTATATATATATTTTTAATTTGAAATAATTTTGTTATCAATATAGGGGAATTCTTTATCACAGGAAATTTGAAAAAAAATTATTGAATACCGGGATTTTTGTTATCAAAAACGAAACTTATTTTTTTCTGTGTTATCAGAAAAGTTTGTTGGACCCTGGCTTAAGGGCTTAGCTTTATAAAGAGTATTTAATTTTATGTAACTCTAGACAATTTTAAGGTGGTCAAATTTAAAAGAATATCTTGTTATTTCCAAAAACGTGATATAACTAGTATGTAAATGCAATATAATTTTATAATATATTCTGGCAACGTTAGCATTTATATTCTACATACTTACTTATTCGCAACAAAATGTATCAATTATAGAGCAATTAAATTGGTTAAATGCACAGTGGGGCAGAATCAAAATATTTTGGAAATATATCAGCCATTTCAACACGGATAATTTGATCTATATAGCATAGCAAAGGAGTATTCCTATTTATTGATTTTGCATTTGTTTAGTTTTTTGTTTTTGTGTGGCTTTAACTTTACATTTTCAGCATCAGCTTTGTATATAATGCCTCAACTACTTCAGCCAAAAGGACTCTAAAAAAAGTTCGTACATAGATTTTAAAGTTTTTTCTATAAAAATATTCATTGTTTATATGATAAAGTTGTATTTTTCTTAAAATAGGAAAAAAATCTAACATCATAATATCAACGAAAACATTATCATAAATGCAATTAGAGATACAAAAACTAAAACTAATGTATGGTTGGCTATATAGCGGTTGATGCTTAAATCATAAAAAAATAAAATAGCACGTTTCAAACTTTTAACACTTTTAGCGTGAGCTATCGACACGTTAGTTCAACCCTCCGCGCAGTCAAAATTTTCTTTGTCTACATGCTTCACATTTATCTGTAAATAAAAATATAATTGAAATGAAGAATGAAGTTAAAGCCGACCTCAAGACAAAAGTAATTTAATTTCTTTGCATATGAACCCATACAAATCAACTTAACTCATAACTTAATTGTTAAACTCTAAAGGCACCTAGCGAAAAGGATGTACATGTTAAAATAAACTAAACAAACAATCATTCACACACACTAGTACTTGTAATTATCAATGATAATTCATACTAGAATAGAAACATGATAAAAAAGAAGCTTAACACAAGACAAAAGAAAAAAGTAAATATCAATAACAATCAAATGAAATGCAGCTCTAAGACTGACAGTATGAATTGATTAAAAGTAGATGATATTCAACTCTTGACTGCAAACCACAGGCTGTGGTCGAGTGGTCTAAGCGGTAAAGAACTCTGATGAGATTAGCGGGAGCTATCGAAACGTCAGTTCAACCCTCCGCGCAGTCAAAATTTTCTTAGTCTACATGCTTCACATTTATCTCTAAATAAAAATATAATTTAATTGAAAAATTAAATTAAAACCGATCTCAAGCCAAAAATAATTACATTTCTTTGGACTAAACTCATAACTTAATTTACGCGATTATTTTATGAAATATTTTGCTATACTTTCAACGGACAGGAAAAAAGCATTTGAAATGAGAATGAGCCATACGTGTGCCAAATACATATTATAACAAAAAGTAATTTATTAAATTTACCGCATGGACATACATGCAAAGCATTGAATACAATAATTTTACATCAAAACACTTTTTTTGTAATAAAATGCTTACAAATTATTTATAGTAGTCAAGTGCCATGTTCTTTATGCGCTAAGATATTCGAAATAACTTCTATTAAATAAAATTTAATTAAGCGAAGCAATTTAGCACAAGAACTTGTTTTCGTTTTAAATGCACTGTAAGCAATAAAATTTCTTAAAAGGCTTTTTTATTAGACTATTTATACAATTTGTATTTCTTCTTTACATAACCAAATGCAACTGACAAAATTTTACAAATCGTATATTATAATAGGTTTTTTTCGTACTAAGTATTTCAGCTCGCTTGCTAAAAT
Source organism: Panzeria rudis (assembly GCA_956483635.1). Lineage (NCBI taxonomy): Eukaryota > Metazoa > Arthropoda > Insecta > Diptera > Tachinidae > Panzeria > Panzeria rudis. The sequence goes on along the minus strand of OY101447.1, from coordinate 163,575,055 downwards.
CTTACCAGTGATAAGGATAGAAATGATATAATTGTTTAATGATGAAACTAGTAGCTTATTCTAGGAAATTTTTCATCATAAAATAAAAAAGAAGCACTTGTTTGCTTCATGTAAAACTAAACTGGTAATAAAATTGGAAGTTAATTTTTGAAAAGCTATAATAAAAATTATCCGATACTACATGGCGTAGGGAAAAATAAACATCAGATAAAATAGGAACCTTCAAAAATGAATGTGTAAATCGCAGATTTAAAAAGAAAAGGTCTGGTAAATGAAAAAGAAAGACAGTAAAAGCTTTTTAAAATAGATTTTCAGTAAAATTTTGAGCTTTCAAAAATATTTTGAAACTATAATATTAAGGGTATAATTAATTACACTGTACAACAAAATAGTTTTTTTTAATTACATGGTTCTAACGACTGATTCTGGCAGAAGCCAGAAAAAACACACGTGTTTCGGCTTTTTAAAAGTTTACATCTGAAATTCATTTTAAGTGTAGTTAAAATCCCTCCCACATACATATAATGACTCGGCATAATAAATATTGAAAGCCTTAAGCTAAAGTTATGAAAAGTGTTCAGCACTTTTATGCAAAACACCACGAGATATATTTTTATGGAATATATTATCTCTCTAACTCTTCGTTGTATGGGTATTTTTGTTGCTTTTTAGCAACGCCATAGTGTGTTGAAACATTCTACAAAAATATTTGCCATAAAATTCTATGATAGGTCTTTAAGGACAACCAAGCTCCAGAATTCACTGGAACTTCAGAAATCTTTCAAAATTCAAAATGTGTATAAGGGTTAATTTTGTACTTATTAACAATTAGTACTTGGCTTAAAATTTAACTCCCTCTGAAAGGGTTCTCAGATGAAAACTTTTAAAATGCTTTTACAGGGATATATTTTTTTGGTGTCATCGCACAGTGCTGTGTCCCATAAGCAAAAATAAAAAAACAAATGAGTCTTCCTTTTGAATGAAATTTAAATTTTTGTAATAACAACAAACTAGCATAATTGCACAAAAAAATGGTTTCAGAAAAAACTCATTATGTCGCCACCAGACGTCGCTAAACTCATTAAATTTTTTATGTAGTTAGAAATAAAAATAATAATAATTTTTGGAGTTGTACAAAAAAAATTTTTTTTAAATCCATTTTCGAAGATATCTCTTTGATTTTTTTGCTAGAGTTACTTAAACATATGTGAAATAAAATACATTATTAGTTTTGTAAAAAATACTGTAATAAACATTTACAACAGAGCAATGAAAAACCAAATTTTTTTATTCGCAATTAAAAAATACCAAAAGTGGTAGAGTAGTAAGAAAAATATATTAACCCTCTGCGACTGACGTGACTTCATTATCATAATTCCACTGACGTGGTAGTATACTAGACAATTTTTCGACTCCTTATATTTTCCAAGCTTCGTTTGCAAACCCACTGAAAATATTTTTGATTTTAGTTTAATGTAGTAGTTTTTTATTTATTGTAATTTTTTGTTGAAAACAAAATGACAAATCTTATTAAAAACAAAATTATTGTCATGGCATAAATTAGCCTTAAGAAACTTATATCCATACAAAAACAAAAAAAAATTTCATATATTATTTTTTGGTAAAAAGTTTAACATTAATTTTAGCTTATAACTAAGCATATCAATATAGAGAAAAAAGAGATAATATCAATGGTTTAATAAAAAGTTATAACGGATTTTGTCAGGTCTAACTCAATACTGACGTGGTAGATTTGTAGACACTTGTATGCTCACATCAACGCGTGCGCTCGTTTCAATTGCTTTCTTCACACTAACGTACACATGAGCACTTAATAAGAAGGTTTTGAAAACACCAGAATCGATATTTGTATAATTATGGCGTAAAACAATGTTTTATGTTTACTGGTGTCTGCTAGACTATGACGTCAGTCGCAGAGGGTTAATTGATTTAAATAACTTTAATTTATTTTTGTGACTACTATACCTGTCTGTAATATAATGTAGAGAATATATCCAACTTTTTTCATTTAAGCGAAAAATATGACTTTATGATCTTATGACCTATGAAAATATCTGCAACTTTCGTAATATTCAATAGATTTATCTGATTTTTTCACTGGGTGACTAAAAGAAATTCAGTCCCAAATTATTTTTAAATTAAGTGATTTATTAATAAAGCTTGAAATGTGACTTATTTTTTATTGGAATAGGCTTTTCTCACGAGTCAGCAGCTTTATAAAGTAATTATTTTTGCAAGTTTTTTGTGATCTTTGTTGTGAAATTCTATGCCTTGATCTTCAGAAAACCTTTCCTGAAGATGTGGTTTGAGCACTCGTCAAATGGGGATTAGAAGGTGGATCATACCTTCTCAATCAATTTCAACATATTTTTCCAAGAAACCATTTAATACTTTATGTATGTTTTAAGATATTAATTTATAAATAGTACGTCTGCGTAACACTGCCTCTTCGCTCACGACTACTCACCCACACGTAGACATAATGTTAGATCGCGGACGTTCATTCCCAACAACTTTGAAATGTCTCACGATCACGCAAGTCCACTCACGAGCAGATTTTTTTTATCACGCATGAGTAATATGAAAACTCTCACGATCACGTATGCTCACGATAAATTTAATAAGCAAAAATATATTTGGTTTTAAAATTTTCTTGTACAAATTTTTATGTATTTTTTCTAAGATTTTTAAAAGAACGATATTCTAGATCATCTTTATTACTTAACCAAATTTAAGCCAGCTGTTACTATCCCATATATATTACCGGTCCTGAAATTGTTTTCCAATCCGGCGCTTGTAGTAGTTATTATAGGCTTTTTAAGAAAAAGGCTATATGACAGCATAACGAGTCGTTGCAGCTATAAATTGGTACAATTAATATTAGCAATATTTCCGTTTCCATGAAGGAATGTGTTTTTAATTCAATTATCAGGGTTAGGGTTATATAGAATCTATAGGAGTCCTTGCACCGATTTTTTGAATATTCGTATTTTTCTTAACTACTTTAATGTATAACAGAGTACCTAATTTCATTGGTCTAGAATAACTCCTTCTATTTTAAAAATTCTCATTGATGCAAAAACATGTACATACTGCAATTTATAGAAATGATGATGATAATGCTCTTTCTTAAACAGCAGTAAATTTTAACTTGGTGAAGGCATGAGACTCCTTATCTTTGGGTAAGACATTTTCAATTTGTTTAAGGAGGATGACGAAACTAAACTTTAATTAGTTGTTACAAATTGCAAAGTAACAACATATAAAATCAAAGAGTTGCACGAGGATACAAATGAATACCTTAATTGATGTTTATTAAAGCAGATGCAAGAACTAGCAATACCTTATTTTATGTTAATAAGGCCCTATGCATTGGCTTACTATTTTCTAACACATAAAGCACAAGTTTTATCTAAAAAAACATGTTATGACTTGGTTGTCTAAGCTAAGCTTTCGTAAATTATTTTGATTTTATGAAAAATTAGTTGACACAAATAAATTCTAAAAAATGATAGCGATCAACGAAAGTAATTCTTTGTTACTTTTTTATATAGGCTTTATTGAGACATCTTTGGTGCAAAAAACTTAAGTTTAATACTGAGCAAAAGGACTTATTATTTTTATTACTAACACCCAACATTTACTTGTTGCTCACTTCTGTTTAACTTCAAGAGTGAAATTTTAAAAACAGTAACCCAGGTTTTCGTTGCCATCAAAGATTAATACTTTTAGTGGAGTCAACATCTTACTGTTCAATTGGCTAAAGGTACTAGTAAATATGTATTTTTTTTAAATTCCATTTAAAGCTTTTCTTCCAAATTTTTTTTTATTTTATTTTATTTTTACATTCTTGGCAATAAAAAGTTATTGGGACTTACAAAAAAAAACATGTATGAAGTTGTTATTGCTGCGATTTATAATACTTAGAAACAAGTTCTCTTAACAGCAATTTAGAAAAACCTTTTTTAAGATACATACATACATACATACATACATACATACATCTAAGAACCATGTAAGGTTTTTAGTTTGAGTAGCTTTTACTTTCTTGTGATCCTTTCAGTTCTGGAGAAGAGTTGTTAAATTAATAGCAATATTAAGTCGAATGAGCTCAATACCTTAGTTGTCTTTGAAAAGTATTAGACTTTACTTAAAAAAATAAATAAAAAATGTGGGCATAAATTACAATTATAAAAAAATTTTATATTATGATATTTTGGTTTCTCTGCCAAAGAAAATTTCTTCAAACATTAAGATTGGTGGAGTTCACACAACATTCGTTTGCGTAAACAGGTGAGTAAAATTATCTATAAATTTTGTTGAAAAATTTATTTAAAAAATATTTCCCACAAAATGCAATTTCCCAATTTAATGAGTAAACAGTTACTGAATGTTGCGTGAAATCCACCATTGAAAACAAAAGTAACACTGCACAATGCAAAAAATAGCAAGGTTCTAATGAAAAAAAGGATCAAAGAAATCCTTTCCATTAATAGAAAATTTAATTATAAGTGATCTGAATTTGCATCATTTCTATGTTACGGGACTAAGGCGTAAATTTTTTTTAAGATATGATCTTGTACTCTTGTACTCTTGTATGATATATTCTTTAATTTATTAATTTTCTTTGAGACCGAAATGGAAAAATCCTAAAATTGTTGAGCATGCTAAGAAAAGACAGTTAGTGAAGTTCCGAACATTTAGAAAAAGTTCATTAATAGCTGAGACTCGCCGCGAGATGGCAACAGTCTGTTAGTTGAGCTTACTGAAATTAGTAGGATTTTCGCTACAGTGTTGTTGCTACTATCAGTGGTAGTGTAGGTAAAGGACTCTGATGAATAGACTTGGTAGTCTCGAAACAGCTGTCAGTTCAACCTTCCGTACATCCAAATTTTTCTTTGAATGTTCAATATTTAAATGCTTTAGTATTTAGATTAAATTGAAAATGAACTTAAGCCAAACTAATTAAATAACTATGGATAAAAACCATACAGTTCGACTAAAAATTCATAACTCAATTATTAATTTTCTTTAGTGACATGCGACTAAACATAAGTGCTTAAATAACGTTATTTTATCTTTTTAGTATAAAGTCCTTAATCCTTTCTTTAAATATGAGATTTACTATGCTTTATTTAATTGCAAACAGCTTTTTAAGGCAATTAAAAATGATTCTAAGCTACTGAAAAAACAGCTCAAGATTTTGCTTAGAAACACGGATGTAATCCGCTTATAATCAGCGATTTTTATGACTTTTTTTAATGGAACTACTCACACAATAAATAACTTAGCATCTAATCTATTTGATTTGAAATTCAACGAATGTAAAAATCATTTAACTTAAATTACGATGTCGACAAACTGCTTTTATTGTAGCTGTTATAAGGAAATTGAAGCCAGCAGCACGTGGGGTGCCAAACTTTAAGTTAAAGCAGCCATATGCTCGTTTAGCACTTAAGTTGTCTAAAATACTTTTTATGTCCTACCTTAAAGCTAAAGTTCTCTTGCGGTACAGGATGTTAAATATATTAATGATGGAATTAAGAATATAAGACAAATTGAGATGATATTTGAAGACTTAGTTGGTTAAAATCTCTTATAGTAAATGGTTTATGTAACAAGCTTAAATATACTATAATGCTATACAATACTTATCGGTAACCAGAATTTAAGTTCATGCTTACTTTTTTTAAATTTCATATTCATTTAGCTCCGTATGCAGAAAGAAATGTGAAGGTTTCGGTTTTAAATTTTACATTCTTGGTAGCTAATTGTGTAGTGGCATGAAATTAAAGTATCAGGCGTAAATAATACCAACTAATTTCAAATCGTCGTATTTTAGGGGTGACTACATTTTTTTTAAATTAAAGCAAAATTATTTTATATCTTCAGTTATTAAAATTAACTCATAAAGACAAAAGTTTTGTTGCAATAGTGCAAATTGTGATCGAGTTAACTTAAATGGTTTTCCTGTTTAAACGTTTCTTCTGAAAAAAATTACAAACATTTACTTTATGAGAACTTCTAAAGTTAAAACTTCTTTTAATACAAAATGAAGCTTACGGTAGCATTACTGTAAAAGCCCTTGCAGTCTCAGGCGTATTAAAATATCAGCAATAAAGTGATATTGTCTGCTACAAAAGAGTTGCAATAAAGGAAATAATTTTAACTCAATTTTTTTTTAATGAAAATTAGTTGGGCTTAATATATTTAAATATATTCAACGTTGTTTATCAAGAATACCAAGTGTTTTAATGTGTTTAGTTTGATTCTTTTATCTTAAACTTGAGGAAACAGAAAAAGAAAATGAGAAATTTTTTAATGCATAATTTCAAATATTTGCCTGCCAAATAAATGTTGAAGCTTCAAATATTTCTAGCTTGCAGACAGATCTAAATAAATATATATTTATGCTTTCAGAAGATATGTATATATACCATTATCTGCATATATGGGTAATTTTTTGTCAAATTTTTTTTTACTTTCTTGCAAAACCGACTACAAAATAGGCGTGGCACTGCCCACGTTCTTAGCCATGATGTTCTATTTTCTCGACAACTAATTGTGTGTGAGAAGTTTCATAAAAATCGGTTGAGTAGAAGTAGTTGAAATGAATATTTACTTTTTTCTAACCATAATGTTGTATTGTAATAATAACTAAATGTGTATGCAAAGTTTCATAAGAATCTTTTGAGTAAAAGTAATTGAAAACGAATGCCTATTTACGTTGTATGGGCGTGACTCTGCCCACTTTTCAAAGGATCCAATCTGGAACTACACCTCTTTCAATGAAGAAAAAAAAATCCGAAATCGGTTTCTTAATGGCGGGCTTTTGAGGGAACATATGTAAAAAGAATACATAACGAATTGATATCTCTTCTCCCTTTTTTTGAAGTTGGTTAAAAAAAGCGATCCTGCGTAATTTTCAGGTCGATTGGTTAGAGATTATATGTGCCGCCAAATTTTGAAATTTTAGTTTCACCAACAAAGTTTGCAGGAAGAAAAGGTTGCTTTTGAAGCTTAACATATTTTGCGTTAATTCTCGTTCATTCTTTGACATTTTATAAATGTTTCATGGATGATAACGTTGCTATTTAAAATTTTAAAATATTTTCAATAAAAGTTTTTACTGAATCAGACAAAATGTTTATTTGATATATTACGAAAAATTCAGTAAATATTTCTGTTTAATTCAGTAAACTAATTTGCTTATAACATATAAGTATTTTTAGACAAATTATTTCATAAATTCATACCAAAATATTGTTTAATATATTAAAGAAAATGCAGCAAATATTTTTCTTTTTTCAGTAAACTATTTTGTTTAGAATCCGTAGATATTTTTAGACAAATTGCTTTATAGATACTTTTGTCTGTATTTACAAATTTGCTTGTAGGTTCGTTTATAGACAAAATATTTACTAATTCATTGAATTTCTTTACAGAAAATGGAACTTAGTGTTTTCTGTGTACTTAGCAACTTTTCTCCAAATCTCTTAGGTAACAAGATAAATATAAAATTTGCAAACATATGTATACCTAAATCAATTGTTTATGTCAATGATTCCTTCACACTATAGCTAAGTTTACAAAGTTTTCAACTGTAGCAACTAAAAGTTGTTTTTATGCTGAACATTTGTTGGTTCTAGATTTCGATATATATTTATATTTTTAACAAAAATAAAGCAGTAGCACGCCAAAGATTAACATAACTGGAGAACGGTTTGTCCCATTCAATTAAAACAGGCAAAGCTCGACAACAATATTAGGTTCAAGTCGCACCAACATTGTTTTTTAATCTACCCAGTAAAAAATTCCTTTATAAATCTTTTCCATTATATTTCAATTACCAAATATGATTCAAACAAAACAAGAAATATTTAATTGAAATCAGTCAAAAACTTTTGATTATATGCACAATTAAGTGTGGGAACTAACACAACACACAAAACACCCCCGCACACACACACACACACACACACACACACTCACACACACACACAAACACAAACACACACACAAATAAAGACTTTACTCTTGTATGAAAATTGTGATTTCCAAAAATTGACTTCCTTTACTTAATTGTGACTCATGACTTATGGCTTATGTTATTCCTAGTACAACTAGCTGATTACACAGCGGAACAGTGGTTTTGCTGTTTATATTAAAATAGCTGATCCTTATGTATTTTCATCTGCTAATTACGATGGCATCATTAGTTTATCTTTAGCAGCTCTATTTATCAATTTACTAGTAATTAATGCAATAGTTACGTATAAAAGATGTTGTATAATAAACAGTTCAGAAAATATTTGTGTTTTTGTAATTTGTAATCGTATATTTGCTGCTTTTACAAGAAGATAACAATTTTAAAGAAAAATGTCAATTTTAAATACAAAATTATTGGAATATAATCACAACATATCAAAAATTAGAGGCTTGATTAGAAACTAGCGACCTCATCTTATAAAAACCTATTTTTTTAATAGTTTGAGAAAAGAAAAATGTAAAGTATTTTTTTTTTGTATATAAAGAACAATATCTCAGGTGCTAGAAAAATAATAACGTTATTTTCGTAAGCAGCGCACGAAAATACATAGGGATCAGTTATTTTAATTTAAAAAACTTAAGATAAAAAAAGTTTTAGGGACTAAACGAAAAGTACAAGAATCTTAACATCCTTGCTCTACCCAAATGAAAGAGTATATAATACTAAAAGTGGTGTGAATCATGCAAATGCTAAGCATCATCTTTAAAGCTAGAGTTGCTAGGAAAAAATTAATGATGTTATCGTAGTCAGGAGATAAATATAAATATATAAGGCTCATTAATTTTTATTTTAAGAACACAGAAAACATCCATTTTGTTGTGCTGTGTTATTTATAAAAATTTCACATTTCTGCAGTTATAATTTTTTTTTTTGAAAACTAAAGAAATTTTATTTTGCATGATCAAATTTTGTCGACGCCAATTTCGGGATAACTCCAAAACAGTTGGAAAATTATACATAGATAATATAAAATTAGTTTATTTCACATCTTTTCGTGTTTTACTCATCCAAATTGGACTAACTGTTCTAAAATTATGTTGAATAAGCGTTATCGTTTAAGCTCTGTATATTCAATATATTTTTCTTTAAAGGCTCGAATTTGTATTTATTTTTAACCAAGTATTAAAAATATTGTCGACAATTCCATAAGCTGGGTGACCGTTGGGATCTTATTTTTTATAGCCCTTTTCAAATCATACCCATTGAAAAAGAGAACCATACACAATTTTCTATTTTCAGTTTCTCAAGCAGCCATATTTTATAGCATTTATAGCATTTATAGTTTTACTGACTTTGTCAACAGATCTTCTCTTCACTATTCATGCAATCTTAATCTTGACCTTGAAAAATTAAATCAAGTTTAAAGACATTTCTTCGCATTTATTAAGTTTTTTATATCTCGTATCTCTGTCATTACTAACAATAAAAATAGCATGAATTTTGTGTTATCTTAAAAACAAAGTTCTTTTAGAAAATACATGTGCCACACTTATATTTAAAGAGATAAAAAAATTACTAAATAGGCTTTTTACAAGTGTCTTTTTATGACTTGGTGTTGTGAATTGTATGGAGATTTGATTTTTGTTTAAAAATATAAGCCACTTGCATTTGTATTTAAAAGTATTAATGGTTTGAGCTGACAGTAATCTACCTGTAACCCATAAATATTAAAGATAACTTACATAAAGAGCAAGATATTAAATTGGCCTAGTTTACAAATATATTTGGTGTTTGCTGCTTACAAATTTACGCACAAGATATTACAATAATTGTATTATAGAGATGGAGGGGTTGTCATGTAGATACTTGCTCTTGCTTTCGCTAAACATGCGATAGCGAATTGGAAAGCGGTACATTTGATCCACTTAGTCATAAAAAAACTTTTTTTTTGCAAAAACTGAATTTTTCTAATACGATGAAAAGTATATGACATTAAACACAGTTCAAGCCCTGTTTAAATATCCCTTCCCTGCTCTTCTTGCATTTTATTTGAAGGTAAAGAACATTATTACTTTTTTGATATTATAATACATACTTTGAATTTGTCTGCAAAAGTTAAATTAGTCATGTCCAAGAGAATGAAACTGAAGTTAAAAAAATTTTCACATCATAACCTCTTATTTTCACATCATAATCTCTTATGTATTTAGTTGCTCTTAAAAACGAAAGACTAAAGTAACAAACTTTTGTTTTGGAGTTTTAGTACAAAAGTAAAAAAATAACCGCCTAAAAATATGCCAAACATTTTAAAACTAATATTGATGCTCAAGAAAAGTATAAAATCTCCACAAATGTACGTAGAAAAATAAAAGATATTTATTTACAAAGTGCTTGCTTAACAATTTAAACGTAAAAAAGTATTTTTTATAGAAAACATTGAAAATAATCTTAAGCTTTAGGCTGTAAAGCATTAAAATGGTAATGATATTTAAGCGAATGCCTTTTTTTCAACATAAACATTAGCGTAATATCATCTTTATTTTAAATTGTGTTTGTTTGCGAAATGCGAATAATAAACTTAATTACTTTCTATCTCCTTAAAGCAATTAATAGGCTTTTAGTTACTAGTAAACTGTTTGTTTTGTTGGAAGCATTGAACAAAATGTTTTTATGTCCAGAAGCTAACTGAGTAGGTTCTTATTGCCAGCTTAGCTGGCCTTTATGCATGTGTGTAAATGTTTTGAGCTTAAACGCACTTAATAATTACGTTGAAAAACTTTTCAACATTGCTTTATTAACGCAGCAGCCAAAAGTTATAATTAACAAGGCTTTTTTTAATAGTCCGGTAATCTGTGTATTTAATAAGACAATTATTTAGCTAATACATACATATTTTGAGCAGGAAATTTGTGTAATTTTGTTGCTTTTGGCTTTAGGCTGTAGTATAGTTTATCGTTTGATTTCCAGCGAGTGCTTGAGAAATAAATAATGTTGCTATAAAAAAACCTAAACAAAATTGAATATAGTCTTTAATTATAATTAAACGCATAGATAACACTGTGCAACACAAACGAAATTGACAAGGTTTAAAATTATTCATGGTGGTAGATGGCACCGAAAAATATAAATGTATAAGGGCATATACTTTTAAGCGTATATGTGTTTTTTTCGCCCTCTATAACAATTAGTTGCTTAAACCTTCTCAATTTTAAACGAATTTGTTGTGCAATGTAATCATTGGCGTAGACAGGCCTTTCTATGAAGGGGCAATGCCCCCCGCAAGAATTACTGAAATATTTGACAAAAAAAATATTAAAAACTTTTCTATGTTTGGAAAGACATACATATTAGCATTCAAAACGTTAAGGATACATTTACTTACAGAATTTTTATAAAAATCTAGTTTCTAATATTTCAAAATTTTTGTTTATTACGTAAAAACCCTAAGCAAATACATACGTACGAGTGTTTTTTTTATTATGATGATATACATATTTTTGTATTTTCTCTAACAAGATATAAAAAGTAGTACATACAACATTTTAAAAACCTTTTGATGCTGGGTCGCGTCCGTGGATCATTAAGCTATGTATATCTTAAATCGATTATGGTATATTTTCCGAAAATCGATTTTGTTCATAATAAAGTGAAGTTACCTGATGTTTGCAAAACTTACGAATATTTAAACTGTGAAACAAAATCAATGTTTTTAGTTACAAGCTTCTTACAACTGATTCTCTTAGGCCTCACCAAACACTATATACGTGCATCGGCGTTTTCAAAGTTTACATCTGGGATTCATTTTATGGGGATTTATATGAAATAAAATTAATCTGTTTTATTTCTAAATTGTTTTTTTTTATAAAAACATTTGGAAAAAGTTGTGAAAACTAATTTTCTTAGTATCTTAAAGCTGCGTATTTTCAATGGTCATAAATAAGCCAATAAATTGAATAAAACCACTAGAAACTTTTAAAGTTTTCAGCATTTTGAATACTACTCGTAATGCGTGATCATGTTGTCTTTGGTTCGTATCAATTCGCTATGATCGCATACCATTTTAAGAATAACTGCGCATACGCCAAATTCAAACCAGCAAAAACACATACATACTCATTCTGTATATGTACTTATAACCAGGGTTCGAACTTTCTTGCAAATGCATGTTTTTTTGTGGTTATTGACACAAAGGTATTAACTAATTATCTATCCGAATCATCAAACTTTAAATAGTTTGGCATCGATTTGTTGTTGCATATTTTTGCATATTTTGGTGTTAAGTGCATATTTTTGCATATTTTAGCAATAAATGCATATTTTTGGACTTATGACAATTTTATTGCATACATATTTTAAAATTTTTATAAAAAGTATAAAGCAACTGTCTTAAAGTGGCATTTGAAAGTGGAACATACCCTAATTTTAACTTTTTCATAAAAATCATTTAAATTTTATTTGAAAATTGTTGCATTGAATGAGAAAGTAGCTAAATTACAAACACTATATAGTACAAATTTCGAAAAAATAATTCCTTATGCGCCTCTTCCACCATAACAAGTCATTATCCGATTGACGAAATAAAAACTATTAAAAATTAATTAGATAACGAAGGTGCAAGGAAAAACTAATTGTCTCATTTTTAATAAAAATCTTTCAGTTGATTATAGAAAAAATAAAAAAGTACACAATTTAATATTTTTTAATCAATTTGAGGCACTTTTAAATTGCCATGCAAGAAACACTTTGCTCTCGCTCTTTGTATGTTTAATATTTATTTCAGATATTCTTTTATTCCCTTTTTCATTATTAATAAAACCGTTATCTCTGAAAAATATATATAGTTTTTTTAAACAAATATTCAGCTAGGGTATTCTGCTATCTATTATAGAACGGATAGCAAATAATTTAATATCTTATTATTTTCTTATGAGTTTATCTTTATATTATTTATATTAATTAAATCAATAAAAATCTTTATTTCTTCGAATTCATTAAATTTTCGTACTTGGTCACACCCATCGGACACACCCGTCTCATTTCAAAAAGAGTTTTTTGTCAACCAGTAAATACATAATACAATTAAAAATACTTTTAACAGATATACCAAAAATTATTGTATCAAAATTTTACAGAATTTATACTGAAAGTCATAATTATTTAAATCTAAGATTTGTAAGGTCACACCCGTCGCAGGTTTCTGATGCCGGCTCTAAGCAGAAATCGCGTTCTATCAGAGTCTACCCGTTATTCAATGACTTTAAGCTTAATGTCATTGCGAGCCGCAACTTGTTTTTAAGTAAAAACTATTATATTCCAGATTTATAACAAAAATGTGTGTAAAATGGTCACACCCGAATATATGGAATAATTCAGGTGCTATTACAATCTCAAAATTAAAAAGTTTCAAATTTGAATTAAAAAAAAATTTAATTACCTTTTTATATGCAAACAATGTTTTTTTAAGTTAAAGTATTGCTCTACTTACTGAGGGCATTCAACTAACAAGTAAATTACGATTACAAAAGTTTTACAGAAGTTTTTATAATGTAAAAGGCCCAAATGCAAAAGAAAAAAAAAGAAGAAATAATAGCGGCTACCACATTTTCCGAGATACTCCAGTCGGGTTCAAATAATTAAAAACCAAACTTTTGCCGATAAAAATATCATTATTGAAATACGCTTCCTTAACTTCAGTAGATGTTGAGCGCAGTTTTTCGATGTAAAGAATGGACAAATTTGAGGTTAGGAAGCAAATAGGCTGTCAAATGATGAAATGTCAAGAATCGAGCTGTCATTATTTGGCATTTATTTAGGGAAAACTTAAGAAATGTTAACCATGGAACGCTACACTATTGAGCAACGAATTTTAATTATGAAAATTTACTATCAGAATGGTGAAAATTTTACTGTATCATTTCATCCAATTCGAGCAGCTTTTCCTTGTAATAAGACTCCTTTAGTTCTTGGATGAGTTGAACTTTATAAGCGCGAAGATGAAGATCTTTATGCAAAATATTGCCCAAAGTGCCTCTGGTGATATGCAATCGTTGCGAACTTGTCGCGAACGTCGACGATTTGATGTACCAGGCTCATTCGAAATGATACAGTAAACTTTTCACCATTTTGATAGTCAATTTTCACAAATAAAATTTTTTGTTCAAGAATGTAACGTGCCATGGTAAAAATTTCCCAAGTCTTTTCTAAATAAATGCCAAAGGATGATAGCTCAATTCTTGACATCATTTGACAGTCTATTGACTTCCTAACCTCAAATTTGCCCACCATGAACAATAGCTTCCTGCGCTCTAACAGAGCTATGTACATAGGTATGTAGTTTTACTTTTGAAAATATACAAAAAAAATATATCCGTGGCATACGAACACAGTAGGTCAGATTTTTTAAGTTAAACATTTACTGGTTTTTATTTGAAATAGTTTTTTTTTAGTTTCTTACATGAATTTTTAATTTTAAGGGTTTTTATGAAAGCGATTAAAATTGCCATTTTCGCAATTGCGCAAACTTGCCAGGCATGTTTCATGAAGCCCCTTTTGCAACTGTTGTGCAACTTTTAAGAGCTAATCTCAACTTAATTTCCTTCTTATGTCTTGTACTCACCTCTGCATTAGAACAACAATGAGTTATATGCATTTTTTTTGTTGGCACTTTAAGCCTTTTTCTGCTATATTCCTTGTTTTTTTACACATAAATTAAAAATTTTTATTGACAATTTTATGACGTTTTTTTTTATTACTTTTTTTCAAATGCACAAATACTCTGTACAAGTTGACAAGCCTAAATTATTCAAAATTTTTTTGACGAGGTTCTTAAACGTTTTAATGAGGACTCTTATTATGTTTATTTTATGTTTTCTTTCCTCAAAAATAATAAAAAAAATTTTAAAGTATTTCCATATTATTTTAGTTTTAGTGCTTTGTTCGTAGGTAAATGCATATATTTGCGAATATCTTTCATTTTTAGGTGCATTTGTTAAGCGCTTAAAATATATATTTTAGTGGCATGAAAGTTCGAGCCCTGCTTATAAAACATGTGTTGACTTTTTTTAATTTTTGTAACTTCTTTGGCCATTGTGTTTTTTTTGTGAGTTTTCATTGTTGCCGTTGTTCCTTTTATCAGCGGTCAGTAGTTAATGCTTCTAGTAGGTGGCTGCTGCTTCCTAGTTCTTTTTTAGTGTGTTTGTTTAACTTTTTTTTTATTAAAAACGTTGATATTTTTGACAGGTTCTAAATTTTCTTCTTGTTGAAGTTTTCTTTTTGTCTAAACTTTGTGCAATTTTGGTCATCTTGTATTGTTGTGCATTTTGAAAATCATGTGTGTATGAATATTTTATTAAGACCGCCTCCAATGGCGCTTATCAGAGATGAACATTAATTGAGTTGACTTCCTTAGTTGGAGGGAACGTTATTATTGTTTTCCTGTTTTTGTTTTATATTGTGATCATCATCTTTGGCTTTCATGCGGTTGAAGTGTTTTTCTTGATTGTCTGCAAGATTGAGATTAATGTTTTTAATTTTTTAAATTGAAATTTTCATTTTTATTACTGATAAATATAAAGTGATTTATTGTGCGATTTTCAAGATTTATAACTTTTTCGTTACTAATTAAGAAAAGTAAAATATTTTGGAGATAAATAAAATATGTATGCATATAAATGTATGTAATAGTGACATACTCAGCTATATAAGTATCTACATACATATATACCCAGTAAAAAAATTGCTTCAAATAAAGCAAGTTTTTATTATAAGAGAAAAAAAGTACTGCTGACAAACCTGCTGATATCGCTGGTGATTTTTGTATGGCGAGTTCCTGGTTTGGAGTACTACATTTTTTATACAAAAAGCGCTTTTTGATACGCTGAAAATCATCACCATTTTCAGCACTAAAAATGTAAGTATATAGAACTTTCCCGCTTAAAAACCTGCATTGTATCAGCAGTGAAAAATCTGCTTTTTTGTATAGCTTCTTTCATATACATTTACCGCTCTGCAATAAACTATTCTTTTAAAGCGTATTATTATGCGCTTTATTGCCTTAGTGCTTCAAAAAACATGAAAATGTTTTCCTGGGTTTATAAGTATCTACATATGTATCATGGCGGGTTGATTTATTTTTCGAAAAATCGTATAGCAGAATCGTAATCTAATAATTTTTTGCCAAGAGCCCATAGGTCGGAAATGAATTCCTAACTGCACATTTTGAGTTTTTTTCTTGTCTACCAATTTAATGAATCCTAAAATTCCTTCCATTAATGAATCCTAAAATAAAATTATATATATTGATTTTTTAACATTTTTGCGTATTAAACGTTACATTTGATTTCGCGGTTGTTCTGGGAATGCGTTTTGCAAAAAATACAACACAACAAATGATTTGAAAGCACTATACATCTACTATCTAAAAACAAAAAATTTTAGAATCGCAATAATACATGAGCAAAAAGAAGGCAAACTCTTTTACAAACAGGACTAGTTTTAACAAAATCGACCGATAATGTTAATAGTTAGCTACACAGAAAAAACTAAATTTCATTTTCTGTAAAGGGATTCAATGAAATAGTAATTATTTTGTCTAGGAACGGACCTACAAACAAATTTGTAAATATACCCAAAAATATCTCAAAAATTTAATTTTTTAGTTAACAAATTTTTTAAATCTATAAAACAGTTTGTCTAAAAATATTTACAAATTGTAAACAAAACAATTTACTAAATCAAACAAAAATATTTACTAGATTTTCTGAAAAATATCAAACAATATTTTTGTCGGAATTTATAAAACAATTAGTCTAGAAATACTAACAAATACTAAAAAAAATATATTTTTCAATTACAATTTTTGTCTGGGTCATCATCATCATCATTATGCATTAAGCATTTATGAAATTTCACTTTGTTAAATGTGTTCAAGTCTAAATGTTTAACTAAAGACTCTAGAAGAATGAATGAGAATTAACGCAACGATATTAACGAATTGATTAACTCAAAAATCATTGTTGTTATTTGTGTGTATGTCGTCATCCGGGTTGTTTTTTTTACAGCACAGTTTTCCTTGTAGTTTTTGGTGTTTGCGTTCTAAACAAAACTCAAACAAACAATTCAAAGATTATGGACAGAACATTTACTAAAAATTAAATCTGTTTTTAGACAAACTTTTGTTTGAAAATTTTTTGGTGATTGTTTTTTCTGTGTATGTCAATTACCAATAATTATTCGTAGCAAAGTACGACCTACCTAATACATTCTTCAAAAATACAGCAACCCACAGGGCGGTAGAACCAAAATTTTTTCAAAACAACTCAGAAATTTCTAAACGAATAATATTCTTTCTAAGGTTTGTACCCTTCCGTTGCTGTTAACTTTTTTTACTTATTTTATTTATTAATTAATGTCCTTCATTAATGTCGTTCGTATATGTGTGTTTTTATACATTTCTTCAGAACGGGGCAAAAGCTTCCCATATAGCGGGCTAGAAAATATTTGCGATAAAAATCTAATATAAGACTTCAAGGATAGCCAAGCTGCAGAGTCCACTTGAAAAACAGAAATCATTAAAAACTAAAAATGTCTTTAAGGGTTAATTTCGTGCTTATTCACAATTAGTACTCGGCATAGGAAATTTTAAGTCTCACGTTTGAGGTATAAGATGTATATTTTGGTTCTAGTTTTTTGATATATACTCTTTTCACAAGTCATCACTCTTTCACACTTTGTACCATTCCCATTTTCACCAGTCATAGGACAAGTACGTTTAAGACAATTGGTACAACATTTCTCACAAGTTAGTACTTAGTCCTAAACATATTCTATAATATTTAATTAAATCTATTTTATTTGTTTGCAATAACTGTAGTCAAGAACCTTTTAATTTACTAAAACCATGCCAAGCCACTTTTAAATGAAATTGAATGGCCCGATTTTAAGTTTTTTTTTAAGTATTCGTAAAATAAAAAAGGCTGATTTTACAAATATGATTATCATTAAAATACTTCCTGGTACCTTACTGAATGAAATTAAAATATGCCAAAAACGAAACCAGCACTTAAAAAAATAAAGAAATAGAAAAAAAACTGCTCATGGTCCTAGTACTACAAATTAAAAGAAGAAATAGAAAAAAAACAACATCAGAAAAACAAAAATAAAATCTTTGAGACACGAAAGCGAAAGGTGCTTGGCACTAACTAAACATGCTTCTTTTGAAGTTACGTAATCTCACAAAGAAGCTGTTGCGATGGTTATGTCGTGCGTCTCTTATTGGGCACCAAGTGCCAGAACAAACGGTGCTGAAACGCGGTGGTTCACTAGTTGCTCTTTGCTTACATTAATTTGTTCATTGGTGGGTGATGGTGATAGAAGTTTACGTGTCGCTTTTATTTAGTTTTTCTTAAAGAGATGCCGTGTATAATTTTCACGCACGCCCTTTTCTTGCAAATTCTAAATTGAAAATAAATGCAAACATGTTTGAAAAATATCCGTTCTTTTTTTCTGTTCCAGAGCCAGCTTAAAGATCTTACAGCATTGGTTTAGAATTCAAAATACAAATAAGTCCTGGCAACTAGATAGACTTAAAGATGTATTATACCATTAGACAAAGACAATGGGTAAAGCACACGCACTAACTTGGTACTTCAGCTAAAGAAGATCTGCTTTAGACATGAAGTCAAACTTTTGAAAAGCAAGCGTGATTCTTACTAATTCTCAGGCTTAAGCAGTGATCACAATAACTAGTTGCTAGAGTAGGAAGATTAAAGATAACCGATGTTTATAAACGTGCCAACATTAGGGACTACAACAACAACAGCAACAACAACAGGAAAGCAAAAGTCTTTGTGGCCACTAAGAAGTTACAGCTTTCAAAAAAAAAGCGGAAGTGAAGATGTCTACCAGAGAAAACACACAAAGAAAATAAATTAAACTAAAAGAAAAACTTTTAATTTTATTTTTCCTCAAAGTATACAACGAATGATAGTATCACCTGATGTACAGACCATGCAATGATATTTGCAGACCGGCCATGGTCAAATCAATAGCGCGCCACCAACCAAGTCCCAAACGGCATTGACCTTTGGCTCTTCTTTTTTTATTATTAGTGTTCTTTAAAGAGTTCCCCCTCTTTTTGAAAATATTTATTTGTATTCAACTGAAAAGGAAAACAAATCTTCCAATTTGTAGTTCGTTTAGTGACTGATAAAAAAACTCTTTTACCAGTATTAATTGTAATTTTTTCTTTGTTTTTTTTTGCTAACAGATGGGTAGATAATACTTTGTGTAGCATAATGGAAGAAAGTTTAAGTTTATTATAAAATTTGTAATGAAGGGGAAACATTTTCGCTATTTCTCTCGAATTAAAAAAATTAATATTTTGGCTGCACTATTTGGTTCGCAAGATACCTGTCCTTACAAAAAATTGTTGGAAGGTAAAGTTTTGGAAATTTTAAATTTTTATGAGTTTTTAGAAAGTACAATTTTTCTCACATTTTATACATTCTCCTGAAAGATTATAGAACAACGAATTAAAATACAAGCCTGTCTAAAAAATATTTTTAAGCCATATAAACATTGTTTTTTTAATCTGCTACGTAGTTTCAGAGATATCATGGAACTTGTGAAAAAAATATAAAAATTTTTGCTTATAAAACTTTTATAAAAAATAAAAACTAAATAAAAAAATAAAATTTTTTGGCTAAAAGACTAATTTCGGTATTCATTTCTAAATAGAATATTAGTTGTGTAGGAAAATCTGTTTTTATTAACGCAAATTTACTTATTTTTAACCAACTTCGAAAAAAGGAGAAATGATATAAATTCGACATCCTTTTTTTTATATATGTGCCCTCAAAACTCCCCCCTTTATGAACCGATTTCGGAATTTCTTTCCTATTCAATAGGATGTACTTCCAGATCTATCCCGCTGAAAAGTGGACAGGGTCACGCACATACAAAGTAAATACATATTTTTTTTAAACTACTTCTACCCAACAGATTCTTATGAAACCTTACACAAACATTAAGCTTCTCTTTAAATACTACATAATGAATAACAAAGTGCCACGCAAATGCAAAGTAAATATTATTTATCACATGTTCTAATAAACCGATTCCTAGAAACTTTGCATACAGCTTTACTTATCGCCACAATACGACATTATGGTTAGAAAAGAGGGCAGTGCCACGCCCATGAAAAGTAAATAGTCATTTTAGCTACTTCTAGTAACAGATTCTTATGAAGCCTCGCATACAAAATTAGTTCTCGTAAAACCATAACATGATGGTCAAAAATGTGGGCAGTGTCACACCTATTTTGTAGTCGGTGTCTTTGCAGCAATTATTATAAATTACAACATGTATACATAAAATGAAAACTTATTTTAAAAATATAAAATATCAAAAATTCGTTGAGCAAACAATTGTCTGAACATTAATTTTTATATTAGTTGACAGAGAGAAGTCTCCAGTTATTGATATGCCATCCCTGTATTAAGGCTGGTACCGACTTCCTAGAGAAATTCACATTTTGAAATTTAATTTTATTTCTACTTGGAACAATAATCGTTAATCTTCTGTAGAGAATTATCCCTGATGGAAGCCAGGCGACAAGTGTCTTCAAGTCATCACTTTTGTCGACAAGCTTGGTAACTTTTTGGTGACATTGTCAGTGGATCGTCTACACTTTTTAATTTGCCTTTAATGGGAAGAAAAGTTTTTGACAGCTAAAAACGATTTTTTATTGTCTCATTTTGTTGAGTTCAAAATAAATGCGAATGCACGCAAAACTAAAAATTTTCATACAAAATCTAATTTAATTGCCTTAAATAGTAAAAAGTTTCATATGTCTTGGCTACAATTATTAGAAGCACAAGTGAATCTCTGGTGCCAATCAGAGAATGACATAATTATCGTTTTAAGTACTCTTTGAGTATTGGCTGTCAAACAACTATAAATGCGTATAATTAAAAATAAAAATCATCCGCATACGCAAAAATACTCTTCAAGCTTAAGCCGAATACGTATAAATACAAACAACTAACGATTATGTTCATACAGATTATTTAAATTACGCAGCTCAAACGACTATAAGTAAAATTATACTCTGTATCAGCTACAATCATACACACAAGTATAAAAATACTCTCGAAATATTTTATCACCTTACAAATTACAAAATATTAGTTATCTAGTAACTATAATTACACAAATTAATATTGGTGTAGTTCACGGAACATTCAGTAACTCTTTACTCGTTAAATTGGTAAAATTTTCGATATATTTTATTGCTATAAAATTTATTTGAAAAAATTTTTGACAGCAAAATATATGGAAATTTGACCAATTTAACGAGTAAACAGTTACCGAATGTTGCGTGAACTCCTGCATTGAATTTTTTAATTAAATATTCTAACAAAAGTAGTTTTAAGGATTCTTATTAAGTCACACTGAAATACATTGATCACAACATTCATAAATGTGAGCTAATATTTTTTTCTTTTAATTTCAAACACACTAATTGCGGGAAAATCCATCGCGTCATATTCATTAATCATTTTGTCCAGCAAGTGTGCATGTTTTATTTCGTTTTTGTAAATGGAATTTATTTTTTCCCATTTTTTTTGTGCAAACCATGTCAAAACAAAGTCACAAACAGCTGCATAGAAATTATAAAGTGATGATCATATTATTTATCAATAATTTTGTTTGCTAATTTCACAACAACAAAAGCATTTAATGCAGGTCCTACCTGCTGAAAAGGGTGATTTTCTGTAAAGTACGCACAACAAATTTTAAGAGTGTTATTGTTGCTTGGTTATATTTTTGAGTTTTGCTATTACCAGGATGTATGCATTTATTGTTTAATTTTTATAGTGAAAATTTTTTGGGAATGTTTGTTTTGAAATGAAAACCAAATCGTATAAGAAGTGCAAGTGCAAACAGTGTTCCTTGATGTATTTTGTTGGAAGTTTATCATTGGCAAGAGCAATATTATTGTGGTTTTATTTTTGTTTATACCTATTTTTGTACAAATCAACTCATTGCGCATTTTTTACAAGAACCAACGGGTCAAAACTTAATTGTTTTCTTGCCGTTTTGTATATGTATGAATTTAACATTATTATTACACTTAGAAGTATGTATTTTTACTTCATTTTCTTTTGTTGTAATTTTTGTAAAAATAATCTTAGAATGAGTTACCAATAATTTTTTGGGGAATTTTAGCTTCCAACAAGAAAAAGAGCTTTAGTTAATGGAAAACAAATATATATAATTCTAATATTTCCGTATTGCCTGAAAATATTTTAATTGAAATACTCTTTTTAAATGGTTTTATTTATGTATAAATTTGTAATTTAAATATAAAAGTTATTTTAATTGGTAATGAAGAAATAGTACCATACCTGATTAATGTTTTCAAACAGCCAAATCATATGCTACATCCATTTCATTCATACAAACGCATACGGGGGCGTATGTTGAATAATTACTCTCAAGTATTTTTATTTTATCCGAATAAATATACATACTCTAAGTATAATTATGGCAGATACTTATACTCATGTGCGTTTCTATTTATAGTTGTTGAGTATTTAAATTTTTCGGATAAATGAATTACAGATGCGTTTGTGTGTTGGAATCGGATATAATTATACTTGTTTGAAAGCAAATATATGTGCGTACGGATTATTTGTGCAACAATTATGACTATACGCAGTTAATAAAATTAAGAGTAAATACTTAAGTATATTAATTTTTGAGTACTTGTTGTCAGACTCTGGTGCCAATGTAGTTCCATAAGAACCACCCAGGCGAAAGTAAGTCAATAGTTCCGAGGTCACTACTGGAATCTCAATGACAAGCACATGCTAAATGTCTATAGCACAGAACATTACCTGGGGTACAATTGGTTAGTAGTACTGAGGACAAAGTCAGTAGTTGATCAGTCCAGTTTTACTTCGACATTTCCTTCAGGGATGTTTGCATACACACAAACTCCTTTATTTTCTCATTTACTACACACAAAAACACTAAAAATTAATTACAACTTGCGAAAAATTAGAAATGTTAAAAATTCCGTAACCAAACAATTGTATGAACATAATAAGGTTGTCAATGTAACGCCAATCCCTAGAAAGGAAGAGGCTACTAACCCTGAAAATTACCGCCCAATCGCGATGTGTTCTGCACTTTCCAAAATGATGGAAAGTATGGTGAATTTCCATCTTGTGAGATATTTGGAGACCAACAGCTTACTTAGCGACCGCCAGTTTGGCTTTCATAGAGGACGCACTACGAGGAACTTACTAGCATTCCTTTGGGAAAAATTGTGTGACTATATACACAATTTTGGCGAGAGTGGCTCTAGCGGTGGCTCTAGATATTCCTAAGGCATTTGATAGAGTGTGGCATGGCGCACTTTTGTCAAAACTTGTTGCTTTTGGTGTCGGTGATGAGTTCTATCGATTTATATCGAGCTTTCTCAGGGATCGCACTATACGAGTTGTTATAGATGGGATCTCATCAAACGAGTTCAAGATTAATTCAAGAGTACCGCAAAGCTCCGTTCTTTCTCCTACCCTATTTCTTATTTTGCTTAAGGACCTTCTCTGTCAAACTTCCAACCCTATCTACTCTGATGATAGCAGCATTTGCCATTCATATTCATTCAGTACTAGGCCAAGCCTGTGCTCATGCACAGACGCATGACCGAAATTCTTAGTGGGAAAAGGTAATGAATAGTAAACGAGATGGTAATGCATAGCATGTATAATTTTTCATTCTAGAATTCATTATTGTTAACACAGAACATGACCTAGGAAAGTAAGGAATTATTTTAAATTGCCCGGTGAATGAGTTCCATAATTCATCCTATTTAATTCGTAAATAATTCTTTCTCCCGTATATTTTCAAAAGTTAAATGTTTGAAGAAATAAATTACATATATAAACATACATACACTCTAAAACTCTTTTGTTGAAAATTAGGTCGATAATAGTCGGCAACACTTTACAGATTATTATCGACATAAAATTACACACTCATTATTTTTGAAAACATGTTTCTACTAAAAAAAACCAATTGGCTGCGTGCAGGTTCGAACCGCGACCTCCTGACTGTTAGCCTGACGTATCTAGCATTCAGCCATAGCCGTAGTATGCTTTATGTTACATTTTTTCCACTTGGACTAAATATGTTTAATTTGAAAGGTTTTTTCTTTAATAAAATAACTAAAAAATCGATGTAATCTTAGACAAGGAGAAATTTTTAACACAAATTTATACAATACATGATTGTAAATTTAAAGTAATGTTTTAGAGTGTACATGTATGTAAGTATGTATAAATATGTGCTTTATTAATTCCGTTTAAAATATATATGTAGACATACATATTCATTCACATATTTATTGTATTTACTCGATCTACCAATGTACGCGATCAAACATAAACTGCATTTTAAAATAACGAATAAGAAATAACGAATTTTTTAAAAACCAGTACGAGGAAAACACGAACAATTGTTGCGAGCAGAAACAATACATTCCTTCTTCATTAGATGTCGTAATATACGTGGTAGTGAATGTGTATTTTTTGTGTCTGATCAAATTACTTTCTCGCTTCCAAAGGAATGCATTGTTTTGCTTTTTAAAATAATGCATTATATCTTTCATTATATATGTAATCAATGACTACTTTTCACGCTGGGTTGCTGCTCCATCTGTAATAATGAATGTTATAAGTATTGGGGAATCAGATGCTCTTGATGTTCTTGGCACGAAAACTCAATGTGACGCTCGATGAACTGATGACATTTTTCAAGTCTCAAAAGAAACGTTCAAGTGCCTTGGTTTCTTAAGACGGTGTAAAACATACTTCACCCCATTTGATCTTCTCAATATTTATACCACCTATATCCAACCGAAAATGGAATACAACGCTCATGTATGGGCCGGTGCTTCGAAGTCTATTTGGAAGTTACTCGACCGCGTATAGGAGAAGGCGAAGAGGGTCATCGACGACAGTAGGGGAGCCAGCTCTATTGACTCGCTGGAGCATCGACGCAGTGTGGAGTGTACTTCATTTTTTTTTATCGTTACTACAATGGAATGTGTTCTGATGAAATCCGGAAACTTGTTCCCGAAACCCGTTTTTTTTTTTCTGAGAACAACGCGTTCTTCATTAAGAGCACATGCCTTTGTGGTAGACACTCCAATGAATCGCACTACGTATTACAGAGATAATTCGTTCTTTGGCCGAACAGTTCTTATGTGGAATAAGCTTCATGCAGACGTATTTCCTGTCACTTTCAATGTTGAAAGATTCAAGTCGAATGGCCATAAACACTACTCCCTCTATCTTCCTTCCCATAACCAATTTTCCTAATTCCGACACAATGCATTGCATGAGTAGGGGCCATCCCCTGAGTGCTGGTCTTATATAAAAAAAAGTTTTCCACCAAACCGATATACACATAGATAACATCAACAACAATGATAGCATAAAGAGCGCGCTGTCGAAATTGATACAATTAGTATTAAATATAAATTGTAACAAGTTTGTTTACAATAATACTTGTAAGTGAATCAGTACGTTGTACGCTGTAAACATTAGCATGGTTTTGAATGTTTTTTTTTTTTTTGATAATTCTCATTTATTTTTTTTATAGTCTTTAGATAAATATACAGAGTTGAACACACTGAACAAAGTAAATCTTATAAATGTTTAATGAGTACTTTAAAAAGAAACATTTGCCTGATATGTAACAAAAATATCAGCAACGTCATTGTTGTTCGTTAAAGTTTAAAACATATTTTCAAAAACATTTATTTACTGACTCAGACTAAAAGTTTGTTTGATATATTACAAAAAATCCAGTAAATATTTTTGTTTCATTCAGTAAATGATTTTTTTCTTAGAATTTGCAAACTTTTTGAGACAAATTGTTTTAAAAATTCAGACAAAAATGTTGTATGATATATTGCAGAAAATCCAGTAAATATTTTTGTTTTATTCAGGAAATTATTTTGTTTAGAATTTTTAAACTTTTTTTAGACATATTGGTTATTAGATTTGGACAATTGGTTTACTGATACATTTTTGTCTGTATTCACAAATATATTTGTAGGTCAGTTTCTAGACAAAATATTTACTAATTCATTGAATTTCTTTACTGAAAATTAAATAAATTTTTTTTTTGTTTTTTAATAATAAACATAATTAGAAATATGCATCTATTGGCTAATTGATATTTGCTCTATTTAACTTGTTACAGAAACAAATCTGATCCAGTCCAAGTTAAGGTATTGCCAAAAGCCTCCTCACACCTTTATTATTTATTTTTTACTTTTTCTTTTAAACAGCAAATGCTCAAATTCTTGTTTTCAAAGTAAATTTTCTATCGATGTAAATGCGTTGTTTGAATATTGTAAGCTTTATTGTTGTTACTTATCGTGGTTTGCATTTCTTAACGCAATTTGCAGTAGTAGCATTATTTGGAACTTAAGAGAAATAAACTAAAAAAGCTTTACACAAGATTAGTTCCAAAGAAAGAAAAAAAAAATCAGTTTCAATATCAATTGCAAAATTGTTAAATTCGCAACAGTTGTTGCAATTGTTTTCATTTAATTGCCTGGTAATTTGGAATACTTTTGCTATTATACGAGTGACTTGAGGTCAGTTTGAAAAATATGCCACAAAATTTTAATCAGAATTATTTTGATTTGGTCTTAAAAAAATAAATGAAAATTATATAAGGATCTTGAACTCTGGTGCAAGGATTAGAGTTTCTCCGGACTTTGCATTTGTAGTAGACAAATCTAATTATAAATCATGTTAAGTGTAGTGTGTTTATTTTCAGTTGTTCAGCATGCAATTGCAACGTGTTAATTTTAGCACATTAAAACATTTTTTTGTTGGCTTTTTGTTTTGTTTTTTTTTTTAATAATTTTAAGGCTGACTGATTTTGTGATTATACCTTTAAATTATCCCCCTCCCACTGTAAGTCTTGACACGACTTGTCTGTAGAGTAGATGTTGTTGAAGATGACGATGACGAGGATGATGATGCTACTTTAATCTTAAAATTAAAAGCACTTTTTTGAAAACTCTGAAACAAACTTTAATGTACTCGTATTTGCAACAGAAATAAAAATAAAAAAAATAAATAAATATGCAACTCATGTTTAGTTCGCATTTGTTATACAAAACGTCATACTGTCTAAATTGTAAGACAATTCAAACAACAATAACAACAGCTAATAACAACTATAACAAGTCTTATAAAATAAAAACTAACGATGAAAATTTTAGAAAGAGAGACAAAAAAAAAACGCATCATATCTCAAAACGTGCATCACTGCAATCTAATTTTGTAGTGTTTATTTTAGAATTTTTAAATATAAAGCACTGGTTTATGGTTTGGTTTTTCCAATACCCTACAACTGAAGTTTAAACGGAATTGGCTTTATATTTCCAGGAAGTGCATGCTTAGCAAAATACAACGCTTTTACTGATTTAGAGCAGTTGGTTATCGACCTTGTCTAACAGCATTTTGTATCTAGTTTTATAAAATTTTTAATAGTTTTACTTTAATACAGTTCTACGTACTTAAAAATATGTTTGTGGACATACGAAATTAAAGTCTTAGTTTCAATGATTTTCACTGTGATATTCTGTTAAGAATTCAAACGCAGATTCATTTACAAAACAGCCAAGTCCATATATTTTTGGACATATAAAAAGAAAATACGACTACAAACTTATTAAGTAGAAAACTTAATGTCCGAATTGTTCATAACACAGTGGGACATAATAAAAACATTTTGGAAATACTTCGGTTATATATCGACTGCTTCGATCTATTTTAAGATTGGAAAGCTCTTGAGTGTAGTACTACGTAGCTTTTATTTAGGGCATCGTTGACTGTTAAAGCGAAACAAATTGTTGTGGGTAATGATTTTTTGCTGCTTTAATTCAGAGCCAGGCAAAGAGAATACTAAATAAATGAGAAATAATTTGTTGCTTAAGTGTGTTGATGTTTAATTGCTTTGTTGATAGGTACAACTGACTGATGTGCTCTTGTTGTTGTTTATTTTGATTGTTTGGTTTGTGTACATGTAAATTGTCGGCTGTGTACGTGTAAATTGTTGGCCTTGTCACGTAAATTGTTGGCTGTGTCATGCAAATTGTCGGCTATTTAGCTGACGAACGTCGTGGGCAATGACAAGCATCGCCATAAACATTTTCTGAAAATCCTTAGGGGAGTTTTTGAGGGAAAACCACTTTTTTCCCTGGGGATTTTTGAAGACTTGAAATCTATTTTTTTCTGCACCAAAATCATTTTAAGATACCAGTCACCCAACATTTATGGTCTGGTGTGTGGCTTACTAGACCTCTTTAAACAGGCATCGTGAATCAGTAAAACACAAAAATAGCTCCGAATCACTTCATACAAGAACACTATAAAAACAGTTCAGTTTTCTTCTGTATCAGATATTCAAAATATTTCGTAAAAATTTTTACATTTTACACAAAAATCTTTAGTAAGCGACGCAGTGGTGCAAAGTGCCATAGAAGAGAAAATCTTTGCGTTCGTTATTTTAGTAAATAAGCAATATATCGTGTTTCAAACGTTTTCACTAGGGATGTAACGAATACCGATACCGATACCGATATATCGGCGATACTTCAGATTTTCCGATACATCGGTATCGGATATATTTTACTGTCGATACGACGATACTTTAAAATTTTTTTCAAATTTTTTTTTTAACATAATTTATTTTTGTTCAATTTTGCCATGAATTAAATTCACTTCGTTATTTTTTAAATCTTATTAATATCAATTTAAACAATTAATAAAGCTTATGCTGTTGTTTTGTAAAAAAAATTATTTATTTTTTGTTAATTTTACCATGAATTCAAATTCAAGTCGTTGTTTTTTAAATCTTATTCCAGCAAAAAAAGACACTCCAAAGAAGTCATGAAAATGTAGGATTCGCCATCCGGAAGTATTGCAAATTTGGATAATTTCTAATTAGTTTTACATATCCTTGCCATTGCAAGAATTTCTGTTTTTCGATTACCAATCACCGAACTGGAAGCGATGGTAGGACAAATTTCTTTTTCGGTGTTCTATAATGGTTTTTCCTCAAGGATAAAAAATTACCCATTTTCACAATTTTTTTTATGCGAATTTAAACTCAAAACTTTATTTTCATGTAAATTTAAGTGAATAAATATAAACTTTTAGAAGACTTTTAATAATTAAGCTAATAAGTTATTTAGAAGAATATTAGTTGATAAATGTTCTTTAAAAAATCGATTTTTTAAAAAGCATGGCGAGTATTTTTTAAAATTGTAAAGGAATTAAAAATTTTTTCTGGCTTTTCTACTAATTATCTGCATATTTTTAATATAGATTTTTTGGAAGCAAAGAAAATGTAGCTCCTTAAAAATTACTTCCAATTTTTTATACTGGGTTAAAATCAATGTTAAATATTATCTCTTACAATGTAATTTTGTATAATAAAAAATTGCACTTGAGTTTTGTTGATCTAAACTTGAACTCAATTTCAATATTCGTATCGGTATCGGAATCGGTATCGGCGATATTTATTTTTAAATATCGGTATCGGTATCGGATCGGCAAAACGGCGTATCGTTACATCCCTAGTTTTGACTTTGTGTGTGCTGGATTTTAAATATTTTTCCTGACTTCATCCATGTCGGCAAAAAATGTTCACTGGGTTTCTTTTGTTGTAGAGTCACGTACTTGATATGCATATCCAGCAAACACAATATGCCGAGCTCGTATCCGAAGACGGTGAAAAAACGTACCGAAAATCATATGAGGGTTTGACAAGGAAATGAACCTCTGCGTGAGGAAGCAGGAAAAACTTTGCCGAAATGTCTGAGAGAATTCTATATGAATTCTGAAGAATCTTCTAGGGAAACTCTAAAGAAATGATCAATATGTCTGAAAAATGTCGAAAAAATTTCTGACAAATAATCAGAATTTTTTTTCGATTTTTATCATAGCTTTTACGTCCTTTCGTATTAATGTCGGAGAAAAGTTGGATCTAAAATCAGAAATGTATCAGAATTGTCGTATAAACGCAAATAAAATCAAAAGACAGAAGAGGAAATTGTTTTCAGCTACGAAATGTAATTTCGTGAGTGCGTGAAAATTACACTTTTAAAATCACGCACGATCAAGCACGGCACTTAATTTCTAAATCACGCTCACGCACTATTGTTCTAAATCCCGATCACACGTGATTCACGCGTTAATCACGCCTGATACGAAAAATTCAAGACATTCACATCTCTACTTGATACTCATGTACAAATTAAAATTTTTCTGTTGTATGGATATTCTGCTCTTGTTATCAATTAAGTTCCTTCACTTAATTGCAAATATAGCAATACTAGTTTGTTTGATATAATCAAACAATGTTTATCACAACTGTAATATAGTTGTTTTAACCCAGCACATGCAGTGGTCCAAAACAATTGTTGAGAAGCACATTTTTATTAATTGATTTTTCTTCTCTATCGATTTCAAAACTTCTCTAATCTGAATAGCTTTATGATCTTAAAAGTATCTGCATCATTTTTGGTGTTGTAGTGACCGCTTGCAATGTCCGAAATATATGTATGTATACTGAGAATATTTGTACAGATCCAAAATAATACTTTGGGCGTTTTCTAATTTCAATAAATCATTTTTGGCCTATAAAATAATAGTTATTCAACACTTTATAAGGCCTCTTCAAATTTTTGAACATTTTTATTCAAACTCCATATTTAGTAAACAATAAATCATTCCAATTGCGTTTAGTCACAAATCTATTTTACTCTTGCTTTTACGAGTGAAATTTATTTTCTGTCAAGTCACCCATAAAAACAAAATAGCAACAATTTTGTCCTAAAAAGAAGTTACAGATCTTGACCAAATAACAAAGTTATTTATGTTATAAAAGGAATTGCTTGTATTCGTATGCCAGATTGTCAACAGAGATTACATATTCGTACTCGTATACAAATAATCCGCATGATTGCCTACGAAAATAAACAAAAGCAAACTGAAACATACACCAACTCAAATTTAGCAGACAAGACAAGAACACTTTCTTTTTGAAGCTTTAAACAACTAAAATCCACAGTAAAAAAACTTACAATAAACTTTGAACAATGACAAGCAGTCCAAAAAATAAATAAAGCTGGTACGATTATGTGCATTTATAATGTTGTATGTGTGTTCGCTGAAAGGAAATAAAACAAGCAACAAATAACAAACATGCAATGTAAAATTCCTCCTTTTTTAAGAAATTCCAAAAAACGCACTCGCTCATTCACTCACTCACCCAGTCCCATTCATTGCACTTTGCAAAGTGATTTTTTATATTCGTCTTTTTATAGCGCTTGTCATTGGCGTTGCCTTTGCATTTGTTTCCTTTTTTTTTTTGTTTGCATGTGACCATGGTCGTATTTGTGGCGGTGGTGTTTTAGTTGTCATGAATTCACCTAATTTCTTAACTCAACTTTGAGAAATGAATAAAAATGAAAAATAAGCAGAGTTTCGGAATTCTTTATTTGGTTTATTTGTTTGAGGATTTTTTTATTTTTGGTAGATCAAATATATAAGTTAAGGGAAGGTCTGCCAAGTAAAAAATTTGGGATTTGCGAAAAATAGAAGTTTGTTAATTTTGCAAAAAAAAGGTTTAGTTGTTAGAAAGAAAGAACATATATATATACATATATGCTCGTCCTTATCGTTTCTATTTTATTTTTATTCTTCAAAATACGACCTACCTAACTCAGTGTCTTCACGAGACATTAAGGCCCCTATTGTTATTCACCACTCAACTAAGTTGAGTTGTCAATGTTACGACCTAACTCAACCATTTTTTTAATATTATGATTCACAACTAATTTTAGTTGCCTTCAAAAAAATTTTCGAAAAAAAGGTTCTCATCTACACTCTCTGGCTTTTGAAACCATAGTAGCTATCACAAAAATGTATTTTTAGTTTGGCTTTACTATTTTTTCTTGAGATCTTATGTTTATGATCTTAAGGATATGACAAAATTATTGGTTGACAAATGGGATAGATTGGCGCCTAAAATCACTATTTTAAAAATAAGCAAAAGTAACACAATAGTCGAAATAAAAACCAAAACACAACTGATAAAAAACACTTGTCTCACTTTGATGAAAGTTGTAATAAATAATAAGAATTTGACAACTATGACTCAACTACCAATTTAGTTGTGAGTCATAATAGGGGCCTAACTTTCAGATGCGGCCCTATGCTCCTTGCAGGAGTAAAAGGAACAAATATATATAATATAACTTTCAGATAACATAAGAGAAAACGTCGCCAGAATAATAAAAAATGTCGATTTTTTCTTTAGTCTCATACTAGAAGAAGACGTAATTTTACTTTTCCTATAAGATTTCATTTTATGCGAATGCTCATCGAATTAACATGCACTACTTTTGCATAATTAGTTATTCTATTTTTAGTTTCTCACAAAAATTTTAATGTATAAATCAATTAAACACGTTTAAATATATAAAATCACAGAAATTTAATCAAAAACATCGCTTCTCATTTATTTTAATAAGCACTCACACATGCACAGTAATTTATTTTCTTGTAGGTGGTTGTTTTGACAGTTGATCTCATATCATAGTTGTTATAAGAATTCCTATAACAACGCTCTCATAAAAATTCTCCAGATAACACTAATTTGAAGTCTACACTTAACATAATTCTTTCTGCGATTGAATTTGACAATCTCATCTTACATTATTCGAAAATATAACAACCCACAGTGCGGTAGAAGCAACATTTTTTTCAAGCAAATTACTTGAATAAGAAAACGATTGTGAGATGAAATAATTAATACATTAGTGGAGTTCAGTATTTGATGCAAATGATCTTGCGAAAGTGCAAATGCAAAATATCGCAGCTTTTTTATGAAATCCAACAACAAAAGATATTAAATTTCATAAAAAACCTATAATATTTTGCATTTGCACTTTCGCAAGACCAATTGCATCAAATACTGAAATCCGCTATTGACTGTTTTAAAAAACCATTTACAACAAAGAATATAAAAGTAAAAATATTCCAAGGGCAGATAATTTTCATTGCATACCAAGAAGTAAAGGACTGAATTTCTTTCATTTCATTTCTTTAGAAACTGTTTTGTTTGTGAAATACTTTTAAGATAAAGCTCAGTTTAAAATAAAGAATAATTCAATGATTCAATTTGCTCATATAAACATCAATGGATTTTGGAAATTAAAATTTTCGTTTAATATATTATTACGTTGTTAAATTCTCTTCCGGGAAACAAAAAAGTCCGGGAATAAAAAAACCCTAAACCCTAAACAACTCAATGCCTCTACTTTATACTAGAGGGTCTTGTAACACTGCTCCCACTTCAACACCTATTCTTTCCCACTATTCTTTCCCAAAGAAGGTAACACATTAATCAATTAGCTTGTATGCATTAATAATTGCCTGATTGTGTTACTTTTCTTAAAAAAAAAACTGGATAAAATAACTATTTATTAAAAAAAACTATATAACTTTCATTATTTTTAAAAAATTGTATGTGTTAAATAAGAGAAAGAAATGCAAATATTCTAAAGCCGTTACAAATTCAATGCCGTTTTTGGAAAAAATCATACTTTCTTCATGTAAAAAATCAGCAGCATGCATTACGGACACGTCATTTTGTATGAAGAGTGTATAAACAGTATTTTCGTTTTTCGTTTTTAATAGGTACATAATGGACAGTCTTACGCAAAAAAAACTTATGTACATTAATTTATAGTATATTAAATCATTCTTATACTACATTTACATTGTCTCGAAGTCTATTGGATGTGATTTGAAATCTTTATCGAAATCTGTATCGTTTACTTTAAGTTTTTTTTTTACATTTTTGAAGTTTTCGTGTTCAAGACAAAATCCTTTGACTAAAGTTTATCTTAAACTGCAACCCAACAAGAGCAAACTTAGCTAATTCACACAACTTTTATAGAGGAGTGTAGTATCCACGTAGCTAATTTACTACCTTTTATAAAAAATGTTGTACGGGGTAGTAAAACAAATAAAAAAAATACTAGATTTTGAGTCGATTTCGTCAAAATCTACTGACAAAGGAGATTTCTTTGGCATGAAAGATCTATTAAAAAATAACTAGATTTAACTCACTCAAAATCTCGTAAGTACTAGATTTCGAGACAATATAAATATCCTATAAAGTAGTTTTCATTCTCAAAATTTATACGTTTATTTTATGAAATATTTTACTATACTTTGAAATGACTTTTCACTCTTTTCGAAGGCCTCGCTCGAATTTTTCCTCGACTACTATTTTTTTGGTTGGGTCATGATCTGTGGCTTATATACGTATGCACGATATTTAAAATAGCCCTAAGGAAACGCTTCGAGAGCGGTTTAGTCCAGCTAATAAAATCACTGCTTCTTGAAATAATGCGTTCGCTGAAAATGCTCTGTAATAACGTCATTGATTATCCTTGCTGTAGGATCGTTGTATTCCGTCAAAGCTTCTGAACGATATTACGAAATTTAATAGCAACACCTGAATACTTTCAGGCATATCCATTTGAAGAATTTTATTTCCATCTAAGGTCTATAAAACCATTTTTATAGGTTTAAATAATAACAGGTGCATTAAACAATAAACAATATAAAAGTTTTTGAAAAACAAATTTTTCAAATTGAGCACCTTGTGGGGACTTCTCTGTTCCGTGTGATGTTATTTTTAAAATTCTGCATCTTTACGTTGGCTATTATTGCATCTTCTCCTTTCTTTTTATGTTGGCGTTCGGTCACGACCATGTATCGATTATAAACATACATTTTTGTGAGGTTTTTTTTAGCCAAATTTACAGCTAAATAAAGTCCAATATAAAAAAAATTTATTGAAAAATTATGCTACTGAATCACTATCAAACAAGTTAAAATATAAAAGAAACAAAATACTAAAACATTGTCAAACTCTCTAGAGATGAGGTTTTCGGGCCGCTCATACGTCTATTTCGACTTAATGGAATTTTTAACACTTTAATATGTTTTTTTGTTAGCAGTTGTCTGAAAAAAAAATCATATAACCTGGTTTTTATCCATTGAATCAAACGGAAAACATCTATACAGTGATGTGAAAGTAAAATTGAATTTGAAGGAAATCAAATGAAAATGAAAGAAAAATACTTTATCCACTAAATTGGTCAGTTTTTTTCCCAATGTCTTTTTTCTCTTAGTGATTTGTTTACTTTTGAAATTAATTTTTCTTCATTTTGTTTTCTTTGTACTCATTCATCTTGTTGTGGTGTGACATTCATTAACATGAGACATACAAACATGTCCTGCTCATTAGCATTTGTCAATGCTTCCACAATGTTGTGATTCATTTATGTGGGTTTTCGTTGCAGCCATTCCATAATATATTCTAGTACGGTGTATTCCCATAATATATGATGTGTTAAATAGAGCCTCATTTACTCCCACTCACACTTGCTTATTTCGCTGTGCAGCAGGGCAAGTTGTTTGTTTCTTATCTCCTTGCATTTGGCTTTATTTGGAATTGTTAGGAATCGCCCACAGTTTGATTACATGCAATTTTACACTGTTTAATTTTAATTTAATTAAAATAAATCCTACCAAATTACTTTCACATGCTATTTGACAATGGTAAGTACTGTTTGTTGAAGTTTTAGACAATTAAGGTGTCTCATTTTGAGTTAAATGTACTATTTAGCTGTTTGCTGTTGTTGTGCGAAATGTTTTACTTTTACATGCATTAATTTCTTTTTAAATAATGTTTCGTTTAGTGATCAGTCATACATGGTAAGTCATAAAGCGATCATTATTTAATGGAACAATGCAGTTAAAGAAAGTTTTAAGATATTCTTCGACGCATACTTTTAGTAAGCAAACACATGCTTCGGAGCCAATTTGATTTCTTTACATCTGGTATTTATTTCAGGGGGAGTTAATTTCCCCCTCCCCCTTTGTACATATTTATAGTAACTCGACATAGAAAATCATATACTAATTCATTGAATTTTTTTACTGAAAATGAAACTTAGTTTTTTCTGTGTAGTAACCAGAAAAGGAAATCTTGTAAGGCCTGCGATGCATTAAGCACTTTTATGTAAAACACTGCTAGAAAAATTTTTACAAAACATGTTAACCCTTTAACATTTTGATGCGTCGGTCTTTTTGTCCCTTGGTTAAAAAAGGTGATATAGCGGACTAAATTATTCTACAAAAATATTTGCCATAAAATTTTACTATAGGTCCTAAACGACACCAAGATCCAGGCCCGACTTGATCGTCAGAAATCATTCAAAACTTAAAATTTGTCTAATGGTTAATTTCGTACTTATTCCCAATTACACAGAAAAAATTATCATCAAAAATGTGTCAAACAAAAGTTTGTCTAAAATAAAATGTAATTTTCAGTAAATGCTCTTTACTGAATCAGCGAAGTCTTTGATTGACTTTTATTTAGGACGAAAATGCGAAAAACAACAAGAAACCCCAGTTTTCTGTTTGGTAAAAAAACAACCTCTATGACGACATACACATAAATAACAACAACAATAGTGACAATAAGCGTAAATTGTAACAAAATTTGTTTACTGAAGATATCTGAGTGAATAAATTCGTTAATATTGTTGCGTTAATTCTCATTATTTTTCTAGAGTCTTTAGATAAACGTACAGAGTTAAACACATTTAACGAAGTGAAATTTAATAATTCTTAATGGATGATGATGTTATTATTTTAAACTTAAAAATATAAAAAAAAACAGTTTTTACTGATTCAAACAAAAAATCCTGTAAATCGGCCATGTTCTGTAAACCGAATCCGAGTAAATTTCTCGTTTTCCAAAAATAAATAATGCCACCATTTATGTATTTTAAATAATATATAGTAAATTAATTTCAGATATGATATTTTAAGCTCTGAAGAATAGTAAACTTCAAAAAAGTTTGAAAAAATTTTGCTATTAGTAAATTTAATTTGTCCAAATCGAACGTTTTCAAATCGACTCGATTTACAGAACAGGCAGAAATATTATTGTTTGATTCAGTAAGCTATTTTGTTTAAAATTTGTAAGTATTTTTATACAAACTCTTTTATAAATTCATAAAAAAATATTGTTTGATTTAAAAGAGAAAATACAGTAAATATTTTTATTTGATTCAGTAAATTAATTTGTTTAGAATTTGTAAATTTTTTTTTGACAAATTGTTTTATAGATTGAAACAATTGTTTTCGTAAAAAATTATGTTTTTTTTTCAATGAAATTCTTGAGACATTTTTGTCTATTTACAAATTTGTTTCTACATAAAATATTTACTAATTCATTGAATTTTTTACTGAATATGAAATTTTGTTTTTTCTGTGCAGTAACCGGAAAAGGAAATCTTGTAATCCTTATTTTTAATGTAGAAAATATGTTCAACATTTTTTTAAAACGCCACGAGGAACATTTTTGTAGAATATATATGGCTCATGTATATACTTTTGGTACCTTCTACTAGACGTAGGAATTTTGCTGTTTTGAAAGAAAATTTAATTTTTATTGTACAGCGTACTAGCAAAGCCTACACTAATAGACTAAAAACCTAACTCATAAACAAATTTTTGAATAATAAGAGGCTTATAAAACAAATTTTTGTATGAAAATTTGTTTTATTAATCTGTTATAAGTCAGAAATATTTTTTATGAATTAAGGCACAAGTCAATACCCAGGAAGCATTTTTTGCCGACAAGTGTAATGTCAGAGAAAATCTGCGGCTTTACCAGATAATCAACCGAGTGTTCTGAAATCCCTCAGACATATGGCGGAGTAGTCGGCAGTTTTCTGGTACGACGTTTCTTCTGAAACATTATCCGATTAATATCAGACTAGTCTGCACATTATCCAAAGTCATTTAAATTTTATTTAAGACATTTAACAGAATAGCCTGCTTATTTTCTGATCTCTGTCTTGCGACTCTTAGCAGTCATTTCTGCAAAATTTCTGATTTTAGTTTTCGTAATAATTCTTATTTATCTCTTGGGAGCATGTGCAAAAAATATTTTAGTTTTTAAACTTATACTATATGGGTAAATGTTTTCTGATAAGCTGTCATAAGAAATAGAATAATGAATGGTGAATTTTAAGCGACATTTCTGATAAATGTCTTGTTTTGGATCAGTCTTTTTTCCGAAAATAATACGACAGGATGTAAAAAGTATCAGATAAATCGGAATATTTGCTGAAGTGTTTTTCAGACATTTCTCCGATATTGTAAAGACATGTCGAAAATTCCTTTAGAATTTCTCTAGAAAATTCGTCAGAATTCGTACAGCATACTCTTAGACATTTCGGCATAGTTTTTAGAATTTTCTCAGATAAAGAGGTCCGGTTTCTTTCATATGATTTTCGGTACGTTTTCCGACCAACTTCAGATACGACATCTTGTGCAGGCTTTTTGACCGATTCGGATCAAAATCGGTAAAAAAAAACGTTTGCTGGGTGCCTACAAGCCTGCGGAATCACCAATACCTTAATTCAGCACAAAAACATCGAATGCAATAAAAACTAAAACGTTTCTGCTCAATTTATTTTAACATCCACAAATTAGCCAAATTGCACATATGTCGCGTTACTTAAAACATGTGATTTATTTAGTGCACTGCTAATCAATCAACTTGAAAACTTACTTGCAAATAAATATTAACATTTTATTAATCTACTATGCAACCTGTGGAGTTGCATCTCCTTAGCAAATTGTTAAACCCGTTATGCAAAATTTATAAATTAAATTAAACAATTATATCAATTATATTGCAAATTTAAACGCCATTCAATATATCTGAATAACCGCGTAAGTCTTAAATTGAATTTTTTTGGTTTTTATAGAGTAAAAAATAAGTTGTTCCAACTGCCAAAAAAATTGGTAACAAGTCTGTTTCTTTGAAACTTATGATCCAATTACAAAACGATGTATGTTAAAATCATAGAGGGAAGTAATTATATGTGTATATATGTTTGATATTAGTGCTGGTAGTTTGTGCTACTTTT
Organism: Panzeria rudis; assembly: GCA_956483635.1. NCBI lineage: Eukaryota > Metazoa > Arthropoda > Insecta > Diptera > Tachinidae > Panzeria > Panzeria rudis. The sequence goes on along the minus strand of OY101447.1, from coordinate 163,535,909 downwards.
AATTACCCGATACTACTCAATACTTTTCATTTGGGTACTCAATGCTTACTCGATACTTTTAATGCTTAGAATATTTTATACTTTCAAACACAGCTGTATTTTGGCCCTTCATATTCCGTTCGGTTTAGTATCGAGTAACTACTTTTGAGTATTGAGTACCCTAAAATAACATTAAATACTCGATACTCGGTACCCACTACTCAATAGTTTGCCAGCACTATTTGATATATCAATGGCTGTATAAATAAGTGTATTTTTATACTTTGAATGAATTCAGGACTTCCTGTTGAGTAAGGGAGGGATGTTATTGAAAAAATCTAAAAGATTGATTATTTTCTTCACATATATTTTGGAATTAGAAATTCATAAATAATGCTCGTTTTATATATCGTTAGAAATTATTCAAGTTAACAACACTGCCATGTTTTTTAATAAATAATGTTGAAATAAATTTAATAAATGCATATAGTTTATTACGATTTTAATGTAGTTAAATAAAATGGTTCTGTAAATTTTACTACTTTCGCAGTTATTTTTAAAGTCTGGTCTTTTAAAATATTGAAAAAGAAATATTTTAGGTAATATAAATTTTTTCCGAAATTTATATTTTACTTTTGAAGTGAAATATTATACCTTTACTAAAATATATTGAAATTGGTTATGGAGGGGTATAGTTAGTTCCTATGCGCATTTCATTGAGGCCAACGCCAATCATCGGGTAACCTTTACCGAAAAATCTCATAGAAAAACTAAAGATATTATGTTAAACTTCTAATCATATGAATAAGAATTTTATATTATCAATGTTAAAACATGAACTCCATAATCAATCAAGTTTTTTATTTACTTACTTGCGTACCACAGCCGGTTGTTTTTTTTATAAATATCTCTAAATTGTAGTTGTAAGCAGTGCTGCCTCGACCAAAATATTTTTGTAACCAAAATTTCAGAAAAAGTAACCAAATGCAAAAAACAAGTAACCAAAATTTTTATTAATTTAAATTACTGTTTCATATACACTCTAAAACATTACTACAAATTTACGATCATATATTGTTTAAAATTGTGTTGAAAATTTCTCCTTGTCTAAAACTACATCGATTTTGTAGTTATTTTATTAAAGAAAAACCTTTAAAATTAAACATATTTAGTCCAAGTGAAAAAAATGTAACATAAAGTATAATACGGCTATGGATGAATGGTAGATACGTCAAACTATCAGTCAGGAGGTCGCGGTTAAAACCTTCATGCAGCCAATCGCTTTTTTTTTTAAAACATTTTGTTGAAAAATAATGCGTGTGTAATTTTAGATCGATAATAATCTGTAAAGTATTGCCGACTATTATCGACCTAATTTTCAACAAAAGTGCTTTAGAGTGTACATACTATTTTATTTTATTTATTTATTTTTTATCGGTATTAATTAGTTAACCGATTATAAAAGTTTTTTTCATAAATCAAGTAATTTGAACAAATAAAAATGCATAAATTATTTTTAATTTTGAGTTTATCAGTAAAAAAAAACAATAATTCCCGGATTTTTTTCCGGTAGAGCGGGGAATAAAAAATAAATTCCCGGGATTGCGGGAATTCTCGGGAATTGAAGAACATAATAATATATTTACCAAAAATTTTAATTTCCGGAATTCAAGATTTTTATATGCGCAAAATTAATCATTAAATCATTCTTTATTTCAAACTGAGCTTTATTCAAAAGTATTTCACAAATAGACATGTTTTTAAGAAACGAGATAAAAAAATAAAAAACTTAACAAATCACAAAAGGAAAATAAAAAAATTCAAAGTAAATTATATAAAAAAGAATACTATTTTTTATCGAAATTTTAAGGAAACTTCGTATTCTAATACTATTTTTAAACCGAGCAAAAAGAGAGCATACAAATCTATAGTAAAATCACTGACGAACTGAAATTAAAGTGGTTTTATTTCTGATCATTTTTGTATTGCTTTGTAATTGAAGAGATAAAGACAAACTTGGCTGAACGGAAGTTTGAACTCTCATGTTTCGAGACTACCTGGTCTTCCCATCAGAGTTCTTTACTGCTTAAACATCATGGCCACGGCAGCCGCAACCGCCATGTCAGCTACACCCAATTAGTTTTAAAAATCCCTTAACTTTAATTAATTCAGGCTAACAAAGGTCATCAGCTTTTTCATCAGCTTTTATTAATGGTTAGGAAATTCACTAAGATCTTTATCTTGTTCAACTTTGTCTTAAATTTTATAAAAGTTGACGTACGCTGATATTCTTCAGAACCGTATTTTTAGCTAAAACTAAACTAAAACAAACAATATTCCATATATTCTCGTTTAAAAAGTCCACAAATTTAATTGAAAAGTGTATGAATGATATGGATGTCATCATGTATGTTTGTAGTCGTGTATAAAATAAACTAATATAGAAAACATTTTAAAAAGCAATTTCAATAAATTACTTAAAATGATGTGATGACATTGATAATAAAAAAAAAACTCGCCACAGGCCTCCTATATCTTATAGCAAGCCGGTATGGGTGTATGAGGAGTGTAGTCAAATACATCTAAGCCTTTTTTTTCTGTTAAACGTTTTTTAGTTTCTTTTACACAAATTGAACGCATTGTTTCTGCAATTAGATTGGCTGTTTTCCTAAACGCATGTTGCTTTGTATTAATACATTGCAACTTGTTCCTAAATGTAACACTTAAAATTATGACAATGTGGTCTGTTTCTAAACGTATAATTTCTGTTGTAAATGCACATAGAAGAGCAAATTGAGTATTCATGAAAATGTGTACGCAAAGCAGAACATAAACTAACTTTACAATGAATCAATACGGTATTAATACTGTCACTTTGACACATTGTAAACATACATTTAGAAAAACAGCCATTCGAAGGAGTCAGTTTATTAGAGAGTAATTTGCGTATGTGTATATGATCGCATTTACATTAAAAGAAGTGTGGCTTTTTAACCGTGTTAGATACGTAATTATCAGGGCTCGGACTTTCATGCAAATGCATGTTTTTTGTGGTGATAGATAATGAGATACTGACTAATTGTCTATGCGAATCATCAAATTTTAATTAGTTTGGCATCGATTCGTAGTTGCATATTTTTGCATATTTTGATGGTAAGTGCATATTTTAACATATTTTCGCAATAAATGTATATTATAAAAAATTGGTTATTGCATATTTCTCAATTTTTGTGAAAAATATTAATAGGCCGATTATGGAGAGGCCATCCATAAGCGGAGGAGCTAAAAACACATTGACATTGATTACTAAGGGGTATTAGGTAGTTCCTATGCACATTTCACTAGGGCTAAATCCAGAGCTAAATACCCCTTAGTAATCAATGTCAATGTGTTTTTATAAACAATTATCGATTATAAATTTAATAAATTAAGGAAAGTGCGACTTTGGCTCGCACACGATTTTTCGTTTTTTACAATTTTTTTTTGTTTTTTGCCGATTTGTTTAGTTTTGGTGTTTTTTTGGTTATGGCATTTATTTAACGTTTTCACTTTCTGGCGATATTTTTAGTTTTAGCGATTTATTTTAGTTGTGGCGATTTTTTCAGTTTTTACGGTTTTTTCGTTTTTGGGAATTTTTTCGGTTTTTTTTTGTGGTTTTTTAGTTTTAGCGATTTTTTTTGTTTTGACACTTTTTTCGTTTTGGCGATTTTTTTGGTTTTTGGCGTTTTTTTAGTTTGGCGTTTTTTTTGTTTTTGCTTTTTTTTTCGTTTTAGTGATTTTTTTCATTTTTTGATGATTTATTTAGTTTTAGCGATTTTTCGTTTTGAAGACTTTTTCTATTTTTGACGTTTTTTTTTCGTTTTTGGCGATCTTTTTAGTTTTGGTGATATATTGCGTTTTAGCGATTTTTTCATTTTGGCGCTTTTTTCCTTTAAGCGCTTTTTTCATTTTAGCGTTTTTTTCTTTTTGAAATTTTTTTAATTTTGGATTTTTTTTTAGTTTTAGCGTGTTTTAAAATTTCAAGATTTTACATCTTACGGTTTCCAAGATACAGCATATTGTCTCAATTACATAGTCAAAATTACAATAACTAATATAATACCCTTTAATTTTTACTGTTTTAAATATCGGTGTTATTTGGTGTAGTCTATTCTACAGACTACACCAATTTGCACCTACTTTGAATATTTAAATTGTCTATATATAAGTGTCTGTATATTACATTAGTATTTAAACATGTTGCGTTGCTCGCTTTAGAACACCCTTTAATTTTTAACTGTCATATATTTGTTGTTGTAGCGGCCGAAGTTTTACAGATTCTGAATATTTCAGGTCCGTAGCTCTTACGGTTCCCGAGAAAACATTACATTAGTATTTCAACATTTTTCGTTGCTGGCTTTAGAACACCCCTTAATTTTTAACTGTCATATATTTGTTGTTGTAGCGGCAAAATCTCTACATATCCTGTGAAAATTTCAGGTCCGTAGCTCTTACGGTTCCCGAGAAAACAGCCTGTGACAGACAGACGGACAGACGGACGGACAGCGTAGCGAAAACAATAGGGTTTCTTTACACTTTTGGTGTATCGGAACCCTAAAAAACATAAAAAAATAAAAAAATGATCTAATTATTTTTTATGCTCTATTTGATTTTGCTTCGTAAACTTAATTTCATTTTCTCTAAAGAAATTCAATGAAGTAGTAAATAATCTGTGTAGCATCGGACTTACAAATAAATATGTAAATAAAGACAAAAATAACTCAATTTTAAAAAATGTGTTTTTTCAGTGAAAAAATTGTTTAAATCTATAAAAAAAATTTTCTAAAAATATTTACAAATTGTAAACAAAACAATTTACTACATCAAACAAAAAGATTTCCTAGATTTTCTGAAAAATATCAAACAATATTTTTGTCTGAATTTATAAAACAATTAGTCTAAAAATATTAAAAAATATTAAACAAAATAGTTTACTTAATCAAACAAAAATATTTACTGCATTTTTTTTAGTATATCAAACAAAATTTTTGGGTCATCATCATCCATTAATCATTTATAAATTTCACTTTGTTAAATGTGCCTTGACATTTATCTAAAGACTCTAAGAAAGTGAATGGGAATTATTGCAACGACAAAAATCTTCTGTAAACAAAGTTGTTACAATCACATTCATTTTGATACCATTGTTGCTGTTGTTGTTATTTGTGTGTATGTCGTCATCAGTGTTGTGTTTTTGCGACAAAGTTTTTCTTGTTGTTTTTGGTGCTTGTATCTTAAATAAGAGTCAAACAAGCAATTCATTGAATATGTAAATAACATTTACTAAAAATGAAATTTATTTTTAGACAACCTTATGTTAGAAAATTTTTTGGTGAAAATTTTTTCTGTTTGACTTTCTTATTAAGCTATTATATATAGCCTGTTCGAAAATGTTGGAGGAATTCTTTCTTTCGTACAATTACATTTCTGTGGACGTTTGACAGAAGAATTTAAGTCGATTTAAGGCGCGTCTTTTCGTGTTTCCACGATGTTTAGGTGGAAATTTTAATATTTAAAAACATTTACTTATCTCCATGTTTGTTGATTTGCGACTGATCAACAGCTAATTTTTAAAACTAATTTTAAAAACGAAAAAAAAATTAAAAGAAAATTCTCATAGAGATCGGTTAATGACGTTTAATTTTCACTCTTTCTTATAGGCTCTGGCAACGGTCAAATAATCACGTCGGCTACACGTACGCGTTGTCGGCTCTGATTGATGAAAATCAAAAAGTTTTGATATATTAATTTGATGGCAAATTATTTGATCGTCGCCAATTGTGATTGACAAAAATAATCTCAGTTGAACAAAAAAATTATTTTACGTTTCATTGAACAATGCCAATGCTTACCATTCTTATTGAACATAATGTTGGAAGCATATACTTATATTAAAAAAGTAAACAATATGAGATGTTTTTTGTGTAATTTTGTTAAAATAACAATATGCCAATAACAAGAAATCATTATCCGATGACGACATGCTTGCAAACGAACGCTGCGAAGTCACAATACAAATGCTGATTGATGAATTTATTTGTACATCGCCGTTTAAGCGACAAGCACACGACACTCACACATATGCATTGATTGACGTGATTATTTGACCATGGCCAGATACTTTTAAGCCCTTATGACACTACATTTTTTCTTAATTTTTCAAGTTTTGGAGAACAGTGCAAATAGAATATAATAGGAAATTTTGCCAGGTGCAAAGAGTTCAGCTATATTAAGATAAATACCAAATTGTCAAAGCTTTTACTAATGTTATCGATAAAAAATGGGGGCCTGTCAAAAAAAAAGTAAAAATGTTCAACTTAAAATTGACATTTCAGGCTTGAAACATTAAAGTGTTGCCAAGTTAGCGGTTTATTCACGAATTCAGCGATTTAGTGTCTCTCTTTTCAACTTTTTTTCTTTTGTCGTTTTATTATAAATAAAAAGTAGGCGGCACTTAAAGAAGCCATTACGTTTTGTTTACATTTTGTATAGTTGTTTCTTTCTATCATTTGCTATTTCTTTCTTTCAATCCTATAGCAAAACAATGCTAGAAAAATGTAGTGTCATAAGGGCTTTAGACGCATGCATAAAAAGTTTCATTCTCCTCTTCAATAGTATTTTTGCTCTCCTGAAAATTTTAAAAGTTATACTTAATTTTTTTTTGTCAAAAGTCTACAGATTTAAAACAAAAATAGAGTTTTAGAATTTGTTTTTGTTTAGTTTTATTTATAACATTGAATTAACGAACTTAACCGAAAAATTGCTTTCGAATTAAAAAAAACATGTTCATAATTTAAATATGTATATGCAGTTTTAAGCAGCACTTTCTAAATTAGCCCATTAAGCTGTTTGTTGAAATTCGAAATCAGAATAATCGTATTCACTTTAATTATCCTGAACGGTCAAAATGAAACAACGGAGTGAATCTGTACGTCCAACGAAGGGATTAATGACTCTTTCGTCATGAAGTTGACCTGGAGTGAGCTCTAAGGCAGCCACGCAAGAATATTGGCACGGTTTGCACTCAAGCTCACGTGAAATGCAGTTCTTAATTAATAGATCAGCCTTGGCAATTTCTAAAGTTACATTATATTGAAAAGTGTAGCTGCAATCAAAGGCTCTCTTAATAATTGCCTTTCCATTACAGTTGGCAGTATCCAATTGATAATCAAATATCTTTTGATTCGCAGTTGTATATTCGCTAGATTTTTTAATCTAAAAATAAATAAATAAAGAATTATGTAATATAAAGACACGTTTTTGAAATAATGCATTTAAAATACTTACCGCAGCGGAAATGCATTTAAAGTAACCTTCTGTTTGATGGTTGTCGCCACAGCTATCAAGTTTCTCATAAAAATTATCTGTTAAATAATCTAGCAAATCACTTTTGGTGTTTAGGAGTGAATCAATTAAAGTATGGATCTGATCGAGGGCTTTAGCAACACAATCACCGATTTCATTTTTAACACGTAGCACAGTCGGGATAGGTTCAAGATGTTTGATGACACAATAATTGCTATAATCGCTAAGAGCTTTCAAAGGATTTAAGCGTTCTTTCATTTGAGCTATATTGTTATTGAGCAAATCAATATAAATATTGATTTTTCTAACACGGTCAGCATAATGTTCTATAAAGTATTCAATTTTTTTGGCATAGCCCATTAGAACATTATTATACTGCTCTCGGTACATATCAGTGTAACTATTGGTACTATATTTATATTCATATCCATTTGCAGGGCTATAGGTAGTATCTACTTCTTTGTGCTGCTAGGAATATTTAAAGGTTAGAGTTTTATTTAAACAGAAATTATTAAATATATGTGGACTTTTGACTGAACAACTGAAGTGTAATTTTCAAAATGTTCAGGAAAGCCAAAATACTGTTAAAGTGCCGAACAAAATTGATTGGGTATGCGCTTTAAGAAAAATAAAAATTAATTATAACTAACTGATTTCGACTACAGTTACATATGGAAATATTTTTCCTTTTTCGACATATTTGAAATTCTTTGCTGATGAGTCGGAAATTAAGAAAAAATTTAAATGAGCTATAATTTTAAAATATTAATATTTTTAATAATAATTATTGTAGGAACATGGCAATTAGACCAAAACACGAGCCTTAAAAATCTGTATTTAATGTTAATAAAAATTCGAAATTTTCTTAGATGCTTTTGTCAAAAGTCCACATATCGTATAATATACTAATTTAATACATAAAAAGTAATTCCAGAAAATGTGGTATGTGGTCAGTCCACGTATTATCGTGCTTCAAAGCTCGAATCTTTAATAAACGTGACTGTTGCCAATTATTCGGGCTTGTAATTGCTCTAATAAAATTTCATAATATATTTCTTGTTCCAACAGCCGAATCATTTTAAAATTGTATTCGAATATTCGAACGATTAACTAATTCCCTCTATTATGAATGGCGTTGTCGACGTCACATCAATACGACAGCAAAAAATTGTCACTTGTCTACTCTTTCTCGACAACAATTGAGTAATATGAACATGCTGGGCTAATTCCATAAGACTCAAAAGCTAGTGAGAGACTGCCAATAGTAGTCAATTGTAGACAAGTGAAAATTCTTTACTGTGGTGTAGATGTCACTTCGACAACGCTTTTCATAATAGGAGCGAATACAAAATTGTATTCGAATAACTACATTTAAACTGCGACTCTTAATGCATTCTGTCATTGGTTTCGATTTCTTAAAGGCATTAACAGACATTCATATTACATATTATTTCTTCGATTGAACTCGAGTTACTGCAGTCGCCGAGTGATCCTGTTTTAGGTATTTTGACTATAATACCTTGCATCCAGCCGTAGGGAAAAATATCATTGTCCCAAACTTCACGAACTTCACGAAAAATGTAAATTCTGCCAAACTTCACGAAACAGGTCAAAAAAGGTAGGTATTCTCTAAATATATATGGAATTCACAAGGCATACTAACTGTTCTATCGGTTGTATGTGCTATGTTTATTTAAAACTTATAATATAGTCTTTGATATTTTCCACACCAATTATGCGAAAAAATAGAAGGAACTATTTTAAAAAACTTAGCAAATACAACCGTTACAAGGGGAAGTACTACCTTGTGAATTCTTTCATGATACACTTTAAAACATTACTCCAAATTTACGATCATATGTTGTCTAAATTTATGTTGCAAATTTCTCCTTGTCTAGAATTACATCGATTTTGTAGTTAATTTATTAAAGAAAAAACCTCTCGAATTAAACATATTTAGTCCAAGTGGAAAAAATGTAACATAAAGTATAATACGGCTATGGCTGAATGGTAGATACGTCAGACTACTAGTCAGGAGGTCGCGGTTCAAACCTGCACGCAGCCAATTGCTTTTTTTAGTAAAAACATTTTGTTGAAATATAATGCGTGTGTAATTTTAGGTCGATAATAATCTGTAAAGTGTTGCCGACTATTATCGACCTAATTTTCAGCAAAAGTGTTTTAGAGTGTATGCAGCTTATTCGACAATGTCGCAGGCATTCTTTCTTTCGTACTATTACAGTTCTGTAGACGTTTGACAAAAGCACTTAAGTCGAGTTAAGACAATTTTACAAATAGTGTTATTTATAAGTTCAGAATTCTAAGATGCCCTTTTTGGTGTAACCTTCATTTTTACTCGATGTTTAGTCGCCAAAATATTAATATTTTAAAAATTTTACTTACTTCTATATTTGTTAATTTGCGACTGATCAACAGCCAAGTTTAAATTTGTAAAAAAAGGAAAAAAATAAGAAAAAAATTGTTTAATAGTATTTTTATTCTCCTGAAAATTTTAAAAACTACACTTCAATTGTTTTGTCAAAAGTCCACAGATTTAAAACAAAAATAAAATTTTAGAATTTGTTTTTTGTTAAGTTTTATTTATAATATTGAACTAACGAACTGAACCAAAATAATTATTTTGGAATTAAAAAAAATGTTCATAAAATAATTATGTATATACAGTTTTAAGCAGCAATTTGCCAATTAACTCATTAAACTATTTGTTGAAATTCTAAATCAGAATAATCGTATTCATTATAATTCTGCTGAACGATCAAATTGTAACAACGGAGTGAATCCGTACGTCCAACGAAGGGATTAATAACTCTTTCGTCATGGAGTTGATCTTGAGTAATCAGTAAGGCAGCCACGCAAGAATGTTGGCATGGTTTGCACTCAAGCTCTTGTGAACGGCAGTTCTTAATTAATAGATCAGCTTTGGCAATTTCTACAGTTACATTATATTGAAAAGTGTAGCTGCAATCAAAGGCTCTCTTAATAATTGCATTGGCGTTACAATTGGCTTTATCCAATTGGTATTCAAATATCTTTTGATTCGCAGTTGTATATTCGTTAGCTTTTTTGATCTAAAAATAAATAAATAAAGAATTAATATCTAAACTCTTTTATGTGGAATTGTGCATTTAAAACATTTACCGCAGCTGAAATGCATTCAAAGTACAGTTCTTCTGTTTCTTGGTTTTCACCACAGCTGACAAGTTTCTTATCAATGTTATTTGTTAAATGGTCTAGCAAAACATCATTGGTGTTTATGAGCGGATCCATCAAAGTATCGATCTGATCGAGGGCTTCATCAACGCATTTACCGATTTCATTTTGAGCACGCAGCACTGTCGGGATAGGTTCACTATGTTTGATAACACAATAATTGCTATGATCGCTAAGAACTTTCAAAGGATTTAAACGTTCGTCGATTTGAACTATATTGTTATTGAGTAAATCAAGATAAATATAGATCTGCTTAACACGGTCTGAATAGTGCTCTATAAAGTATTCTATTTTTTTGTCATAATCCTTTAGAGTATCATTATACTGATCTCGAAACAAATTAATGTAATTATCGATAGCATATTCATATTCATAATCAGAGCTATGAGTGTTATCTACTTCTTGGTGCTGCTAGAAATATTTAAAAATTAGTGTTTTATTTTAACATAACTTATTACACATGTGTGGACTTTTGACAAAACTACTAAAGTGTTATATTCAAAAATTTCAGGAAAGTCAAAATACTGTTAAAGGGCTGAGCAAAACTTTTTGCGTATGCTCTTTAAAAAAAAAGTGAAAATTAAGTATAACTAAGTGATTTTGATTTCAGTGTTATATTGAAATTCTTTGCTGATCAGAAAAATCGGATTGTGCTATAATTTTGAAACATTAATATTTTTATTTATAACTATCATAGGAACATAATGATTAGATCAAATTACGCGCCTTAAAAATCGGTATTTATGTGTTGTTTCCACAACGCAAACAAGCGGCTTAGTAAAAAATTGTATAGAAATCACTCAAAAAACCGAGTGCTTTTCATATAAATTTTAGACAAACAATGCTTGTTTGCATTGTGGAAACAATACATTAATGTTAATGATGATTCGAAATTTAATGGACTTAAGTGCTTTTGTCAAAAGTCCATAGATATAATATCATGATTAAATATATTAAACCAACTATATTTGAGGAATTCCCAAAGATTTCGAATCTCTTCGGATCTCATGAGAACTTTGTATATAGTCCATCCATAGATTGTCGCGGTTCAAATTCCGAATATTTAATAAACGTCAGTGCTGCCAATTATTCGGGTTTTGTAATCATTCGAATAAAATTTACTAATATTATTTTATTTGAACGAATAATAAATAAAAATTTTATTTGAATAACTACGTTACAATCACGATTTTTAATGTATTTTATAATTTCGATTGAACACAGAAAAAACTATCAGCAGTTTTTCTCAATTAAGGGTACTCTTTGTTTATTAATTGATTCAATTATTTTCTTAATTAAAAATTGGCAAAAAAAAAAAAATAAAAATTTCCCATTATCTTATTAATATGGTTTTAATTGATATGTTATTAAAATAATAACTATTTCAATCAACTACTTTTTTGAATCAGTCAATTACTTGATTAAATATTTAGATGGGAGTATCTTACACATAAAAAAGAAAACACAACAAACTCAATAAGATATTAAGTATTGAAAAGTGTTGCATAATTTATTATAGTTTTCAGTTACTCCAAGTTATTTAATTAGTTTGGCTTAAGTTCGTTTTTAACAACCTTTAAAATAAATTATTTTTTAGAAAGAAATTCTAAAGCATGTAATAATTGAAAATATAGAGAAAAATTTGACTGAACGGAACGTTGAACTTACATGTTTTGAGACCACGCGCTCTTCTCATTAGAGTTTTTACCGCTTAGCAGCCTAACGGCCACAGCAGCCACAACCGCTACGGCAGCTACAATCAATTAGTTTGAAAATCCGTTAACTTTAATTAATTCCGGCTGAGAAGGCCATCTTGTGAGACTTTTTCCCTCAGATTTTATTAACCCTTGTCGAACTGAAGAATTTTACAACGTTAGAGTACGGTGTACGTATAATTGTACCTTCATGCATTTACTACTACATATACAACTTTTTTTTATTAAATTATTTCATAATTACATCTTTATTAATAAAATAAATGATAAACTTAAAGCAAAAATTATGTTTTAGCTTAAATTTTAAAACTTTAAAAATTTACGCAATATTTGAAGTGAAAAACTTAAGCTACTGTGGCGGTTGTGGCCGCGAGGTCTTGGCATAAAAGAACTCGGGTGGTCTCGAAACATGTAATTTCAACCTTCCGTTAAGCCAAATTTTTCTTTATCTTTTCAATTATGACATGCTCTAGAATTTCTTTCTAAAACTATTTTAATTGAATTTTTAAAGTTAAAAATGAAAACACTAATAAGCTATACAGTTCGACTAACTTAATATCGTGCAAAAATGTAAGTAATCTGTTGTGGTTAGCACATCTACATGATCTTTAAAAATTCTTAACTTTATAGTGTTGTGCATAACTTGTTGAAACTTTGGTGTGGGATCTCCATGGGATACTAAAATATACATATTGCACACACAGGTTTCGCGTATTACTTTCTAACAACAAATAACATTATGTTATAATACCGTTACGGGGTTTGCTTGAATGACTATCTAGAGAGGGTTGTGGACCTAGTTGCGTTGCAACCTTTCTGAAAAGCAATTTTATACTTTACAGAAAGTTCTCAAAAGACACACGCGTCCATTTGCTCCTTAATATATTTAAGTCGTACTGTCGGTTGCGAAGTTATATAAGCTTTAAGGGCTCGTTAGCCGACTGTAACGTAACAGTAACTTAAGAAGTAACTACGATTGCAAAACGTACAACGTATCAAATATTTTTTTAAATAACCCTTTTCACGATTTTCGCGATCTATGTGATTTTCTAATATTTTGCTAATCTTTACAGCTTTAGTGATTTAATCAATTCATTTATAAATCTTTCGGTGAATTTGCGAGGTTTCACGCTCTCCAGTTTTTTTTTGTATTTTTTTTTTACAATTTGGCGATTTCTAAGATATTTTAGGACTGTTTCCGATTTTTCAAGTTTTCGCCAATTTTAACAATGTTCGCGACAAAAGCGATCTTTTGCCAATTTTCAGCTTCTTTGCAGGATAAATAGGATAAACTAAATTACATTTTCAGTAAAGAAATTCATTGAATTAGTAAATATTTTGTCTAGAAACGGACGTACAAAATATTTTAAATATAGTTATTTTAACAGCTTTGCACATAACAATATAGATCAGACGTTTCTTTCTGGTACAGTTACATTCCGTTGCAGTTGGGTAACTCTACTGTAAGTATCAGCTATTGAACTCATTTTTTATAAAAAAAAATTGGATATTACATGGAATAGTTTAGAAAATCAATAAAATTAATTGAACGTTTTCTAATTTGTTTTTATAATTACTCAGCTATTTGTGTGTTATAAGATCAGAATATTAACTTACCCAGCCTGTGGCCGTAGACAATACTAAGCTTAACGCTAAAATGATCTTGAACATTTTCTTAGTTTGTAGTGAAATCTTTTCTGTTGCTAAAACACTACTGAAATTTCGATTCGGCGGTTTGCTGTTCCTATCATTATTTTAAGATTTTCTTATCATTTAAAATCATAAAAAGTTAAAAAAATTTAACTTTCATTTAAGGTTCAAAGCTGTGGCTGTTGTCTTATCAATTGGAGGCATATAATTAGATAAACTAAATTTTTTAATTTGCTTTTAGCTCTGATCATAAATTTATTTTTTTATAAAACGTATTTCTAAGACTGAATGAACGAAAATGAAATTAATCAAAAGAGTTTAGAGGTACCTTGTTCTCTTGCTGTGATATTACCAGTTACTGCCAAACGTGTTGTTTATGGTCTTTAAACACTATTTTATGGATAGTATACTGATCTTTCAGATTTCAGATAGTATATTATTTATATATTTAAAGCTAATAGTGCCAATTACTTTGTTACGCTTTGCTACACAGAAAAAAAAAATTTCGTTTTTGATAACAAAAATCCCGGTATTCAATAATTTTTTTTTCAAATTTCCTGTGATAAAGAATTCCCCTATATTGATAACAAAATTATTTCAAAATAAAAATATATATATATAAATTAAAACAAATGTTGACATGGCTGGAATACGAACCCGGGCTTTCCGGACGTAAAGCATACACTCTCTAGCCGAGCCATATCCCATTTATTTTTTTATGGGATACAACTTGTTTTAAGTACTTATGTATAAAAAGAAAAGAAATAACCGGAATGGAAAAGAAATACTTACAACGAAATATTTTATTATGTTAAAGATAAATGTTATTGAAATTCATATTTTTTTTAATAACATGGTTTTATTGAATATAATTCTTGTCTATTTTTTTCTGTGTATGTACGTTGAAAATTAAATTCATCCCTTGTTCCGTGAATAAAACGTTACGAACCTTAGTCTATATAATCGCTTTAGATTAAAATGTTATTTATTTCAATGTTGCATACACAGAAAAAACTAAATTTTATTTTCTATAAAGGACTTCAATGAAATAGTAAATATTTTGTCTAGGTACGGACCTACAAAAAAAATTTTGTAAATATAGACAAAGATATGTTAACAATTTCATTGAAAAAAAGTGTTTTTTTTTCAAAGTCTTTAAATATCTAAAACAATTTGTCTAAAAATTTTTACAAATCATAAACAAAAAAACTTACTAATTCAAACAAAAAGATTTACTGAATTTTTTAAAAAATATCAAGCTAGATTTTTGTCTGAATTTATAGAACGATTAGCCTAAAAATACCAACAAATGTTAAACAGTAATATTTACTGAATTTTTTGTAATATTTAAAACAAAATTTTTGTCTGGGTCATCATAATCAATTAAGCATTTATGAAATTTCACTTTGTAAAATATGTTCAAGTCTGACCCCCATATTCATAAATGATTGGTAAAGTTAATGTGTGCATTAAAACAGGTTTTCCCATATATAATTCATACCGTAAGCCAACATTAACTTTCAGAAATTTTTATGAATATGGGGTGCTTGTTTATCTAAAGACTCTAAAAAAATGAGACAAAGACATTAACGAATTTATTCACTAAAAAATCTTCAGTAAACAAACTTGGCAAGATCGCATACCTTTCGCTATCATTGTTGTTGTTGTTATTTGTGTGTATGTCGTCCGTCAGCAGGGTTGTTTTTTTACGACACAGTTTTTCTTGTTGTTTTGGTAAATAACAGTCAAACAAACAATTCATTGATTATGTAAAGAACATTTACTAAAAATTAAATATAATTTTCTACAATTTTTGTTTGGACATTTTTTGGTGATAATTTTTTCTGTGTATTTTGGTTATTATCATGTACTCAAAACTTTTAAAGAGCAATAAAGATAAGAAAACTTTTTATGTATAAAACAGTTAAATTTTTGGTTTGTTTATAAACCATTAAATCTTATCTATTAAATTTTCGTCATAATTAATAATATGTCTGAATTAAATTAATTAAAATGCGTAGTTCTGTGGTTTTTATGAATAGCAGCGTAAGTCGATCTGTAAATTTTGAGTTATTACCCTGTGGAGAATTTTATACCAATTTTAATTTCATATAATTGTAGTTGAGATTTTTTCGATCACAAATAATTTTATATGTAATTGTGTTTTTCAATTACAGCAAAATGTAATTGTATATGAAAATTTTTAATTACAATTACAAGTAATTATGTAATTGCATGTGTAATTAATTATAAAATGTAATTATTACTGCCCAAGTCTGTTAGTACGCTGAGTTTCGATCTAGAAGCTATCACTGTAAAAGTGATAGGTTTTTCTTATATAAAGTTACGGAATTCAAACTAGTTGCTAGTCCTTGGGAACCAGTCACGTGACTTGTCTTGTGACAGATTCTCTCCATTCCAAATCGTTTTATTTCAACAACCTAAATTTTTTATTTCATCAAATAATGAATCCATAAAAAACTCATTTTGTAAAAATGTGACGGTGTAGTTTACCTTCCACTTACAGATATTTCAACATATCCTGTTGTAACACAGGAAAGCTCTAAAAGTCGCCAAATCTTACAACCACGTGAGTAAAAATCATATTACCATTGGCAAAATGGTCTTTATATCAGAAATTTACATTCATATAGGCTAAGATTTTTTCGATCTCACTTCTTCGCAATTCCATGAGCATGTATATGCGTGCATATTCAATAGAACGTTTATAATTTACATGCGTAAATTGCCTGCTAAAAAGTTGTTAAACATCTAAAACAAACTAGAATTAGTGCACTTGTCATACCATGAGGCATGTGTTGCATACGCATTTCTACGCCTCAAATTGCACTATGATGTGGTTGTTTTTGCTTCTGGTTTCTATAAACTAAAGTGTACTTGTATTTACAAAAAGTTGTTTACGCACTGAAATAAAAAATAGTTACAATTTGATCTAGATGATGTTGCTGTTGATGATACTTGCTTGAAATTGTTGTGTTAAAGATAGTTAAGAAAGATAAGGAAATTGTCGCAATACAAAAAAATAAAATAAATATTTATAAAATTATTTGTAAAACTACTGGGTGTTGTGTTGTTGGCAGTTGATGCAATTTATTGGTTATGGGCAAAAATTTTCTATATAAATTATGACTATTTATATAGTAGACTTATTTTTAATGTAAATGTGTTGACATATCAGATATGGTGTGTTTTATTTTGTCTACTAAAAATCAAAATCAAGTTCTTTGTCTACATACTTCTCATTTCTCTCTAAATAAGTATATGTTTTAGTTGAAAAATTAATTAAAACCGAACAATGAATTAAATAGGATCAATTCATTTTGAGATAAAGAGGTCAAATAAAAATTTTTAATATCGTTATGTAGTGTAAAGCTATTTTATCATGCAGCGAATTATATTTGTTTCCAGCACCACTATTTCTTACAAGCTTTTTTCTATGGCTTTTTTAATTCATACAGATTTTATTTAAACGTATAGATAAACGTGATTTATTATATTTTCACATTTTTTATTTGCACCTCACGCACGCAAAAAGATGTCACAATGTTTCGATGTGTGTACTGTAGGTTGTAATTGAAAATCGTCAAAACTTGATTTTAAACGTTAAAACCGACAAAAGGATAAAAAACAAAGTGCTAATAACTCCATTAAAATGCTACTGATCATGTTGTTAATTTTTTCGCACAATAAATTTAAACGAAAAAATAAAGATAGATGGATTTTTTTTATATATCATGGCCTATTGTCAGTGTGAATATGATTAATTGGTAAGTTTTTTTGTTGCGTTTTTTCTAACTCACAACAAGTTGCCAGTTTTTTCGCTTAGCTTTTTTTATATTTTTTATCGGTCTACATCTTTAGAGTGGTTGCAAAATAGAGAACTGGCAGAAGAAATATGACGCGCTTCTTAGTAGTGGAATAAAATAATGATGTGCGTAACTGAGGCGTTACAATGAAATCATTAAAATTGTTTATTGTAGGTAGTGCACGTTTTAAAAGCGAACTATGTTGATTTTTAAGAACTTAAGAATTAAAATTCTCAAATAAGCTAAAAACAAGACTTGAATTGAATTTGTACAGAAAAAAAATTATCACCAAGAAATTTTCAAAGAAAAGTTTGTCTAAAATAAAATTTCATTTTCAGTAAATGTTCTTTACTGAATCAGTGAATTTTTTCTTTGACTTTTATTTAAGACGCAAACATTACAACATTAAACACCAGTTTTCTGTGTCGTAAAAAACAACTCTCATGACGACATACAAATAAATAACAGCAACAACGCGATTGTAGCAAGTTTATTTACTGAAGAAGTTTATTTACTGAGTGAATCAATTAATTAATGGGTTGCGTTAATTTTCTTTAATTTTTGTAGATAATTTAGATAAACATACAGGATTGCACATTTAACACAGTGAAATTTCATAAATGCTTAATGGATGATGATGTTTTTATTTAAAACTTGAAAATATTTCCGAAAAAAGATGTTACTGACTCAGACAAAATGATTGTTTGATATAAAAAAAGATCCAGTAAATATTTTTGTTTGATACAGTACACTGTTTTAAGTATTTTTAGACAAATTGTTTAATAAATTCAGTAAAAAATATTGTTTGATATATTACAGAAAATCCAGCAAATAGCGTTGTTAGATTCAGTAAATTATTTTGTTTAGAATTTGTAAATATTTTTAGACAAATTGTGTTATAGATTTTGAGAATTTGTTTACTAAAAAATTGGTTTTTTGTTTCAATGAAATTGTTGATATATTTTTGTTCATATTTACAAATTTGTTTCTAGGTCCGTTTTTAGACAAAATATTTACTAATTCATTAAATTTCTTTACTGAAAATGAAGTTTAGTTTTCTGTGTAGAGGAAAGATAACCTGTGTAAGACAAGTCAAGTGACTAGCTCACATGATAGGGAACAGTCACTGTTACATCCCGTTGTTATCCGATGGAGCTGTAGATCCAAACTTAAGGTACTAGTACTGCGGCGATTCCTTAAATAGTAGTCAATTTCTTGTACTTTAAACAAATATCTTTGATTGGGGGAAAATATATGTGTACTGCACCGTCACTATTACAATTTTTCTTATAGTTAAGTGCCGTATTTTCTTTTCACACCAGTCTTATTTTAATCAGTTATAGGACAAGTTTGTTGTAGGTAATTGGTACAAAATTTTTCACAGGGAAGTACTTATTATAATTTTTTTTAATTTCCTTAAATTCTCATGATTCTACTCTATTTTAAAAAGTTAATTTTTATGTCTAACTATTTAGTGTAGGGTGTTTTAAGAAAACTTATTTAAAATGCTATAAAACACATTGTTAACTAGCATCTTGTTGGCTCATTAATAAGTTAAGTCAAGTTAACAGTGTTAGATTTTTTTAAGATTTGTTTGCAAAATAAAGCTTAACACCTTTTATTGCCGTTTTTAATTACCGGCTGGTTGGCTTTTTTCATTCATAAATTCCTCTTCTTACTCATTCATCATAGGTGCAGTTAATCGTTTAGTATTTTTTTCATAGACTCTTAATACGTGTCAGATTTCTTTTAAAAGTCTTTAGGAAAATAAATATTTATAAATAAATTATTGTACTTATAATGGTGTAATTCATTATCCAGCTCTACATTTTGGTGCTGTTTTTTGTGTATTTTTTATTTTAAAGTTCATATTAATAAACTTAAACACCTGTGGATTGATGCCACGAGAAAGTGTTTTTTGGTGATTGCAGTGAATGAGAAGTTTGAAAACACCCACATAAAGTTGATTTTTTATTTTAAATAACGGTTAGATATTTCTATTGGAAATATGTTTGAGTTTCAGTGAAAGCCATGGAAGATGGTGTAAAGAATAAGTGTGAATTGTGTACATCATTGGTTTTTAAATTGGAGTGCGCAAAACTTGGGGATCCGTATGTAACAACATTCCAGGTAGTCCGCAAAAAGGAATGGAAAGGAAATGATATAAATACCTTTTTCTTGACCAAAGAACAGAGATATTATCCTTTAAAATTTCATTGTCTTACAATTAAATTGCTTGATGTTTTCTTTTGGAATTGTATTTCTTGCTCTCTTGCTCTCAATGCAATCTACCTCAAACTTAAAATACGCTATGGAGGTTCTCCAGATATAGAATAATTATAAATCACTATTAGTAAAAATATTTTTTCTTCTTTGGGGGAGAAGAATACAATTTAAATTTATTTCTAACTTTATTACTTTAGAAGATAAATGGGCTACAAAAAAAGTATCAAAATTATATTTTGTACCTTTTTCGTCCTGTAAACGTGTTTTTGGGAGCTTCTAAAGGAGAGAAAATCCAATTTAAATAAAATTTCTATCTCTATTATTTTAGGCTTACTAAAAAACTACCAAAATTACATTTTACCCTTTTTCGGCCCTTAAAGGCCCTCAAATAAACTGTATTTTCTTTATCTATTTACAAACTTTACACCAAGTTTAAATTCATTAAAATCAAATAATATTTGTAAAAGGTATGAGACTGACCAGATAATTCATGGCCGAGCTAGTCAACTTTCACACCCTGTATCTTAACATGTGTTGCAACAAGGTAGCCCAGATTTTAACATTATTAAAGCCTATATCCTCCTCTATATTTTTACATATGTACATCGTTTTATAATCGGATTGCAAGTTTCAAAGAAACATATTTAATACCCTTTTTCCCATTGGAAGCACTGTGCGTCTTCGGCCTTATAACATTGGTAGGCCACTTTCAGTCGGCCAGCTTCGGCCGAACTCTTTCGGCTGCCACATTCGGCTGCTATGTCAGACGCCCCCTTACCAATCTTCGACACCCTCCTCCTAGTCATTGGACCCGGCGCCATGACGCCACAAAAATAAAAGCTATAATTTAAAAACAAACATTTCACCTACTTTGATGACAGCAAGTATACGAAGAAGATAAGATAATTCGTCAACAAAAACAACTATCGGCTGGAAGATACTCCGATGATACGTGGGCGATATTTTCAAGACTTTAGCCGAGACACTTGGTGTTTAGCGAGACATCTTCATTTAACAAGGGCAAAACCCATTAGCCAAAACAACGTGGACAAAAATCTCCCCAAAATCCCAGAAATTCCCCGGAATCCCGAAAATTAGGACAAAAATCTCTGTAAATCTTAGAAGTTCCCGGATCTGCAAAAACTAGGACATCAACCCCCTCAAAATCCCAGAACTCACCCGGAATACAACGGCTATCCCGAAAACCACGAAAATTCCAAAGTGAAAACACTGAGTTTTTAAGGAATTTAACCTTCGCGCTGGCCTGTTGCCTTCATTTTGAATTGCCATTACACGTATTTCTTACCAGTATTTTTCCATATACAATTTTTTTTTACCTCTCAGCATAAAAAAACATTTATATGGTGCATATCATATATACAACGCATTAAACTGTGTATATTCCACATATTTTTATGTAAAGAAGATTTGCTCTGTAGGCCAGTACACTGAAAGGAAAACTTTCATATATATAATGATTTTTTACGTTACTACAATGATTTTGTCATTTTTTTTCAACCAACGTAACGTTTCATTCTTGGTATGAAAATTGTTGCTTCATTAATTTTAAAATTTTCATAATGAAAATGAAACCTTTTCGTCGCGGGTTTTTATAATATTTAATCCTGTCAGAGACTTAATTTAATACTTTTAACACTTGAAAATTACTTGCTTTAATTTTACTTCCTTTAAATAAATTTGTAAATGTTAGTCTTCAACCCTTGATGTCATGTTTGTCAGCCAACACCTTTACTGCTTCAGCCATGTCACCATTTAAAATCAATAGTACAAAATCAATATAAAAGAAAAAGAAAACTATACGATAAAAAAGTACAGTTCTGATATCTGTATTTGAACTTGAGTCATATATCTATTTTTACTTTTTCATTTTCAGAATGAAAAATTTCATATTATTAATGACAACACAAAATGTATAAAATGTGCCTGAAAAAAGTTTCATAACGTTTATGTAATTTTTCATTGCTGATATGCAATGTTTCATGCCATTAATGATATTTTTTCGTAATGGTTTCATCCCCATTACGAAATGTTTTTTTTCAGTGTATTACCTGGTACACATCAGTGTTATCCTGCCATTCAAGTTACTCAGCTAAATTGTTTTTAGCTTCGGTATTCTCCTTCAGCTTTATCGGTCAGAATGGTCCTGCCAGTAGATACGCTACCACTAGCATTACTTTCAGGGTTGTTGCACTTATTGACTGTCCTCACCTTAAAATTTTAAATTCTTAATGTTAGAGGAATTTTTAAAATGATGTGCGCATTCATTTTGTCATATTTGACATGGTAAACATGACAAACTTCTTGAAATATTGCAACGAATTGATACTGAACAAAAGGACATTCATTACATAAAAAACTTGTTTTGGAACCAAACAGCACACACATCATTAACAAGGATGGTATCACGAACGATGTTCACATAAAAAGCGGAGTACGGCAATGATGTATTCTCTCGCCCTTACTTTTTAATATCTATGCAGAAGCTATATTTAATGAAGTCTAATGTGAAGTAGACAAGGGGGTAAAAGTGAACGGAGAATACATAAATAACATTCGGTATGCAGATGATACCACTTTGATATTCTGATAATATTTTCGAGACAATCAACACGCACAGCAATGAGTTCGGCTTGAAAATCAACATTAAGAAAACCAAGATGATGATAGTAAGCCGAGACAAGACACCTTATCTTAAAGTACAGTTAAGAATTAATAACGCAATAATTGAACGAGTCAATAAATTTAAATACTTAGGTGTTTGGCTAACTGAGGACTGGTCTGCTGATACGGAAATTAAATGCTGGATAGAAATGGTCAGAACTGCTTTTGCTAAATATAAAAAAATATTATATAGCCGTAAAATAAACATCAGCACTCGTTTTCGCATGATGATTTGTTATATATGGTCGATATTACTTTACGCAATGGAGTCATGGACGCAATGGAGTCATAGAAAGTTTTGAAATGTGGACATACCGAAGGCTTCCAAGAGTATCACAGATATTTTAAGAAGATTAAACACAGAAAGACAGCTACTTCTTACTATTAAAATAAGAAAAGCTGCTTATTTTGGCCATATGATTCGAGGTGCAAAATATGAACTTCTATAGCTTATAATCCAAGGAAAAGTTAAAGTAAGGCGGTATATTGGCCGCAAACAGATGTCCTGGCCGCAAAATGTCAGAAATTTGACTGGAATTAAATCGATTGGTGTCCTCATGAGAGCAGCATCAAACAGAGAAGAATTTGCAAATTTGATTCAAAACATAAGATACATCGTGATTCGCTTACATTCTGAAAGGACCCAGTGGTAAAAATACCCAGTACGTAATCGCTGATGTAAGCAATACTTAGTAGCTGCTAGCGGTGACGCTTTGGCTTAATTTCCCACTTAGATTTAACATAAGCGTGTCATAGGCTGTTTAATCGGTGCGCTCTCGCTTAAAATGTAAACTACGATGTCAGTACCTGTCGCTACTGTGCGTTTACATCATAAGTGGAACTATAAGCGAGCTTGCTGTTGAAATGTAGCCCAAAAATAGGCCACAACTTTTTACTTTGTACATATAAGGGATAAAGTCCATGAAATACAACTAAATTCTCACATACACAATGAAAAATAGTCGAAGCTATTATTAGGAAATGGCCTAATAGATTACACGTACATTACAATCTAAGTACTTAGATTGCTCGCTTAGAACGTCATCCTGGCATCATCGATTATTATCTAGGTACTTCATTTCATTTACCACTGGGGATATGCATTAAAGAGAGAGAGAGAGACATTCATTTTGTCTATGAAATGAAATTAGCCCGCAGGCATCGTTTCAAAAATATTTCGAGTCTGTTACCCAAAACGCGCTATTTACTATCATCTTGTTTAAATAAAACGACATTTATTATGTATATATTATTTTTTATTATAAAAATTTAGTTTTTATTACTTAATCAGTACATTGCATAAGAGAAGAGTTTAAGTTTTTTTTTTCATTTAGTTTTTAAAGTAATTTTAATATTAAATTACTTAAAGAAAATAATTTAAATTACATATATTTTAATTAATTTTCACTTTTACTAATTTTCATCTTAAAAATGTTTTTTGTTTTGCTTTATGTATAAAAAAGTAATATATTTAAAACTATAAACTAAATTGATTTAAAGCACCTTTTTGCTTTCGGTCTTGAATTATGAAATATAATTTTCATAAAAATATTAAAATTTAAAACTAGAATTTAAACTAAAGTATCTAGAGATTAAAATAAATAGACATTAAAAATAGTTAGAAAAGTTTAGAGACAGTTTTATAAAAAGATATTACAAAACTATAATAAAATGTTAATTCTGCAAAATATTTTGATACAAAATTATTTTTATAGATTTAACATTTCATTTCAATATATTTTTTTTCGTAAATGAAGTATCTTTTTATAAAGATTAGTGGCCACATCGAAATGATAGAATGAATAAATAAATAAATAAAATATTTAAAATTAAATAGGGAGCATAAAAAATTAAGTTTAATCTAAGTTTTATATAATACCTGCGTTAAGTTTTTGATTTTTTGTTTTTGTTTTTAATTATCTTTATAAAGACATTAATGCCCGGTTTTAAAAAAGCAATTCCAGCTTAAGAGAGTAAAAAAGTTTGCTTTATATTCTAAAAGTTAAACGGTCAAGTTTAGTTTTTCCTTTTTTTTGTTTAATTTCTTTTTAATTCTTTAATAGAATTGCTTTTAAAAGCGGGCATTGTTATAGAAAATTTGCAATAGTTTTATATATTTTTATAATTAACTTGCTTGTCGCTTTACTTTAAAAAATTATTTATATAAATTTTTTATAAATTATTTTTCTATTACTTTACTAGCGTGTGTGTTTTATTAAATGTTAATTGGTTTTAGAAATATGTGTTTTTTTAATTCGTAAAAAAGTCTCTTTTTTTATTCTTAATATTAAGAAAAATTTTTGCATATCAAATGTTTTAATTTTTCTTAAATCGCATACTTTTTAATTTAGACTCCGGTTTTTTTTTTAAATTTTCTTAATTAAAATTGTTGTCCATAACGTCCAGTCATGCCACTGTCATAGAGTTTTCCTAATGTATCACTGGCTGTTCCTTGTTGCTGATGAGTGGCATGGTTGTGATGTGAAGCACCATATACCATTGTGGGTGGTCCGCCATAGTTAACTGAAGATGGTGCTGAGTCTTGGTGGTACAGATAACGTTCTTTCTTTGAGCGACTTTGTACTGTCTTCCAAATGGCGTACACTGATAATTGGGCCAATAAGAATACAGCACCCGCAACGATTAGACCTTAAAAATGAAATTAAAAAATGCAATTGACAGTTTGTTTTAAGAATTTTAAAATTGGTTTTAAAAATAATACTGTACAACGAAATAACCTCTTTTTAAATAATAAGGTTCGAATGGCTGACTCTGGTAGAAGGCACTTAAAAAATATATACGTATGTCGCGCTTTGAAAGCTTAAAAACTTTTACTGGTGCCCTTTGCCAGAATCAGAACTATGTAATTTTTTTGTGTTAAACAGTGTAATTGACTTCCTGTCTAAATTTGAATTATTTTTAATCTATTTGGAAAAACTTCAAAAAGCTTTAAAGGTGGTGCTCGAAAACATTACAACTACAAAAATGTTCCAAATATATTAAAACAAAAGACTTAAGACACAAACGGCAAAAATAGAACACAGATATTTTTTCCTAAATTTCTTTCAATTCTTTGCCTTTAACTTACACCATATAAATTCAATTTGCATTATAATTTGCTAAGCTGATATGTTAAAAAAATACTTCTTGGCTATAATTGCAAGAAAGTTACCATGGCAATTGTATAATAAATACAAGCTAAGAGAAAGTGATAACATTTGTTTATAACCATGTCTTCTAATTGTACTTTCATAAAAAACAAATAAAAATACAACTGATTTCAATGTTTTTTAAATAAAAAGTATAAAATGTTTGTTATTTCCCCTACACAGAAAAAAATATTACTTATATCAAAGGAATTTTTTCTTAAATGCCATGAATCGAACATGATAATTTTTTTTTCAAAATTATTTTCATTCCAGCTATGAACTTTTACATAAATTAATTCATATATTTTTAAAAAATGTTTTTAAAAATTCAGTATGGAACTTGTATGGTCTGTTGTACTAGGCACAAACCTTTCCTTTCTGCCAAACAGGCTATTTGAAATTAATTGTATTTTTACTTTATATAAATAGAGAAGCATTTTAGAATTTGTAGACAAAAGTATGAAATAATTCCTGTTTTTTATTTTTAAATTAATAAAATATATGAATAATAGATTATGAACTTTTTTCATACTATTTATGTTCAAACTTTTTTTCTGTGTAGAAAAAAGCATTACAGACATAGTCAAAACTACATTAATTCACAGTAAGTTACTTTCGTTCTTTAAACAAAACCAAGAAGTGGTTACAGCCAAATATATTTAATGTTTAAATTACGTGAATATCTTATTTTAAGATCTTCAATTTTAAATCATTAAATAATGATTTGATTACTTGTTAAAACAAAAGTAGTAACCACACACACATTTTTCTGCTGCTAACATGGCTTAAGTTTAAATACAGGAAGACTCTAGGCACATGCCACAGTTAAGTCAATTTAAATAGACCATATACCAAACCAAAAAAAAAGGTTTCATATAAAACAGAATTTCAAGGGGGTTGATGAAATTTATTGTAGACCACAACTTAAAGCTTGATAGCAATACTAAAAATATTGCTAATGGAAAGTAGAGATGCTTGAAGGCAAAATGCTAACAAATTTAAGAAGAATATTTCTTTAAAAAAAAACAGCAAATGTGCATAGTACGAGGGTAGTCACAGAAGTATATATAAAAAATATTATCACCAAAACTTTTCAAACAAAAGTTTGTCTAAAATAAAATTTCAGTATCAGTAAATTTTCGTTACTGAATCAGTAAACTTTTTCTTTATTTTTTATTAAGGACGCAAATATCAAAACAATAGAAACCTGTTTTCTCTGTCGAAAAAAACAACTCCAATGACGACATGCACATAAATAACAGCAACAACAATGATAGAAAAATACAATACCCTTCTTTGCGTCTCGCAGTCGGGTAAAAAGAAATGCAATATTGGAATTCATACAATTAGTATCAAACAGAAATTGTAATACAATTGTTTACTGAAGAATTCCGCGTGAATCAATGCGTTAATGTTGTTGCGTTAATTCTCATATATTTCTAACGGTCATTAGATAAACATATGATAACAATGATCGCAAAGGAGTGCGATGTCAAGTTTGCTTATTGAAGACTGACCGAATCAATTCCTTGCACTCTGCAAACGGTAACGATCATTTTAATATTGTTGCTTTAATTCTCATTCATTTTTGTAAAGTTTTTAGATAAACATACAGAGTTGAACACATTTAATAAAGTGAAATTTTATAAATGCTTAATAGATGATGATGTTATTATTTAAAACATAGAAATATTTTTTAAAAAAAAGTTTTTACTGACTCGGACAAATTGTTTATTTGATATAATACAAAAAATTAAGTAAATATTTTTGTTCTATTCAGTAAACTATTTTGTTAGAATTAGTAAGTATTTTTAAACAAATTGTTTTATAAATTCAGACAAAAATATTGTTTGGTATATAGCAGAAAATCTATTAAATGTTTTGTCTAATTTGGTAAATTTTTTTGTTAAAAATTTTTAAATATTCCCCGTTCTTTCAATGAAATTATTGAGACCTTTTCTAGACAAAATATTTTCCAAGTCATTAAATTTTTTTACTGAAAATTAAATTTAGTAGTTTTTATGTAGGAACTCATTTGTTACAATTACACTGTACAACACCAAAAAAAAGTAACATGGTTTTAACGATTGATTCTGGCAGAGCGCACAAAAAACATACATGAATCAGCGTTTTGAAAGTTTACATTTGGTTTTCATTTTAGCGGGAGCTAAAGTGGAACGCTAGAAACTATTTAAAACTTAAAATGTGTTTGAGGGTTATTTTTGTACTTACTCACAATTACTACTCATGGATAATGAAAAGTCAAAGAAGTCTTACAACATTTTGATTTTATGTGCGCATATATACGAAACTTCTGAAAAATTTCCTATAAAGCGGAAAATTTTCCAATATTTTTCAGAATGGTCGAAAACTACTAGAATTCGTAGAGAATTCTCCAAGACTTTTCGACCAAGCATTTAGATTTTCGCAGACAGTCATACGTGAGTGTGCGTAATAAAAACAATTTTGATCGTGAGCGTGGGTGATCGTGCAAGTCTCAAAATTTGTTGTGCATGAGCGTGTGTGAAGAAAATATTATTTTCGTTATCGTGCGTAATCGTGCGCGAAAACTAGCTCACGCACACATCTCTAGTTTAAAGTGATAAAGATGTAAACTTTCAGAGTGCCGATACACATATATATTTCTTGGCCCCTTCTAGAAGAATCAGTCGCTTTGTTCTTATTATTTTGAGATTAGTATTATTCTATAGTACAATTCAGCAGTGGGATCTCAATTGGTGGCTACTTTTAGAAACGAAAATATGTTACGAAATTATAAAACTGTCTCGGTGTTAAAGTTTATTAAAATTCATTTTTTTCAATGAATGTTACCTCTTTTTAAGTTAAATATGCAACACATTTTTAGTAAAGTTTTTGTACATTTCTCTTCTAACACAACAGGTGGTAAAACTGTTATTTTTGTTTTCGTTAAATAATTTAGCTTTAAGCTATTGCTTTCGGCAATTTTTTTTAATTTACAAACATTTAATACTTTGCTGAAGACATATATGTACGCTTATCTCTTTAAGCTTGCATGATGATTGCAAAAGCAGGTTGTCTAGAAACAGCAGCAGCTTTCCTTGTGAGATATTTGGCAACATTTTTGCCATATTTGCTGTTTATTTTTTGTTGATCTAAGTATGTATCTGCTTGAATGTATTTTTTATTTAACCATAAACTATATTTCTTAATTTTTTATATAATTATTTATTTTCTAATGCTTGTGTCAAGTTTTCAAAAGAAAACATTTGTTTTATGGTGTGCACGATTAGCAACCGTAAGACAACATATTGTAGCATGTTCAAACTACTGAACTAGTGACCTGATCACGAACTCTCTCTGATTATTTTCCTTTTTATTTTTGTTGCCAAAAAAAAAAGAGAATAAGTAAAGAATGTGTATGAAGGTTTTGATAAAATTTTAAATTGAATTAATTTTAACAAGAAATCTATTAAAGGAAATTTAATTTAATTTTGGGAAAAGCGCCACATCTTGAAAATTTAATAAAATTCTTTCAGCATTTTTTTTGTAAGGCTTTTGGGTCAGCTGTTCAATTACGTACATATATCAAAATATAAATCAAAGGGGAATTGCTTTAATAGCGAATGTAGTAACAATAATTGAAACTGCAAAAAATGTTCATGTAGATTGTAAAAATTATTTAAAAATTTAAACGTAGAGAGTATATGAACTTCTCGAAATATAATACAAGAATTATATAAAATACTAATAAAATAAAGATATCATAAAACACTTATTTTTGATAATACTTGAAAATCTTGCATTTTTGTTACGTGAAAACACTCAAAAAATGTTTTTTGTGATATTCTAAGAGTAGTGTTGGAAAACGTTTATGCTTTTATATAATTTTTCAACAACTATTCTGATATAACTAAGTCCTTTCATTAAAATTTTAACTAAATTCAAGTATTTTAATATTTTATAATCAGTTTTTAGAAAACTTTTATATACAAAAATTTGTGAGTAGTGTCTAAAAACGTTTAATTCAATTTATTTCTTCTAAATGCAAAAGAAAACTAAAAATCCTTTAATTTCAAGGAGAAATGTACTTTGATATAAACTAAAATCTTGGGTAAAATTTATCTCTTCCAGAGATTCTTTGAAGTAGTTGGTATTTTGTTTTAATAATTTTAGCAAAACTCTTCTACTTACCATAACCATTAAGACATGTGAAAGATTCTTCTGATATATTCGAGTAAACTTTTTCGCGTTGCTCCACTGAGTTCAAAGCATTAGCGTCTTCTTTATTGAAACCAAATTTATCTGTAATTTGAATGGATTCAGTCAATAGAATTTTATCATCGGGCTTTTGGCTAACATCACGTTGTTGGCGTTGCAAATTGGCAGACGATATAAAGAATTCAGCTGAAATACGAAGAATTAATTTAATTTTACCTTGTTTTTATAAAACACAAAATCTTCCCCCATCAAAAAGACACTTACCACCGTCTGTAGCATTTTGAATAGATCTCTTTTTGCGACCATACGAAACCAATGACTTTAATTCACCATTTACAGAATCTTCATTGTCGCAAATGACTGGTTCACATGTGGGAATGCAAGGAGTAACCAAAGCACGAAATTGTACAACATCTGAGGAGGGAAATTTGAAAGCATCGAATTGTGAAACCAAAACTTTACGATTCTGAGACATTTTCTGAACAGATCCCATTATATACTGATCGGTAGGACAGCCATGAGCATCAATTAAAGTAATTTCAGCATTGTCTGTACCATCCAAAGCCACCAATTCGCGTACGAAAATTTCATAAGGACTATTTTGATCGATAATTTCGAATTTCAAAGCCAAGGGATCGCCCACCTCGGCAATACGTTTCATGTCACTGCCATCGCGAGAAGTTATCTTCATCACTACATTGGGTGAGTCAATGATGATTTCTTCGCTCAACGAAGATTCTATTTCACCAGTAACACCCAAATCCACATCGTTGGAGACAGTCTTGTTAGTCAAATCAAATTGACACGAAACAGCCAAACCCAAATCGGAAGAAGTAACAATCATGTCATGATGTTGTATGACAATATCATTCATATAACGGCCATAGGCAGATTGACGTACATTACACTCTAAGTCATTATAACCCATACGGAAGTCAAATTCTAAAGAGTTGTTTACATTAATCGAACAATGTTTGGGCGAACCCTTGGCATAAACTTTGCCATCGAATAATTTTGAGGTACGAATTTTGGTAATCATTTCTCCAGCCTTACATTCTATTGAAACATTATAGCAGGACGATAATTCATAAGTAGCTGCTTCTGGCACTTCCAAATAGGGATCCAAAACATCGGTCAACGTAGAGCGCGAATGATGGGACAAACGGCATACCATGTCACCAGTATCGTTGTAATCATAAGAATGACATCTGTGCAATTAATATGATTAATTTTTAAAATGATTTTCTTTTTTTACTCTCCATCTTACCTATATGGTGAGTTCAAGCACAATTCACGACATTCTTCAATGGAATTAATATCCTGATACACGGAATCTACTGTCTTTAAGATTTTACCAGAAATTCTTTTGAATTCACACAATTTGCTGGGCTCTTCGGCGCAATTATTTTCCAAGTAGTCAGCTCCATCATATGGTTCTACATTAGTTGAGCCCGATAGTGTAATACGATCCATATCAGACAATTCACACAATCCGGAATGTCGATAATAATTAGCCGATCTGTATTTTGTTTTTATGCGTATTTGGAGGAGCAAAAACAAATAAAATTGTATAACCCACACAGGTGTAATTTAAGAGAATGTGAAAGTCGAGTGGAAGAGAGCGAGAAAGAGAGAGAATAAAAAAAAAACAGAAAAGAAGAAAAGATATTTATATATTATAAAAAATAAGTCAACAATGAAGTTTTTACAAAATATCTGGAAAAAAGGTATATCTTACAGCTTTTAGCATAACTTAAAGCTTAACTACAATTAGAACCTTTGTCGACAAACCACAATAAGCACCAGTACGATGATTTGAAATCAAGCGTGTGTCAGCAACTATTTCGTTATCAATATTTTGCATAAAATAGCAAAACTATAAATGACATACATTGAGAGATATTTCTTCACAACTTCTGTAAATTTCGACATTAAGCCAATGAAAAATTTCATTAAAATTTAACCAATATCATGCTTGTTTGGATTCGTGACACAGTTTTCGTTGAAATTATTTTCATTCTAATTTTACCAAATATCTGAATGAATTTTACAGACCCAATGTAATAATTTTGCTAAAGTAATGAAAATATTTCATTATTCTAACAAATTACTTCCTTATTTTAATGAAATAGTTCTATTATTTCAATGAAAGTATTTTTTTATTTAAACAAAAAACGAACACACATACTGCTTAAGCCTTTTGCGGCTTTTCAGCAGAAACACCCATGGTCTTGGCAGGAATCGAACCTGCGACCCCCGGCTAATAGTCTAGCATACTATCTACTGCACTATGGGGGTAATGAAATTCTTTCATTGTTATAATGAAAGTATTTCATTGTTTTAATGAAATTAATTCTTTATTAAGTTGGGTTATAGCTGAAACTGTTTTATTGTCTGTTTTTAGTGACTGACAATTTAATGCTATCAGACAAATTTGTAATGTTAATGACTGCTCAAATATCAAAGGCAGACTCTTGACTTTCATCATTTACTTTATAGGAAACACCTTAACTTACAGTCAACAGCGGTCTAAAAACAATATGCTCTGTAAGTGTATAATAATAAGAAAGATTACCAGGCTATCATACAAAAACATTTTTGGTTTTGGTTGGAAAGTGCTAAAATAAGTGCGGATATGTTTTTAATGAAAGAAAACATATATCTGATTTATTTCATTGGTTTTTCATAAATTCATTGAAATTTGTCATTAAATCTATGAAATATATTTTATTGGAATTATGACATTCAAAAGCTTCAAATGTTTTTCAAAGACTCCGTAAAGTATACATATCTTCTAAAGTGGTTGCCGTGCTAATTGTAGTTAAGCTGTTGTTATGTACTTTATACTTTATGCGTTAGTAACACTCTTGGAAAAACCGTTGTGCAATAGTCGAGCGGAATGCTTAAAATAGTTAAATGTTGCTCCATCCGTGTTAATCTCATC
The DNA here is from genome assembly GCA_956483635.1 of Panzeria rudis. NCBI lineage: Eukaryota > Metazoa > Arthropoda > Insecta > Diptera > Tachinidae > Panzeria > Panzeria rudis. The sequence continues at coordinate 163,502,962 of OY101447.1, read as the reverse complement.
AAGAATTTTTAAGTTATTGAAGGATTTCAGCAGAAGAATCTTAAATAGCATATGTGCAGAAATTTTACTGAGCTCCAAAAGAATTAGCAATTTATTTTTAGTGTTTGAAAAATATGTATATCGTCATATAAAATGTAAAAGGGCCTATCATAATTTTTAAAAATATTTTACCAGAGATAAAAAGTTTAATAAACAGCAAACAATTTTGATTACAAAACAGTTGTTTAAGGATCGTATCATTAATTCAGATTTTATTCATACTATCTAGAAAAATAGTTTTTATAATCACAATATTTTGCTTCTTATTAAATTTTTACTCTCTCCTGAAAAAAATTTAAAAACTTTGAGGCCCTATTTGCATTTTATAACGATATGGATATTTCCACCAAAAAGTCCGCTTTTTGTTTCGTGCGATACCAAGCATAGATCTTGCTTTTTAGAACTAGGTTGCTCGATTTTTGTCTTATCTTTTACTTAGATTACAGCTTTTTATGGTCTACACAAGAATTTAAAGAAATGATAAAACTTCAGTTTTTCGAAAAAATCTACTTATTGAAAACATAGTTTAAAGTGTTGGTTAACGTTTTTGCAATACAAAAAATTAAAAATACTTGAGAACTTATATTTGACGGAATTTAGAGACTCAAACGTGTTGTGTTTTATACAAAAATATACTAGTGTTGGCAAACGTTTTTATTGCAATGTTTAATAACTCTTGTTTTCTTAAAATAAATTACTGCTGTTTTTGCAAATTGATGTTAAGCATTGTATAGTTTTCTTCTCATTTAAAAATTTAAAAAATGCTCTTAGTGTTGGAAAACGTTTTGTATATTTGCTAAAACATATAATATATTTGCAATTAAATACATCATAGTGTAACAGCTTTTGTAATTTTGCCATTTTTTTTATAAAATAATAAAAAAGTGCTGGTTAACGTTTTTATAGTTTAAATAAATAAGGCTAAAAAGAAAAGTATTTGTAATAACACTTAGAGAATTACAGTTGTGTTAGCTGGGAAATTGTTAAACCTATTTTATGCTCAAAATTATTGGTAGTGTTGAAAAACGTATTTTTAAAATTTTTTGATTTTAGCTATTTTTTCGCGAATATACTGTAAGACCTTTCCCCAGCATATCCTATTACAAAACTTGAAAGCAATTTATATGACAGAAAACATTAAGTGTTGGAAAACGTATCTTTGTACGTCATAAAATTTCATAATTTAAAGTTTTTGCATTGGCAAAAAAGGTTTCCTATATTTTTTTTCTTTTGAATTGAAAATTACTGAATTAATATGACGAGTTTTTATTTTTTAAGGTCCGTTTTTCCCTTAGTGTAAAACGCGCAGGCCTTGCGTTCTTGAGAGTCAAATATATGAAAAGTTTTTCTGCTTCTTATTATTGTTTTTAGTGGGCAGAAGAAATATTAATATATCATATATTTGAAATAATTAAGCATTTTCTCTTAATTTTTTAATTATGAAAATTGTAAATGTTTACATAACCACCATTAATTTTTTCAATTTGTGTAAATAAAAGTAAATTTTCATTAATGTGTTCTGTTTTTAAATATTGCGTGTGTGTGTGTGTCTGTAATGAATTTCTTAATTTAAATCGAAATTATTTAAACATCATTAATAGTATCTATCTACTTTCTCTTTCAAAAATATTTTCATTTTCTGTTTCTTGCCTTACAACTAAGAACTGACATTATTTATGCGAAAAACTTACCTGCATGTAAATTCAGTTTCACCCAAACACAATTCCAAACAATCACGTCTTGAATAGACTGTCTGGCTGGATTTAACATGTTCAACTAAACGATAGTTTTGTACACGATCAATGCACCAGGCTTTAGAGCAAGGACGTACACCTAAACAAGATTTTTGTGCGTGAATTGTAAAGACTGGGAATTGTGAACGCGAAAGTGATCCTAAAAATAGAGGAGAAGAAAAAAATTTTAGATAAGTTTTTTTCATATCATGTCTACGCATTTTTTACTCTATAACGGTTATTGGAGTAAATGTGCAGTTGTTAGATTCTAGTTGTAGTTTTTTAGTAACATTTATTTTTTATATATTTTTTTTTGGTTTAAAACCAGTGCCTGGCCTTTTTATTTCAATTTGTTTTGCTGGTTGTTTTTTGTCGTATGGAGCCAGCCTATAAAAATTGCATATTTTAAACACGCACTTGTTGTTGGTTGGTAGTAAAAAATTAACAGGCGTTAAGAAATCAGACGAAGGCCAATATAATCTCTGGCGTATTGTATATAGTATATTTTTGTAGCACAAAAAAGGCTTGCAGTATGTAGAAACTAACAACGGCAGCAGCAGCAACAACAACAGCAACAGCAGTCAACATTACAAGAGCAAACACTATGGGCTGGAATATTTTTATATATAGAATCCAAGTAGAATTTTAACAATCAAGGACTTATATTCAAATAGTGTTTTCTAAAAACACACAATCATTTTAGGATGACAAAAAATCGTTTCGTTGTCGCATTACTAAAGCTTTGCACAATCAATCATCCAATAACACAATCCCTTATAATATAAGCTGCCCATATTGTAGAATATTTATTGTCTAGCACTTTAATGATGAGAGAACGAAACGAATTTTTTGGCCTCCTAAAAAATTGTGCGTGCTTTAGACTGCATTATTTGAATATAAGCCCGCAATATATTTCTTCTTTCTTCTAGCTTTTGTTTTTCTACAAAATTATGATAGTGAAGTCCTGAGAAATTTTATTTAGTTTCTTTGCACTTGTTTCTTAAGTCTTTTGCTTTATTTCCAATCCCAACTTGTAGTTTTATTTCATATTGTCAGAAAGTCTCTGATGAAAAAAAAATTGGTGAAATGCAAGAAGGTCTTCCACAATCCTCATATTTGTATTTCCATTTAATCCCTATACGGCCCATAGTGTTTATATTTAATGTTTTTATACTTTATGTGTTTTTCAGTTTTTATTTTTTGTCGTTTATTTCTCTTTTTACAAAGTGCGTTAAGGCGTTGGCAAAATGATTTTGTGTTACTTGATTTCATTTTTATATGATCAACTAAATATTTGTATTTTTGCCATACAACATATTTGGCCGGGAAACCTGTTATTATAATAAAAACAGGCCTATACTTAGATTTTGTTTCTGGCTTTCTTCATATGTATTATTTTTTATTTTTTATTTTTTTGAAACCTTGCAATACTAAACGCATAAAGTTTTTATTCCATATTTTTCGTTGTATTTTTCAATCACAAAACAACAAGGACAAGTTTGCAAGACAAGCCCCCCTTTTAAGACATGCATATAATTTATCTGACAACACAAGATTTTCGTGCAATAGGTCATGCTTAAAAGCATAAAGTAAAAAATTGGTTTAAAAAAGTAAAAATTAGCAGCAGGATTTGTGCTTTTTTTTTGTGGGCAACAGAAGTGACTGCATTAAGTGTTTCTTTTTTTTTTTGAGCTTTCTTACCTGGTGTTTTGTCCGCTGTAGTTTTGAATAGTACACATAAGCCGGTTTCATAATTAACAGCTGAGCATGATTCATTTATCTGACATGCCTCTAGGCAATCGGTCAACATGAGTGTACCAGGCAGTGTGTCAAGTAATTTTGATGGTGCCGATAATACATAACTGTAATAAATAAAGAAGAATAACAGAGATAAATTACAAAAAAAAAAAAATATTAATATAATTTTGTAAGAAGTTTGGTTATTTAAATAGGAATCTGATTTCTAGTACGAGGTCAAGGCATTAAGTTTGTAAAAATCATATAAGAAGCACTAAACTTGCAGGTACAGCTGTTGATGATGATGAAGCTAAAATGGTGTAAGAATTGATTGTATTGCTTTAAACTTGCTTAGTTTGGTTAAAGGGGAGATAAATGTTATGGTTTCTTAATATGAACTGCTAATCCGGAAAGGAAGTGTCGTTAAGGATACCCAAACATGCACTGAGTACCTTCTTTACAACCTGAACGATCAATTCCGAGAAACCGTAAGTAGAAAAATTTTTCGCAGCCTTAATGCGGCCTAATTACCATGAAAAAGTAATGTAACAAGACTGTACAACACAAAAAAATAATAGTTCTAACGATTGATATTAAAAGAAGGAGCCAAAAAAATATATACGTGTATCGTCCTTTTGAAAGTTTACACGTGGGATTCTTTTTAGAGATGGTAAAGCTCCCCATCTTTTGCACATTGTTATAGTAACTCGGCTTAATAATTCTTGTATACATTACGTTTAATAATTTTTTTTATTTATCAAACTAATAAACAGAGTTTTCTTTGAATGTTCATTATTTACATGCCTTAGATCTTCTTTCATAAATAAAATTAATTTAATCGAAAGATTAAATTAAAAACGGCCTTAAGCTAAACTAATTAAATAACTTTGGATAAATAATTTTTTTTCAAATAAGTTTTGATCAAAAAGTTTGATTCGAATAATATTTATTAGCAAATTTTTGTTGGAATAATTTTTATTATATAACTTTAAATAAAAAAAACATACAGTTCGACTAGTATTCATAACTCAATTGTTAAAACGCTAAAGACACTTAGCTAATAACTTGAATGTATACTGTTCCAAAAAATTTAGCAAAATAAACATTAAAAAAATACCAGCATGGAAAATATCGATGCTATTTCACGCTGGTAAGACAAAAATCAAAAAGCTCAAAAGTACTTGAACTTGATAAAGAAAAAAAAACACTTAGTGAAGCTCCTAACCTTTATAAAAATTCAATAATATGTGGGATTCGTCAGGAGATGGCGATACATCTGTTAATTGGTAAATTGATAAATTAATAGGGTTTTCGCTAGTTTTTTGTTGCTGCAGTCACTGGCAGTGAGGTAAAAGGGCTCTGATGAGAAGACTGTGGTCTGATGTCAGTTCAACCTTCCGTACAGCCGCATTTTTCGTTGAATGTTCAATATTTACATGCTTTAGAATTTCTTTCTTAAATAAAAATAATTTAATCGAAAGAGTAAATTAAAAACGAGTTTAAGCCAAAATAATTAAATAAATTTGGATAAAAAACCATTCACTTCGTCTAAAATACATAAATAAAATACATGAATAAAATTATTTGAATAAAATCATTAGAAAAATATCAGCGTTTAACAAATTTAAACAACTGGATAAATTTGTTTAAACGTGGCTCTAGTTTTATGAGAGATGATTGCATAAAGTTGGAGTAACTTTGGAGATCATAGACAAAATGTGCAATATAGTGTTGATAAGCTCACGAGTTAAAATAAGATATTAACTCAGCCCAAGTGGCTTAATGGCTTAAACTTTGCTGGAAAAATTGCATATGGGAAAGTTATTGAAAATAATCAGATTCGCGTGTGTTCACAGTCGAGACTAAACACAATCAGAAAGATCCGATAGCTGTGAGGAATGTAGTGACATGCTGTTAAGCTGTAGCTTCCTGTTCTGAGAATTAACTAGCTATTCCTGTATTCTTTTTCACAAAAATTTTATAATAGTTAAATCTAAAATATTTCTCTGTAGGTTAATATGTATTTTGAATTATTGATTTATAATGAATTTATTTCAACTTTGTAGACAGTTATACCGATTATTCATCTGTCAACCTAAACAATTAATTCACACACTTATTCGTTTATTAATAAATCAGCCAACATTTTCTCACATTCTGATTTTAAATCAATATTTATTGTTTCATTAGGCTGAGGCCACAAGGGTGTTTTTAAAACGCGGCGTTTCTTCTTTTTATATTAATTTTGAAAGTTCTGCAATCAAATTTAAAAAAGTAAAAAAAAATTTCTCCCTCTGTTCAAATCTTGTCATGTTTAACGCCTTAACAGTTTTTTTTTGCAAAAACTATAACACAAAAAGTTTATTTCTTCCTCCTTTCATAAATAACACTTTCAATCTTGATTGGTAGTAAAGGAAAGAAGAAAACAAAAAACTAAACAATGCAAATAAAAATTAAAAGCAAAATATATCAATAAAAAAAGACTTAAAAAAATAAAATTAAAAAAACTGTAGTCAAAGAAATAAAATAAGAATTGACGTTTTTTTTCTTCTCTTATTTTATTTTGATTAAATGTTTTCTATTGAAAATGAAAGTTCAGTAAATACGTGTTTATGATGAGTATAATTAAAATTTCAAAAGAAGTATACAAATACGTGTAGACATGTTTGTTTGAAATAATGTGAAGACTTTTTTGTGTATATATGATATTTTTTGTAAGTCAGCAAAAGAATTTCTGAGTGAAGTGACTTCTTTAAATTTTTTCAGAAACAAAAAGCAAAGCTTATCTTTTCATCATATAAAACAGTTTAACATAAAATTAACATATTAATTTAAACTTAAATACACATATTTTAGGGTTTTACTTTCAGCATCAAGTGTATTATAAATAACTGTTTAACATAAAAAATTAATTAAACAATATATTGTTGAAATAATCAAGAGGTTTTGCATAACAAATAAGTTTTTTTCCAACTAATTAACTAAAGAGATTTTAAACAACAATATCTAAAAATTTCACTTTTCTTTGAAAAAAAATACTAAAGATCTAAGCTACAAACCTGTTTAAGAACTTTAAAAAAAATTAGTACTAATAAATTTTGTTTTGTTTTTTATAATCGAATGCTTCAGTTGCATTTCTATTACTAATAAAATTTTAACGGAAATTTTTTTTAATTAGATCATTGTTTCCATATTAAGTGAATCTAAAACGAAAGAGCTGGGAAACAAACCTGAAATCTAAAGAAAATTTTGTTGAAACCAGTAACCTAAATATTTTGTAACTAATAAAATATTTAGGTTATTGGTTTTTCAATACGTTTTTGAAAAGTAAGCATACAAATTGAACAAAATAAGCCGGCGTGATCATTTATTTCAACAAAACGGTTAATCATATTTAAATTGTATACATGAGCCAATGATTAATACTTCATTACTTGCATCATTTCAAGAGCCCTACAAATGCATTTAATTTTAAATATCCATGTAATATTCATAATGATCTGTAGCGACTTATTTTGTTTTTGTTAGGGAGAATAATGTTGTGTTATATCTTTTATTTTCTATAACGTGTGAATAAATTATTATAAACTTAAATTAATTACACAGTAGAACTTATATTTTGTAGTCAATTTATAGCTTATTAATTACTTTCTTAATTCCGTTTCTCGATGTAATCTGTAATATCAAAAATAAATAAGATTGCACATCAAATAAAAAATTCAAATAGCTGCATTTAAACTGTAATGTAATAATTTTGAACTAGATTATGTGTGTTTCTGTTGTATGGAAATCGCAAATTTTGCCAATATAAAATATCTTATTTTTCCCCAACTTCTTACATATCTGCGAACCTGTTGACCAGTTTAAAAATTGCTGTTAGTACGACTAGAAGAAAATTTGAATGTAAATTTCTTAATATTCTATTAAACCAAATCACACAAACAGTTCTCGAGTTGTTGCTATGTGTAATGTAACCAGACAAACACAATACTCAGCTTAATTACACTTTACAACATAATCAAATTTACAGCTTTCCTTTGTATGTTGAGTTATAGCTATAGAGTTGAAGCCTCAAAAAATCCGGTTTAGTGGAATATTTTACAGTTGTGAATAAGTATGACAGTAAACCTGAAAGACATTTACTGCGTGTTCGCCGATGTCGAAGGAGTTCTTTCTTTCGCACAATTACATTTAAAATAAAAACAAGTTCTAATATTGTATTTTTTTTTATGTGATTGTGCGAAAGCTAGAACTCTTTCGACATCGGCGAGCAGGCAGTTAAAGTTTTGATTGATTTCTTCTGTTCAAGTTGATTTTGAAGCATTGAAATTTTTTAAGACTTCGTGACAAATATTTTTGTTATGGGGGTTTTTTTGGTAGAGCTGTGTTGTTTTACAATTTAAATATAATTTTATTCTTCTGGCTTAAGTTCCTTGAATTTCTTCTGTCAGTTAAATTATTTTTATTAGTAACAAATTCTAAAGCCTGTAACAATAGAAAATACCTAAAAGTATTTGGCTGTGCGGAAGGTTGCGCAAAAAAACTAATCCTTTACTGATCTCCTTGGCAATTTATTAAAGAAAATTTTTGTCCGAATCTGTAAAGCCATTTATTTAAAAATATTTCCAAATATCAAACAAAAAAAAATTACTGAATCAAACACAAATATTTTCTGAAATTTTTTCCAATATATCAAACAAATTTTTGTCTGAGTCAATACAACGTTTGCTGGAAATATTTTTAAGTTTTAAATAATAATAACATAAGCTGAATCTAGCAGTAACGTTAACTGATATAATTATCTGTATATTACATTAGTATATTAATATGTTTCGTTGCTTGCTTTAGAACACCATTTAATTTTTAACTGTCATATATTTGTGCTTGTAGCGGCCAAAGTTTTACATATTCTGTGAAAGTTTCAGGTCCGTTGCTCTTACGGTTCTCGAGAGTAGAGCCCTTATAAAAATGAAGCAATACATTAAGGCAGCTTATACACTGATGCAACGTAAATACAGCGACTAGAACTGGGTCCAACTCGTTCGAGCTCGCTCTGCAGCTCATTTTAGACACAAACCTATGATCAAACCAATTTAAATTACATGGGTTTCATCATAGATTTTTGTCGAAAACGATCTGCTGAACGAGTTCGAATGAGTTCCAACCAAGTCTAACCATGACTAAGTAAAGAACGTATTTGCATGAGATCGATGTTTTCACATTGTTGTACATCGATGCGAATATAATATAATCGAAATAAAGTCGTCAGAATTTGAGGAGGTTTATGGATGCATGAGAATGTAGCCGAGGCAAGGAACCCCAAAAAAATATAGTAAATAATGACGATACATACAAAAATCAATGGAAGTGATTGCGGTGCGACCGGCATGTCCAATAGCATACAACTAATCGCATGGCTGATTCAGTCGGATTACGCAAGTGTGAATGCTTCTAGTCTTGGGTCCAACTCGTTCGAACTCGCTCAGCAGATCGTTTTAGACACAAACTAGACTTGGGTCCAACTCGTTCGAACTCCCTTAGCAGATCGTTTTAGACACAACCCTATGATTAAACCTATGTATTTTAAATGGGTTTGATCATAGGTTTGTGTCTAAAACGAGCTGCTGAGCGAGTTCGAACGAGTTGGACCCAAGTCTAAAGGCTCATTTAGCCGACCGTAACGTTGATGTAGTTGCATGTGCTGATCGTTTCTGTCACATTGAAAAGCTATGAGACAGAAACGATCAGCACATGCAACTACATCAACGTTACGGTCGGCTAAATGAGCCTTAAGGTTCAGTTAGCCGACCGTAACGTTGATGTAGTTGCATGTGCCGATCGTTTCTTTCACATTGAAAAGCTTTGAGACAGAAACGATCAGCACATGCAACTACATCAACGTTACGGTCGGCTAACAGAGCCTTTAAAGGCTTCATTACTCATACGTAACGTTGATGTAGTTGCATGTTGCTGATCGTTTCTGTCTCATAGCTTTTCAATGTGGAAGAAACGATCAATCACATGCAACTACATCAACGTTACGTATGAGTAAAGGCTGATTTAAGGCTCAGTTAGCCGACCATAACGTTGATGTAGTTGCATGTGCTGATCGTTTCTTTCACATTGAAAAGCTATGAGACAGAAACGACCAGCACATGCAACTACATCAACGTTACGGTCGGCTAACTGAGCCTTTAGCCTAGCGTAAATGTATGAAACGTTGATGTATTTGCATGTGCTGATCGTTTCTGTCACATTGAAAAGCTATCAGACAGAAACGATCAGCACATGCAACTACATCCACGTTACGGTCGGCTAAATGAGCTTTTAATGGAGCCTTAAATGCTTCTACGAAATCCTTATGGGTCAGACTGATGCAACTAGATGCTTGAGTAGGTCGTGTCGCTTGCATTGCATCAGTGTGTAAGCTACCTAACTGGGTCTAAATGTACATTGTCAAGGAACCTTTACCAAAAAATCTTTAAGAAAAACTAAAGATATTGTAGAAAACTTCCATTCAAATAAATAAGAAACTTAAGCAACAATGTCAAAGCTTTAACATGAACTTAATAATCAACCATGTTTTTATTTTCTTACTATCATACACACGAATTGATAACTATAATTATAATTAGGTTATAGCTACGGCTTGCAAATAATCGAAAATTTTCATAATTACGACTACTATTAAGAAAATACGATTAATCGGAATTATCGGTTAAGTTAAAAATTTTGCGGCAACCACGAGTCTGGACCAATCTTTTTTTTAATTTAAGAAAATACATTATTTCAAATTTACAGTATACAGAACTGACCGGAAAGAGACAGGCAACCCAAGGTGATTTTTTTTTTTTGTTAATAGATGAAAGCAAAGTTCGGCATAAGTTGACCACAAAACCTTCAGTTAAGAATAGCCCAAAATAATTGTATTAAGTTGCTTTATAAGATGTTGTACGTGGTTTGCGGATTGGTGACATATTAGCGTCATTACTAAACAAAAAAGTCATTTTAAACTTTAAATTTCAAGTTTATATGAATCTTAGATTAGGAAAAAGTCCAGTGGCCAAAACATTTGATATGAGTTCTTTGCTCGAAAAAGGGTACAATTTTTAATCGTAATCGAGCGTTATTTAGGTTCGATTACGATGAAAACATGCGATAGTCGTGATTACAATTGAGATTATAATTGCTTTCCAAACCATAGTTATAGTCCTCTTCTTTTTTGAAGTCGGTTAAAAACAAGAAATATGTTCTCACTTGATATTTTTGACAAATCCGGTTGCTTTACTTTATGATCTTGCATAAACGCTTTTAAGATGTTTTGAAGTTTTTATTAACATATTTAACTTGAACACTGGGCTACTATGATTGTGTAAAGTGTATTTTCCATCGGTTCCACAGACTCATTTCCAAAATAATTTTATATTGCCCCATATTACTGTCGTCATCTCCGACTTCAGATCCATAATCCCAGAACGTTAAATTACGTCCATTAGTATAAAAACTAATAGTTCTTAAGTAGCTTAAGATGTAAACGAAAACCGTTCATATAGTCACTCACATTGTAAGTTTCTGCAATGAATGGGCTTATAGATTGCTGCCAAGACACAAAAAGTCTAAACAGTAAAGCCGTGAAAAGTACACGAATCACATGAGATTTGATGAGGAAATGTAGTGGTCTCTGAAAAACTGCTTGTTAGTGATAAAAATATATTTCTTCATTTAAAAATTTCTAAAACGTTGTCGCACACTTTTAAGTAAATCCTTTTTTTTTGCAGAAAATAATAACTTAATTGAGTCTATACTAAAAATTCTTTATACTATTTATCACAACAATTATGTTACATTGTTATAAAACATGTTTCATAAGAAATAACCACAAACTAATAAAGCCCCATTACATTATTGTTAGTAATTTATAGTGACAAATTGTGTAATAGCTTTTAAGCAATTTTATACTAAACAATTTTCCACATTTTTCAGCTCCTGTCATTTATCTTGTTAAATTTATGACTCTGCCCTCAATTCTAGGTATATTATGCAATTCTTGTCTACTATTTTTATCGTTTACCTCAATTTCATAATTAATTACTTCACTTACCCCGTTATAATTTCAAAACCAATCATATCCGGATCACATTCCTCTTCAATCATGCCAGCACCACTATTACCGCCTCCTTCTAAGTCTGTTGGTATTTCAGTCTTTGATTCTTGTTGCAGTTGCTCTTGTTGCTGAGCATTTCCGTTTACCTGATTAGCAACAGCAGCAGCATCCAATGGTTTTGGCAATTCGCTGCCATTTATAACATTTCCTGTTTGATCAGCTTCCTCAACGCTTACATTGTCCTGTTTAAGCGGTGGTGCTGCTACTGCTGCTGCTGCTGTTGTGCTCACTGTTGTCGATGATATGGCCTGTTGTTGACTTGTGCTGGCCGATATTTGTGCTGGTGAAGGTGTTACATTTGTGCGGGGAAACGTTTTTGCTGGCTTGACGGGACGTTTTGTTTTGCGGGCAGCTGACGCTGAGCTAATCACTAGGAAAAGCATTAAAAACACTAGACTTTTGCGTAAGAACATGTTTTTTATTTTATTTCTTCTAGTTGTTTTTCGTTCTATTTAAATAAAAGTCTGTAAAGAAAGAAGAAAATTGTTATAGTTAGAAATTTTTATTTGCCAATTATAATAGAATATTGTTAATTGCATTTATAACAATGCAAAATTACTTTTTGAAGCTAATGTTAATAATGTTAGTCTGTTCGCTTATGGATCGAGGCAATTTATAAATTAATTTGGTTTTCTTTTTTTAATCATTCAGATGAATATATACATATACGTATAGACTATATGTTACCAAATTAAAATCTTTCCTAATTTTTGTTTTCAATTTAAGCATTTGACGACTATATAAACAATTTAGCGGTTCACATAACAAACACTTAAAGTAGCACATTAGAAACTCTTTATAGAAGTTAAATACAGATTCGAAGGTTATAATTATGATATAATAATCTAGTAATAAAATTTACCCAAGAGTTCCTTTTTAATATAAAAATTTTAAACAAGGTTTTGTTAAATGTTAATTTACTCGAATACTCCTGGCAAACTTTATTAAATATTTCGTGGGAAAACGAGAAATTTAAACAAATGTACTACTTCCTAAATATGTGGACTATATTTTGTACTAGAGGTGCCTGCCGTTTCGCGTGTTGAAAGTTCATTTTATCACCATTTGGTGTCCATAGAAAGTAGTATATATAAAGTTCCTCGTTATATGGATATTTTTGTCCCATTTTTAAGAAAGAAAAAAAATCCGCTTTAACTTGTATGTCTTTGACAGTATGTAGAAGAATTTTATGGTAATATATTTTTGTAGAATATTTGAGCCCGCTATATCACCGCTGAAGGGTAGTTTTTTGTCCCTGTTTTAAAAAAGGGACAAAATTAACCATACACCGAAGAGATAGAGAGTTAAAATGTTTCACAAAAGTGTTTCTTGTGGTGCTTGGCATAAAAGTGCTGAGCATTTCTAATGGAATTACAAGGCAAAAAAAATGCCGATAAAGAAAATGAACTAATATTTGCAAGTGTGGCCGTGACTTAAGATACCTACATTCAAATATTTAATTAAATAATTGATTGAATCAATGAAGTAATTGATTAAATTAATTATTATTTTAATAAAATATTAATTAAAAGTCTATTAAAAAGCTAAAGGGATATTTTTATTTGCTTGCCAATTCTTAATTAAGAAAATAGTTGAATCAATTAATAACTCTATTTAATTTCGATACTATATCAAACAGTACTTTTAATTGAGATAATGATAATTTTTTCTTTGAAGACACTCAAGTTCCAGGCACAGCTTAAATGCCAGAAATCATTAACAGCTTAGAATGTGTTTATAGATTAATGTCATACTTATTCACTATTACTAAGTGGCATAAGAAATCTTATAATCCTTACGTTTAACATATAAGATGTGTTCATCAGTTTTATGTACAACACCACGAGGAAGTTGTTTGTTGAAAATTTTATACCAAAAAAATACAACAAAAACAACAAGATGATGAAGAGCCACCACCTTTTTGTTTCTATTGAGTTTTTTTTTTTTTGCTATTCGGTGAGAGTTAAAAATGATAGGGAGAAGAATAATTTCATGTTGTCTTATGTTCTCTTACGATTACATTTATAACTGTGCAGAAAGTAAAAATAAGATTCAATGAAGAAAACGAAGATCCAATTAAAGAATTAATTAGTTTTCAACCAACCACGAAAATTGTAGTATTAACTCAACAGAAGTAAATGCAAGTATTTTTCGAATTTTTCAATTAAAAAATATTATATCAATCAAAAAATTAATTGAAATTAAAAAAATTAATTTTTATGAAACAATGTCGCATGCTCTGAAAAATTATACAATTCTCACACATGCAATCTACGTTTATTTTATTTACACACAATTGACATGTAAAAATTTTTTCTACTTTATGGTAACTTAATTTAAAACTTAATCGATTTTATTGTTTTAAAAGAAAATATAATCAATTAATGAAAATATAATGAATTAAAATTGTTTTTTTTTACATTTATATATCATCAAAAATACACAAAAAATGTAGTCCTATAAAATACTATCAAAAAGTACTACGTACTATCAATTTGCTAATTTTGTATTTTTGAAATAAACAAGTCATAGTTAAAAAATGTTAAGTTAAAATTTTTCTTTTCAATAAAAATGTTCGGTATCGCGTTCGGGATCGGCTCAAAAATTTTTACTGAAGCTCGGGCTCGGTCTGAAAAAACTGCGTTCGGTCGGACACTATTAATTGATAATAAAAATTTTTCTGACAGAACAGTTAATTGGAAATAGTGGAGAAATGAGTTTTTTTTTTGTGTGCATACCAAAAATGACTTACGATCGACTATTTATTTGTATGGCTAAAAAGTACTGGAAGAGTATTAGCAAAAAAATAGAACATTTAAAGAAACAGTAAAAATTGTATGTATGTAGTGTCTTAACTGAAAAATTTTGTATGATGGACATTTAATTAAGTCTTTGAATGCTAAAGTGAAAAGGTCCAGTGCCAGGAATGACAAATGAGATAATGAGTTTCGTGCCAACGAACTTCTAAAAACCCTCTTTTTTGACTTTAGTTGCATATATATATATTTTTTTTTGAAAAACAGTAACCACGTGAGCCAGGCGATAGTAACAATTGGCCTTATGTCTTCGTTCTATTGCCAAACATCGCTGCTATTTTTGTTAAAGGACTTTTCTATAAATAACTAACCTTTCTCAAATATCCATTCCTACTACTTGAAGAAAAAATATCAAAATAGCAGATAACTATTTTAATTATCCTTGTTAATTTATTCAATAAATAGTTTCATTCTATTATTGAGTTGTTTAATCCAGTTAATATAATAATTAATTTTCGTATTATATTTGATTAAGTAGTTAATTCAAACAATTAATATGGTAATATTTATATAATTAATTTTTTGATTGCTTCAATTAAACCATTGTTAATTTTAGCATATAGTTTTAGTTATTAACTTAATAAAAAAAATTTCAATTAATTAGAAAAAATGTTTTCCCAGTTTTTAGAATTCCGGTAATTGGTATCATAATTTTAGTAGAAGGTGCAAAATTAAACACTTTCTGATTGTTTCAATCATTTTGGTAATTAAAAACTATTTTTGTTTTTTTTTGTGTAGCGATACTATTTTGTTTTAAGGGAAGTAACACAATCAGGCAATTAATGCCTACCACTTAATTAATTAATGTGTTACCTTCTTTGGTAAAGGGATAGTGTTGAGTGAACAGGTGGTGAAGTGGGAGGATAATAGAAAGCTTAATTCACTTACAACCCTGCTATTGCGCGTTTTTTTTATACAGCAAGTCCCTCTGGTGTCAAGTAGAGGGCCTGAGTTGTTTAAGCTGTGTAGCCATTTTATTAGTTCTTTTACTTCCTTGACGGTTTTGCTACAATACCGACGAAGGTGGGTGCTGTGAAGTGCATTAAGATATGTTAGTATTACTCGCTGCCGGTACTGCCAAAGTGATCAGTACTATGTCTTCATCACTTTAACAGTCCAACAACAACCAACACAATATGATGTTGTTGGATTGCCTGAAACCAGTCTCGAGCTCAAGACCTCAGGGTTTGTAGTCAAACGCGCTAACTACTCAGCCAACAGCACCCTCAAATTTTAGTAGTGTAGGAAATTCCTTGCTGTATAATTAAAGTTACGTTATTGTATTTAAAAGAAATTGCCAATTTTAAATTTTTATTCAAAGCTTAATTACACATAAATAACAATTTGGCATTTCTTTTCATTTCAGGTAAGTTAAAAACAGTTAATACCTTCGAGCATTTTAGAAGTAGTTTCATCAAGTGGATGCCATTACAGATTAGCCATAATAAATAATATACTTTTACAGTTCTACTATAAAGTTTTTATATTTGTGGTAACATCCCGTATGATGAGAATTAAAATAAAATTTTTCTTGTTGCTTACAATAAAAATTTTATTTGATATACAATAAAAATGAAAATAGTTGTTAACAATTTCCTTAGTAGATTTTTACTTTGCTCTTTTAATTTATGAACACAAAAGGGGTGGTAATTGGTTGGCTTGTTAAAAAAAAAGAATCTAATTAGCTGAGTATAATATGTTTTTTTACAATTTTAGGTTCGCTGTTTGCAGAAACTCTCACAAAAAAAACGTTGAATTTTATAATTTTAGGTGTTAGTTTTTAGTTGTTTTCATATTTTAATTTCTTATTTAAAGAAGACTGTTATTTAACATTAATTTAAAAGAGAAAAAACAATCAGCTACACAATTAATAAAACTCATTAGGTTAAATCATTCTTCTTAATTAAAATAATTTGCTTAGAGATTCTTAGCAATAATGACTAAGTCCGTCATAATTGTGGTAGCAAGAAGCTATTCAAATATTACATAACGCTGCTTTCGTAGTTTTTATACCCCCTAGTGGGCATTACGTATAAATAGCTCCTTAAAGAGTCTGGTTAGGTGAAAGATTTGAATTTTCTGCTGATTTTAATATGAAAACTTAATATAACTTGAGAGAACATTTATTGTTTAATAAAAGTGTTGATTAGGGTCATGTTTTAAGCCATGTATTCGAGAGGTAATTTTGAAACAATTTATACTGAAATTTAGCCAACAATATTTTATCGTGTACATCAACAGATTTATTTAACAAAATTTCATACGAATTTCCCATAGAAAAAAAAAATTCGAAAAAATATACAGTTATTTATGATTTAGAACTATAAACAAATTCTCCCGTTAAAGAAAGTTAATATAAAGATATTTAAATAAAATAACAAAAGAAAGACTTAAAAAAATACCATAAGAATAAAACGAGACTAGCCAGCATACAAGCAACATAAAAATAGAACCACATTAAAACAAAGGAATAACCAACCACAAGTTAAATAATAAAACAATACCAAAAATTATGTCATTTAAAAAAAAAACAGTGATATAATACCAAACAACTACTTAAGAACGAAAAGAAAAAACGAAATAGTAAAAAAATTATTGGAGTACATTAGCAAACATAATATATAGCAATTACATAGAACAAACAAACATACACAATGTAACCACATCAACAAGAAAAGAAGGAAGTTTATAGAAAATAAACTAATTATATGCATTAAAGAGAACAGGTCTTCTTTATTAAGCTTATTTTTGGGTTAATTTTAATAAACAGAATGAAAAATTTGTTATTTAAGCCACACACAGAATCTAATTAAGTTGTAATAAATCTTGTAGAACATTAAAGAGTAATGACGACGATATGGTAATGATTATAAAACAATGATCATTTATTATTTGTCTAAAGAACAAAAGAAAAGAGAACTTTTAAACTAGAATTAAGGCTTCATTTAATATTTAGGTTACTAGACAATTCTGTTGTTCCCAAAGTCATTATCATTCCAAATTACTTGGGCAGTAGGTGGTGCGCATTAAGGAGCTTATTATGCTTAAATAAAAAGAAAAGTAATTAACATTTCACCCGCTATATCACCGCTTAAGATGAATTTTTATGCTTCTTTTTTAGGAAATAAACAAAAAACCCCATACAACAACGAGTTAGAGGGTTAAAATATTGCGCAAAAATGCCTAAACACATCTTATGCCTAAAATGAAAGGCTTACAAAGATTCTTTATACTGAATACTAATTGTTAATAAAAACTAGTTCAACCTTTTATCACATTTTAAGTTTTGCATGATTTCTGGCGTCCAAGTTGAGTCTGAGCTTAGTTGTCTTTAAAATCTACAGCAACATTTTATGACAAATATTTTTGTAGAATATTTTAGCACGCTATATCGACACTGAAGTGAAGTGTTTTTGCTTCTTTTTAGGGTTTCGTACACCAAAAGTGCAAAGGAATGTGTCTGTCTGTGTGTATGTCTGTCTGCCTGTCTGTCTGTCCGTCTGTCACAGGCTACTTTCTCGAGAACCATAAGAGCTACGAACCTGAAATTTTCACAGAACATATAAAACTTCGGTCACTACAACAATAAATATATGACAGCTAAAGATTAAAGGGTATTCTAAAGCGAGCAACGAAAAATGTTGAAATACTAATGTCATATACAGACACTTATAAATAGACACTTAAAATTTTCAAAGTTAGTGTTAATTGGTGTAGTCTGTAGACAGCAATTAACACTGATATATAAAAAAATAAAAATTAAAGGGTGTTCTGTCAGTTAATGTAATTTTGACTACGTAATTTATACAATTTGCTGTATCTTGGAAACCGTAAAAGGTAAACTCTTGAAATTTTAAAAATCGCTAAAACTAAAAAAACTGTAATATTAAAAAATTTCCAAAAAATAAAAATATTGTCAAAAACGACAAAAATCACCAAATATTAAAAAACAACACCAAAACCGGAAAAGCGCCAAAACAAAAAAAAAAAAAAGCGCCAAAACTAAAAAAATTCAAAAAAATCGCATAAATCGCCAAAAGGAAAAAAGTGTCAAAACCGAAAAAAATCGCTAAAACTAAAAAAATCACTAAAAACCGAAAAAAGTCAAAACTTAAAAAAGCGTCAAAACTAAAAAAACTAAAAATACCGAAAAAAAGCGTTAAGACAAGAAAACGCCAAAACCAAAAAATCGCCAAAACTAAACTAATCGCCAAAAAACAAAAAAATTAAAAAACTAAAAATCGCCAAAAAAATTTAAAAACGATAAAAATGAAAAAGCAAAAAAAAAATCGCTAAATCGACAAAAAATACTTAACAAATAAAAAAAAAACTTAAATTATACGAAAAAGCAAAACGAAAAAATTAAGAAAATGAGAAAAATAGGACAAAAACGAAGTGGGATATATGTGTAATTGTACGTACGGACCGGACACTTCGTGCGCCAGCCAAAGTCGCACTTTGCTGAATGTATTTAAGAAAGTGATAAAAAGACCAATGCAACGAAGAGCTAGAGGTATAAAATGTTCCACAAAATTGTTTCTGGTTGTGTTTTACATAAAAATGGTCCACACATCTTATACCTTAAATGAAGGGCTTCGAAGATTTCTTATTCCGAGTACTAATTGTGAATAAGTACGACATTAATCCTTAATTAGATGTTTTAAAGAAAAGTAACACGTATTTAATGCTTACCAGTTAATTAATTAATGTGTTATCTTCTTTGGGAAAGGAATAGTGTAGAGAGGACAGGTGATGAAGGGAGAGAGATAGAAAGCTTAATTTATTTTAAACTCAGCTATTGCGCGTTTTTTTGCTTAAATTTCTAGAGCAGTATTGCAGTGCCTCCCTCTGTTGTCAAGCAGAGGCATTAATTAGCCATTTTATTAGTTATTTTATTTCGCCGACGATTCTGCTACAATACCGACAGGGGACGGTGCTGTAATGTGCATTAGTATGTCATTATTAATCGCTACCGGTACTGCTAAGTGATCAATGGTATGCCTTTATCAGTTTAACAGTCTAACAACAGTCAACACAATGACACACCAATGCACATCATAAAAATTCTTTATGTTGATAGCTTGCCTGGAACTAGTCACGAAGCAAAGACCTCAGCGTTGGCAGTAAAGCCGCTACCCACTTCAGCCAATAGTTCTGAATGATTTCTGGAATATTTTATCTTGCCATATCGCCGGTGAAAGGAAGTATTTTTCCTCTTTTTTAAGAAAGGGACAAAAACAGCCATACAACGAATAGTTAGAGGTCTTAGATATTCCATAAAATTGTTTTTCGTGTCGTTTTACATAAAAGTGCTATACACATCTTATACCGTAAATGTAAGTCCGAGAAAATTTCGTATGGCAAATACTAATTGTGAATAAGTATGATATTATCCCTTTAAATACAATTTAAGTTTTAACCCATTTCTGGCGTTCAATTGGATTCTGGTACATCGAACTGATAGAGGGTTACAATAGTTTACAAAAATTTTTCTCGTGATGTTCTGTATAAAAAAAAATTATAATATTTTATAACTTAAACGTAAGCCTTTCAAGTTTTCCTATGCCTGTACGCAGAAATTCTAAACATAATGTAATGCTGACAAGATTTTTATGCGGAGCACTTATGTAAATAATTACGAGATTAACTCTTAAACAATTTTAAAGTTTTGAATGATTTTTGAGTTTAAGTTGGTTCTTAAGCTTGGGAGTCTTTATAGACCTATAGTAGAACCGTATACCCATTATTTTTGTAAAACAGTTTAGCCCAATATATCTTCTCTGAAGGAAAGTTGTTTGAGTGTTTTTTCAATAAAGGCACAAAAAGACTCATACAACGAAGAGCTGGAGGGTTAAGATGTTTCATAGAAATGTTTCTGGTGAAGTTTTACATAAAATATTTTACAATATTTCTTATGCCGACTATTTATATTTATTTTCAAAAAGAAGAAACTTCAACTCCTCAACAGTGATGCCGTTTGGCTACATTTGTTACATTTTTGACACATTTAATTTTGAAGGCCCAACGTAATATGCCTAATTTTGGTGTTTGAAATATGGCATAAAAATATTCATATTATATAAATCACATAAATCTAGTATTTATTCAAGGAATATTTAGAAATGTAACTTTTGACGAAAAACGTAATTTAAAAAAAAAATACATATATTTTTTTATTCTTTCCCTGGCAACACTACTTCATAAAGTGATTAATAGATACAAAGTTTCAAAACTCCGCTATACGAACATACATATATATTTTTTGTTGCCCTCTGCCAGAGTCTGCCGTAGAACTATGTAAATTTCTTTGTACATCACAGATAAAAATACCAATGTAAAATTAACATATCCCAATTTTAATAGGAAATCATATAAAATTTATTAAAAATCATTTGTTGTTTCAGTGTGTTGGTGTTCATTTGGTTTGTTTACAGCTAGAATGCACTGTTGTGCTCAGTTGTGTGACTTGTTGTTTAGTTTGGTATTCGTGTTGTGTAAATGTAATTAGCCGACAGACTTTGTTACTGCTGATTTAACATTACCATTGCTTCATATTAATTTTAAACAAAAAATTATTAATTTAACATTAAATCTCTTTAATTTTGTATTTTTCATTATTAAAATAACATTGTTATCAGCATTATATTTCGTTGTATATCAACATGCTTGTAACTTTAATTTCAAAAAATTTTATGTTATCAATTAAATCTTGTTGAAAAAAACGAGCTTCATGTTTCTTATGAAAATATTTATTAGGTGCATAACCAAAGAAAAGTTTGTAGCTCTCTAGGCTGCAGTGGGTAGCATGTTGACTATCAAGCAAGTGGCCCGAGTCCAAATCTTGGCTGGGGCAGTCAACTAACCAAAAGTTTTCTGATACCTATGCGAATAGTCATCATGTAAGTAAAATAATTAGGCAAATAACTACATTAAATTAATGTTGTTTCAACTGGAAATAACTTTGATTGAACATGATTCTTCGTTTTATTTCAGTATAAAATTCACGTTGTTTCAACAGAAAATAGCTTTGATTCAAAATGATTCTTTGTAATATTTCAGTATCAACTTTAATTTGATTTAACTGTTCTGAAATATTAAATCAACATGATATATAGGAATAATTTTCTTTGAAGATTACTGTAAAATCAGTTTTAATTAACATGAAATACCTATGAAGCAAAATCACCACCGAAAAGTTTTCGAAGATTTTAATATGAAATTTTTCTATGTGCAGTGCAATTTGGGATTGAAATGACAATTTTTCCTCAAATCGTTTATCATACCTTTTCAAAACAATCGTTTTAAAAAGATCGATTTCCGTCAGATACTTGAAGGGGAATTATCCTGAGCTTTTAACAAAGATTAGTTTTTTCTTTCGTAAATCTTCTTCTTTCTTTTCTAACCTTAAATAATATACCTGACTTGTTAGAAATTTTCCACTTTAACAAATTAATACTTCTATACTGTGCATTACACATTAAGGGTGCTTTACCTACAAGTTTAAGTGAAAACAAAATTTAATAAAAAAATCTTTGGCATTCACAATATTTCCTAATTGTATATCATGCAGTTTTCTACTCTCAATTTTTTATGCTGCAGTAAAGTTAAATTTCTATATAAATGGAAAATTGTAATAATCAACGTCCATAAAAACGTAATAAAAATGCCAGAAATTACACTTCAACCCAAAAACCTAATGGCAAATCATATAAAAGCTAATTTATCACAAAATAGACACACGAACTGACCGCCAAAAGAGACAATGTCAAAGTCAAGTTACTAACCAAGTTGAACACCACCATGCATGTGCTGGTGGGTACATGAACGATCGAACGAACACACTTGTTGCTACTAAGAGAAAAGAAGATTAAAATTTTGGAAATTCTATACAATCTTTTTAATTTTGCACTATAAATATGGTTATAAAAAATTTAACCCTTTAAACGCTTACTTAGTTTTCCACATAATGGGTGTTAAATTATTTTGTTGTAAAATAGGAAACTGTAGTAGATGCTCGTTAACATATTAAGATTTTCATAGTGTTAAATTATCGTTTTGCTTCCCGTTTCTTTTTAATGGGTTAAATTTTCCAGATACTTTTTAATGGTCAATATGTTAAAATGTACAGAACAGCTCTAAGTAGCCCAAGTATATCAGCAATTTACTTGCATATTTTTGTTTTTGTATTATTTTTTTTTTGTCTTACAAACATACGTAGATATTTTTAAGGCCACAGAAAATAATTTGAAAACTTGTATTCAAAGTTGGCTGCTTGGTATTTTTTTTTCGCTAAACACCGCTAGACAAGTGTTACGGTACATAGAGTTGGTGGTTTTATGCGATGATGACCTGCTTTAAACAATTGTATCCGTTGTATTGCCGCTTATTTTTTCTTCTATAGTTTTTTTTAATGCAGCAAATTGATATTAATGCATTTGAAATATTTTCTTTTCATTTGGTATGGCAAGAAAAAGAACCGAATAGCAAAAATAACAAAGAAAAAATATTTTTCTGCCAAAGAAAAAACAATTTAGAAATGAACATTTCTTTGCAAAATAAAAGTATTGAATATTTGTGGTTAATTTCTAGTTTAAGGTGCTAAATTGGTCAATAAAATAAAGAAAGAAAATTTTCTTGAAAATAAACCAGTTTCAAAAAGAAAATTTAATGATTTTGTAATGAAAATGCCAGATAATTGTATAGATTTGTTCAAAACAAAACAAAAGACTTAAGCAACAAACTTGATCTATTCTAATTTTCTTTTTCTGTTTTTCTCCATATTTTTATAGTTAAAAGTCATTGTACTATTAAAGTTTAAATTGGTTTGGAAATCTATATAGATTTATTAACATGTACAGATAAACACATACATACGTACGCATCTTTTTAGTTTGCTCTGATATAATATTGTTGCTTTAATTGAAAAATTATTATATATCTGTTTTATTTTCTTTTTTTTTACATACATATAAATTTGCCAATATTATTTAACATTTTCCACATCACGTTGAACTTGTTCTTTTTATTATTTTTTCTTTCTATGTGATTATTGTTTGTGTTTTAGATTGATGTAATTCTTAAATCTAGTTTATCTTATAGCATTGAAGTAGAAGAAATTGTAATAGTTTTTGAAATTGATTGTTTGAGAACGTAAAGCGTTAGAACTGTTTCTTGTCTAATTCAATTCAATATCGGTCCAGTGTATGTATTTGTATGTGTAATATTTAGTAGTTGATTGAATTTCTTTTTTCATAAATCTTTTTCTATTTTATTGTTTTCTTCTTCTAGTGTGTAAAGATTTTAACAGTAAATTTATTAGTGTATTAACATTTGAACCCACTTGCAGTAGTTGGTCTTTAATAATGGTTGCAATGTTTCAGAGTGTTGGCTAGAGATTATTTTTCAAGAATTCGAAAATTACTATTTAGATAAAAATGAGGCTTCTTAGAAAAAAATCTTTGTTTAAATCCAAGAACATTAAATGAAATGAGGACTTAATAAAATATATTATACATAGTTTTTTTTTCATAATAATATGGCACTAGTAGCAGAGATATAACTTTTATAGATATTAAATCGCTTTAAGAAATTAAAATTCTTAACATGCAATAATTTAATGATCACTTACTTTATTATCATTATTTTAAATACGTTGAAACTTTTTATTTAAATAATGGCTTTTATGATTGAAATGCAAGGTGAGTTAGACATTTTGTATTATAATGTCAGTGATTTGTTGTTAAGCATGTAAATAGTTTTGATATTAATCCGATTTTTGTGGTATTATGGAAGAAGATATGCTTAATATCTTAAATATATTTTACAGTAATAAATAACAATATAAATTACTAACACCGAATAGTATGAACAAAAATTACATGGTTCTTACGGCGCAGTCTGGCAGAGGCACTAAAAAATATATATGTTTAAAGGTTTATATCTGTGATTTATCTTTGGAATAGTTGCTTCCTTTTGCACATAGTTACAGTGACTCGGTATAGGAAATCATGTCAGCATTACGTTTAAAACTGTTCAACAGTTTTATGTGAAAAACCACGGGAAAATTTTTTTTAGATAAATTTAACCCTCTAACTCTCTTTTTTTTAAAAGGGGCAAACAAGCTCCCATTGAGCGGCAATATAGCAAGCTGGCGTGTTTTTAAGCACTGCCAAGCTCCAGACCCAAATGGAATGCTAGAAGTCGTTCAAAGCTGAGAATGGTTTTAGAGGTTAATTTCGTACTTATTCAAAAGTAGTACTCGGTACACAAATGTTGTAAGCCTTGCATTGAAACTATAATAAGAGTTCAGTTTTTTTTATGTAAAACACTACGTGAAAAATTTATGTAGAACATCTCAGAATGCTATGCTGCCGCTGAAGGGCAGCTTTTTGTCCCTTATTTAAAAAAGAGACAACAAAAGAAATACTGCGGAGAGTTAGATGGCTAAAATGTTGCATAAAAATGTTTCCCGTGATGTTTTATATAACAGTGCTGAACATTTATTAGAAGTTAAATGTAATACTGATAATATTTCCTATGCCGAGTCACAATAACTATCTACATAATATGTGAATATGTTTAACTCTCCCTAAAATGAATGTTAACAATAAGCTCTAATAAGGTAGAAAGATTAAGAATTATTCTTATAATGGGCTATTCATATATTACGTAACGCTATTTTCTGAGTTTTTATATATCCACCTTCCCCTCACGCACTCTGACTTTTTGCAGTTTTAGCTGCCAAAATTAAAAAAAGTTTCTCGATCTTGTTGATTTTTTTATATGTGATCGACAGGTGTTACTAAAACATGCTCATAAAAAGAAGAAAGGGAATGAAAATGAAGAGGAGTCTTTTGTCCGCTGCTTATGAAAATGACAAAAGACCCATTGAAGACTTAAGGGACTAAAATTTTCTACAAAAATGTTCCTCGTGGTGTTTTACCTAAAACTGTTCAACATATCTTATACACCCTAAACGTAAGGCTTACAAGATATTCTATGCCGCCAGTACAACTATGTGCCAAAGGAGGAAGAAATGGGTCCAGATGTAAACTTTCTAAATACCCATACATATATGTGACCCGGTCTATGAAAATGTGGCTTATGACTCAAAAACAAATCGGCTGTTAAAGATAAACAATGCATTTCATCAGTTTCTCGGTAGTTGTAATTTTTGAGTCATAAGCCATCTTTTCATAGACCAGATCACATATATATATTTTTTGGTGCCCTCTACCAGAATCAGTTGTTAGAAACTTTTAATTTTGAAAAAAAAAAAATTTATTTTATTGTAAACTAGCTGGCCTGGTGTACTTCGCCAAACCCATCATAATGAAATAAATTAGGGAAATGTGCATTGAAAAAAAGATACAGTTCTTACTTCCTGTATCTTCTACACAAAATAGTAACCAATTAAAACACTGACACAAAAAATATCTCTATAATACTATTCCATCCATATTTAGCGTCATCTCTAAAGCGCCATATCCATTATAAAGGGTGGTTAAATTTTAAGGGCCGATGTTGAATGTGAACCACACCTAAACGTCAAGTTTTTTTCTGCATTTCATTTGATATTTCTCAATTTTAGACTAATTCAATTTAAACCATGGAAAGATACATAATCGAGCAATGCGTTAAAGTAATCAAGGCTTATTGTGAAAATGGGCGTTCAAATCAAAATGCATATCGTGCACTTCGTGATTTTTTCGGTCAATTTAATCGTCCAAATGTGCGTACAATCGGAAAAATCGTGCAAAAATTTGAGCAAACCGGAGATGTGAAAACACCAGTGCATGTTCGTACAGCTCGTTTGATGCGATTTATGGGCTGGCGGCATCATTGGGCCGTATTTTTTTCCAAAGTGAGGCCGGTCAGGCAGTTACTGTGAATGGTGTTCGCTATCGTGGGATGTCGAAATTAAAAATCTTGATTTGTGCGGCTGCTTCAAGCTTGAAAACGACTGGACCAAATTGGATACTTCCTTCTGCCGGTTTGCTCGTAACTGCTACGCGAAGGTAAAGGAAAACAGAAAAGTCGATAAAGACTTAAAAGGTGGTGCTGTAAGCGGCTTTTTTGTAGTTTTCCTTAGAGGAAGCCAAATAGTAAGACCGATCATGCAATATCGAACAAAATATTGGTGGTAATGGAGGGGGAGACGGGTACCCTCAGGACAAAGTAATTATTGATTTTCCTATGCAACGGCCAAATAAATTTAATGTGTGTAACTTTTAGAGAAAACTGAAAGTGGTATAGGAGGGGGAATACGGGTAGCATCATACAAAGTAATTATTAATTTTAGTATATCTGCAGAACTACAACAGTGAAACTCTTTAAATTTAATGTGGGTAGCTCTTAGCATAAAGTGAAAATTCCTACAAAATATTGGTGGTATAGGAGAGAGAGAGGCGGGTACCGCCGATAAAAAGTAATTATTAGTTTTTTCTATATCTACAGAACTACAATCATGAAGCTCTCTAAATCTAATGCAGGTAACTCTTAGAACAAAGAAATAATTCAAATAGAATATTGGCAAAATTGGAATATTTATTTTCCTATATCAGAAGAACCACCAAAGTGAGCCTCTCTAAATTTTTTATAGGTTAAACTGAGAACAAATGGTGCTTTTCAACAAAAGCCTAGTGGTATAGGCGAGATTTAGGCTTACAAACCCGATACAAAGTAATTTGTAAGTATCCCAGCTTTATCAGGTGCACTTCGATACCGCATTGTTGTGAAGTTATAGGAAAATTAATACATAATTATTTTTCCAATAAAAAATATTCATTCCATTTATCAATGTATAGAAATAAATTCAGTTAAGTGCGACTTTTTGCCTTTTTGGAGGTTTTCGTTAATTTTTATGGCCTTTTTTTTAATGTTTTCATTTAAGGGTTTTTTCGGACGAATTTTGTGATTTTTTTTCTTTTTTTTTAACTAAATATATAAATTTCTAAAAAGTAGCAAAAACCTGTCCGCTTGTTTTTTGTTCTTATGATGATGCTTTTGATATTTGGTGTCTACCTTAGTTAGATCGTTTTACCCATTTTTGCTCCTTAGCTTTTGAATTTCTTAAAATCCCTTCATCCGTACATCGAAAAAGAAACCTACATACAAAATTTTTTTCTATTCAATATATTCATTCAAAGTGCATAACAAATAGTTGTGCAGGAAAAAAAGTACCAAAAAGAGCTCCTACTTTTGCGCTTTATATATCCAAATATCAAAAAATTACCAAGTGCATTTGAGGGCTTCTAAAAGAGAGAAGAAAACATTTTAAATTTCATTTCTATTTTTGTTATATTAGGAGATAAACGGCTTAACAAAAAAGTACCAAAATTATATTTTTACACTTTTTCGGCCCCTAAATGTATAAATTTCCAAAAAGTACCAAAAATCTGTCCGCTTATTTTTCTATCTTATTATTATGCTTTTGAAATTTTATGTCTATCTTACTTAGATTCCGAGATATAAGATTACCGATTTCACTCGTGTGTACCCCTTTTAAGCCCCCAGAATTTAAGTTTTCAAAAATCTCTTCTTAGTGCATATATACAAATATATTCATTCAGTTGTATGTTGTAATGTGAATAGAAAATAGTTGTATGAGAAAAAAATACCAAAAAGGGCTACCAATTTTACCCGTTATGTATTCGAGTTTCAAAAAAGTACCAAAATGTGTTTGAGGACTCCGTTAGCAGAGAAGAATGCATTTAAAATTCAATGTCTATCTTCATTACTTTAGGAGATAAACGGTTAACAAACAAGTTCCAAAATTATATTGTTACCCTTTTTCGGCCCCTAAATGTACAAATTTCATAAAAGTGTCAAGCACCTGTCCGCTCATTATTATATCTTATCATAATGCTTTTGGAATTTTATGTCTAACCAACTTAGATTCGAAGATAAAAAGTTACCGATTTAACAGAGGTCATTTTGTTGATATTTGTATGGGAATATATAGGAAAATCTAAATGCCATATCTCCGGAACCACTGCCCGATTTCGTGCAAACTTCACATAAAGAATCTACAGACTATCCCCAACGTACCCTGAAATTTTGGTTGAAATCGCTCGACCCGTTTCCGCAGTTAGTGGTGACATCAGAGTGTACACTTCTTTATATATATATATATATATATATATATATATATATATATATATATATATATATATATATATATATATATATATATATATATATATATATATATATATATAGATTGTGTATGTGTGGGGATTTGTCTAACTTTTTGCACAACTCTTCTTTAATATGTAAGAAATCACAATGCAAAAAATAATTTTTGTTTTGTTGAAATCGAACACTGCAAGTCGATAGAAAGTTTGACATTTTTACTTCGGTGTTATGCAGTATATATAATTCGTACAAAATCAATGGTGATGATCACATGAATACTGATGTTCATATAAACTGTATCTACCTAAATAGTAAAAATACATATAAATGCTGATGAGGAGGTATAGAAGAGGCCTTTGGAAACAGTATGGTGTGTCATTCTGCTGAGTACTTAGAATAGTTTAGCATAGTACAAATACATATAAATGCTGATGAGGAGGTATAGAGGCCTTTGGAAACAGTATGGTGTGTCATTCTGCTGAGTACTTAGAATAGTTAAGAATTTCCATTATTTTATATGATTTTTAAGACATTATTTCACGTTTATTCCAATTTGAAAAAAAAACTATTTAATTAATAAAAATTTTAGTTCCTGCATTTAGCTATATCTCTCTTTTATTGTAATCTTTATATAAATTTGTGACATATGTGCATTCTGTTTAGTAGCTGCTTGAATTGTAAATTACTTCACACATTGACTTACAGTATGAATTTTGATTCATATTGTAAGTTAACCAAAAATGCAGAATCCAATTCATTTATCATATTTAAGTCGACAAAATACAAAGTGCTATAGATTAAGCAAGTTGATTAGGAACCCCCTTTGTTTGTTATACATATTAAATTCTATAATTGTAACTGGTGTTGCTTGTTTTTCAGAAACTTTAAACAAACAAAAATTTTGTTAACAAGAAAAGTAATTGACATTTAAGAAGAAAACGAAAATGAATAAAAATCTTATAATATGCTTTTAAAAGCAAGACAACTATTTCGTGAAAGTAAACTGAATGCATTGTTAAGATGCATGTGGAGATGATGATGATAATGGTGATGGCACTGCAATCATAAATCACTTAACATTTAAATAAAACACTATACACTGATAGCCCGATTTGCGTCGATCCTATTTCCGTCATTTCGATTTGCGTCGCTTTTTAAAATGCGACTGAATGCGCTTTGCGTCAGTTTGATTCCGATTTGCGTCACTAAAAACAATTGAATTTTTACTGATATCACAATAACATGTGAAGAACTTTCGAATTTGCGTGAAAAAGGGGAATTACTATTTCATTCTATTAGGCAAGCTATTCTAAACATAGTTACAGGTGTTGTTTATTTAAGTTTATCAGATGAAGACAGATCAACATAGTCTCAAATAAAAATTTATGTTTATTTCTTTAATGCATGTTTTCATGTGTATATGTCAATAATAATGAATTAACTTAGTTTTGTACCATTTTATGTAAATTTGTTTATTTTTACTTCTTTATTATAATTATTAAGTAGGAATAAAACGTATCGATGTGACTTTTTCAATCAAAAATCTGTAAATTTTTTAAATAAATTTTTCAATATTTGACCCAATCAAGAAAATCAGTGCATTTATATAGAAAAAAGTGATTGGATTTGTGTCATTTCGATTTGCGTTGTTTTTCCCCCATCCCCATTAACGACGCAAATCGGGGCTCTAGTGTAATATAAAAAATACCTTTACTGAAATTGTTTAATATTAGTTTTTTCATTTCTGTAAAATTACTTTCAGTTTTAAAACAAAAAAAAGTAAAAATGTTTTAATGTTTAAAGCAAGTTTTTTGTTTGTCTTTTTTTTTCTTTGCCGAAAAATTTCCCTTTTAGAATTATTTTCGTGTTTAACATTGTTGTGCTTATTATACATTTTGTCACACTTTTTAAATTTAAATTAAATGTTATTTTGTTCAACGCTTTGTATGTTTTTTACACATGTATTGGCAACATTATATATTTTATGCTTTAAAAACGTGTTAATTTAATAGTCTCGTCTATGTCTAGTTTTAAGTACGTTGTTATTAAGAACTAGAATTTTTTACAGAAGTTTTGTTTTGCCATTATTATTATGTTTAATTTTTATATGTTTTGACACTTTCTTTTTGGGCTTAGTTAAGTCTCAATTTTTTTATTTATATTTGTACAGCTTGTGTATTTGTAAAGTGTAAACAACTTTATTTACCTTGAGGCTTGCGCGTTCGTGTCTCGTCATGCCAATTTAAATTGTTGTCATTTATTGTAGACATATTTCTATTAAACAAATCTTGCAATTCATTATTACTTTTTTTTAGATTATGTCCCAAATGTCACATTGTTTGTGGACTTTTTCATAAATTTCTACTTCTTAATTTCTTTATTATTTCTGTGGTATTTTGAGCACGCTTGAAAGTTTAATTGAATACAATTAGTTAAAGTGAAATTCATGTTATTGGGTCTTATTTTTCATTATTATAACTATCAACAGTAATGAGCTGTGCAATTGTGGTCTTTATGTGGTTTTGCATAGAAATCACCATATTTGCTATTGTTTTTTTTATTTCTTTTTACAAACTTTTGTCAATAATTGTTGAAAAAAATATTTAAAAAATATGTATTTGGTTTCTATATTATAAATAAATTTTTAATTGATATTAATTCAAAGTTAATTAATAAATTCAATGAGTAAGAAAAAAAAACTTACATATTGTTCGATAACAGGTTTATTGATCTGAAAGTAAATGAAAGAATAGGAAATAGATGAGAAATAATTTTCATTATATTTTACTTATAACACTGCACAACAGCATTTCTGATGATTGGGTTATATTACATGATATTAATACAATTTTTGATAACGATTTCAATTCCGAGATTGAAATTTTCTGTATCAGCTCTAGTTAAAAAAAATGACACAGGTGTTTTTTTTTTATAATAAAACACTATCCCCCATATTCATCAAAATTTATTAGATTTAATGTTGGTTTACTGTACGAATTTTGTATAGGAAAATCGGTTTTACTGCACACATTAACTTTACTAATTATTTATGAATATGGGGGTACAAATTAAGAGATAATTCTAATCTATTTAATTCTTATAATGGAAAAACCTTTCTCTTATATGATTTTCTTGCTAAAGCTGAAGGCAGAGAGATATTCTGAATGCTCCAACAAGAAAACTCAATATTTTCTTAATTACAAGCAAATTAACACACTAACACAGCGATTTTTTCGTGGAAGCAATATCTCGTAAACAAGAGCTGCTACAAAAAAAAACCTGAGGGTATCACGTGATAAAAGTTAATCATCAGATAAAAGTTGCCATATTGTTATGCAGTGTAATAATACAAGAGGGTGTGCTTAGCACACACATTAGCAAAGAAAAATTTGTAATCGTAAATTACACTCTACAATACAAAAAAAAACTCGTTCTAACGAATGACTGTGGGACATGGCATCAAATAAATAAAGTCTGTATCGGCATTTTGAGAGGTTACATCTGGATTTATTTTCAGTTAAATTTCCCCGGCCATCGCCGCTATAAGTGGTGTATACACCACTAGCGAGACATTCGAGAATAACACTGGGTTGGGTTCCGAGATACTCAGATTGTCCCGGAAACAATATTACGGACGGAATTGCCAATCTTTCGTATATACTTTTATCGTCGAATATACAAAACTTTTGTAAATATTACGAAAAAAATGTTGGCAATATTTTTTTTTAATTTCCGAAATTAAAAAAACCTTTTATAAACATATTTACCTTTTAAAATATACTCATTACCAAACAACGTACTATTCAACCGGTTAACCGGTAATCGGTTAAACGGTTAATTACTATCCGATTAACTAATCGGTCTATTTAAAATTGGCTATTTTTGATTAACGATTAAACCGGCTAATTTCAGTCGAATAACCAATGTAACAAAAAAAGATTATTTAAGAAAATCTCCTTAAACTATTGAAATAAATAATAAAATGATTTCACAAAGTTGTTCAAGAATTGTTATAGCTATTAACCGATTAAACCAAAACCTCGATTAATTATTTGAGCGATTAATCGATTAAAGCGTACGTCGAATTAAATTAGTTCCCTACTACATACCGTCTGCATTAGTTTACAGTAGTCGATTACTTAACAAACCATTTAATCTCTTATTGGGACAGTAGTAGTGTATCTGCTTATCGTACAGACGATAGGTTGTTCAGCCCCTGGTGCTGGGTAAATGAATTTTTTTAATTATGTTCATGTTTGTGAAAACTAGTTTTAGCTACTATTTTCGTAGAATATACTAAACTTTTACACATACGAGTATTACGAAATAATATTTAGGCAATATTTTTTTGAATTCAAAAAAGTAACGAAAACCTTTCGTAAACATTTTTCCTCGTTAAAAAATATATTTGAAATAACATATTTTTCAGATGAAAGTAAATAAAAAAAATTTTTAGCTCCCATATAATAAGTAGAACGTGGCTCAGTGGGTAGAGTACTTACCTTGAAGTAAGAAGACTGCGAGTTCGTAACCCGGTTGAGTCAAACTTTTTTTCTTTCAGTTTATTTTTAATTATTTTGGTATATTTTACGAAAGAGTTTCGTAGTGCGAAATTGCGAAATATTTCGTAGAACGTACGAGCGTTTTCATGCATATGGTGCATGATTTTTTTCGGTGTAGTGAGCAAAAAACTGGGCAATAACTGATAACGTCATGAGTTCAATGATTAGTACAGACATTATTTATTTTTTATTGTGTTTTGTGTATTCAATGCCTTCTAAATATAGAGTACTTGGCTTCAAATATGAAGATTGTGAGGTTGTGACCCGGTTGAGCCAATTTTTTTTAAATTTATTTTCAATTATTTTCGTATATTTTACGAAAGTTTCGTTGTGCGAAATTAGGAAATATATCGCAATACGAGCGTTTTCACGCACATTTTGCATGCTTTTTTTTGGTTTTTTTTATTTACAATTAGTGCTCGACATAGGAAGGCTTTCTTATGGCATAAGATATGCTTAGGCTTTTTTTATTTAAAACCGCACAAGAAACATATTTGTGGAATATCTTAATCCTCTAGCACTTCCTTGTTTGCATCTCTTTGTCCTTTTCTGAGAATAGTTGCAAAAAACCTCCTTGAGCGGCGATATAGCGGACTATAATATTTTACAAAAATATTTCCTATAAAATTCAACGATTGGTCTTAACAGACACCTAAGCTCCAAGACTCAATTTAAACGCTACAAAGCATTCAAAACTTAAAATATGTTTAAGGGTTAATTTGGTAATTATTCACAATTAGCACTCGGCATATGAAATATTTGTAAGGCTTACGTTTAAGGTATTAGATACGTGCAGCACTTTTATATAAAACAGCACGAGAAACCCTCTCTCTAACTGTTTAAATTTCCAGATATAAAATTTCAAAAAGCCGATACATGTATATATATATTTTTTTGCTCTCTATCAGAATTAGTAGTTGCTTTTTTTGTACAGTATAATGCAACTAAAAAGTATCTTGCATACACATGAGCAAAGACAAATTTCTAATTATAAAATACGTATTGTTTAATTTTTTGATACCTTAACAATATGCAGTTTATTCTATATTCAACGTACACGAAGTTATCCAAAAATAACCGAAAGCTCTTTTCAATACAAAATTTGCATTTAAAAAAATTTTGTGGAAGTGGCGGTAAATTTGTGGTAAATACGTGCACGAAGTTAATAAGAAAGTAAACACATTTTAAACTCAGCCTTAATTATGAAGTTATTGGATTTCCAATAATTTAGCCAAAACAAAATAGCTTGACTAAATCCATAGCAAAATTACTATAAAAAGCATTGCATATAATTGACACATTTTCTTTGTTTTTTTATTACAAAAATCGGTAAAAAAAACTAATTAACATTTTTCAAGCTTTAAGTAAAAGAAATTATATTTAAGACGACAATAAAACTCTTTTATTTGTAGTATTTTCTTGCTAGTGTTGAGATAATTTGTCTTCTTCGGCATAATTTATGCATAAATATGGAGTTAAAAGAAAATTGACAAAATAAGCCGGCTAACAAATAATGGCAATGAAGTAAAAGAAATGTTAGAAGAAAAAAAGATCATCATAAACTTGAAGACCTCATTCCAAGCTTAAATTGTAAGTAAAAACGTTGCAAGCTACATAACTGTATAAAATAAGATACAGATACTTTGAAAATAGAGAAAATTTACCAAATAACACCAACACCACACCACAAACACCTCCAATACTTTTTCAAGGAAGTATCGTTCGTCATCATCCTCAAGTTTCATTTATTTTACAACACACAAACTATACAACATGTTATAATTGTTGATGTTTGCAGTTTCATGTTTGTATGTCTGTATGTATCTTTCACTTATTCATTTAAAGTCTTACATATAAAATATATAGAAAAGAGAAAATAAAAACTTTAGTTTATTTACTAACATAAAGCAAAGATGAATTCAGAATTAATCTAATAATGCCAATGATGTAAGAATGTGGTTAGCTTTTGAAACAAAAACATGTTACTAGGAATCTGTATTTTTTTTTTTTTTTTTGCTTTAACATCTTACAAACAGCAAAGAACAGCAGCAACATCTGAGTTTGCCACAAAAAGTGGCAGTGAAGGCACAAAAAAAATATTTTAGATAGACAGCTACAATTTTAAACATAACATTTGCTAATAATTGGCTTTATGTAAGTAAGTATACTATATACCGGAGATTGAAATGGTAAATGATGTTTTACCTGTTGAAATCATTGATGAAATAAGTTTCGAAATACAAAATGTTTCCTTGCATTGATCATTATGCTGTTGACAATCATCATTATTAACATCATCAGCAATTGTTATGCCACAATAGCCAATGAAGATTGTTTTTCTTTTAGAAAAAAAGCAGGCTATTGACCTACATTTGTAGCCTTTTAAAAACGTTATGGTTTTATGTTAAGATTTTGTTGTTGTTCTTTTTGTTAAACAAAGAAAAATGTAGAGATTTAGTTTTTTTTCTTATAACAAACAAAAGTCTCTATTGAAATGTCACACAGAAACAACATAAAAATAACACTTGTTTCTTCAGCGTTTGGTCAATAAAAAGAAAACTAGAATTTGTAATTTATTTATATTCAATGAAACTTACTTATTTATTTCACTTAGAATATGGGCTAATATAATGATCGTGGCTTAAGGTATTCTTAGTTAATTTGTGTTTATGTCAATTTATTTTTCTTTGTGTATATGTGGTTCCATTATTTTCTTCTTCACTTTGGCTAAATAAACCCTGACTTGTTAAAAAAGGCATTTTATATAGATTTTTGAAACGAGTTTCTTTTGTCATCACTAATAATTTTATATATATTCAAATATGTGTTTTCTAATAATTTCAAAGGGAGTGTGTCACTTTGAGTAAAGATGACACAATGTAGAACTTTCTGTTACTTGAAAATAAAAATAAACACTTTTATTTTGGAAAGTTTTTTTGAAAGATTTAATTAGGTTACTACTTAATTGTTTGGCTCTATAGAATCTAAACTTTAAAGTTGACTGTTTTCATTGAAACAGTCAAAAATAAAAAAAAGTTTTTATAAAGTCAATACAAATCTATTACATTTTTAGGTTCTTATCTTAAATTTTTAGTAGAGAAAGTGAGACTATTATATATTAAACTACTTATGGATTTAATCGCCTAAGATATTAAATTATGTTACATTTTGCTAAGTTCTAACAAACATTTATAAAAGGCAGCCATCTTTTTGAAATGGCATTTTAAAATCCAATATTGGACATTAATAAGATGTACTCGTATGTGACGCGTCGTAAAAAAAGGTACCTTGTCTTGCTAGAATAAAAATTTCAATACACCAGAAAACAGGAGCTTAGTTCAACATATTATATTTTTGGCTTTTGGCAACAGGGACTCGTTTCTCGAAACAACAAGATACAAATCTACAGGTAAAACATACACAAAATAATAACAAATTTTGTAAAAGTGTTGTTGTTTTGTAGGTATTATACTTGTAGTTTTGTAGCTTCTATTTTCGTGAAAAGGCCACCTACATATCTCAAGATCAATTAACAATTTAAAAAAAACAATATGTTTTTCAAACCTTTTTCGGTACTAAATATAATTTTTAGTAAAGAAATTCAATGAATTAATAAATAGTTCAACAAATTCATTGAAAAAAATCGGGTTTTTCAGTAAACAAATTGTAAAAACCTATAAAAAAATTTGTCTAAAATTATTTACAAATTCTAAACAGAATAATTTACTGAATCAAATAAAAATATTTACTAGTCTTTTTGTAATATATAAATCAATACCGTTGTCTGAATTTATAAAACAATTTACCGAAAAATACTTACAAATTCTAAACCAAATAGTTTACTGAATCAAGCCAAAATATATATTGAACTTATGTTTTATATCAAGAAAAAATTTTTTTGAGGCAGTAAAAACTGGAAGTATATTTAAATTTTAAATAATAATTTTGTATGTGTATCTAAAAATTAAAGCAAAATGCGTGGCAATTAACGCAACAAGATTAACGAATTGATTTACTCAGAAATATTCAGTAAACAAACTTGTTACAATATACGTTTGAGAGGAGTTGTACAAATTGCCGACATCGCATTCCTTTTGCTAAAATTGTTTTTATATGTGTATGTCGTCATGTGGGTTGTTATTTTACGACACAGAAAACTTTGTTTTTGTTGTTGTTTTTGGTTTCAAAAATGTCAAACAAAAAATTCACTGATTCAGTAAAGAAAATTTACTGAAAATTTGATTTTATTTTAGAAAAACTTTTGTCTGAAAAATTTTTGGTGATAATTTTTTCTGTGCTGTTGGGAAAAGAATACCAGTTTCTTTTGCCCTTAAATTGTTAATAAATTCAAAACTTTTTCAAAAAACGCTCGATATACAGATATTGTCTAAGATATTGTCTAAGAGTTGTTGAAAAAAAGTAAAATTTGGATTTCTTCAAATCTCATACACCAGGTCGATAAATATTTGCAAAAAAATATTCTTAACAAGTTTTCAGTTCAATCCGTTAAGATCAAGGCGTGTCGCACTGCCACCAAAGTTTGAGCAAATTCTCCTTTTCTGTGTTTATATCTGATAACTTAATAAATATAATATTTACCAAAAAATTTTTTTTTAAGTTGTAGTCTGTGAAGTTTCCAACAACTTATGAATTATCGTCTTGTTTCTAAATCGCATATTTAACAAAATAAACAGCAATATCGGAAAAATCCCATAGCAATTGATATTTCAAAATGATTAGACTTATTTACAAATTTCGGTAAATTTATTCGTTTCCTACAACTAAAAGATATTTCGTTAGTTATTTGGGCCGCTGATCTGCACTCCAGTTTTTTATTAACTCACTTTCGTGATATGCCGTTATGCCAAAATTGAAGGCACTTGCACGACATAAATATATTGGATAACTAGAGAAGCGTTCGCCCAATTGAGTAAAATAGAAAAACCAAAACTCAGCACCAAAATTATCTTTAAGTCGAGCACACCTATTATTCTTATAGGATCTGCAGGAAATTATATACGAGCAGACCTTGTTTCTAAATCTATCCATTAGTTTCAGAGATATCCTAAAATGTTTAGCCTAAAGATTAAAAATATCGTAATAGCTTTTAAGAAGTTTTCTCACTAAATTGTGAATAAAATCAAAAGTAGTGCACCAATTTCAACGAGAAAGAGCTAATTTTTTTTGTGTATATTACTCTATATGATACAATACAAAATATGGGATCGTTGGTGTATTTTTCTTTTTATGACTTTTTAAATACAAAATCTCTTAAATGTTTTTTGAAATTTGTTATATTATGCTCCAACTTTTCCGATATCCCTGTAACTAATGGGCGTATTTAGAAACAATGTTCCCTCGGCTTAATGATATTTTTGTAGTCGAGTTTTGGTTGTTCTTTTTTCCTAAATAGGACAAACCCTACTCAATTACGCTAATATTTGTCGGGCAAGTGCGTTCATTTTTTACATAACGGTGTATCTCGAAAACTAGATTTGCGATTTAGAGAAAATTTGGTATGGTAAAAATTGTTGGAAACTTTACAGACAACAATTTTTTAGAAGAAATTTTTTTTGGAAATACTGTATTTAAAAAATTATGGTGGGCGTGCGACACGCCTTAGTCCCAACTGATTAAAATTAAATTTTTTTTAGAATAGTTTTTTTTATAAATACCCATCGATTTGAAGAAATCCAAATTTTAATTTTTATAAGTTTTGGCGAATGCTTAATTTCACATGTTGCTTAGGCCACGGTTAGGTAAGGCCGAAAACCAGGTACTGATATTAATTTTGAACACTTTTGAGCAAAAATGTCACCCTCACTTTCAAAATTGTACTTTGATTGCATTAATTGGTCGGTCACTCAAACTTATATCGGAGATTTTGTCCATAATTCCTGAAGTAACAAAAACTACATGAGGAACTTTCTTAAAGATTTGCCTGTAATTTTGCAATTTAACACTTTTATAATCTCTAGAGCTCTTAAAAATCTGTATTACGCAGAAAAAATTATCACCAACAAATTTTCAAACAAAAGTTTGTCTAAAAATAAATTTGATTTTCAATAAATGCTCTTTACTAAATCAGTGAATATTTTCTTCGACTTTTATTCAGGACGCAAACACCAAAACTCAGAAAAAAATATACCGTAAATATTTTTGCTTGATTCAGTAAACTCTTTTGTTAAGTATTTGCAAATATTTTTAGACAAATTGTTTTTAGATTTACACAATTTTTTTACTGAAAAAAATCAGTTTTTTTTTATGAAATTGTTGAGATATTTTTTGTAGGTCCGTTTCGATACAAAATATTTAATAATTCTTTGAATTTCTTTACTGAAAATGAAATTTAGTTTTTTCTGTGTAACCTTCCTTCTTATATTAGATAAGCTTGGTAATAATATTTAATAGTCGTGTAAGGAACACTCCTTTTCATATATTCATGAAATCGAAAATTTAGCCAAAAATATGTTTGTTACAAAAAAGACCACTTTGCAATCATTGAATATTAAGTACTGGGTACACAATAACTCTAAACCCCAAGTTAGCATCAGCAATCATTTCTCCAAAATTATTCAATACTAAACAAAGAAAGATGAGCTGATATATTTCTAAAATTTTCTTCTCAACAATAACTATACTTAAAATAATTTCTTACAAAATCTATATATTTATTATAAAAATAAACTA
The DNA here is from genome assembly GCA_956483635.1 of Panzeria rudis. NCBI lineage: Eukaryota > Metazoa > Arthropoda > Insecta > Diptera > Tachinidae > Panzeria > Panzeria rudis. The sequence goes on along the minus strand of OY101447.1, from coordinate 163,463,085 downwards.
GAACTTTAACTTAAATAAATAAAAACTAAATTAAGCCAAATAAACTCCAAGATTTTCAGCTAAAATTTCTTCAAAAAAATGTTTTGCTTTTACTGCATCTCCCAAGATTTTTCACCTACAAAAATAGTTTTTCTTTGCTATCTTAACTATTTTCCATAATGAAAATCACTACTTGTAGAAAAAACTAGCGTGTGGTTTTTCAATTTCATTGGGTGTCTTAAGATCATAAATCATTTTTACTTAGAATTTTGTTTCATGTTCTAGAATTTTTTTTAGAAGAATAGAAAACAACACATGAAGCTTTAAAGTGTTGGTTTGGCACTATTTAAAGTGTGTTGATGTAGAAAAAAACATATTTATTATAAAATTATTTTGCTAGCATTATCATAGAAATTTTTCGTGCTATTTTTTATATTATTTAGTTTTTTTTTTTAATTCTTTATAGATGCCCTGATTATATTCTTAATAGTTATAAATTCTAAACGTAAACAAGAAAATTATAGAAAAATATGTTAAAATTTGAATATTTATGTTCATGGTTTATTTATTTATTTATTTATGCTAGAAACAGATCATGCAAAAAAAAACAACAAAGAGAAAAAATTAAATCTCGTATTTAGGCTTCAAGACTAAACGTTAATTGCTTTAGCAGAGTGCTATGAAAATGTGGTGTGAAATTTAAGTCCGATTAATTGAAACAGTTTTTACAGTCAGCGCTTATTTGATGGCTTAGCAAGTGGAAAATGCTTGTGAAATAAATAGGAACAATCATTTAATAGAAGGTGGATAGGTGTTTAGAGAAAATTTATTAAAGTTAAAATTAAATGGATAAATGTATTACACATTATATAAAGAAATTGAACAAAAAAACAAAAACATATAAAAGTTGAAAAGAAGGAGTGTAGCTTAAACAAAATATAGAAAACTCTATTTTATTCTGGCTTCAAACTCGATGTTCTTTTTTCTTAAGCGAGTAATATAGAATTTCCTTGAAAATTCACCATTTTCGTTTAATACTGGATGTAGCGTGCATGCTTCAATAGATTTTAAATTTCAACTTCAGTAATTTTTGAAGTCTATTCTTTTGAAATACCGGAAATAAACAATTTTAGAGAAAAAGTCAAAGAAATAAGCTCTATATTTGTCAAAATTTATCCTATTCTCACTCTCATTTCAAAGTCTTGAATTTAATTCCTTTTCACGACTACATGAATTGAGATAACTAAAATAATTTTTTGCATGTTAACAAACTTTGTTTTAAAAATCATAAAATAATTTTGAATCCAAATTGATTATTAGGCTAAGGTTCGAAACGTTATATTCAGAAAGAATTGCGCATGATTAATATTCCAAGGAACAAGGGAAAAATTAACATCAACTTAATTTTTCCCTTGTTCCTTGGAATATTAATCATGCCCAATTTTTTCTGAATATAACGTTATGAACCTTAGCCTAATAATCAATTTGGATTCACAAAGCAAATACGTTCGAAATAATCATATTAATAAAATATTTTTTTTTAATTTTTGGCTATTCAGTAACAGAAGATATTGACAAAATAGTGAAGAAAGTCGAGGCCAAAAAGCAAAATTTTAAACTTCGAAAAAAAATATCTTTGAAAGTATTAAAGATATCTTAATAAAGTAAATTATATTTTCCTTACTTGCTTATAAGCTTTACGCCAAGTTGAAGCTCATTAAAATCGTATAATAATTATCATTTGAGGTAGTAAAATTTGACACCCTGTAGCTAAACGTTCGATGGATGTAGTATGTATTTGGGGCGTGGCATAAAAGTGAGAATATTAAAAGATAGACATACTAAGTTTCAGGAGAGCTTTCTGGCCACGTGCAAAAAAATTTTACATTTGCGGGGAAGGATTCGAGATGTCATAAATGGCGCCCTGAATTTGATGTCGGATTTAAAATTTACCAAAGCAAAAATGTAGCCAAGCCATGAACAACCATATGCATTATGTCATGATCGGACTACAAATTGCGACGCAGCTTACAAAAAACTAAAATGGCGGTATCCAGGGGCGTGACAAAAAACTAAAATAAATATTTTTGGAATTGGTTTCAACTAATCTTTAGTGCTAGGGGGTGACCGGATCAAGTTTTTTTTAACCATCTTAGTGTCCATCTATCCACATATGCTGAACTCCTTTCAGGACGTCCAGTTGCAGAAGTTACTTAGGAACTCATTGACAAAATTTTTCTTATAATATTCATTGGCCTACAATTTAAGCTAGTTGAGGCCAACACATGAATGACTAATTTAAAATTTTTCCTGGAGAATATTGCGGTCATTGCAAAAGTATCAAAAAAAAAATCCAATTTGAAAAATTATTCAAATATTTAAAACAAGGGCCTAAAATTTAAATTAATAAATTATTTTGTGATGTATATGGAATAAATGAATATTATTTGTTTATAATTACACTGTACAACAAAATTAAATTTTTCTAAATAACATGGTTCTAACGAATGATTTTGGCAGAGGGGGACCAAAAATATACACGTGTATCGTCGTTTTGTAACTTTACATCTGGGATTAATTTTTTGCAGAGTTAAATTCAAAAGAGACAAAAAGATCTATACAAAAATGTTTCTTGTGTTGCTTAACATCAAAATTATCAACACGTTTTATGCCTTAAACGTAAAGCTTAAAATATTTCCGAGTAAACTGCGAATTAGTACAAAATTATACCTAATACACATTTTAAGTCTTAAATTATTTCTAGTGTTCCAGTTGATTCTGGAACTTGAAAGTCTTAAAAAACTTATAGTAGAATTTTAAGGAAAATATTTTTGTGGAAAATTTTTAGCCCGCTATATCGACTTTAAAGGGGAATTTCTCCCCTCTCTTTTCAGAAATGAGTAAAAAGACTCATAAAACGAAGAGTTAGATGGTTAAAATGTTCCACAAGAATGCTTAGCATTTTGTTTTACTTATAAATTTTAAACACATGTTGTATCTAAATGTGAGGCTTACAAGATTTCCTATGCCGCGTAGTCTTTGTTAATAAGTACGAAATTAACCTTTAAACAAATTTTAAGTTTTGAATGATTTCGTAAATTTTCAAATACAATATATGTACTTGTGAGCTCTATAAAATTCCATGAAACTATTTTTACATCTGTGAAGAGCGAAGGGCTCAGTGCAAGCGCTTAACAAAACAACCAAATGAACACTTCATCGAAAAATATTCCGGGTACTATCTCCCTCCCACATCGCACAACATTTTTATACATGATCCGGAAATACGATCACATGCATTGTTAACAATAGGCTGACTATCCGAGAAGCTCAAGAGACCAAAAACAAAGAATTTAAGCTTTTCGGAGGCATTTTTCTCGAAAAATAAAAAAATTCCATTATGTGAGATGTGAAATTGTTTCATTAGAGTGTTTAGATGAATTAATCAACAAATTGGTACTAATTGGTACTAATTACCCTAGTCTACGTAGTGATATCACAATTAAATATTTGTATCCGGATAACTTGGTATAATGGTTTATTTTCCTAGTTATTCATCTATATTACACATTACCGACATTTATATATTTGTTGTTAAGAAATAATAGATGCACATAAGTGTCTTTCATCATTCAGGGCAGCGTTGTAAGCTCGATGCTTTTATCACTCTTTTTAGTGCTCTTTTTTAATTTTCGTTCGGAAAGTTTTCGAGTTTTTGCTCGGTGCTTTTATTTTTCATTTTTAGTACTTTTTTTTTGTGGCACCAAATCTTAATTTCAAATAGTAGAAATATACTGCTCAAACACAACACTTTTTGCAAATATAAATTTTCGAGAATTAAAAATGCGTAAAGCTTTTGACAGTTTAGTTTTACCGTAGCTTATCGCTCTCTGAGGTTAGCCTGCACATTTTCTCAGACCATATTGTCTACATCTCTTTATATATTAAGTTTCAAGTGAGCCTGAACAAAACATATGAAATTTTATACATACAATTTGTACTGGTATCAGATCGACAATACAGAAGCAATGAGTGTACTGTGTTCTATGTGATATTAAAACTTTTTTAAAACATTTTAAGTTTACCACTCCGTAATGGATTTCAAGTGCATATTAAAAAAATTGTTACAAAGCTTTTATTTTGCTTGCCGCCATAGTCACTAATAATTTTTCAACTAGCTCACAGATATCAGGGGGTAGGACCCGCTACTTCCAGTGCAAGTAAAGGAATTATGAGGCGCCCAACGTGGGGCTCGAATTTAGTTTTGAATGTGAAGTTGTCTGACCAAAATAATGTAAGCAATAACAATACTTTTCACCGCTATAAGGAGCGATTTTGGAAATAGCTAAAAAAATGGATTTCAAACAAAGTGATGCAAGAAAATACCACCAAAAAATAAACAAGCTTTAATAATTCAAAAGCAAGTGATAAGTCAATAACCTACAAAACTATTCATTCATTTAGTTATTCGTATTCTTACTAAAGTCAGATTTAATCGTAAATATGAAATTTATAAATTATGCATATAAATTATGTATATCATTTTGGAATGTGCTCTTCAAGGCCTTTATTCGTTTGCAGGAACTAAAGGAACTAATTCTTTACTCTAACAATAGGATTTAGAAGATATGGTGCAACAAAGAAATAAGCAAATAAAAGAAAACATAGAATTTTTTGGCAGTCGTGTAAAAATTTGTATAGCCGCGGATACCAGAACTAATTCTAAAATAGGTTTCTGCTATCACACAACCTTCTCAATAATTTCCAAGTCTTTTTCATAATTTTTATTTTCACTGAATAATAAAAAGAAAACAAATAAATGCAGTATTTAAACTTGGTGCTTTTTTTTAAAAGAAATTAAGCTATTTTCTTAGTTTTAGTGCTTTATTAAATGCCACAGTTGACAGCAGTGATTTAGGGATAAAATACTTCAACTACTAATTGATATAATTTACCATAATTTACATGTCACTATATAAAATTTTAGAGCCTATTTGAATGATCACATAAATGTTGAGATTTTGACTTGAAAATTATGAAAGACTGCAAGTTCAACTATAGAAATAAATAGTTCTATTATATAACTAACACTATCAACACCAAACACTGTTTGCTTTACTTTACTTTGAAATATAAAGAATACAATGTGTACTCATTTTTGCAATTTGTGGCAATTAATTTTATTTTTATTTTTAAACTCATCTTTGAACTAGAATCTTGACTCGCAATGTTTTCATTTCCTTTTAAAAGAAAAACATGCAATATTTTTGCTATAAATCGGCTTTATTTATTTAGATAGTTAATTAAGAGATATTTTTTCTCATCTTCATCAGCTTAACAATGTCTAAGACGATTTCCTTTATGGTCATGACAGCAACTGCTAAATATGCTTCAAAAGAAACTTATACTTAGAACGTGCATGTATTTAGACAGTGCATTAACGCAACATAATTTTTTCTTTTTATAAAAGCATGCAGTTGCTAGTTGGTGCAGAAATAAATATGAAACCTAATTGGGAGTCTGACACAAATGAGGCCGGATTAAAAAGTGTAAAGTAGTCTAGTTAATAAATTATTATAAATACTTGGGTGTTTATGAAAGTAAAAGGTAACAAATGTCATTTATAGAGAATAAAAGAATTTGGTTTTTAATAAAGAATGAAAAATATATTGTATTTTATAAGGCTTGAAAAATTTGTTTAGAAAAAGTGATTTTATTTATTACTTTAAGCGGCGGAGGCTCACCACAGGAACATCCTTTTCAACATATCAAAGGCTGTTAAAATTCTGAGTAGAAGTTATAATTTTAGAGGCGAAATATTGAACAAGTTGAAAGCAGATGATTTTATTCCTTTTTTATGCTTTGTTGAGTTTGTTACCGCAGGCTTAAAGTTTTCCTTGAAAAATTCGTTTATAAATTTTAGTAATTAAAAAAAAGTTCTTGCTTGAAAAATTTTTCAATTTTGCATAATTAATAATAACTATTTTTTCTTTGTATAATTAAAAAATCATTAACAATTTGTTGAATGTTGTTGTTTTTGTTTAATAATTTATCCAACAATTTAAATATTCAACAATTTCTTTTGTAAAAGAAATTTCATTTCTTTTCTATGCTTTATAACAACTGGCAATTATTTTTACATTTGCCAACGCAAGCGAAAGAAAAAAAAAACTAATCTGTATTTGAATATCAAATGAAAAAATTAAATTCACACAATGTTCTTTTTGATAAAACGCTACAGGCAGACAGACGACACTCAAGGTGACTAGAGGCTCAATGTAGCTGCTCGTAGTTGATGTTGTCTAACATTTAACACTTTAACAACGAATGTTGTTTTTGTTGTTGGATTTCAGTTTTTTTTTTTGGAAATCTTTTAATCACAGACACTATCAAGGTGAAATTTAGCAGGTAGTAAAGTAAAAATCATAATGAAAAAAAGAAGAAAATTTTTAGAAAAAAATTTTGCAAAAAAAAGAAAAGACAAACACTTTAAGGAAATGAAAATATTATTTTGTGGATTAGTGGCCATTAAGAGTATAATAACAGCAAAAAAGTTGACGATTTTTTTCGTGGGTTTTATTAATTTCCATAATTAAGAAATTAATATTTTAATCACATGCCCGTACGACAAATCTACGTGTTATAAATTAGTCATGGTAGATGAATTTTAGCATGTTTTCTTTTACGAAATCATAAATATGTGTTAAGCTTTATACTTTTTTTAAACAATTATTAACATGCAAATGTAGACTTTTGCTATTAAAAGGTTTGTGTAAGCAAACAAATGGAATCTAGTGAACTAGTTAATTTTAAAACAGAATATTTATGTCTGATTCTTTGCTATGATCATAGTATATGCTTGACATTTTGTATCCAGTTTAAGAAGCTGCTTTTATAATAAACAAAATTGCAAGTATATAAAGAATTTGCTAGAATAACAGAACATTTGCTTAATAAAAAAGGTCAATTGACATTGACCTTATTTCATTGCTTTGCTGACTTAAGATTTTTCTTTCTCTATACCTCGTACTAGTGAGACCTGGCTATGCAGAAAATCTTAGATTAGCGAAGCCACTTTTCGATATACTGAGAAAAGGTAAAAATTTTAGACTAAAAATTAAAAATTTCATAGAAATTTTTAAAAAGTTCTCTTCTTAAATTGCGAAGAAAATCAAAAATTGTGCACCAATTTTAACGAAAAAGTGCTTCTTTCTATTGGAATGTATTAAGCTACAGGATACTAGCCAAAAAAATGGGAATACAGCTTCAACGACAATAATGATTTAAAACTTTGAATGTGTTTAAGGGTTAACTTCGTACATATTCACAGTTAGTAATCGGCATAGGAAATCGTGTAAGCCTTACGTTAGGGTTACAAGATGTATTAAGCTTTTGTTAATTTAAACAAACACTAGAAACAGTTTTTAGAGCATAATAACACTCTAACATTTCGCGGTATAGGTCTTTTTGTCCCTTTTTTAAAAAGACGGCCAAAAGTTTTTCTTCAGTGGCGATAGAGCAGGCTGAATTATATTACAAGTATGTTGCCTATAAAATTTTACCGTGAGTTTTTAAAACAACGAAGGTCTGGACTGAACTTGAACGTTTAAAATCATTTACGACTTAAAATGTGTTTAAGGGTTAATTTCGTGTTCGTTGAGAATTAGGAAAAAATCTTGTAAGAATTACGTTTGAGGCATAAGAAATGTTTAGTACTTTTATGTAAAACAAAACGGAAAACATGTTTGTTGAACATTTTGATCTGCTATATGGCAGCTGAAGGTGAGTTTTGCGTTCTTTGTGTTCCACAAAAGTTCTCCTGGTGTTCTACATAAAAGTGCAAGCATTTCTTATACCTGCAACGAATGGCTTGTAGTATTTCCTATGCCGACTCACTATAACTACCCAGCAAAAAAATATCATGTTTCTGGAAGCGGTAAGAAACTTTCATGCCTTCCACATTCGATCTTTTGAAACGCTTCCGGGGATGCTCAAAAAGAAGGCAGAGATCCCTCAGTGTTCATAATGTTTAAATTACGAAGTTAGTCAGCATTTTACATTTCTTCAACATGAACTCCAAAATAAACAAAATGATACTCAGGAGCATTTTAGCTTTCAACAATATAGGCTTTAAAGCATGGTCGCTCATACTGGCACCAGAGTTCCGAACATTATTCGGCTCGTATATGTATACAGCCGAATGAAAACCAATGTACTCACTAAAGAGTAAAAAATAAACAACAACTTCATTCAATTGTATGAAAGCTTCTTGCGTTTTAAGTTATTGTTTTTCTTTTTAATAGGGACATAGTGGAATACTACTAACTCATACTCATAAGCACTAATACTACACTAATAACTCATTTCTCTCGATGGCCAGCACTGCTCTAAAGCATTGCAACGCAGCCCGTACCACGATTGTGGAAATTATCTCACACACATTCTTCACGCAGGTTCTTATGCTCTTCATTTAGTCGTCGATGAGACAGCGGCGATTACACACGGCGCCGATGCTTATACATTTTTTTATATTTTTATTCATTTTTTCATTAACAGTTATCCAGCAAACGCTCGTGTTTAATTTTTAATAAATGATATGCGAAAATTTTTTTATTAAAAACAATACATTTGGTAATATACAATGCTTTTTATGTTATCAAATATATTAGTGAATATGTACATTAGAGTGGGCCAAAAAAATTGACTTTTGTTTTTTTTTAAGTATGTATATCGAAAATATTATTTGGGATGAAAAAAAATTCTTGTCAAAATTTGAGCCCGTCTATGCAAGTTTTTGACTCCCAAACCACCAACCCAAACGGAATTGACCTGAACATATCTTGAAGCAAATTAAATGCTCTATGAAAAAGGTCATAGTAAAATTTTTTGTCAGATGACCATGCCCCCAACCTTGGTATGATTTTACAATTTGGTTTTTAAACTTTAAAATTTTTTAATTCATGTAAAAATTAATTTCTGAAAAAAAGGAAATTAAATTCTCTACAAAAAAGGTTTTGTAACATTTTTAGCTAAACATACTGCTTCAAAGGCTATTCATAGTTAAAGTTTAGTTTTTACTTTAACTTTATATATGAATAACTTTTGAACGAGTGAATTTAGCTAAAAATTTTACAAAACTTTTTTGTAGAGAATTTAATTTTCTTTAAGAATATTTATTGGCTTTTTTCAGAAATTAATTTTTACATGAATTACAAAATTCGAAAATTTAAAAATCAAATTGTAAAAACATAACAAGGTTTGGGGGCATGGTTATAAGAAAACGGTTCATCTGACAAAAAATTTCACTAGGATATTTTTCATAGAGCATTTAATTTGCTTCAAGATATGTTCAGGTCAATTCCGTTTGGGTTGATGGTTTGGGAGTCAAAAACTTGCATAGAAAAAAAATTTTAATTGCGATGATAGACCTCTTAATATTAATATAAAGGGCTCAAATTTTGACAATAATTGTTTTTTTATCCCAAATAATATTTCCGATATACTTAAAAAAACAAAAGTCATTTTTTTTTGGCCCACGTTAATGCATATCATTGAAAAACATTATACAAGACAATGATCCAAAAATTTTGAGCTGAAAACAACAATACGAATAATGGGACTATTTTTCCAATTTGGGCGCCATTTTTAATTTTTAAATTTGCGGATAGTTTTCCTCGACATCTTTTGGCATATTTATCATTCTTATGAAAAAGGACCAAAATTAAAAATGGCTCCAAAATAGGAAAAATTACCCCAAACTAAAAAATTAAAAATGGTCCCAAAAAATGGAAAACTGTCCCCAAATTAAAAAATATAAAATGAAAAATAGCTACAAAATAGGAAAAATGGCGTCAAACTTAAAATTGCCCCAAAATAGGAAAAATGGTTCCAAAATATTTACTGTTGCTTTTAATGGAAAATGTTAGGGCCATTTTCCATTTTTCTGGTTGGGGCTATTTTTCCTCAAGAATAAAAATGGCCACAAATTTTTTAATTGAAAACAACAAAATTTTCTTGGGGCAATTTTTCATAAAGCCGTATTATTAGAGGCAAAAAATAAAGAGTTAAAACTATTGCCGGTTTTTAAAAATAAAATGAAATTTTTCGTTTGTGAATTTATATTGCAAAGAAATATGTTATGCAGCATCATATTTCAAACGCTTGACTTTGTGCTTGCTGGTAAAACTAGCTTTCTTCACTAACAATAATAAGCAAAAATGCAGTCACAGTTTAAATTTCGCGCATCAGTGTTCCAGAGAATTATCGCACGCAGTGTTTAAATAAACACTAACACATTTGAAAACTCAAAACCCAATTAAAGTATGCTCTCTTTCTACATTTCCCACCTATTGCATGGAAGAGAGAAATTTGCTTTGTCTGCAGTTTAATGATGATAAAATGAGATATGATTTTAGAGCATTTTCGATGCTTCGAAAGAAGCGCTGTTTTATATCAAAAACAAGAGCTCCAAAATGGGACATGGCGAACAAAAATTATGCATGTTCGAAGCACTTTTCGAAGCAGTAGAAACAACAAAACTAGCTTCTCTTACTTATAAACCTGCTTCGGCCGAAGCCGTAGTTTTTGCTGGGTATTTTTAAAAAGGGGGAACTTTAACTTCCTCTAAAATGATTTGCAGATGTAAACTTTCAAAACGCTAAAATACGTATATATTTTTCCTTCCCTCTACCAGAATCAGATGTTAGAACTTTGGTATTTTGAAAAAAATTGGTTTTTTGGTACAGTGTAATATCTAGGTGAAGAACTTAATTACAATATGTGTATAACAGAACAGTTTCATTGTTTCCTTGTGCTACTCGCATCTAAATCAATATGCTGAGAAACTAACTGAAGCTTTATTTATTGGTATTTTCCCAAACTATACCAAATATTTAAATTTATATAAATTTGTTATGTTTTCTATAAAAAGTAGGAGGAACTTGTTGACTAAACATACATAGACAAGGTACCGTGAAACAAAAGTTTAATTTGGGTTTAATCTTTTTAAACAACAAACCAAATCTTTCTAAAAGAAAATCATTAAACTGTTTTATGCCTGAAGCTCTTTCTTCTAAATACCCGAATATTTAAACTCTTCACAAAGCTGTCAATAAGTCTTTTTAAAATTTTGTTAAAATAAAATTCTTGCTACTCCTCCTATAAAAAAAATTTCTACATGCTTACAACAATTCTAAAATGCTCGCTTTCTTCAAAAGAAACTTTCTTATTATAATTTTTTTTTCTTCTTAAACACATTGACCATTATGTTAATAGTGCATAACCATATCGCGAATTTAATCTAGTTATGGTAAAAACTTGAAGAAATTTATAAACGTGATTACTTTAATTGCTTAAGTACTCCATATAAATAAAAAAAAAACTAAATAGTTGATCGCTAACGTCAGCAATTAGTAAGCAGAAAATGTTTTCTGTTTTACTTTTTTATTTTCTTTAGACAGAAAAAAATGTTCTAAATTTGTAACAAACCCAAGAAGAAAAACTTACATAAAAATCCTAAAAAACCGATAACGTTTTATATTTTTATATATTTTTAAGTATTTAAACTTAAAATCTGATAAAAATTTCAAAGCACGCATTCGTAACAAAGTCAGGCTGGCTATTGGGCAGTCAGGCAAACGGCAGGCAATCATGCGTGTAAACATAATAAGCTCAAACGTGATTTATATTTTATACTTAAGTAAAAGCAAATCGAAAAAATACCACAAGTATTTGTAAAATAATAAAATATGTTGAAACAACAATGTGGTCTAAGTAAAACAAAAGCAAAGTTAAACGGTAAAATGTTTTTTTAATGGTCTTCTAAACTTACGTTATAAACTAGATATAAATTTCTGTTGCTGTAAATGTATATATTTTTGTTTATTTTCAGAGATATTCATTTAAATACGAGGGTGATCCTAGTTATTGAACATTTTCTAGTAAACTTTACTTAGCACCTTATTAGAAACCTTGTTAAAATTGTTATCATAAAAAAAGCACTAAAGCTATTAATAACTTAATCGAATTATGAAAAAATTGTAGCAGATGTACGAGGAATGAATAATCATTCGCATGCCTCTTGAGGCAATTTTTATACTGCCCTCATACAATATCCCATAAAAGTTTTTTTTAAATAAATGCATTCCAACTGGAGTCAATGTATTTAGCAAATTGTTACAATTTTTCTATTGTTTATAATATGTTATAATTGATTACCATATAAAAAGTACGGGACTTAAAACAATAGACCACAAGTTTAACTAGATTTTTTTTCTTTTCCTAGTCTAAGGTCTTTAGTATGCTCTAAAAAATAAGTCTATTCTACAGTGTGGAATCAGTAAATAAGCTATATGACAATTTACCTAATTTTTTATGCTTTTTGAAAGTTATTTTTTTCTTCTAGATTGTTTTATTGTACTCGTACTGCTTGACCATTTTGAGAGGAGTCTAGGTGCATTTTAAACATTATAATGCAATCACTTTTAGAAACAAGCTATTGTTTGGTAATTTTTTTTATTTTTATATAACAGTGGTTGTAAGTAGAGTAATTTTATTGTTATAATTTTTTTTTCGTTGAAAAGTGGTCAATAGGGAAGTGACGAAAAAAATTGTATGAAAATTAAGAGATTATTTATTTATTGATTTTTGTGGTCTTTTGGCTAAAGTTAACAAATAAAGTAAACTGAAGTTTTTTCTAGTTTTATTGAGCATGCTTACGAAGCCTGGAGAGGTAGGCTGTCAAGTGGACACGTGCTATCTTTTGTCCATGATTCGGGGTTTTTTGTTTTAAAGAATAACCGAAATTTTACTAAATATATCCATTTAATTTTCAGCATATGCAACAGAACAGAACAACGTTGTTTTCTGAAGCCGCTATGCGTCCATCGTCGATGCTCATGTGTATCCACCTTCAACACTTGTTAAGTTTCCACTGTAGATTATGATTGAAACTTTTATTTTGTTAACATTTTTGTTTTAGTTAAGTGAATGAGTTACAACATTAAAACGAGAAAGCGTGAAATCGCGAGAACGTAAGAAACATGTCGCTGAGACCATAATTAGGAAAGTAATAACGATACAGCAACAATTATTTACTGAAATTGTAGCTCTTGCATCGAGGCTTCAATCTAACAAATTTAAATTAATCAATTAGTGTTAATATAACTTATTGTTTAAATATTTGTGTAATAACAATTTTTATTGGTTAAAATAACTTTTCAAAGTTGTAAGTCATTTCATGCCAATGTTCCCTTTGCTCTATTGTTATTTACCTAGATGACTTGGCTGAGAAGGTAAAACGCCTTGTTGATAAAAATGCGTTATGAGAACCTAAGTTGAAGACTAAAAAAATAGATTTTACTGAACTGTGAAATATAAAACAGCGATTCGAAATTAAAATAATTTTTGATGGATAAAATTACTAATTTTATTATTAAAACTGACCAATTTCTTATAGTTAATTTTACTAGTTTAAAAAAATAACAGCGAAAATGGTTCTTTTACAAAAATTAATGTACTTAAATCAAGCAAGTCACCAGATGTCTTACTTTGTATTGTCGATACTAAAAAAAAACATATATTAAGCGGGTGTTGGCAAGAACCCGCTTAATTGTCCAGCACACCATCCACTACACTACGGGGGTACCCAAGATGACTTGTCTGGCATGGTGAAGGCGTCCGATTTTTAAACATGTGAAAGGTTGTGAGAACATAAGATCAAGACCAAAAAATTACAAAAAAAAATTTTTTTAAACAAACTTACTTTCTGCTTAAGCCTTGGCAGGTATCGAATTGCGACCTTTCATTTAATAGTTTAGCACACTATTCTTTAAAATACAATTCCATTTGTAATTTTACTGTATTTTATGGGTTAATTCTAACTGCTGAAATTGGTTAGATTTACCTAATATTTTATTTTGTGAGTAGTATAGCCACCAGACGAGACAATCGTCCGTACCCGCATTCTAGATGTAAATATATTTCTTAATGTTCATAGAAAAATTATCCAAACGTTTAAAAAACACACAAAGCATATGCAGCTATAATTCAATAAGGATACATAAAAATTTTTCTATACTCTTCAGATCTCTTTTCTTTGAGTTTTATACCTTTCCTACAACAACGCCAAAGAATAGTAGACTTATTATCTTATGGCGTTTTCTTTTCTACAAAAAAATGTTGCATTATTTGCACTTTTTAATTAAATTTTGCAATATAATAATTTTTCGAGGAACTGAATTTATTAGAATTATTGTAAGATCCTTTACGAAGGTAAATGTTTGCTGTTAAGGAATGCTAAATAGCGATTTTTTAATAAAAAGTAAAAACATGTTACATTTTTTCCAGAAAAGAAAACGCCATTAGTTAAAGCAAAATATATAAACGCACGTTTTCGTTCAAGCTCTTATAGCTCCAAAAATACCGAACCGACTTTAACAAAATACAGATTATTTACATCTATCAATGAATATGTTTAAAATATCAGAAATTTTTGGGCAAAATCAACTATATAACTTGGACATAAGCTGCAGTATAAAAAATTATCTCACCTATTAATTATATAAATAAGAATAATGTGCAGATCGCGGCTATAAGCTTATCAACCGGTTTCGCTCTCTTTGCTTTCTTTTTTGGGATGAATTCATCTATTTGAATCCATATACTTTAGTCTTTCTACAATAGTATTGCATTGTGGTGAATTAATGTTTCCTCAAGATGAATGTATAGATAAAAAATTAACTGAGATCTTCACGAACAAGTTATAAAATTGAGATTACTGAGACCCAGGTAGGTCTTTATGAAAGTAACTGATTTAACTTGATCTCCTCAGCGTGGCTTATAATTGGTGGTTATAAAAGCATAAAACTTATTTGTTTCAGTTTCAACAAAACGAAATTTTTTTTCTACCAATGCACTACACTGTGAAACAAATCAAATTCAAAGATTATATAAGCGGATTCTAACTAGAGGCAACAAAGAAAATATCCAAATTGATTTTATCGGCTAAGGTTCGTAACCTCAGAAGAAATTAGACATCACATAACATGCTGTTTTCGGTAGCCCCTATACTTCCGTCATTAGTGATCTTCTGTATCTTGCTTATCACCACGTCTGAAATGGCTCTGTTGAATATGATTGCAATTCTTTTATGTACATAAAATATTTTCGTAAAAATTGTAAACGAGAATTAAGCAATGGCTGCCTTTGGCGATGCTGAAGATAAAGAAGAATACTGTTGCAGTAGAAAACTTTTGCGTTTGTACTAAATTACAACGTCCAACCTCTGTCGCTTGCTTTATTTTTATTGGCCAGTTTTTCATCTTCAGCATTAATATCCTTAAGAGCAGACACTATGTTTGCAGCCCAAATGTAGTAAAGTTTTCGAAGTATAAAAGGCACGTAATCTAAGGAGTGTAAAACAAAAACCATCGGAATACTAGAATGGCACTAAAACCTTTCCGCTGGGAATTTGTGACATGCCGGCATATCTGACAACACTAATGTGGAATGGAATCAACTGTTGTTTTTGAGCCTGATACACCTGCTCATCAGCTTTTATGGGTTTTGTTTATTATACTTTTTATGAGGCTGCTGGTTCTTGGGAGTATCAAATATTAAGACATATATTTTTTCTGGAATCCATGAAACTTTGCATATTATTTAATATAATGCCGGGCGTGAAATATTACGCTGTCTTTTATCTGTAGGTGGGAAGGGTTAACTTCATCATTAGGAGACTGCAAAATCACAAATATTTCTATATCTGTAGTATTAACAATTTGGGTTACCATAAATATTTTATATATGTCTAATACTATTTTTTTCTCGAAAGCTACGCCATATAATATTACCGTTACTTTTTGAAAAGGGGCTGGTGTTCTTTACTTCAGATATGGGTTTTAGTAGCACTTCGTTGCTTAAAATATACTGGAATTTTCCCATAGATAGAGGAAAAATGATGATTCCATGATTGTAATTCCATGATGGAAAAAAATGTGACTTGCTGTAGTTTACCTCCCACCTACAGATATGTTGTAATGATTTCTATTCTCATGGCATGTGAAGACGGATAGTTGTAATGTGATAAATGTTTAGTGAAATTCACTCGATTTAGAAAAGCCTTGATTGAAGCTGATCTTCACTTTAAATTTTTTTCTTATCGAATAATGAAATTAATAGCTCTAATCCAATTTCTTCTTAACCAAAGGGAAAGTTTTTTAAACGGTTGTTAATAAAGTATTTAAGTTCAAAACAATTACTAATTGTTTTCTTTTTTTTCTGTCTTAATAATCAGTCCAGTATATTAAACTGTCATGAATATTTGTGGCTTCTTACATATTTGGCCATTTGGTTAAACTTAAATCAAATAGATTTTCTGGCAACTGATAATATGCAAAATGTATGTATGTGTCTTAAGTCTTTTGGTTTCTCCCTATGCCGTAACGTAAGTGGGCGTTTTGTACATGCTATCAGTAGCATATTAAAAGCTTTATATGTATTTCTATTTTAAATTCTATTGCAGTCGTTTAAAAAAACACACATTTAAAGAGAAATTTTTTTGACATCGTTAGAAATAAAAACAAAAGCAAACTTACCTTTTATGAAAAGATATAAAATGTTGAGGTGGGTCTTCGGCTTAATGAAACTAAAAGTAAAGTAGAGAAAACAAGAAATTTAAATAGAATTAGTAAAACACATATAAAGATAAAATAAAAATTACAAAAACGTGTTTTATTTAAATATTAAGTAAATCATTTTAAGTAAATTCGAAAAATGTGTATTATATTTCTTTATAAAATTTAACGGATTCTAAATATAACACACTAGATTTTGTTTAATACTCTTTAAATGCAAGTATTTTATTTCAATTGTTGAATGTTTGTTACATTGTGTTTTTATAACAGACATATTTTTCGTAGCAACTGACAAGTGACAATGATTTTATTGTTTGTTCTTTATTTTATTTATTTTTTTCTTAAAAGTTACATTTTTCTTCTATTTTCTCTTAAGGCTTTATAAGGCTAATTTATGGCTTAAATTTATTCTTGAAAAGTAGGCGACAATACCAAATTTGTTTAATACCAAAAATATTTGAATTAAAATTTGAAAAAAAAAGATGTGTGATCATCTCTATTTTATTTACTCTCTGTTAACCATTTAAGGTACCTGATGTTTATGTAAATTATTGTAAGTCTCATAAAAAAACTCAATCTAACAGCTAAGATTTAAAGAAACCAATAAGTATATACATATAAGTATAATTTAAAAATTTTCTTGGCTGGTTATTTAGCTTAGTAACAGTCTTTTTATTTGACTGCCCCACAACTCTGGGTCAACTTTCGCTTTATGTTAAAGACAACGAACAGCAATAACAGATATTAAAATACAATTTTGTCTGCCTGGGTAAAGTGGCCGTTTATATTAAAAGCAAAAAAGAAAAAAATAACTAAACTACTAGTGCTTGCTACTAGTTTTTGTTTTTCTTGCCATTTTCTGCAGTTTTTTCTTTTATTTTTTCTGTACATTATTGTTGATAGTTTTAATAGTTTACTTTTTTTTATTATATTAAAGTATTAGATTTTATTTAGCTCAGTTTGTTTTATCTGTATTTGTTGTATAACAAAAACTGGCGACCTTTTATTATACGGTAAATTATTGATAAAAAGCTAGAAAACGAAAAATTTAGTATGAGAAAATTGAGCTCTAATAAATGTGAAAATAATTTAGTAAAAAAGCATTACTAAAGAAGCAACGTGATTGAGAATTGTCGTTAGACTATGCTAAGAAAAAAAATGTAATAAAAAATTTTTAAAATGGAAAGGTGTTTGTTGCAAGCTTTTAAGGTTTTTGTTTAAAGTGATAAAAGAAACTTAAAAAAGAAGATTACTTATAAATTTAAGGTTAATTACTAATAAAAGTAAAACAGAAACTAAAAAAATTATAATTTTATTAGGGCAAATATCAAATGGGAACTAGCAAACAAACTTCTAAAGAATAAAAACTATAAATCAAACTTGACTTAGTTCATTCAAAATCGTTAAGTATTTCACTCATATTTATAAGAAAAGGTAAAAAAATGATTGCTGAAGATATAATTAATTAGATTATCTTGTATGTCTTTCTTAATAAAATAACACTGGGCTGCAAACAAAATAGCCTTTAAATAAAAATATGTTCAATATTTTAAGTTTGATGCACTAAATGAAGATCCATTTCCTACAGCACAAGAACGAATTCAACTTCATTCTTTTAATTGGGATTAAAATTTAAATATGTCCCTTAATTTTCATGATTTTTTGCTTATTTTATTCCCAATCTCAAATCTCAGATTAATGATTAAAATTTAAAAAATTTTGCAGTTAAACTTTTTTTTATGAACTTTAGAAAACAAAAGAAAAAATTAGTTTTGAAAGAAAAATCAAAAAAAAGTTCTGAATAACTCCAAAATAGTTGGAAAGAAAAAAATTGCATATAGTTGGTTTGATGTTAAATTTATTCGTATCAAAGAAGGTGTATTTTTCAAATCGTGCAAAACATTCTTAAGGTGAAGCGAAATATTCTGATCGGTCCAGTGGAAATATTAGTTTGGCCCATTAAAAAAATATGTATGTGATAACAAAAGCTGATATGACTTGAGCACAGTAAACTTTGTATATTCCACATATTTTTATTTAAACGCGCCAAAATTGTACTACAGACCCGTGTATTTATAGTTAATGACACTGTAAAACAAAACAAATATTTCGTTTAATTGCAAGGCTCTAACGACTGATTCTGGTATAAGGCACCAAATAAAAATATACGTATATCGGCGATTTGAAAGTTTATATCTGTGATTAATTTTAGGAGGAGCTAATTTTTGTCGCCTTTTGCACATAGTTATATTGACTCGGCATAGGAAATCTTGTAAGCCTTGTATTTAAGGCTAAATATGTGTTCATTATTTTGATGTAAAACACCACGGTAAGCAATTTTGTGAAACATTTTAAACCACTAGCTCTTCGCTGTATAGTAATTTTTGATTCTTTTCTAAAGAAGGTGCAAAGTACTCCCCTTCAGCGGCGATATAGCGGGCTAAAATATTCTACATATGTGTATATCGTGGTATATTAAATAAAAGTCCCAAATGCAACTTATACTTTAAAAGCAAGGCTTACAAGATTTCATATGCTGATTACACAGAAAAAAATATACAAAAATTGTTTTCATCAACACCATGTTATTGAAAAAAATATGAATTTCAATAACATGTGTATTTACCTTAATACAATATTTCGTTGTATATATTTCTTTCTCATGCCGCTTATTTCTTTTCTTTTCATACATAAGTACTTAAAACAAGTTTTATCTCATAAAAAATAAGTGGGATATGGCTCGACTGTAGAGAGCATGATTAACGTCCGAGAAGCCTGGGTTACCAGCCATGCTAACATTTTTTTAATTTATATCTTTTTTTCTTTTGAAATAATTTTGTTATCAATATAGCGGAATTCTTTATCACAAGAAATTTGAAAAAAAATATAATTGAATACCGGGATTTTTGTTATCAAAAACCAAACTAATATTTTTCTGTATACTAATTGTGGGGCTTAAAAACAAAGGGATACAAGTGCAAAAAACGAAATTCTGAGTAATTAAGCTACAAAGTTTTTGTTCCTATACATTTCATACCTAATATTTTTGGTTTCTAATACATAGCGTTTTTTGAGGTCATCCTACAGGTCTGGTTTTTTTATAGTGATAGATATTAGTATTATGTGTTGAATTTTGCATATAACTCAATTTCCCCAGTTTTGGTACTTGTACCCCTTTGCTTTTAACCCCCACAATTGTAAACAAGTACTTAAGGGTTCATTTTAACTTTTCAACGATTTCTCCCGTTCTGGCGTCTAGGGCTTAAAAATATTTAAAAATTTATATAGCAAATATTTTAGTGGAAAATTTCGCCTTGTATATCGCCGCTAAACGGGAGTTTTTTGCTTATTTTTTTAGAAAATAACAAAAAACCCATACAACAAAGAGTTAGAAGGTTAAAATGTTTTATAAAAATGTTTATTTATTGGAGGAGCGAAGCTCCGTATGGTACGCTGTGCATATGATATGCAGCATATAAATGTTTTCTATGCTGGGGGTAAAATAAAAGTTGTTTTAGTGAAAAAAATATGTGTAACAAATACGTGTAGCAAATACGTGGAACGACAACTGGTAAGAAATACGTTTAACGAATACTGGTGAGAAATACTTGTAACGATTACTGCTAAAGACAATTCAAAACGAAGGCAACGGCCCTGTTTCTTTTTAATGAAAAAATACGTGCGACAAATACGTGTTGCAAATACGTATAACGACTACTGGTAAGAAATACGTGTAACGAATACTGCTCAGAAATACGTGTAATGATAATTCAAAACGAAGGCAACAGGCTGGCGTAAAGCTTAAATTCCTTAAAAACTCAGCTTTGCCACTTTGGCGTTTTTGCGATTTTCCATGCTGTCGTTGTTTTCCGGGGAAGTTCTGGGATTTTTGGGAGATTTTTGTCGTAGTTTTTTGGAATCTGTGAAACTTCTAGAACATTAAGGAGATATTTGACTTAGTTTTTGGGAATCAGGGAAACTTCTGGGATTTCTGGAGTTTTTTCCAAGTTTTTGTGAATCCTTTGATAAGGTTTGTGTCTTGGTACTCTTGCTAAATAAACGTATTTCGACTAAACACTAGGGGACATATGAACAACGACAACTTGGCATGCAGATAGCATGAGTGACGAAATTGAACTGCATCTGAGTTTTTCCATATATATTGAAATTAGAAATCATCACAGAATATAGAGCCATGAGTCTCGGCTACAATCTACAGTGATTTTTAAATTAAAATTTTATATCAAAACTTGTTAAACTTCAGTTCAATTTCTTTCATTTATGCTAACTATATGCCAAGTTTTCGTTATGCATATGCCCGTGGGTGTCTCTGCTAAATTCATGTAAAGTATTGCCTGAGTATCGCTTAAGTATCGCCTAAGTATCTTCCAGGCGATAGCTGTTTATGTTGACCAACTATCGGCTTTTCCACTAGAGGAGTTACTATCTTCGTTTACTTGGTGTCATCAAGGTAGTTAAAGTTTTTGTTTTTAAATTATAACTTTTATTTTTGGTGGGGGTCATGGCACCGGGGACATTGACTAGGCAGAGTGAGCTGAAGGGAGAAAAAGATGAGGGGCGTCTGACAAAGCGACCAAACATGGCAGGCCAAAGGTTGTCGGCTGAAGAAGTCAGCCAATGGCATAAGGCCTAATATGGCAGGACGATGCCATAACGCCGAAGGTACCAGGCCAAAAACGCACAGTGGATCCAGTTGGAAAAAAATGTTAAAAAATCTATATCTTTGAAACTTCTGATCCGATTACAAAACGATGTATTTAAAAATCATAGACGGGGACATATTCTTTAATATTATTTTAATTTAGACCACTTTGTTGAAACATACGTTGAGCTACAGCGTGTCAAAGTTGACTATCTCGGACTTGAAAAAACCTTGTCGGCCTCAGAACTTTTACAAATACTATCCGATTTCAATGAACTTAAACACGATGTAAAGTTTATGAGCAGATAAAGACCATAGTTTATTTTATTAAAATATCTGTATTATTTTCAAATATATTTGGCTTTTAATTTTAAAATGTTTGCTTTTGTCTTTGACTTTGTTGTCTTGCATTATTTTTAAGTCTATTACGTATGAGTATATGATGGCCTACGCCGATACGTACGCTAAAGGTGACAGGAAATTCATTCAAAGCCGGTGGCCAATGACATCGTGCGTTTATATATTTATTTACTTATTTATTTATTTAATTAGTTATTTATTTAATATATTTTCCAAAAACAGGTGAAAACATATTATACCTGAAACGTAAGGGTTACAAGATTTTCTGTGCCGAGTACTAATTGGGAATAAGTAAGTAATTAACCCTTTAACACATTTTAAGTCTAAACAATTTCTGACGTCCAAATTGAGCCTGGAACTTGGGTATATTTAAAGATTTCTAATAGAATTTGTTGGCGAATAATTTCATACAATATTTTAGCCTGTTATATCGCCGCTGAAGGGGAGTTCTTGCCACTTTTTTAAGGAAGATGCTAACATTAACATACAGCGAAGAGCTAAGGGGTTATTATATTTCGCAAAAATGTTTATTATATTATTTTACATAAAAATCTTGAACACATCTTTTACCTTAAACATAAGCCTGACAAGATATTCTATGCCTAGTCACTATAATTATGTGCAAAAAGGGAATAACTTTAACCACCCATAAAATTAATGTAAACCTCAGATGTAAACCTCTGCCCAAAGCAGTCATTAGAACCATGTTAATTGTTTTTGTTTTCAATATTATATGAAACAAATAAGCACAAGAATGGTGAATATGGTTATCTTCTGCTTTGTGATAAGAGAATCAAACTTTGTTATTTAAATCTTTTTATAAAAATTCAATTACCTTATGATTTATGATTTTTTTTCGTTTGAAAAACTCAATTGTTCAAATCTTTCTGGTCCCATTTTAAGATATCTAGTTTTTTTCAAAATTTGTTTTATTTCGGTTAAAGCTAAATTCTCTGAATTCAAAATAGAACTGTGCAACTAAAAAATGTTTACCAAAAACCATTTCACTTCTTGTAGCACTAAATTTCTTTTTCTTTTATTCTTTTCATATTAACCTGTAAAATTCTCAACCAATTTGTCATGTGTGTAGCCTTCAGTGCAGCTATCTCACTACAGTCTCGTATTTGCAACATAAGCTCATTAGCAGTATTTGTCGTGAAGGCCCATTTATTTTTTGCGTTCCGCATTTCTGTGTTACTTTAAAGTGTAAAAACTTTAAATATTTGCAATAAATAAAATTGTTACATTGTACTTGAGTTTCTTATGTTATTTTAGTTCGTTTATTTCTTGGTTTGTTTCTTACCTTGGCTAGTGTTGTCGTTTTTGTTTACAGTGCACACACATGTTTACAGTACACACACACACACACACACACACACACATATTGAATGTCTGGCCTCAACAGAAAGTAGGGCTACAGTTCAATGTCTCTTTTAAGTAATTTTTTTTTGTCTCCGTTTTATTTATTTTCACATATTTGCACAGTGCAAAAAATCGTGTTAAGGAGACAATGAATGCATAGCAAATTATTAGTGAAGAAATTGTAGCAACAAAAAAAAAACGATTATATTAATTCTAATTTAAATAGCAGCGGCTAAGACATTCAAAGAGGGCGAGACAAATAGAAGAAGGGAGATATTTTTACAGCTAAGAAAGGTAGTACAAGACGGAACATTTTTATATCAAACATAAAACATTTTAATGAACAAGATTTTGGAATTTTAAAAACAATATTTAAAAGAACTGTTTTAGGTAAATTTAAAAAGTTCTTGTCTTAAGTCTTGCGTTTTTAAGGAGTTTAATTTATTTTCTTTTTTGTTATTTTTTAATCTAATTTAAGTAAGCCGAAAAATTCTCAAAATTTTTGTGAAATTTAGCTTCTAATGCAACAAGTTTAATAGCTTTCTTTATTTTTCTTGTAACTCTTTGTGTTAAGCCTTCCGTTTGTACTTTTCTTCTATTTATTTGCTTTTTCTATAAAGTTCACCTACATTTCCATAAGCTTGTTATACTTTTCTTATCATCTAACTTTTTTTAACATTTATTTGTTTATAAAACGATATGCATCTGTCTGTCTGTCTGTTTTGAGCTGCAAAAAATAAACTCACAAGACGACATTGTTTTAAAATGTTTTTTCTGCAAAAGTATCAAGAAAAAGTAAAACTACTGACTTGAAATAAAAAAGTTCAGCTTGTGTGTTTGTGAATAAAATATACTTATTCACTTTTAAACCATAAATTTTCAATGCCTTTGTAAATGCAACTCATTTGGTTATAAGCATTTCAAGATTGTTTTTTTTTTACTACTTCTCATGGAGTATTAAGCAGTTTATTTTTTATTTGTTTCAGCAGTAAAAGAAAAAACAATTTCACTTGTTCGGCAAATTAACTTTAATATCAATCATTTCTAAGTAAAGAAGAATAAACAAATTAACTTATTGTACATTTTAATGGCGTAAAAGAGAAATTAAACGTATACGTTACATTTAAATGACTTAAAATAATTTAACTAAAGTGTTTCGCACTACATCAAATTTAAGCATGTGCTTTACATACAAAAGTTTTAAAAATGACGAGTATTGGAGTCTTATTGTTAATATTTTAGGCCAAAAAGGCTTAAGTGGATTAAATTACTTTTAAGTTTATTTATTTTTCAGCTTGAATTTTTAATACAGCCAACGCATTTCAAGCAACTAACCTTAACAGAATGTGAATTTCTCTTTCATTTCGCTAAAAATCTGTTACCCAAATACTAGATTTCCTTTAAAGGCAGAACTGTTTTTATGCCAACAAATTAAAATCCAAATATTAACAATGTCAATTTGCAAAAAGTTTCTTCAAAAGTTCAAACTTAATTTTTTTTTCAAATTGAACACTTGTATTTTTTGGGAAAAATGAATTCAAAAAACGAAGAAAAATTAAACACCTTATTGCCATTTATTATCATATTGCTAACATTGCCTCCAACATTTTTCTCAATTTCCTTTTCAAAGTGTCAAAGTTTATTTAAACACATTCTCTTTAAAAAGCCATAAATTCGTTATTTGGCTTTTTTTAAATAAATGAATTTTCTTTTTATTTTCTTTAAGCTTAAATTTATTACAAGCACCATTAAAGTATCAACACTAAAATTGTTTATAAACAATAAACTCTGTATGAGGACAGCTTGCTGCTACCTTTAGCTATTAAGTACTTGTACTATGGCAGTTTTATTAAGCTAATGTTTAGTAGTGGCAGTGTTAGTTGTATGGTTGAGTTGTATTAGAATTGGTGGTAACATTTGTTTAACAGCATTAGCCTCACGTTTGAGGTGAAATCATCTTTTAATTTTTTTTTCGTTTAAGCTAAGAAATGTTGTTCATTCCTTTGTTGTAATGTTTGCATAGTTTTTTGATTACCTTGCTTTATTTGTAATTTATTATTTAAATTTTTATGGGTTTTTTATGGAAGTAATCGATTTTGCTTTTCTTTTATTGAAGTCAATGATTGATTACACTCTACAACAAAATAAATTTTTTCAAATAATAAGTTTTTAAGAACTGATTCTTTCAGAGGGCACAAAAAAAAAGAGATATACATGTATCAGTTTACAAAACACTGGGATTCCATTAAGAAGGATTTAAAGTTTTACCCCGTTTTCCAATGTTGTAAGCCTTAACTTTAAAGTTCTTAGATGTTCTTAGCAATTTTATATAAAACATCGGAAGAAAATGTATGTGAAATATTCATTCTTTTCCTCAAAACGGCGAAAAAACTCTCTTACAAAAATATTTTAATTATATATTTTAATTAACTGTACTACAGTTATTTAGCCCTAGACTTACTTTATTTTCAGTAAGGAAATTCAATGAGTTAGTAAATATATTGTCTAGAAACGGAACTACAAACATATTTGTAAATACACAAAAAAAATGTATCGAAAATGTTATTGAAAAGAATCCGATTTCTTAAATTGTGCAAACCTATAAAACAATTTGTCTAAAAATAATTATAAATAAAATAATTAACTGTATCAAACAAAAATATTCACTGGATTTTCTGTCATATATCAAACAATATTTTTGCCTGAATTTTTAAAACAATTTGCCTAAAAATACTTCAAACTTAAAAAAAAATTACATACTTCAATGAATCAAACAAAAGTATTAACTGGATTTTTTTTAGTATTTCAAACAAACTTTTCGTCTGAGTCAGTAAATATTTGTTTTTAATACTTTTAAATTTTAAGTAATAACATAAACAATAACGTTTGCTAATTTTTTTGTAAAATGTCAGACAAACTTTTCTTTATAATCTATAAAAATTGTTTAAAAGTATACATTAAGCATTTATGTTGTTGCATTAATTCGCACTCATTTTTTTAGAGTCTTTAGATAAACATACAGAGTTGAATTTATTTAACAAAGTGAAGGTTATATATATTCAACTATGTCTGTTTATCTAAAGACTCTAAAAAATTAGTGCGAACTAAGGCAACAACAGTAAATAGGTGGCCGATGATTACAGGGTATAACGAATTGATTCACTCAGAAATAAATTAAAATAAATAAATAAATAAACGAACGTTTGATTCTAATTGTATGAATTCCGATATCACACTCTGTTTTTATTTGTGTGTATGTCGTCATGGGGTTGTTTTTTTACGATACAGAAAACAGGTTTTTGTTGTTGTTTTTAGCGTCACTGCCTCAGTAAAGCATATTTACTGAAAATAAATTTTTATTTTAGACAAACTTTTGTTTGAAAATTTATTGGTGATAATATTTTTTCTGCGCATAAAATGAACTTTAAAGATGTAGTGAAAAATATTTTTGGAGAACATTTCAGCCATTTATATTGCTATTTAAAGAGAGTTTTTTAGCCCAACTTGCAAAAAATGGAGAGAAAGAGCCATACAGCATAATATAGTACAAAATGATTCCTCGTATTTGCTTGCATTCAAATGCTGGGCACATTTTATATCTTAAATGCAAACAAAATTTTCTATTCCTATTCGTTGTAATAATGTCGAAAAAGGGCGAACTTTGACTCCCTCTGCCAGATTTAGTCATTAGAATTTTTTTATTTGCTTTTTTTTGGTGTTGTACAGTGTTATTAAACAGTTGTGGTATGAAAAAGAAAACGATTTTGAATAAAAAGTGAAATTTCTATAGTTTAAGGTTGGGCAGTGTTTCGCTTTCAAAGTAAAGATTGAAGGACATATTCACGAACGGGAATTAATTGCCAGACTGAACATAAAATACTGGTGGTCAAATTTCTGATTGTTACTTTTGTTAGCAAATAATTTTTTTAACTTTATACAGGCTGCCGTCCGATCTTTTCTGTGTGTGCAAACGTTTTTAGTCAATGATTGAGCAGACCTGTTACATTTGCTGTCAATAAATGTGTTACATGTTTAAATGTTCAATCTACACTATCGTTTATTTATTTTTGTGAATTACAAAATTTAATTTGCCTTAAGTAACACATTTTCAAGATTCTCACATTTAATATGTTCAGCAAAAACACATCACTAAAAACAAAAATCTTTTTCAGTTTCATTTTCAATAAAAATAAGGAAAAAATGAAAGTGTTTCTACATCGACAACTAAAGCATCTCCTAGAAAAGAGGCCAAGAGTAAAATAAAAACAAAGGCCAAAATTCAATATAATCATTTAATATCATTTGTTAAAAATGCTTAAAGCATTTAACTGTCAATAACCATTTGAACATGCCACAAAGATTTTATTTTTATTTCCAATATGTTTGCAAAGTTTACAGCAGAGGTTCAGTTTATTTCTTTCAATCTTTAGAGTTTAAGGTCAGCTGTTGGAAAATAACATGACTTCTTTAGCTTTAACAAAAAAATAAAATAAAATAAAAACTAAAATAAAATGCAATAAAATGTAGAAAAAAATATAACCAACAAAAGGGAGAATATCGTTTATAATTTTTCTTTGGCTAATTTGATGCGCTTCTTTTTCGATTTTTCATATTTTTTTCAAACGAATTGAAAATATTATTAGTTGTAAATAAAAAAATATATTCATATTAAATTTAAACGGAGTAGAAGTTTAATGTCACGATTTTCTTAATTTGGTTTGGTACTTTTTTTTCATATTTTATCTTTAACGGTTGGTTATAGAAATCATGTTCATCTTACAGAAAAATGATTTTGAAAATTATATTTTCAGTTTTATATTTATGTATTCGTATTAGCTGGTGGATTAGAAATGGAAATTTAGTTTTGTCTTACTGCTTGGAAAAAAATGCAATTAAGATTTATAGAAAGAAATCGTACTCGCTCAATAATTTTTCTTCATTGTTCATCTTCAGCTTAATGATGTTTGACACCTGCTGTTTGGCTATAAAATAATTTATATTTACTTTTCTATGCCACAATTGATGGTAGTGATAAAGATGAACTAAAATAAAAATTGGAATTTTAATGCCAGAGATCAAGGTAGGAAATTGGGTAATTTTCAATTTTTATGCTTCCAAACTTTTTTTATGTTTTCTATATTCCATATTATTTTGGTCAAGGTTTATTTACAACTTTCGTTAAATGTTTATGAGGAATTTGAAAAGTTTGTAATAAAGGATTTAATCCAAAGATGAACCGTAAAAAGGCCTTCAATCAAGCCGTTAACTAAACTGTTGAGACAACTTTGACTAGAGCTAATTTTAAATCATAAAAAAGGTTGAAACGAAATGTTCAGGCTTCAGCGAAATGGCATATATAAAGCTGGAAAATGCTGCTGATTATACTTTGCTTATGCATATAATACCGACATACGCATTTGACGATGTTTTTAAGGCCTGTAGCTCTTCGAATATAAATTTGAGATCTGGTAGCTTCGACATTTTCATGCTGTGGGCATTCACGAAAATAGCTTCACTAAACCTGCCCAAAGCAAAAGATTGTAGAAGTTGGTAGGCAGATAGAATATTCTAAAATTTATAGTTTTCTCTTCTTTACCTCTCCCTCTCTCTCTCTCTCTCTCTCTCTATCTCTCTTTCAACAAAATATATACGTATATCGGCGTTTACAAAGTTTACATATGGGATTCATTTAAGGAGGAGTTCAAGTTACTCCTCTACTGACTCGGCGTAGGAAATCTTGAAACCTTATATTTAAGATACAAGATGAGCTGAGCAGTTTTATGTAAAACAACACAGAAAATTTTGTTTATAATATTTAAACCATCTACATCTACGATGTTCGGGCCATTTTGCCTCCTTTTTAAAAAAAGGGGCAAAACCTTCTTTGCAGCGGCGAAATAGCGGACTGAAATGTTCTTCAAAAATATTTATCATAAAAATCTACTATGAGGTTTTAAAGACACTCAAGCTCCAGACTCAGCTTGAACGCCAGAAATTACTCAAAATTTAAATGTGTTTAAGGGTTAATTTCGTACTTATTCACAACTAGAAGTGCTCGCCACTTCTGGCGCTTAAAGTTCAGTTTATGACCCTAAAGTAGCCGTATAATATAATAATATAAAGCTCTTTACATATTGCTTCATGTTGCCGTTATACAAAATAAACAGTGCTACCAACATGAAAAAAGAAACATCTTTCTAACTTTCAGCAACATGGAAATGAGATATTTTATCGCGGTAAAAAGTATTTGAAGCTTTAACCAGGGCTCTGAGGTATCTCTATGCCAAATTTTATAAAAATCTGTTCATTGGTTTTTTGGTTTTCGGACGGACAGACAGGAAGGCAGACAAAAATTCCAAAATTTTATGTTTTGTGTTCCACATAAAAATTTTCAAAAAATATTTCATGTACAGTTTCTTACTGTTTCATTATATGTAACCTTCCTATATTCACGTCAAAATATGAAACACGTATACTCGCTCCCGATCTGTCAGACCGATGTTTGTAGAGCCAAGAAAACTTATATTAATTTAAAAAAGTTTTGATAAAACTCCATTTAGTTTTAGAAATGTATGTTTTTAGTGATATAAACAAGAGTTTTAAAGAAAAAATCTTTTTTTATATATGGCAAAAAGCCTTTCATGGCAGTCCTTGTAAAATATTTAATCCTTAAGAGATACAAAACATAAAAAAATATATTTCTCTTAAAACCAAACAAACCAAAATGCAATAATTTTAAGTAAATAACACAGGAATTAAAACAATACATAAACTAAATCTAAAAACAATACAAAATTAAATATATGTTCAAAATATAACCTACGAAAAACTGTTACGACAATACTCATGTCGGTCTCGCAAACCAATTATTGCTACATACGCACACACGGCACTAAATTGAAGTGTATTGAGAATGATGAAGCTAACAGAAACTATAATACGCTCCTGCTCTTCGTTCATAAGAAAAAAATTTAAATGCTATTAGTCGGCCTCACAGACCATATGCGTGAGTATAGGAAGGTTAGGGTATAAGATATGGTCAGTTTTTTATGTAAAACACTAGAAAGTACATTTTTGGGCAACATTTTAAGCCCCTAACACTTCGTTGTATGGACCTTTTCATCCCTTTCCTAAAAAGGGCAAACAAATACCTTTCAGCGGCGATGTGGCGCGATAAATTGTTCTACAAACATATTTATCCTAAATTTTACTATATGTCTTCAAATTCACCCAAGCTCCACATTAAAGCTGGACGCCAGAAATCATTCAAAACTCAAAAGTTGGTTAAGGGTTAATCTCTTACTAATGCACATTTAGCATTTGAAATATTGTATGGCTGAAGAGGAGTTAGAGGCTTCGAATTTTCCACAAAAATATTTCTCGTCGTGTTTTACATAAAAGTGGTAAGCACATATTGTACCTTAAACGTAAGGCTTACACGACTTCCACTGCTGAGTCACTATAACTGTTTGCAAAAGGTGCAAAATATACCTCTCCTTAAAATGAATCCCAGATGTAAACTTTCAAAACGCCGATACTTGTATATATTATTTTGATGCTACTATCTACCGAAATCATACTTGTTACCCTAAGTCGGCAACTATATATTCCGGGATGTACGATGGCGGTGTTGGACAGCATCTTGAACACTTACCAGATAATTTTTTGCTTTATATTGATCATATTTGATCATATTATGCTTTAATTGTATTATAATATTATTGTTAAATAACTCTAGACGGAATTCAAGTATTTTTTAGGATTTCAAAGGACTAGCAAGCGGTTCGAGTTCTGAAACTTTGTATCGGAGGAATCTGTCATTTTATATGGCGTTGTCATTAGAGAGGATCAATTGATTGATTGAAGTACTTGTCATGTGTTGGTTTCTTTAGTACTGCTCAAACTTCTGTACTTTAAAGAAATATTTTAGAATTGGAAAAAATCTGCTTGTACATTAAGGGTATATTGCTAACATTTTTGCTCTAATTTTGCAATATGTTCTCTTTTCACCGGTCACGACTCGGGAACATATTGCAACACTCGCATTTTCACCACTCATGGGACAAGAACGCTGAATTATGAGAAGCATAATTATGAGAACAACACATCGGGCCTTTGCTGAAATAGAGCCATAACTCAGAAAACGTGATTTTCGACTAAATAATGCAGAATTAATCGTCATATCGTTCTTCTCAACTCTTGAGAGAAGAAAAAAATTTTCTTTTACCATTAAGTTGTTAGTAAATTCAAAACTTTAAACTCGTCTGCCGCAAAACAAAGTTTTTTAAGCTATGACTATATAACAGCAAATGGTTGGTGTGTTCTTCTTTGAGATATTAAAAATATCTTATAATAGTATATCTTATAATAGTATATGTCACATTTTTTTTATCAAACGCCAATTTTGAGCACATTTACTTTGGCAATATGAGCGCTTGCACAGAAACATTATCACCAAAAAATTTTCAAGCAAAAGTTTGCCTAAAATAAAATCTACTGTTCAGTAAATATTATTTACTGAAGCAGTGAAATTTTTGTTAAAATTTTATTTAGGACGCAAACACCAAAACAACAACAAAAGCCAGTTTTCTGCATCGTATAAAGAACCTCATGCCGATATAAACATAAATAACAACAACAACAATGACAACAAAAAGATTGCAATGTTGGGATTCATACAATTAGTCAATAAGTTTTTCTTAATTACTGAAAATCTAAGATACGCTAACGACTACTGAAACTGAGACCATAAAAATGTATGAACTTTGAATAGATATCTAACAAAATATCTTCAAATGTTTAATAAGCGGTCTTTTGAAAATAAATTTCTCATCATTTGCTATTTTTTGTAATGCATTTTGATTTCATTTCACTTTCTTGCGAATTTTAAACTTCCAGGTCAATCATAATTTCAATTTTTAGGTTTCAAATGACACTCTCAAGACTGAAGCTAAATACGAAATGAGCAACATGCAATTTAAATGAAAATGAAAGAGATTTTTTCTATTGCTCGTTTTGTTAGCATTCATAAGGAACATGATATGTCACATGCAATAACTATGAGGTTGCAATATGAATGAACAAAATAATATAAAAAATAGTTAAGTAAAATAAAAACATGGACATGAACAACAATAAGACATAAGACACAACTACATTTCTCTTTCATTTGACCGCAGTGACCAAAGTCAACCAGCAGCTACAATAAATGTTGGTAAATTGTTGCTTGTTTGTTTAATACATATTTTCTTAACTCAACTAAACCAAACAGCAGCAGCCTTCTAAAGATGATCTTTGTTTTATACAAAAGCAAAAAAAACGCTAACTAAGAAGAGGATGTTCAAATAATAAACCAGGCAATTTTTTACAAAGCTTTCACAGGAGAAATTTTTACCATAAAACAATTTATATATAAGGAAAACCTAACAGCCAACAAAACAATATATTGCCATGTTTTATCTTTTATTAAATCTTAGAAATAAATATAGGAAAAAATTTTATATTAGCATAAGTTTTTCTTTTTTCTAAGATTTTATTAAAAAGCTGAAAACTAAAATGTCACTAGAGAAAAACAACAAGACAAAGACATTTTTGTAATTTGTGTAAGGTTTTTTTTTTCAAATAAAAATTACTCAAGCAAAAAATTACTGTGCAAGTGAAACATTTTTTTAAAAGATTTACAAAATTATTTAAATTAATTTTCAAGTGCATACAGTAAAGTCAAAAGTATTTCTTTTATAATTCGACTATGAATTTATATTTGAATAAATTAAATGAATAAAATTCCGTTTAGTTTCCCAAAAAATTTCAAAAGAAAGTTTTTTTTTGCCAATGATGAAACCTTAACGAACAAGTTTAAATTGAAAAAAAAATTGTTTACTACAACTACATTTTTTTTGGGCAAAAAAGAAGAAATTATTTTAAACAATAATCCAAAAAAATAAAAAATAAAAACATCCTTGTGGTGCATGGCATGTATGTTTAATGAAGTCAAAGAAGAAAATCCACTACAACAGTATGAACAACAAAAAGTTGTTTGAAATGTTGCAAACATTGAGATATTTGATTGTCTATACATTGAACTTTTACATACACGCTGACTAACATTAAATGTGCACAAAAACAAAGCATTAGCAATAGTAGTGAAATAAAATGAAATAGAAATCATTGTTGTTGAGCACAGTTACTGATTTTCGTACTACAGGCATTTGAAAAGTGCTCTATAGTGTTTGGTGTTGGAGGTGTATTGAAAATTTTCAACATATATTTTTTAAATTTATTTATTATTTTTTTATTGTATTTTTCGTGTAATGGCAGCTTTTTTATGGAAGAAATAATTTGAGGTCATATAACTTTTTTGCATATTATTTTTGTTTTCGTTAAATAAAAAGAAAACATTTATTTAATGTATATTAATTTATTTGATTTTTTATTAAAAGGTGGTCTTTCAGATAAAAAGGTGTTGTTGCAGCTTAGCTTAGTATGTATGGTTATTTAAAGTGTGTGATCATCATCATTATGTTTATCAAAAGTTGGCAGAAAATATTTATTTTATAGCATTTATGTGCAGTCATGTTATCTCTGCTATAATACGTTTAATAAAATGTTAACTTATCCAAGACCAGGTGTTAGCTAGCTTGTTTTGCTCAATTTTTTATTTGTTAGTCTGTGCTGTTCGGGCTTTTGTTGTACATGATTTAAATATGATTGATAATTTTTATGTCGTACAAAACTGCGATGAGAAAGTTTTTCTTCTTAGCAGATTTTTGGGGGAAAATTTTTATATGAAAATCACAAAATGTTGCAGCAGATTTTGGTTTAATTATATTAACTACTAAAAAGTGGTCTATAACAATAAACAATATAATATGCTAATGTTTAGTTTTATTTGTTTAACCAATAACCTGTATAAAGCTTGTGGCTAAGTCTTTTGTTTTCCCTTTATTTGTTTGAGAGACCTGTAGAATGAAAAATCTATTAATTTCTCTTTCAAAAAAAATTCCTTTAAGCCAGTGGCTTATTAGCCTAATCTTGTTGGTTGAATTTTTCCATGACATTTTTAATGAATACGTAATCAGTTATCTTATTTGTCTAACAAAATATGAAGATTTTATTTTAACAAAACATTTTCATAAATTTGTAAATCAATTTTTATTTAAATTGTTTTTTAAATATTACAAAAAATTTCAATTTCAATTCCAGTTTAGTTTACTTAACATATTAACGGGAATTAACAACTAGCTTGACGCACAGTGGCTCAGAAATTATATGTGTTGGCCAAATCCTAATTTTTTCGATTTTCAAAATTTTAATGGCATTTAATAGTGAACATATATTAACAAAGATAGCCAACAAATTTATTCAAAATCTTTGTAATTGTGGGCGTGCTGTTAAACATAAATATTTTATATAACTTTAGAAAAAAGGTGATTTATTTATACACAGAGAAAAGTTTATCCAAAAATATAAAAAAAATTTTGTAAAATATAAAATTTTGTTTTCAGTAAATGTTCTTTACTGAATCAGTAAATTTTTTGTTTGACTTTTATTTACGACGTAAACACCAAAACTAACAACAAAAACAAGTTTTCTGTGTTGTAAAAAACAACCCCACGACGACGTACACGTAAATAAAAACAACAACAATGTTAACAAAAGGAATGCGATGTCGGAATTCCTATAATTAGTATCAAACATAAATTGTAACAATTTTGTTTACTACCGATTTCTGGGTGAATCAATTCATTAATTTTGTTGGTTTACATACAGAGTTAAACACATTTAACAAAGTGATTTTTATAAATGCTTAATGGATGATAAAGTTATTATTGAAAACTTAAAAATATTAAAAAAAAGTGTTTACTGACTCAGACAAAAAGCGTGTTTGTTGTTTGTTATATTACATACAGTAAATATTTTTGTTTGATTCAGCGAACTATTTTGTTTAGAATTTGTAAGTATTTTTAGACCAATTATTTTATTAATTCAGAAAAGAATATTGTTTGATATATTACAAAAAACTAGTAAATTTTTTTTTCTGATTCAGTAAATTATTTTGCTCAGAATTTTTAAGTACATTTAGGCGAATCCTTTTATATATTTGGAGAATTTTTTTACTGATAAAAGCGTTTTTTTCATTAAACATTTCAATGAAATTGTTGTGCTATTGTGGCTGTATATACAAATTTGTTTGTAGGACCGCTTCTAAACAAAAATTCTAATTCACTGAATTTCTTTACTGAAAATGAATTATATTTTTTCTGTGTATTTGATCAGAAATAAATTATCATTCCTCGTAAACTAATATAATTTTATTGAATTGTAAAATATAAATTTGAGATACACCACTTTTCAACTTAAAATTATTTTTGATGATTAATATTACTAATTTAATTTTTAAACATTTTTGTGGTTAAAATCACCAATTTTTATAGTTAAAATTATCAATTTAAAATAATATGAACAAAAATAGTTATTTGACAAAAATTACTGTATTTCAATCAAGCAAGCCGCCACATGTCTATGTGTAATTTGTGCTGTTGTTATTTAACAAGAAGACTTGACGTCTGGTTTATAAATATGCAAAATATTTTGAAAACCTTATTTAAAGACCAAAAGAGTACAAACAAAAACACATGTATAAAAAACACTCTTAATACTTAAGCATACTATAGACTAAACTGCAATTCAATTGCTTGATTTTACTGTATTTTATTGTTTGGAGCCAATTCTATCTAACCAACGAAATTGGTTAGATTTACCAAGATTTTATTTTGTATGTAAGAAATTTATTATATGAAATATTGTCATAATTTTATTTTAAATGAAATCTATTTGTTGATGGTTAAGCAAAAGTGTAGAAAAATAAAATATATTCATATCGAATACAAATTATTTGTTTGGTTTTGTATAGGTTTCAGAGCCTACTATGCTTTTTTTTGAAAATCATTTGCTAACTCTCAAATGGTTTTTCAAAGGCTGTTCATAAGAAAAATCAGTTCAAAAGTGTGGTTGAAGTCTATTGAAGATTTGGTAAAGAACCAATGAATATCATATACACAATGATTAACCATTAACAAATAAACTTCATTTATTTTGTGTGCATTAGTATAAAATTGTGTGCTAAATTTTCACTAACTAAAAATTCACACATATTAGGTTCCGATGACAATCAAATCTGATGGATATTAAAGTGGACAGTGTCACGCCTATACTAGGTAAATAACTTATATCATAAACTCTATAGCAGTCAAGGTATTCATATATGGCAAGGGTAATTTTTAGAGCAAAATGTATTGTATAGGTAAAAAATTACGGCGTGGTTGCGAGGGAAATATTACTCTCTATACAAAGTAATCAATAATTACTTGCGTATTCGAAAGATATAACAGTAAGAGTGATCGAATTTCGTGTGAACTAAATTGAAGATATGACACGAAGTGGTGTAAGAAACTGACGGGGTAGAAGTGTGGGAACGGGACGCTACCCATACAAAGTAATTACTTGCCATCTGGAAAGCTGTAATAGTAAGAGTCTTAAAATTTAGTATGAATTAATTTGAGGACAAGATGCGGTGTTAGATAACAAATTGACGAAGAAGGTGCATGGTAAGAGGTAATCCCCATACAAAGGAATCAATAGTTACCTGCTAACTGGACAAATATAATAGTAAGACTCTAAAAATCCAAGAAGCTATCTGTCCCTTAAAAAAATACTAAAATATCTCAACCGGTTAAAAAGCCACAGAAAAACAATCTGAGCCACTGTGCATCAGAGCACCTAAATTTCGATGAACTGTTTTTCTTTTCTGTTTTATTATAAATATTTTTAACATTTGTAATTGACACCAATATTGCTACTAACGATAAACTAATCATAAAACTCCAACACCAAAATAATAATCAAAAATGCTAAACAGCTTGCACACAAGTGTTTTTATGCTTCATAGCCTAAGCCACAAATAAACTTTGTTTAATTACTTTGGCCAGTAAAGAACAGACTTTAAAGATTATACAGAGATTTTCTATTTTCTAGGCAGCCAAAATATTTCAATTTAACACAATTTTTATGGGAAAAACATATTGGGTTACCAATAATAAAGTCTAAACGACTTTACTTAACATTCTTAAAAGTTTTACTTTAACAACTTCATTCGGGTATTAACAAAAAAATAAAAACAAACAAAGAAAGAGGAAATAAATAGACATTTAAAGAAACACTAAATACAAGAACTCTCACTCTTAAAACGATGAACGTGGTGATTATCATCATCATAATCGTAATTTTTATTTGAAACTTTATAACCACATAATTGTTCATGTTTTTTTTTAGCATTTGAGTCTCATAAATTTGTCTGCCTTCATATTTTCTACCTGTATTTATCTTACTGTTGATATAATTATTTATTACAAGTTTTTCTTTTAATAGTTTTAAATGCTTTCTACTGCCCACTTAAATTTTGTTGCTGTTTACGTATTTATATTTAATATTTTAAATTAAGTTGCTTTTTATAATTTAAAGCTTTACAAGTATTCAAAATCTGTGTTTTGTGCGTTTATGATCTTTTAACCTAAATTTTGGTCAATTGTTGTGTGTAAAAAAATTTAATTGCTGTAATTACACCGTTTTATTAATTAAGTTATATAAACCAAAAATATATATAGATATGTAAAACTGGCCTTATATATGCCCACAACTTAGAGTGAAGATAACAAAAAATATTTGTATGTATATAGAATTTAAAAGCTACTCATCGGATTTGTTTAGAGCTTCATACATCTGTTAAGAACCTTATGGCTTTCTAATCGGATATACCTTAAGCTTTGAGTAACTGCAAAGTAAGCAAAAGAAAGAAATATTGCAACAAGATGTAACGTAATCCCAGACGATGCCATATTAATGTCGTGCTCATCCCTTGTAAGAGAAAAAATTATCACTAAAAAATTTTTCAAACAAAAGTTTTTCTAAAAATGAATTTCATTTTCAGTAAAAGTTCTTTACTGAACCAATGAATTGTTTGTTTCACTTTTATTTAGGACGCAAACACCAAAAACAACAAGAAAAACTGAGTCGTAAGAAAACAACCCCAATGAGGACAACATAGAAATAACAACAGCAACAGCAATGATAGCAAAAGGATGAGTTACTTTCCCCCCTTCTTGAAAAATGGACATCAACAGCCCATCAGCGAAGATATAGAGGACTAAGATGTTCTACAAAAATGTTTTTCGTGGTGTTTTACACAAAAATGCCTACCATATTTTATACCTTAAACCTAAGGATTACAAGATATTCTATGCTGAGTGCTAATAGTGCATAAAAACGAAATTAATCCTTAAACGTAATTTAAGTTTTAAATGATTTCTGTAGCTCGAGTTGAGTCGGCAGCTTGGCTTTGAAAATAATAGATTTTTATGGCAAACATTTTTGTAGAACATTTCAGTCCACTATATCTCCACTGCAGTGTAGTTTTTTGTGCCTTTTTTAAGCAAAGGACAAAATGTTCCACGAAAAGGCTTCTGTTGGTATTTAACATAAAATATTCAAACACATCTTATACTTTTATCATTAGGCTTGCCAGGCTTGCTGCTGCTGCTTACTACTTATGTTAATATGTAAATATAGTATAGTATATGTAAATATAGTATATGTAAATATGAATATGAATTTTAAAATAAAATTATGACAATATGTGAAAAAAAATTTAATAATTATGACATTAACCCTTAAACACACTTGAAGTTTTAAATGGTTTCTTTTGTTCGAACTCAGTCTGAAGCTTGGGAGTCTTTGAAAACCTATACCAGATTTTTTATGCTAGAAGGACCGTTTTGCCCCTTTTTTAAAACAAACTATACAAACTTATACTGCAAACATAAAGCTTACAAGATGTCATATGCCGAGTGCTAAGTATGAATAAATAAGAAATTAACCCTCAAACAGATTTTAAGTTTTGAATAATTTCTGGCGTTCAGGTTGAGTCTGGAGCTGGGGTGTTTTTAAAAACCAATACTAGCATTTATTCGCACATAGTTTTGTAGAACATTTTAGCCCGCTATATCGCCGCTGAAGTGGAGTTTTTTTAATCCTTTTTTAAGAAAGGGATAAAGAGTTTCATGTAGCGAAGAGCTAGAGCTATTCAATATTCCCCGAAAATGTTGATCATAGTTTTATATATAAAATTTCTGAACAAATCTTATACCGTGAACGTAAGGCTGATAAGATTTTCAAAGCCGAGTCACTATGAGCCAAAGGAGAGGGATCCCAATGTAAACTTTCAAAACAATGATATACG
Organism: Panzeria rudis; assembly: GCA_956483635.1. NCBI lineage: Eukaryota > Metazoa > Arthropoda > Insecta > Diptera > Tachinidae > Panzeria > Panzeria rudis. Next base: position 163,423,793 of record OY101447.1, on the reverse strand, counting down.
AGCATTTTTTTGTGGCCTCTTTCTGAGTGTTGTACAGTGTTAGTGTATCGTTGAAACACCCTCCATGGAATGAGTATGATGACCGGATTTGATCGCTGAAGGTTCCATACAGGAAACTATATATACGGAGATAGTGCTAAACGGCCTTGATTGTCAAGGGGCCATTTTAATGGTTAAATACTCTTCGATTTTTCAGAAGTCATCGGCATTCTTATTTTTGCTTCAAAATTTTTATGGAGGTAATATACAGCTAGTCACTCTCAAGGCTTTAAGTCTTTTGAGATAAGGTTTTGAGTCGTCATGGACTGTAGTAAACTTGGCGCTCATATTAAATTGGCATTATTCTAGGTGCGTGACCTTGAAAGCTATACCTGCAACGAAATGTCTCATTGTCTACCTAGATGAAGATCCCAAGGTCCGGTTAAATCACCAGAAAACTTCTATGGTACTTTGGTTACCAATAGGAATCCATCTCTTCACAATCTGCTAGACAAACAAATAGCTCAGGCTAAAATAAACGAATTTTGCTTCATAAAATGAATGAAACAATTTTATTAGATTTTCTTTAATGAATCCAAGGACAATTTCACAAATTAAATGAAAATTTCATTAATATTGTGTAAGAATTTTATTGTTTGAAATAATTTTATTCAAAATTTTTCATTAATCCAATGACAATTTTACAAATCCCACGCAAATTTCATTAATATTAAGAAATTTCATTGGCTGAATTTTTATGAAAAGTTTCATTAAAATTCAACCAACAAAACTCTTTCACAATATTAATGAAATTTTCATTGGAATTGTAAAAGTGTCATTGGATTAACGAAAAATTGTTTCAACCAATGAAATTCTTTCACAGTATTAATGAAATTTTTATTGTATTTGTGAAATTGTCATATTAGTATTAAAAATATCAAATAAAATTGTTTCATTGATTTTATGGAGCAAAATTATCTTCGTGTATTAATGGGATGGTTACCAGACACTGTGGTTTCAGGCGACAAAAACTTTCTACCGATAACTCAGAGTTCAAACTCTGTAGACTCTATGAAATGCATGAAGAGATGCCGAAACACTTTCTCTGCTATAGTCCGGCTTTAATGGCTGAACAGAATAAGGCTTCTTAGAGGAATTCTGATGACTACAAGTAAAATTACAAACCTTTGACAGAGTAGAATTATTAGATTTAAACTGCTTCAGTGATATTTTTGGGCTGCACTAAAGACCCTTTATGTCACGGTGCTTAAGGCCTTATAATAACTTACGATATATGTATTTAAATAATAAATTTTTCGATTAGAAAGTTTCACACAAGTTTTAGAAACCAGTCACAGATTAATATTTTTTTATGTCAAATCTTAATCTTAATAATAATATAATATTACGCTTATTCCTTTTGAGTTGCCAGAAAATAAAATAAATAATTCTTTAATATTATTTAATTTGAAAACCACGACAGTTGGTTTGGCAGTAGATACTTAAAGATCTTCAATTCATCAAAATAAGAAAACATGGAATTTATTTGTTTGAAATAATACAAGCTAAAAATTCTCCTAATTTCTTATAATTTCATTTCATTGAGCAATTCTAGCTTAAGATCAAATCGTACGAATTTGAAGAAAATTACACCATCATTATAGTTTAACCACCACAACTGCACAGATGGTTGTACATATATATTTTAAGAACAATTTTGAAGTAACAAACTCTACTATGAAAAACAAAACAATATTGTAGAGAGGAAAAAATTTTCATCTTCTTTTATTTCTTTTGCCCAACTTGCTTTTGTACAAACATTAGCCAACTGACCTAATTTTATTTTTTTTTTTACATTTAGAATGAAGATGAAAAATAAATATACAAGACAAACATACAAGAAAAAAAAAGAAACACCGCTACTTTTTCTTTAAATATTTGTTTTATCTTATAAGTTCGGTCTACAAACTAAAAGATGTCTATTTTCTTTTGTTAAAGTTGTTAATGTAGCTGCTGTCGTCGATGATGATGATGACGATGAAGATTTTTTTTCTCGATTTTTCCTGTTTTGGACTACAACGGCTAAAGTTTGAGAAAAAAAGTAGAAAGATTAGCATTTAAGTTAATTGTTGTCGGTGTATGTTATTGTTGTTGTTATTGCTAGCGTTTTTTATTGTCTATAAAGTAGATATTTTTTTTTGTGATATAGATGTTTTTATTGGGTTCTATTTGTTGTACTTTAAGTTCTTTAATAGAACAATGTAATTATTGTAAGCGCCAGCAATAAGGAAACAACGTTATTTTAAGGCGTTCTTGTTTTATTTCTTTTTAAATTTGTTTCTATGTTGAGCTTTATTGAGTAAAAACAAATAATCTTTAAAGCCTCTTGTCAATAAGATAATGACTTAGAAAGTGATGAGAAACTGTTAAGATGCAATAAAAGTTATAAGAAATTAGAATAATTTAATATATTCGAGTGGTGCATAATAGAAGGATCTACCAATGTGTCTTAAGTCTTTTGTTTGATAGAGGAATTTTTGAAGAATAGTAATAAAGAAAATAGAAAATGCAAGACGTAAGGCACAGATACTGCTGCAATATTTCATTTCAAGTTTGTGTCTTAAGTCCTTTGATTTTTAATGGAATTTTTAAATTTAGTATTTCAATTTCGAAAAAACTAAACGAAGTAGAAAAAAATGTTTGCTATTTATAATAAAAAATCTCTATTTAACTTTATTGTTTTTTTTTTTAGAAAAATTTCAAATAAAACACATCAACTCAACAATCTCTAGCAGTTTTAGCTTAGATTGTAAAATGACCACATTTTCCTGCTCATTATCTCTGTTGATTGTCTTTATAAAATAAAACTTTCTTTAGCAATTTGCTAAAATACTTCAATTATTTGTTTTATTATTTTCACTCAGTCATTATATTGAGGTTTTTTTTATTGACTTTCATCAAATGATTCTGCTAATAACAGCTAATATTGATAATTATTTTGCCGAAATAACAAAATAAATACTAAATCACAATTAGTTATGTCTAAGCAGACAAAAAAAATAAGCAAACAGTTGATTCTTAAGTCTAGTTAGGATGTTAAATAACCATTGATTAAAAATTGTAGAAAATAATTGCCGGCTATTACTTGCTTTTGTTATATATATTTTCTTCTGTATAAATAAAAGAATTTCAATTGTACCCTAGAGACAAGAATAATAACTTTTATAAGAAGGCAGTAAGTAAAGATGCTCCAAAGCCATATAATTTGTGTGTTACAGTGAACAACAAAATTAAATTTTTTTTTAATATTAAGACTCCAACGACTGATTTTGACAGCTGCAGCCAAAAAAAAATATACAACTATATCGTCATTTTGAAAGTGTACATCTGGTATGCATTTTACTGAGAATTAAATTTCTCACTTTTTGCACAAATCGAGCACTTGTAATAGCTGAATGCAGAATTAATCGTAATATAAAAACTTCATACAAACATCTTGTATTGGCCACTCTTGAAGAAGAATAAAATTTCCATTGACCATTAAGTTGTTATTAAATTCAAAACTTTAAACTCGTTTTATGTACAAGTTTTTTTGACTTATAACTATATTGCAGCAAAGGCTCGATATGTATTTATAGTGACTCGGCATAGGAAATCTTCTAAACCTTACATTTAAGGTAGAAGATGTGTTCAGTAGTTTTATTGAAAACACCACGGGATATATTTTTGTGGAATATTTCAAATCTCTTACTCTTTGGTCTTTAGGTCTCCTTGTTCCCTTATAAAAAAGGGGAAAGAAATTTCCTTCAAGGGTGATATAGTTGATGTAAATGTTCTAGAAAAATGTTCGTCGTGGTATTTTACATTAAGGTGCTGCACTCATCTTCTACATTAAACATTAGGCTTTCAAGATTTCCTTTTGTCCAATAATATTGTGAATAAATACGAAACTAACCCCTAAACACATTTTAAGTTTTCAAGGACTTTTAGCGTTATATATATGGTATACAACTTAGTTTGTTCGTAATATTTTTTAGTTAAGAACAATAGTTATAAGGTAAATTTTTTGCAATCCTAAGTTTTTTATGAGTTTTTAAGAAATAAAAAAATCTTTTTAAAGCCATTAAAATGCACCATTTTTCGATATTCATTTGTGAATAACTACGAAGTTTAAATAAAAAAACTACATTAGAAATTTGAAGAAAATTTTCTCAGACATAATTTGACTTTTTTGATCGTACAAACCATCCTCGAGTTATGATGTCCCGATCGGGATATATTTAAATAAGCGCATTAAACTCTTTATATTCTATATATTTTTGTTTAAAAGACCGACAAAAAATGTTCCTTTTGCTGTGTTTTACAGATGAGGAAGAAAGCACTAAATAAATTATATAAGTGAAAGAAATTACACAGCTGCTATCTGTTTCAATCACAAATAATGGATTTTTTCCTCAAAAATATTTATAATACTTATTTTCCTGTTTTCTTCAAAAACGAAAAATGTTATAAAGTTCTCTTCTCATAAGATATTATTTGACAAAGACTTGACAATGAACAAAATATGCTTATGTAGCTTTAACAACACATTTCCTATCAACGAATCCTGTGGCATTGTCATAATATTTCATTAAAAAAAATAAACAAGCAACTAGATATTTTCTACACGAACAGTTAAATTATTTCTCTTGAATAACCAATAATATTTATATTATCAACTTCTTAAATATGTATATGACAGTATGGTAAAATACAAGTCTGATTTAAACAATTTTCTGCAATGACAAACTATATTTATAACTTTAAAGCAACAAAATGTCCAACAATAAGCTGCTTATTCCACTGATTTCATTTCCATTTGTAAAACAACATAAATCTTATCACTTCAATAACTTTTAAAATGAAAAAAAAGAAACTGTTTGATAGTTCTTAACTTTTAACGTTGTTAAGACTTCTACTCTTAAATTGAGCCAAACCTAACTCCCTGCAACAGCAGGCATAAGAACGGAAGAAACTATTTCTTTATAACTGGCTTAGAAATGAATGTATTTGTCTGTAACTTTTTCTTCTTTTTGTTGTTTTTGTTGCTGTTGTTAAAAAGTAAACAATATAAATAACAGCATCTGTTATTCAAAAGCAATAATAGCAACAGCAAGTCAACAAACGTCCTAAGACGTTTCGTCTACTGAAAGACAAATCAAATTATATGGCAAGCATACAATCACGTGCCACAAGCACTTCCTGTAAAATGTCTTTTATGTTTTTCTTAACAATTTTCCTTAGTTTGCAATACAAACACTAACTGAAAGATGTAGAGATATACAGAGTACCCTGTAGTTAGAGAAACTTGTAGAAGACTAGTTGTTAGTTTAGGGAAATAGTGTCTTTAATCCTCAAGTCACATTTTAGTATATGGATGGTCCGAATTAAGGTAGGAAAAACTATTTAAATAAACTTTAATTGCCAGTTGATCTTTTGGGATTAAAAAACTTATATATATATATATCTTAATCGTACTTGTTTTTTAAGTGTAAGCGTAAGGATGTGATTTCCATGTCGTAAAAGAATATACTGTTTATGAGCATTTAATACGGAAATAATGCCCATAAAGACGGAAAAGTTACATCCATAGAAATTATTTCCACTTTGATATGGTTGTTTTCTTCATTGAGTAAAAATTTCCAGTCTTATCCACCTCCGACCGTAGTTAAGGATTTTTTGCCTGTGGGTGGGTCTAAACTTGGCATGTTTTAGCTTCATCTTACAATTAAGGTATAAGATGTGCTTGGCACTTATATGTAAAACACTACAAAGAAGATTTTTGTGAAGCATTTTAGTCCTCTACTTATTCATTGCGTGCGTGTTTTTGTCCTTTTCTTAAAAAAGAGGCTAAAAAATTATCTTCCGGTGATACAGTGGGCTAATATGTTCTACAAAAATATTTTCCACTCAACTTTAAAGCTAAAAATCATTAAAAACTTAAAATATGTTTAAACGTTAATTTCGTAGTTATTCACAATTAGTACTTGCCAGAGGAAATCTTGTGAGCCTAACGTTTAAAGTAAAAAAAAATGTTTAGTACTTTTACGTAAAACTCTAGGGGGATTATTTTTAAAAAATATTTTAGCCTGCTATATTGCCGCTGAAGGCAAAATTTTTACCCCTTTTTAAAAAACGGACAAAAAATTCCATACAACGAAAGCTGTTTTTCGTAATGTTTTACAAAAAAAATATATTGAGGACATTTTATACCTTATACGCAGGGCTTACAAAATTTCCAATGCCGAGCAACTATAATAATGTGTGAAAAGAATGTGGGGGCGGCGGTGAGGGGGGCATTTTCTAAAATGAGTCCCAGATGTAAACTTTCAAAATGCCGATACACTATATACACAGATCAGTCGTTATAATTTTGTTATTTGATTTTGTTTTACAGTGTTATTTGTTGAAAGAACTACATTTTATAAAAAAAAAAACGTTTTAAAATTTAGTTTTTTTTTAAATTGGAGTTTTTAGTAATTTAACAAGTAATTTTTGCCTTGGTCGAACCTTAGCACCAAAATATTTAGAAAATACTGTTTTAGTAATTGAATTCATATATAAATTTTTTCGGTGCTCTCAGTCTTAGTCAAAAATCTGTCTCAGTACGAGAACACAGAAAAAAATTACATATTTTTGTTAATCTTCAATCTACGACGAAAGTTATATTTTGTATTACAAAAAATTTTTCAAAATTTGGTCGATAAGCACTGTTCTGTATAAACATTGGTCTTCAAAAAATATAAATTCTCAAGCCTTTAAATAAAAACTTGTGGAGCATAAAAAGCTTAGTATTCCAAATTCAAATCCGTTCATAATGTTTTTCTATCGGTTTCATCTTTTGTTTTATGGGTATGCCTAATATTCCCACTAGGCACATCAGTATATTTCTCCCCAACTCGAGAACGGTTTTGCTGATTGGCATAATTAAACCACTAAAATATGTGAAATAATGTTTTTTATGCTTTTAACTGTTGCCGAATTATTCAGAAATCATTGGCGAAAAATTTGTTTTTTTTCATGCAAAATTCGTGTCTTTTTCGTTTTTAAAACCCCATTAAAAAATGAAGAGGTTATACATTGTAACCCATATAATAATATTTTAATTATTTTTACTTTTTAGTGCATATACTTTAAAGTCGGTATAATTTCTTTCTACGATTAATTTTTTTGGAAATTGTTTTTTGCAAAAAAAAATTTTTCTAAAATAAAGTTCTATTTTCAGTATATGTTCTTTACTGAATTAATGAATTTTTGTTTGACTTTTGTGTCGTTAGAAAAATAATCCCCATGATGACACATGCATAAATATCAATAACAATAATGATAGCAAAAGGAATGCGATGTCGGAATACCTACAATTGGTAGCAAACGTAAATTGTAACAAATTTGTTTACTGAAGATTTCTGAGTGAATCAGTACGTTAATGTTGTTGCATTAATTCTCATTTATTTGTTTAGAGTCTTCAGATAAATGTACAGAGATGAACACATTTAACAAAGTGAAATTTCATAAATGCTTAATGGCTGATGGTGTTATTATTGAAAGCTTAAAAATATGTTCAAAAAAGTGTTTACTGACTCAGGCAAAATGTGTGTTTGATATATTATAAAAAATCCAGTAAATACTTTTAATTAAGTATTAACTATTTTGTTTAGAATTTGTAAGTATTTTTCGACAAAGTGTTTAATGAATTAAGACAAAAATATTGTTTGATATATTACAAAAAATACAGTAAATATTTTTATCTGATTCAGTAATATATTTTGTTGAGAATTTTTTAAATATTTCTAAAAAAAACTTGTTTTTAAATTTGGACATTTTTTTTTATTAAAAAATTAATTTTTCTTCAATGAAATTGTTGAGACATTTTTGTATGTATTTACAAATTTGTTTGTAGGTCCGCTTCTAGACAAAATATTTACTCATTTATTGAATTTCTGTACTGAAAATTAAATATCGTTTTTTTTTGTGTAACACATAATGCACTGTCGGGTATTGTCTTTTCATTATAACCGTGCGTTAATTTATATAAATATGTTTTTCTTATTACTTATTGTAACAAATTATATGAAATGTTTTGAACATTAAGATGAATATATTTTTTTCGTCCGTACCACAAGTTGAGTTGTGATACCTTCTTCATATTCTATACAACTCATAGTAGCCACAACACTAAAGTTAAATCTTACAGACTGCATTGTGACAAGTATGTTATAACGAATGGTCAATGTTTGCACGGCAATCTATCTCAAATCTTTGAGCTCCTGCTAAGAAACTGTTGTGTCATTTTAATGCAGCAAAATTTAACATGTGTCATGTTTCATGTTTTTTTTTTATTATTCTCATTTTTTTTTTGCCATCATAAACATGGTTAAATTATAAAAATTTACATCTATCTCAAACACTTAGGAAATGTGTAACAATTTGTTATAGACAGCAGCTTGTACAAAATAAAACAGTAGGCTACATTGGCTAAGACTGTAAAATATACTTAAAACTAATTAAAAAGAAGAAAAAAAGAGGAGTGAATTGAAACTAGCAGTCTGTTAGAAAAGAAACTATTTTTTTATGCAATTTTTATATAACTAAAATTTTTAATTACTATTTTATTTAAAGCATGACTAGTTTGATATTTTTTCGTTCATACTTTTATTAATTATTTGAGTTTAAAAAGCAAGTGAAATTTCAACCTTTTTTAACGGCTTTTTTAATGTTTCAATCGTATGAAAAAGTAAAACTTTTTTAAACCTTTTGCTATTGTTTTCACTTTAAAACTTAAAGCAAAGTTCAGTGCTAAAGGCTGATGAAGCGGAGTGTTAAACAAAAACGAATGACTTTAGAAAAAGTGTTTGTGTTATACGTACAGGTGCTTAAAAGTGTTAATTAAATTAATTGCGCTGTGAAATGTTTGTTGCTGGAGAAAAAAGAAACAACTTTGGGAAGAATATTAACGCACAATAGCTTGCCATAAACATATTTTCTTAGTTTGAATTAAAACATCTTTTGACTCATCAGTACATGTTAAAAGAGATCAAAAAATATAAAAAAATATTGATTAGAATTTTGCTAATGTTTATATCAATATCACAATAGATTACTACAAAAATTCTGCTAAGGAAATCCAACAGAATTCATTTGTAACAGTGTGTTTGCCAGAGAAGTAAAAGTTGTAACTAGCAACAAGAGTTCAGTAATGAAATTCTTAAAAGATTCTTTAAATAAATACAAACGTTGTATTCAGTTCATTTTATTTATCATGAAATTCTTAATCTGAGTGAAAAATGTTTTGGAAAAAATAAATTTCGATTCACACCATTTATGAAAAAATTTATTATATACGAGTTCAGTCATTCTCGCCTGAGTGTAATGATTATTATAATATTCGGAATATCATTTAATTATTACAATTCCTTTTTCGCTATCTTTTAATTTAAACTTTTTCCCAACTGTCTTTTCTTCCTAACCGACTTCATATCAATTCGTTAGTACAATTTTTTTATTCCTCAGGACTCCGCCGATTATAGACCGATTTGCAAGATTTTAGTTTTATGTAAAATGCATAGTCTGTTTTTTCAATAATTGTTGAAATAAGATTATGCACATTCGTATAAATGGTGGAATGCTGAATTAAATAAATCTCTAAGGATAGACAATCTTAATGATTTTTTACAAAAGTGGCCTATCGACTCAATTTTGAATGCTTATAAAAGAAGAGCCATAAATGCTATCGAACTAGTTCCTATATCCTATGATGCGTAGTTAAGAGTATAATTAATTTCTGCTTAAAATTTTATTACAATAAAAAAGTACATAGAGAAAAATTTCATCGTAAAATCGTCGAAAGCCAGATTTATTTAGCATTTTGTGGTAGTGATTGTGATTCATAAGTTTTTCAATTGAATTCCATATGATTTACTATAACCTTGAAAGAACATTTTATATTTTGATATAACTATAATTTATATTGATTTAATATTCCAGCAGAGTTAAATCAAAATTAAGTTCATACTGAAATAATACAAAGAATCATTTTGAATCAAAGTTATTTCAAGTTTGAATTTAATATTAAAACAATACGAACTATCACCTTAAATTAATATGTTAATTAATTTTTTCGACCTTCAAAGTTGTAACTATTTATTATTTTCTTCAGGGACCTTTTAAATCTTGAGCCTGAAGAAAATAGTAAATATTACCTTGAAATAATGTCAAATCATTTCATTCAATTCTTTTACAATTTCTTAGCTAAAGTGTTTCAAATTGAATTGTGCCAAAAATTTTTTGCATTTCAAAAATTGAATTTTACTATTTTCCTTCACCACACAACTTTTTTAAAAAGATAGTTTCAAAATTAAAGTTAATTCTAGATAAAAATATTTATTAAAAATTAAATTTTTTAAGTATTTTTTAGAAAATTTCGCTTTCAAGTTTGTGTCTTAAGTCTTTTGTTTCATTGATGAACTTCAAAATTCAGTTCAGAAATTATTTTTTATACTGAAAATTTTATGAGGGAAGGGAGGCCAAATCGGCGAAAATTCTCTTACGTAATATGTGAATAACACCTTATGCCAAATCAGCAGTAAACTTGCAACCATATATTTAAAAAGTTTCCATCTTCGTAAAAACTCAAAGAACAAATGAGAATTACAAAAATTATTATTATTATATTTCAAGTTCCTAGGTGGGACACAGGGCCGGCCACAAATACAGAAAGAGTAATAAGAAAACAAATACAAAGAACACAACCAACAACTTATATTCGATATGCAGCTAAAAATATATGCAGGTAATAATCTTTCGTATATAGTATGAAATAGTTCGTGACTTTGTAACTCGAAAATCTTGCACAAAATATACAAAATCTACCAAAATAAAAACAAAATATTTTGGAAAAATATGTTTGTTTCATATAGGTTACAAACGAGCTCATTTACCAATCACTGCTCCATTTGTTATTTAGCTTTTGAGAGCTAAAAACTTATTCTAACCTACTTATACCTGAAAAATATGTCAATGTGTTTAAAATTAATTTAAATATATTTTAATGTGATGATTTTGAATTAATTTTCTTTTTAATCTAAAGTGACTATACAGAGCTGATTCTCATTTTAAACGTACATGTTTTGTTTTTTTTTTTTTTTTTTTTTTTTTTTGACGAATGTAACTAATATAAATATGAGAAGGTAGAATTCATATTATAGTTTTCGCCTCATTCAATGGATCCTGAAATAAAATTATATATTTAGGTTTCTTACAGTTTTGTGTATTGAGCGTTACATATGCGTTCTTTGTTATTCTGGGAATAATTGATGCGAAAAAAAATACAGCACTATATGTCTACTCTATAAAAAGAAAAAAATATAATAATGGCAGGACGAAATTAAAAGCTATGACCACTTTTTTAATTCGGACTTGGGTTCACATGGAAAAATCAAAAAATTTTATATTTAAAATGAGACTTTACAAACATTTATACAAATGAGTCTTATATTAATAAAATCGATTAACAATGTCAAAAGTTATGTCAATTTCTTATATTTTTTTACACCAAAAAATTGCCTACCTAATAAATTATTCAACAACATGACAACCCACAGTGCGGTAGAGGCAAAATTTTTGCAAAGCAAATAAAAAAAATCTTAAACATATAATGTTTTTTATATCGGTTCTACCCTTCAGCTGCTGTTAGCTTTTTTTAAAGCCATAAAATTTCTAGGTAAATAATATTTAAAAAAACATTTTACGTTACGCTCAATACATTTTTATACGAACTTAATATTTTTGCAGAGCACACACTATATTTTAAATTTAAAACAATGCAGATGTATAATCTTTGATATATTTTAACACCTCTTTAGTTGGTCACTAAAAAAAAGGTCAAATGAAAAATACCGATAACACTCAATACATTTATTTGGATACAAACCATGATTAGAAAACTTTAAAATATTTAGAAGTACAAACCTTTGCTGTTATTTTAGTGAATGTTGTTAATGCAATTTCAATAATTAAATTGGGTAATGAAGCGTAATAAAAAAGCTTAACGCTCAGTACACCCGACGGCAGATAACAACAATTTAAAAAATATATATATAGTTTCTAATATTTTTCAAAATTTTAATGTGTGGAATAAAGGAAGTAATTGCAAACATTCTAAAACCATTATAAATTTAATCTCGTTTGTGGAAAAATTTAATGTGGAAAATCAACAGCACGCATTACGGACACGCTATTTTGTATGAAGAGATAAAAAAAAAGTATTTTTGTTTTTAACACATAATGGAAAGTCTTACACAAAAAAAACTTATCAACATTTTTTTATAGTATATTAATCATCAACATTTATTTATAATATAAAAAAAGCATTTGAAATGAGAATTAGCCAAATATGTAGAGTAGATCTGTTTCGGAACTACTATTTTTAGTATTATTTTTTTTTAAGAGAAGTAACACAATCAGACAATTAATACCTACTAGCTATTGCGCTTTTTTTTGTAAAGCAGTGTTGCAGCCTATCTGGTGTCAAGTAGAGGCATTAATTTAGTTAAGTTTTGTAGCCATTTTATTAGCTCTTGTACTTAGCCGACCGACCTGCTACAATACCGACGAAAGAGGGTGCTGTGGAGTACATTAGTATATGTTAAATTAAGCTCTGCCGGTACTGCCAAAGTGATCAGTGCTATGCCTTCATCACTTTAGCAGTCCAACAACAACCAACACAATAACACACCAATGCACATTAGAAACATTGCATGATGTTATTGGCTTGCCTGAAACTAGACTAGAACTCAAGATCTCAGGGTTTGTAGACAAACGCACCCTATTTCATAGCAAGACACATACATGCATTTATAAATATGTATATGTAGGCTAACGCTCGTAACGTTATATTCAAAAAATATTATACATGATCAATATTGCGAGGAACAAGCGAAACGTCAACATTAATTTAATTTTCAGCGTACACAGTACAAATCAACTATTAATGAAAAAATTTACGAAAGTTTTCATATTTTCGTAAAAGTAAAAATACTAGACTAAAATTTATTTCATATTATATGCAGAAATATTATATAGTCTATGAAAAATATCTTGAAAAACTTATTTTTATAGGCTTTAAAATAGATTTTTTTTATAGAATAATTCATTGTAAAAGACATATTTTTAATTGAAATAAATAGAAACCATATCGAATTCGAAATACATAATACCTTTTTATGATTGAGAAAGAATTTTTCGAAAAGAATGGTATTCGATTTACTTTCGACCAGGGGCTAAATTACCGCATTCGTTAACGAGTAAGCTTTCATGTCGAATAAAATGTCGTCAGGTATCGAATTACCGTATTCGATAGCTAACGCATCGAAATTTTTAAAAAGTGTACCAAGTATGTTTTACACCGGTTGTTGAATCGACTTCGATTTTGTAATACATTAAAAAAATAAAATTTGTGTTTCTTTTAGCTAGTACAACAACCAAGTCGATTTGACAACTGTAATAAGGTTTATTGGTATTGTTCCATGATTTTTTGCAGAACAATTGTAATAAAAGAATATATTTTTTTCGTTCGCTGTGGCTCTGACGAGTGGAATTTAAGCAGATGGTTGGTACTCGATTGCATAATTGTTATCGTATATCGTAATCTCTAAAGCAAAAATTTCGAACAATTTCACTCGATTACGTATGCGGTAATTCGACTTAAGGCTGTTTCCTCGATTTTTAAATTAATTAAATGATGAGAGTTCGGCCTAGGTAGTATTAGTATAAATGGATTTGTATTAAAAACGAAAATTTACTTTAATGAATTCTTCAAATAGAGTCGATTAAAGTCGAAAAATAATTTATTTTACAAACAGACGACTTATGGCACTATTGCTGATCTGTTTGATTTTATGTGAACATAATTCGTTTAAGAACTTGCGATTAACAAAAAAATATTGCGTAAATTACTCGAAGTAAATCTACTCGATGTACAGATAAATGGGGGATATTTTTTATTATATCATATTAAATTAATGAATCAATTGAAATTGTTGCCTAAAACCTTGATCTGTTAATGCACATAACACAAAAAGTTAGACTTTATTTAGAATAGTTTTATTCTTTAAATAATTAATTTCTTTTATTTTGTAGCTTTTCTTATAAATCTTGTTGGGAAAAATATAAAATAATAAGCCTTCTGGTTATTATTTTGCCGGTTTCTAACTTTTATGTTTCATTTTGAGATTTTCTAAGAACTTATTTTTAGCACACTTTTCACAACGTTATAAAAAATTTAAGCTATTGAACATTCTGTTAAAAAATTAACGTATTTATAAGATTCCAAATAAAACATCTTTCAAATGAACATACGCAATGTATCTTATAAAGTTTTTATCTTTGAATAATTTTTAAACAAAATTTTATTCATTTTCAGATTTTATCATGAAAATTTAACAAGTGGTGAGGTAAGTCTTAAATTCTTTATATATCTTTTGATAAATTTAATATTAAAATGATCACAAATAAAAATTCATTAGGCATGTAATAAAAACACTCATACGCCCTGATATAATAATTCATGCACTTGCTTTTTAATGTTATGAGTTCCTGATTTCAACTGCCTGAATTATCAGATAATTTTAATAAATTTTTAATGTGAATAATTTTTTAAAAACTCACTTTTTTTAATATCTTGAAAAATTTTCCACTTTATTATGTTTGATGTTGAAATAATCCAGCTTATTTATGATTGATTTTGTTCTGCGATTAAATAATCCTTTTAAGCACCTCTAAAGAATGTAGATGTTTTGTTAAATAATATTGCACTATTTTTAATATAATATTTTTCTCTTTAATGTTTTAGTTAGAAGAACACACTGATCTGTTTTTGGTTAATATAATAAGCACTGTTCTTTTATTGAATTAAATTCTTTTAAAAATTCTGTTAAAAATGAGGATATGAAATTCCTTGTCTTCTTATTAATGAAATTTATTTTAGAATAAATACTGTTTGTAGGCCTCCTTCAACACAAATTTTAGTCCCAGTTAAAAAAATGTTTTTTTTTTCTTAGGAAGGAAAGCGAACTTGACCGTAGGAAGGTGACCGTATAACTAAAGTGTTCCTCGAGCTTATGTTTAGTTATATAAGATCATATACTTTTACACTGTTTAATAAATGAAAAAAAGAAAGACTTTTATTACACTCGCTGGCTGAGACGATCAATTGCTCGGTTGCTCTTCAGCTCGATCAAGAGATTTTCTTTGTGGTCGTTAGTGTGGACTTCGTGGAAGTTGTAACTGCGAAAAAATCGTAAAGTGGAGTCAAGGTAAATTGAAGATGCCGCTGTTGTTATAATTATTAACTTAGACGCTGCTGCTGCTGCTGCTGCTGATACTTTGAACGAATTAAATTTAGACTCAGTGGTTGCTTCTTGCAGTGATGCGCGCTTTATGTGCTATCACCTTGGCATTGGCAATGCTTATGAATGCCATACCTATCTCTTCTTAAACATTCATAAAACACTAAACAGCAATCAACTACTTCAGAAGAAAAACCAAAAAAATAAAATAAACAAAACAAACACACAAAACGCGAAGAAAGTCAATAAGCAAAGCTACAAGAAAAAACATTCAAAACTACTATTACAAACACAAGTGTATGGAACAACTTTAAGCTCAAACAAAACAACAAAATACATTCAATACAAAAGAAGTGATAGAAAAAAAAGAGTTCGTTCGTTTAGACTTGAAAGAATTTACAAACAATTTTTTATTGCTTGTAGCAGTTGTAAACCGAACCATCAACACCAATATTAACAGCAATAACACACAAACTACGTCAACAACATCATACATTATTTGGCTTAAAAGTATACCCACCGTCTGTTTGTCTGTCTTGCATTTCTTTTCATTCATTCATTTTAAACATTAGCGCTAAGCATTGCTTAGTACAAAACTAGCTCAAGAGAGTTTTGGCTACAAACAAGAGCACAAGAGTGTTTTTTTTTTAACATTTTGATTTAAAGAGCATTGCAATGATTTTTCATATTATTTTCATAAACATTTTACGATTTCATGCATTTTTGACTTCATCAGCTGTTTTTTTTAAGGATTGGTTTCGTTCATATTGCCATTGATTGTAAAACACTTCCCAAGAATTTTTAAGAACTATTTTGTATTTTAAATTAATATTGTTAATTACCTCTCAAAATCATTTAAGACGAAAGTAAAATAATGTAAATCACTAGAAATAAATAAAGTAGAAGTTTTATTAATATGACTATTTCGAACGTAATTGCTTGTAAATCCAAATTGATTGTTAGGCTAAGGTTCTTAACGTTAAATTAAGAAAGAATTTGGCATGATTAATATTCCAAGGAACAAGGGAAAAATTAACATTAAGTTAATTATTCAACGTACACAGAAGAATAGAGATGCGCCACTTTTGGAAGCCGCTACACTCCCATTGTTAGTGCTCACGTGAATTTTTCTTATCACCACTTATCAGGTGGCTCTGTTGAATTTAAATTCCTTTTTTATATACACAACTTTTTCGTGCAAATTGAATAGGGTAAAAACGAAAATTTTAGCCATGAAAGAAAACAAAGGGTTTGGATTTTCACGTCTAATTTTTGTAATACATATACCCGCTATGCATTAAATTTATTTGCATTAATTTGATTGATTTTCAGTATTTTACAAAACAGCAATCAAAATCAATGATTTTTTTTAGACACTAAAAAAACAACACTTAACCATTTCTTTTCCTCAAAAAAAAAAAAAAAAAAAACTAGAACTAACTTTTGCAATCTTAAAAGGACTCCTTGTACAATACATAAATCACAGCTTGCCTTAGTTTTCAGCCTAAAAATAAAAATCGGGCCATACCGCAGCAGCATGTAAGAATCAGCCTTCAAAATCGCTGTTTGTTTTTTCTTAGGTACTAGGTCAGGTTAGGTTAGGTTGCTAAAAAACGGCCTACTTGGGTCCTTTGGTCCCTCTGGGATGGCTAGTAGGAAAATCTAAGAGGGTGCTCTGCCTATCCCAGAGGTTGAGACGGTGTTAAACCAACCGGAGTATCGTATGAATGAATTTATTCCCCTAATGTCGCATTCCCCAGGTCTGCTAGTTCGGGCAGTAACAGATTTCCCAAATATGACGCCCTCTTTCTAAATAGTACTGGACATCGAGAGAGGAGGTGCTTGACAGTCTCTTCCTCTTCCTCGTTTTGACAACGTCTGCAGAAATTATTAAAAGGAAGATTTAATCTTCTGGCATGGGCACCAATGAAACAGTGCCCCGTTATGACTGTTACGAGTACACGCAGCTATTGACGAGGAAGTCCAAGTATGGTCCTGTGGCGATCTTCTACCTCATCCAACTTTTCGTCGTATCCTTCTTCGTTATCTTCCTGCTCGGTATCATCAGTTTCTTATTATGCCTCAATAAAATCTTCCACCTCGCTCTAATATTCATCCTCATAATCTGAACTCAAAATTTCTTCTTCCAAAAGTAATCTGATTTGCTCTTGATTCATTCTAATGCAAATAAATTCCTATAAAAGAATAAAATTCACAAAAATAAAGCAAAAAATAATAAACAAAATAATTTTATACCTTTGCAAAAAGTTACACGTATACCCGCGTCGGTCTCACAGACCGAATGTTACTAACTACACCAACACGTACGTCTCGCACAAACACGTCGTGGTATGCAGTAAAGTAAAGCTTGTAAAAATCCGGTAGCTAACAAAAAACTCAATTTTCTAGATTTTATGGAAAAAATATATTTATAGAATAGTTATTCTGTTTTTTTGACTTTCGTTTATTAATTTTAGTATCTCGTTTTTAAGCAAAAGGTCTCTTCTTATATAAAAAGCAATTAAGAACAACAATTGTATTTTTATTTCAATATTTCGCTAATTCTTTGTGTAGCATCGTCAGGAAATAATTAATGTTGAAATTGATTAATTATTTCCTGACGATGATACGCAAAGGAGTAGCGAAATATTGATATAAAAATACAATAGTTGTTGTTAATTTTTTTTTATAAAATAAAGAGAAACCTTTTGCTTAAAAACTAGATACTAAAATATATTTATTTTATTTATTTATTTATTTAATATTAAACTTATAGCTAAATGTAAGATCAATATAAGGAAATTGAAGCACTAGCTACCAGGGCCATCGGCTAAAATATATTTATAGAAAAGCGTTTCGTCGGTCTCACAGACCAACGAGCGGTTATAGAAAGGTTAAATCAAAATCTGCAGATATATTCTACTCTGTTGTGCGCGTAACATGGCGGAAAAATATTTCTATACCTCTTATGGTTTCTATTTTATAGGCCTCTAAACTTGGAGATGACCAAGCCATTTTCGCGAAAAATTCGTCATGTTGAAGATTGAATAACTTTAGAACGCGTCCTCATATATAAATTAAATTAATGTCATTCAAAAGGCTTTAATCTCCTCTTAACGAGTATTTATTAAAAAGTAGATAGTTTTCTGCTACAAGTGCATCTAAAATGCCAAAGTATTCTTTATCCTTAAATATCCTAAAAAATTATATATTAATTTTCTTTATTTTTTTACAGAACGTAGCCAACTGACATATCTTTATTGTGTACAACTTTCAAGATGGGATGAAACCAAACTCAAAAGTTATAGTTGTTTCTTTTGGATAACTCGATAATTTCTATGAAAATTTTATAAGAAATAATAATAAAAACAATCATTTGAGTACATTAGGATTTTTTTTTAAATAATTTTGAAAATAGCTTAACTTTGTAGCGCGTCATCAGATTTAAGTAATTTAAATATCATTTAAAAGATTCAAGCTCACTTTTTTCCAACCCAAGGCAAGAATATCGCAAATGAAAAAAAACTTGATCCTTAAATATTCTGTAAAACAAATACAAATCGACATTTTAGGAAATACTGCGGCTACGGTTGTTTTTATTGTTATTGTTTACACAATTTTCATAGAAATTATCGAGTTATCATATCATAAAGAAACCACTGTAAGCTCTGAATCTGTTTTCATCCTATCTTGAAAATCTTACACAATAAAGACATCTCAATTGGTTAAACTGTGTAACAAAACTAAAGATAATTAAATTTTATTTTTCAGGATATTTAGGCATAAAGGATACTTTGGCATTTTAGACGCACTTATAGCAGGAAGTTATATCGTTTTTAATCAATACTTGTTAAGAGGAGACTAAAACTTTTCCAATGACATCAATTTCACTTATTTTAGAGGTTTAGGTTAGAGGTTTATAAAATAGAAAGCATAAGAGATATCGAAATAATTTTTCACCATGTTACGCGCACACAATAGTAGAATGAGGATGCTGTTGGCTGAGTAGTTATCGCGTTTGACTAAAAACCCTGCACACAGAAAAATTTCAGTGTAAAATCGTCGAAAACCAGTTTAATTTAACATTTTTCGGTAGTGATTATGCTTCATAGGCGTTTCATTTTAATTCAACGTGATTTACAATAATTTTGAAGGAAAATTTATCATTTTGAATTAACTATATTTCATGTTGATTAAATATTACAGTACAGTTAAATCAAAATGAAGTTGATTCTGAAATAATACGAAAAATCATATTGAATCAAAGTAATTTCAAGTTGAAACAACGTAAATTTGATATTGGAACAACACGAAGAATCATGTTGAATCAAAGTTATTTCAAGTTTAAACAATGTGAATTTAATATTGAACCAACACTAAGAATCATGTTGATTTATAGTTATGTCAAGCTGAAACAACATGACCTTACTGTAGCTATTCTATTAATTATTTTACTTACGTGATAATCATCAGAAAACTTTGTATTGTACCTGGCTGCCCCAGCCAAGATTTGAACTCGTACTATCTGCATGACAGTCCACGCACTAACCACTGCAGCCACAACAGCTTGAAACGTTACTTACCTATACACTTTATACACTTTACCTATACACGATGGCATGTAAAACGAATTATATGATTATTTAACATAAAACTTATTTGAAATTCAAGTTATAGTCATGTTCATTTAAAATTAAATGTACCGTTTATAACAAAGTTGTGTTAACAGTGAAAATTTTAAAATCAAAAAGATTTAAGGTTAGATTAATAATTTTTCATTTAAAATTAAATTTTTATTGGTAATTCGTTTTTTGTCGTCTGCATGGCCGACACATGTAAGAATAAACAACAACAAGTCACACAACTAAGCACAACACTGAACTGTAGCAATGAAGAATGCAAATAAACACTAACACACTTAAACGACAAATTATTTCATGTAAATTTAATATGATTTCAAATCACAATTGCGTCATGTTGCTTTTACATTCCATTTTTTCTGTGTGTGAGGTCTTGAGTTTAAGATTAGTTCCAGGCAAGCCAACAACATCTTGCATTTTTCTCATGTGCATTGGTGTATTTATTGTGCAGGTTATTGTTATACTGTTAAAGTGATGAAGGCATAGCACTGATCACTTTGTGAGTACCGGCAGCGATTAATGCTAACATATAACATATTCAAATGAACATCACAGCACCCTACTTCGTTGGTATTATAGCAGATCCGTCGGCGAAGTAAAAGAATTAATAAAATGGCTACACAGCTTAAGCAACTCAATGCCTCTACTTGACACCAGAGGGGCTTGCTACACTGTTCTACAAAAAAATACAATAACAGGGTTGTAAATGAACTTTCTATCTCTCTCTCTCTCACTTCACTACCTGCACTCAAATCCCAATTATTGTCAATTAAGTTACCTCACTTAATTCTGAATAAAATTGACATGTCTTATTTTATTCTTAATTTATCCAGCTTTCTGATAAATGAAATAAAAATTATATATTTTCCCTCTTAAGTTTTCTTTTTAAATGAAAAAAAAATTTTATTTTGCATGAAAAAATAAATTTTCGCACCTAATTTCTGAATAACTCCAAAACAGCTGGAATTATTAAAAAATAATTCTTCTTCAAAATAATTTTATTCCGTATGTTCTGGTGGTCTATGTTTTCAAATCAGCTAAGCCTTTCTTGGGTTATGGTAAAATATACTGATATACAAAGTGAAAATTCGTTTGAATTTAACATATTTAACTTTGTTTTTCCTACAGATCAGTGTTATGTGTAGAAGATTTGTCACCAATCTTCCCGCGGAGTACTTACAAAGTATTATTAATATTTCCATTTTTAGAACAAAAACTTTTACGATCTTTACTGTGAAGTAAAAAATGTATTTTAAATGCAAATAAATATACAAAAATTTATTTCTCAATCACTTTAATTCTTTTGAAATAAAATCTCGCTAGACCAAATAGGCGTGACTGCCTACGCATTTTGAGGTTTTTCCAATAAAAATATTTTAAATATATTGAAAATTTCTTTTTAATTTTTAACACTTTACAATAATCTTTTAATCTTTATAAGAAAGCGTAAAGCTACCAACAGATTAATATAAAATTTTTCATATTTATATTAAATGAATCGGCTATAAAATTTCATGTGGATTCAAATTGTGTAGGTACGTCGTCTTTTATAAAAACAGCCAGAAATTAATTGATTTTAATTATGTTTTGAACTTTGAAACAATATTTTTAAGCCGTTTTAAGCTCAAAACAAATAAATGATGTATATGATCATTTATGTGATATATGCTTCTGTATTTAAAACTTCTACAATAAAATCTCAAGTAGCTTAAATATAAGAAAAAATGTCTTTAAGAACAATCACTAATTAATACCAAATAAAAAATAAAAAAAAGTTCTGCTATATGTTAACTTCAATGCAATCTAATATTCTACTAGCTACAAAAAAGAGACAATAAAAAAGCATCACAGTTATGTTACAACTGACCCCTACTGAGCATTAATTGTTACAAGTAAAAAACAAATTTTCAAAACGAAATAAAATTAACAAATTTGGCTGACTATGATGCTCTACTCAATTAAGAAGCAGTAAAAATATTGTAGGTTTCCTGTGGGAAGTAAAACAAACCGGTTTCTTAAGTAAAGCATGAAAAATAATTTGAATTTCTTTAAAAAGTTACAGTTATTTGGTGACCCATCATTAATACTGTTGATGCCTTTAAGAACTTTCACCCAATGAGAATAAAATTCTAATTTCAACTTAACAGCTCATTAACTTGCTGAATGGAATGAAAAATGTTAACAAAAGATTTTCTTTATATTCTGGTGACTGTTTATTAATAAGTAAGAAAAATATAATTTTTGAAAGTGTAGATTGAAATCTTTATAATTTTTTTCCATTTTTCTATCTGTCACAGCTCTTGAAATATTAGCTGCCTGAAGTTTACTTATTTAACTTGTTACTTTTATTTATTTATTAAATGTTATAAATATAATTACAAGTAATATATATATATTATTCCAAGGAGACTGGTAACAAAGACCTCCACTTGTAGGAGACCTTAGTTACGAATAGGAAAACTCCTACCAAATTTGGTGCAAAAAAGACCAACAATGGCGAAGATGAAATGGATTGAAGGAAACTTAAATGCAGACTCTAATTTCTTTATTTAACCAAATCAGCGGAACCATTATAGAGTCACGCTCAAACGGGTGCTTTAGCCTCCTAAACTTTTGCAGTAGAGGTTTATATCGAGAGTTAAATTTAATTAAAAAAGTGTAATTAATATGCTTTGAACTTTTTTTTTTATCACATTAATGGTATTTTACTCGTATTATTTTCCATTAAAACGTTTATTTTTTAGGTAATCATTTTTATTGATGTAGTTTTCTTGTAATGGAGCCCATTGCCACCTTCAAGATAGAAAGTTTTTGGACTAGTTTCACATTTATCAATCATACTAAATAAAGTGATTTTAGTAAATTTTTATATATATGAGAAAGCTCAAAACGTTTTAAGATTAAGTACTTTCGATATAGAAGCAATTAGATTTTTAAAATATTTTACATCAAAGCCACCTTCAAAAATATACCAGAACTATATTATTTTCTCCAAATACTTCAAAAGAGCGCCAGTTCGTCTAATATGCTTGGTATTTTCTTTTTATTGCTATTTTGTTTTCTCCCTAAGTTATTGTACCTTCGATAAAGATTAGCTATTATTTAGCTGCTGCAAACAAATGCCTCTGGAAGCGGTAACTCGTGTTAAAGATTTTGTAAAGATTTTAAACATTAATTCCTACACTTAAGTCAGGTATTGTTGTTAAAGGTGAGGCTTGTAACATTTTAAATTGTTGACATATTTACACTAATCTGCAAAGAAAGTTTAATTAAAAAAATAAATATAAACATACAAATTTTTTTAATGGGCATTTATTTATTTATTAGATATTCTATGCACATGCGTCTTATATACATTATTTAGTAGAGACCAACCAGCATCGTAAATCGATACATATTTGTCTAAGATACGCATATTAGATTATTTTTGAAAATGCTAAGGTAACGTTAGATTATATTTTTAAGATAACGCTAGTTCCGCAAAGAGCGATTGTCTATAGATATCGGTATTACCCATTATGATTCCTTCTTTTTTCTCTTCATATTTTTTCCTATTTTTCCTTCCTATTTTTCTTCCGCAGTAGATGTAAGCCTTCCATTTATTTGAATAATTCAATATCGTTGCTATCATGTGTAACTATCGAATAAGAGTAATTCTTTTTATTATTCGTTACCTTGGTCTAACAATAGGTACGGCACTCCTTGTGGCAATATGTTGATTTCTCATCTAAGATTGAAAGCTCTAGAGCTAAAAACTCAAAACTTGTGCTTTAAGGAATGCGCTGATCTTAAGTTCACAATTGATAGAAAAAATGATATTCTAGTTTTTTTCAATTAAATGAACTGTTTGATATAGCATCGAAATTTAAAAGTTTTAACTGATTCAAATATTTTCGTAATCAAAAACCAATAAACAAATAAAAATTTCTTGTTCAGTTATTATTTGATTTTTAACTAATATATTATTAAAATATTGAATAATTCAATCAACTAATTGATTGATTCAATTAATTTCTTTATTCAATATCTGATTGTAAGTATCTTACGCATCTGAAGAAGAAAACGCAATAAAATGTCGGTGAAAACCCTCTACTTTTTGGTTATTTTGTAACTACTGCTGTTCTGATAAAAATAAATTTAAGTGTTGCTAGATATTCGGCAGCGCTGGCATGCTGGCGATTTCCTCCGGCTGAAGCTCGCCGTCTTGGTGGGGCTCTTGCCGACAGCATGGCACTAGAGCAGCTACAAAAATTTCATGCCAGCTGTTACCGTGATGTACAGGTAAAATAAAATTTGATAAAAATTTATAAAATGAGAGTCCGAAACGAATTATACCTTAGTACTCCCTACTTCACACACAAACACCAAATCATCTGGCTGATGATATGCCAGGATTTTTCCCTCCCCTTAGAAATCAATCGACTTCTCCATGACATTTATGCTTAAAAGAGCGGAAAACGATTTCAATTATCCTGGTAAATTTATTCAATTAAATCTAATCAACAATTCTCTTATCGAGTTGTTTAATCCAATTACTCTAATAACACTATACAACAATTTAAAACTGTTTTTAAAATTACGGGGCTCTGTAAACCGATTCTGGTAGAGGAGACAAAAAAATATATGCGAGTGTAGCGTTTTGCAATTTTATTTTACGGAGGTTTAAGTTTTCATCCATTTGGTCTGATCGTGCAGCATATCGATGCACGAAACTATGTGTTCTTTACATCTGAATATGCTCAGCAGCTTTATAGGAAATATTAGGGCAAACATTTTTCTGGAACAGTGTAAATCTCTAACTCTTCTTTTTGTGGGTACTTTTGCACATTTCTTAAAAAAAAAGCAAAAAAAAAACTCCTGCAGCGGCCTTGTGCATAAAAATGCTCAACACATCTTATACTTTAAATGAAAGGCTTACAAGATTTTCTACGCAGAATATAAATTGTGCATAAGACCGAAATTAATCATTAAACACATGTTAGGTTTTTAATGATTTCTAGCTTCCGAGTCTGAAGCTGGCGTCTCTTTAAAGACCTACAGTGGAATTTTATTCCGAATATTTATGTAAAACATTTCAGTACCCTTTATAGCCACTAAACGCGAATCTGCCCTTCAATTTTTTTATCAGTTCTATTTTTCCAGATATGCCGTTATTTCAAAAGGCTCCTGCACGGCTTATATTAGCGTAACTGGAGAAGGGTTTGCATTATTACAAAGAAAAACAAAATTCAACCATAAAATAATCTTTAACTCAAGTGAACATTGTTTCTAAATCCTTCATTAGTTTCAGAGATATCGTTTGAGCCTAACAATTTAAAATTGCATAAAAAATCTTAAGATTTTTGTGAAAATTCATAAAAAAAATAAAAATACACCAATGGTCCTATTTTTTGTTAAGTATCATATAGTTTAATATAAAACAAAGAAAATGAGGTATTTTTCGTTGAAATTGGTGCACAACTTTTTATTTCATTCACAATTTAATGAGAGAACTTTTTACAAAATTTTTATGAAATTTTAAATTTTTAGGCTCAAAGTTTTACGATATCTTTGAAACAAATCTGCAAATTTAACAGAAATAATCATTAGGGCAAACCTTTCTCCAGTTATGCTTATATCTGTGGTCACAAGCTTCAACCGCCTAAGTCGTTATAAAAATTTTTCGGGAGAGCTGTTTAAAGTATCAAAAACTTGCTTCTAATCAGTCATAAGTTTGCTTTTTCTTTAACTTCTTTATAGATAATTTTCGTCTTAAAAAAGTTACATATTTAAAAAATTGGTAGCAATTTGATTTAGGCACGAATGGAGTCCATCACACCAAAAATTTAATTTTGTCCTAACTCGACTTAGGCGATTAAGGGTTGTGACCACAGCTACAAGTCGTGCAAGTGCCTTAATTTTTTAAATATTGGTATATCTCCAATAATGGAACTAATAAAAGAATTGAGTGCAGCTTCGTATTCAGCGGCTCAAATAACTAAAAGCACAACTTCAATTTCTAGGAAACGAAAAAGTTTACCCAAAACTTTAACATTTATGGCATTTTTTTTTTGTTATTTTAATAATTATGGGCTTTTTCGATATTTTGCTGTTTATTTTGTTAAATATACGATTTTGATAAAAGTTGATAAGGCAAAAACTGTTGGAAACTTCACAGACAACAAATTTTCAGAAGAATAAGGTTCATAATATTGTCATATTTTTCGACTTGTGATGCCCTATAAGTATAATTGGAAAAAATTTCTACCGTGAGTCGGCACGGGAAACTGTGGTCCCAGGGGCGAGAAATTTTTGCAGAGTTATTCTTGCATCAAGTCCCATCTTTTTCAGGGATCAGACCAAAAAAATATTCCATATTAAATAATAACGGACACCCTATTGGACAATGTAGGTCTGATATATTCAACCATTGTCCCAAGACCACTGGCCAGTGCATAGGCATTCGTTGAATTCTAAAAGAAATGAGATCCAAATATATACCCATGTTCTGTATTTCAAGCGGAATAAAAGTCTTCGGAATTTTCAAAGCATTGTTGTTATAAATAATAATTTGCAACAACAATGCTTGGATAATTCCGTATAATTTCATTCCACACGGATTAGAGAACATACGCCAGCAAAAACTTTGCTTACTCGTTGGCAAAAAAAGTATATGATGATTTAAGTCGTAACTGCTTACAATTTGACTCGATAACTACTTATTTTTGTTTGAGAAGTTCAAAAAATAAGCGGTACCCCTTACAAATGTATTTATACTGTCACAGCAATTAACTACTTATTATTTGGCTTACTTGAAACTAAAAAATAAGTAGTCAAATAAACAAGATAAAATTAAACAAAATTTATACGCATATGTTTCATTTATATTGTTTTCAATTTTATTGTATTTTTTTATTTTTATTTATTTATTTATTTTTTTTTTTTGACCCAGCTGGGATACGAACCTGTGCTCTTTCAGATATGAAGACAAGAACTTTACCCTCTCATCTATTGTTCACTTATAAGTGTAAGTGATAAAAATTAGTATTCACATACAAAAACATCTTGACTCAAAAAGTGGTTGTCTAGTTATTTTATTAATACATACATATCAACAAATTGTAACTACTTTCAAATAATGACCAAAATACGTACTAATTTTATTTAAAACTAAGTAGTAGTTCTAATTTTAAGCATATTAATAAGATAAATAAGTACCACTCAGTACTTTCTAACCCATTAATAAAGTACTACCGATTACAAAAATGACAAAAGTTTTTGCTGGGATTCGATAATATATTCTATTAGACAATGCAGGGCAAACACATAAGAAGTCAAAGCTATCTGCCAAAGCTAGTCGTCCTGCAATATCTACATGTATCATCTTCAATAATTCTTAATCTTACAACATCCTTACCCAGAATGTTGTGAGCCGTTGTAATGCCAGTTGCCTTTTTACTGATTTCTGGGAGCCTCTTCTATTCTTATACATTATCATATTTTAACACATTATAACCGCATTAATATCTTATACTGTAAATGTATTTAGGGTATCATACAAACAGACTTGCTTAGCTAAAAGCTTTTCTTCATTTTCATTTTGATTTGGTTTTGTTGAGTTGTAATAGGTGTTGTTGACTTGTAATTGAAAACACATTTAATCATTCAACATGGTCCGATTTCTTTGTTGCCATTAGTTTTGCTGCTGTTGCTTTGTGTGTCCATCCATTTGTTTACTGGTTTGTTTGATTGTCGGTAATAATTTTACATTGTAATGTTAATAAGCATGTTTTTGTAGTTATTAAAGCCGAGAATATTTCTTTGTTTCTTTTGTTTTTGTTGCATTTATTATATGGTTTCATATTAAATCATACTTGAATTATTATTTCATAATATCTTTATTTGTGCTTGTGTACAGTTGCATGAATTCTTAATTCTGAAAGAAAAAAATTAATTAAGGTCTCTAGGATTTATGCTATTTTCTTTCTTCTGTTGAAAAAGGTACTCGTGTGTGGAAAATTTAAAGATTAACTAATATTTAAAGGCAAAACATATATACATATTTATTAGGGTTTTCTTTTGTCTTATTTGCGGAAAATATTAAATTCTTTGCAGCTAAGCAAATATCTTAATGCCAAGTAAATTCGAAATGTATTTTGCAAATACACTTACAAATACTAAAATATCATTTATCATGATGCTGATGTTCACCTTTCATAAAATTAGCTAAGTACCTACCAAATTGGGTTACTAAAATGCTATTATTAACTATAGGAAAGCTTGATTTTATTTCCTTGCTTGTACATTTTACATACGCCGCACTAAAATTCACTACAAACAATCCTTCAAAAGAAACTGCAAAAAATTCATTAAATTATTTGTATTTCATGTAAGGTCATGGCTTATATATTAAATCATAAATAAAAATCCTAAAACAATTTTTCATTATGACCACACATTAACTTCCAAAAATAAAATTGCTGTTGTTTTATTAAACAAAAAAAAAACATTAACAGGTTAGTAATAAAATTTATATAACCAAAACAAAGTTTGCTACTTGAGTCTTTTGTTTTCTCTTTTATTACAACTGGCTGACTTATTTAAAGCTTATTATTTTATATTCTAATTAACATGATTTTCATTATACTAAATCTATAATTTGAGGAATTTTTCTATGCTTATTAATTTTTTTTAAATAAAATAGTGATATAAAAAAATCTAAAATCTTAAAAAAAGAAAACAAAATTTCATGACCAAAACAAATATAATTCTCTACATCTTCTGCTTTTAATAATATTATTAAGAACAAAGCAAAACTAAATAAAGTCAGTTAAATTTTATGCTGTCTTTTTTTTGTGTTCATTTGTTGGTTTCTCTACATGTATTCGTTCGTATATAAAATTTCAATAAGAATTTCACTTAAACATCATTTGAATTTGGGGTTTGTAGAATGTTGGTGTAAAGAATGAAATTTTTTAAGTAGGCTTCAAAAAGAAATGAAAAATCTGAAAAACTTTTAGACCACCTTATAATCGCTGATGATCACGATTGTCGATCATTGCTATCCTACTGTAAAGTAGCCAAAATAGAAAAGATAAAGATTGAATAGAGCATACTTTTCTTTGCTTTATAATCATCCATCCAACCATCCATCTATCTATCTATCAATCTGCTTATCTATCTATCCATCTGGGCAGACAGCCAGCTAAGTGTTTTACTCATCCATTCACATATCTACTAATTCTTATCCTACCAACTGTTGAGTTGAAAATGATGAGTGCAATGGTCCACAAAATCTGTAATCATTGTAATGTAATGAAATCATATAGCACAACAAATTGTTTTAAGTAATATATAGCAAAAGATTAAAACTATATTACACCGCAAAGTGTTTAGAAAAGGTTAATGTTTTTAAATGAACATCGAGGTCAGTGTAACAAAATTAAATAATATGAACACAAAAACTATTATACAATAATTTTAAAATGAACCCTTGTTATTAACAAATCAATAAAAATTATATCCCAGTGAAAAAAATTTGAAGTCATCCAGTGAAATAAATTGGAAGTCATTTTGGGGAAAGAACTTTTTAAGCGACTTCCAAAAAGGAGAAGGTTATTAATTCGTGTGTATGTTCTTCATTTATGTGTGTACACGCATAACTCTGTCATTTGTGAACCGATTTTCAAAATTATTTTTTGTTTGAAAGGGTTTGCTAGCAGTTTGGCACAATAATTTTTTATGAAAATGGGAGCGGAAAATTAAAATGTCTCAACAATTTCATTGAAAAAGAAATCTTTTCGGCGCACAAATTGTCCAAGTATATAAAACAAGTTGTCTAGAAATACTTACTGGATTTTCTGTTTTATATCAAACAATAATTTTGTCTGAATTTATAAAAATATTTTACTAAAAGTTCTTCCAAATTCAAAACAAAATAGTTTACTAACTCAAATAAAAATAATTACTGGTTTTCTTGTAATATATCAAACAAACTTTTTTCTAATATCTTAGCGAAAATCTCTTAGAATTGTCCGTAGATTAAATTTCTACTATACGATGTTTCGAAAAATAAATCTACCCCCTCTAATACAGATATGAATAAGACTAAACGGAGTCCTTGAAGTGAAACTTTTCATAAAACTTAAAAGCATGACTCTAAAAGCAATTACTCCTGCACTCTAGTCGTAGTTTAAGCTCTAATCTTAACTTAAATATTAAGAATGTATTTGTAGTTAAGCATTTATGTGGAACCATTTTCTTTAAACTTAAAATTTTTTCTAACATTTCCTATCAAGTACCAGCTGACCAAATTAAATTATTCCTATGTACCCTAACTGCTTAAATTTTGCGATGCACTGTGCCCTCTTTCCAGCTCTTTCTTTCTTTCTTAAAGTTGGGGAAACACAAAATTTTTCCTTATTTTAAAAATCTACAGTGTATTCTAAATACCAAATCAATTATTACAAGTACTACAGAAACTAAGAAAACACCCAGTAAATGAAATAAGCGCTGCTATTATAATATTTAGTTACATCTCCCTCTTTTCTAAATTAGAAACAAGGCAAAAACTCAAATGACCACCTCTTACAAACAATTCAAAAACCATAAAAATCACGATAAAACAACTTAAATTTATACTCGCATTATATTAGCAAACAAAAAAATCTGAAAGTTTTCTAGTGGTTTCCTCACCGGCTGGCTGGCAAATGAAAAAATCTACAAATTAAAGCGCCAAACGAAACTCATTCATGATTATAGCCAAGCCATAAATATTGCCACAAACATACTTATACCTAGATTCCTAAGATCAAATGTATTAAGGTTTTCAAAATTTTCAAATATATAGAAGCAAGAGAAATCAAGATGAGAAATAAACCTAAGCTCTCTTGAGAAAAAACCGGCTTGAAATTAAAAACAAATCAGAGAATAAAAGCAAATCCTGTAAAATGTGTTTGTAGCTCAAGAGAAAAAAGAAAAAGTTTGAGTTATTTTTTGAGTTTACTCAAAAAGAAAGTTTGTTATGTCTGCTAACAAACAAGCTCTCTTGTTGCACGCTCTTTTTTGTTTCTTTTTTTTTTAAGTGAGTAGCTCCAAGTAGGAAAACATTTATAAAAATATCTTTTGGATCGTTATATGCTGGTTTGTTTGTATTTGAATAAGCTACACCTGTGCGTTATATTAAATCACCAGGTATTATCTGTAAGACAAACTTTGTTTTCGTTTTGGTTTTCTTGCAAACATAGAATAAAAATTTTGGCTGGATTTTTGTAGTTTTGTAGTTGCAGAATCTGCTTGAGCTTCGTGCTGATATTAATTTGGCTTTTTTCTTATATTTTATTGTTATTGTAACGTTTGAAAGCAGACGACTGTCGACTGACGACCATCAGTTATGTTAACAATTTTGGTATGGAATAGTGTACGTGCGGTATTTTAGTGTGTTATAGGAATATGATGTACCTTTTTAAAGAGTGTGTGTGTGTGTGTCTGTACATTTTTCTTCTTGCAATCATTCTTTGAAAAATTTCGAACATGCAAGACATGCATGTTGGCTTTTATTTGGCTTTAGAAGTGATGTTGCAGCAGCAGCATCTGCATTTCTCTTTTATAATATTGTAGTCATTTTTTCTATTTATTATTGTTTGAAGGCAGATCACTGTTAGAAGTAGATATTCATACCATAATCATATTCTGTTCAATTACAGGTTGTCTATATTCAAAAATATCAATTGCATGTCAACTTGGTTTTTATTTATTTTTTGTAATTATATATTGTAGATATACTGTTTTATTTTTTCTTTTTTATACCTTAAAAAAGTATTTTTACTAAAAGGGAAAATGCAAAATATTAGTCTTGTTTTTCATAGAGACAACAATTTTTATTTTTCTTTTGATATTTAGATAAATTTTATAAAAAGATTTTTTTCAATTAATTAAATTTTTTAGGGATCTGAAAAAATCACAGAATGATTTAAATTTTACTACTTAAAGAATTATGAAAAAATTCAAAAAATAAATTGAAAAATAGTAAGAACTTCATATTTATCCATTGAGAGGCTTAGTGCAATAACTCGATATACCACAAAAACAAAATATGGAATAAATCGACTTTTAAGTTTAAGCAGAATTTTAAATTGTATGGTTTTTGGAATTTTCTACTTTAAATACGCAGCATAATTAGTGGTAAATTCTAGAATTTATTCAAAACTTTCTATAGGATGCAAAGCTATGGTACCTAGCATGGAAATGAGCAGATAAAATTGATAAAATTGATATCATGTGGCTTGCCGAGCTATTGCCCTTCAATTTATCAATCATATCAAAATATATCTTCGAAAACGGTTATACGCCATGGTTGAATAAAAATTTTAAAATCCACATTTGAATTTATTTCAATGCGTGCTAAAACTTTTTTTATCTGATCAATAATTTCTTGCTTAGTTTATTTTTATTTAAGTATTTAGTTTTTTATTACGTGTGAGAGAAATAAATTAAAATTTTTATTTATATACTCGATATTTTTATACACAGGAAAAAAATTGAGAATTATTAGTATGAAACGATTACACATATTTCACTAATTCAAAGCAGTCATATGAGTTTTATTTCTCATATTTCGTATTATAATATGCATGCATATACATAAATATTTACACATGACTGTGGTATGCTTTAAAACACAGGAAAAGTTGTTACCCAAAAATTTTCAAACAAAAGTTTGTCGGAAATAAAATTTGATTTTCAGTAAGTCTTCATTACTGGATCAGTAAATTTTTTGTTTGTTTTTTATTTAGGATGCAAATACCAAAAACAACAACAAAAACCATTTTTCTGTGTTTTAAAAAAACTCCTGCGAAACACGCATAAATTACAACTACAATGATAGCAAAAGAAATGCGATGTCGGCATCCATACAATTCGTATCAAACGTAAATTGTAACAGTTATGTTCACGGAAGATTTCTGAGTCAGTCAATTCGTTAATGTTGTTGCGTTAATTCTCCTTCATTTTTTTACATCTTTAGATAAACAGACAGAGTTGAACACGTTTAACAAAGTGAAAAGTCATAAACGCCTAATGATGATGATATTATTTAAAACTTAAAAATATTTCAAAGAAAAGTTCTTACTGGCTCAGACAAAAAGTTTGTTTGATATATTGCAAAAAAGCCATTAAATTTTTTGTTGGATTCAGTGAACTATTTTGCTACGAATTTGTAAGTATTTTTAGACAATTTTCTTTGCAAATGCAGAGAAATATGTTGCTTGATATATCACAAAAATCTCACTAAATATTTTTGATTGATTCAGTAAAAAACTTCTTTGTTTAGAATTTGTAAATATTTTTAGGCAACTTTTTTTTATAGATTTGAACAAATTTTTTACTGAAAAAATCCGTTTTTTTCAATGAAATTGTTGAGACATTTATGTTATTTGCTTGTAGGTCCGCTACTATACAAAATATTTACTAATACATTGATTTTTTTACTGAAAATGAAACTAACTATTTTCTGTGAACTTTATTTATTATTTTATAATTTTGTGATTATGCGCCATATATGCCAGATTAAAAAGCGATCGAATTCTTTTTGTTAATTGAAATATATTTTTGTTAAAGAATTACCGGCTTTTCCAACATTTTGTCATAAAAGTGACGCTTATTTTTCGCTGACTCCAAACAATGCCGAATAATTATAAGTTTTTAAAAATACTGCCAGAATTTATAAAACACAGTTGTGCAAAGGCTTATTACTTAGTTTTAGAGAAAAAAAAACTTATAAAATGCAAAAGGGCCTACAATTATTTTTTTAAAATTTTTAGGACAGATAAAAAACTTAATAAAAAGCAAACTATTGTGATCAGAAAAATACATTTTTGGCAGGACAGTATCATTAATTCAGGATTTATTAATAAATACACAGACAAATCTATTTTTATAATCACAACAGTTTGCTTTTTATTAAGTTTTTTATGTTTGTGGCCCTTTTCGATTTTCTATGACTATATATTTAAATTTATTGCTTTTTTATAAATTAATGGCAGGGTCATAATTCTTCACACGTATGACTTGAAGATTAATATAATACTAAAGTAAAAAGAAGTGGTCTGAAAAATAAATCTTGCCAAATAATGAGTAATTTTATGTCTATAACGGGACTTCCAAGATTGATGCATTTTCGATAATATTGCAAACCATGTTGTAACTAACTGTAAGTGTTTAAGTGTTATTCTGTGTGAAGGTATGTGGCAGTGTAACGCCCAAGCTAGAGATGGTCGAAGTTTTCCAACACGATACGACCCGAAGACGAATACCGGGATGTCCAACACCTACGAAACACGCACCGAAAAAAATTTTCATAACTACGACACGACTAGGGTATTCACTCGAATAATGTTTGCTCGATTAATCGAATAATTAAAGTCAAATAATGTTCGATCAAACAAAAAATTTATATTTCGAGTAAAAATTTATTCGAGTAATTTAGGTCGATTAATCCAATTACTCGATTAAAAAATTTTATGTAAATTTTATTTTTTTTATGAGCTTTTGTAGATTTCTTAATAAAAAGTGGAAACATTTTTTTAATTTATATGAAATTTGCCATTCAATTCGAACGTTATTTCATATTAATAATCCGCATGATCAAAAAATTAAGTAAATAATGTAGTAGCAATAATGTCAAATGTCTTTTAAAAAATTCGGAAATATAAACATCAAACAAAAATTATTTGAAATAAAGAAGATATTTCGAGATCAACTAGTGAACTAGATGTTTCGTAAAATATCGAATGTGATGTTTGGAATTATAAAAGCCTTAAGGTACGGCCACACTCGGCAAATACAGAAAAAAAGGTAACCCACAGACAAGATAAAATTGTATTTCCTTAAATTGCAATATTTTTTTTATATGGGTTCGCATTGATTAAAAATAATATAAAAATAGCTTTTTGCAGCATAACTTATTTTGTGATATAAAAAACAAGTTAAATCAAACTAACTCTGAGCAAAAGTAGTGGTTATGTTTTTTTGGACAAATATTTGCAAAGTGTAACCGTATTTATAACAACAATAATGTTATGCCAATTCCGATTATTTTTATTCTTCATTGAATACAGGACAGGCCGGAATGGTATTAAATATTTCCTGGCGCAAAATTTTCTCAAAGCGCGACATTTGAATAGAGAAAAAAACTATTTAAAGTTTATGATCAAATTTATGTAGAAATCTTGTGTTTTCTTTTGTTTTTATTACTAAAATATATAAAAACGCGAAAAAACTTGTTTTATTCTATTTTTGTCCACAAAAATGTACTAAAAACCGATGAAATTCAAACATTTTCCGACTAACTCGAATAATTTTTAGCAGTAAAGCTTGTTCGAATAGCTCGAACGAAATAAAAGTTTTACTCGACTGCTCGAGTAATTTAAAAACCTCAATTTCGATTAATTGCTTAATCGAACAATTGAAAAGTCGATTAAAATGAATACCCTACACACGATACAACACACACAAACAAAAAATAATTTTTTTATATTTAGATATTTTTCTTTTATTTTAACGTTTCATGTTCTATTTGTATTTTCGTTTACATATTTATATTGCGAAACAGTAACTTATCAAGATTTTTGCTCAATAATCTTGTGCGGCTTAAGAGTAATCAAAAAGTGGAGCTATATATACTATTTGGCAAGCTTTTTATCTCGCAGCAGAAAAAAATTTATACTCTATCTGTATCTCTGAAAGTTGCAATCGGATTACAAAATGATGTATGTCAAAATAATAGAGGAGGAACTAAGCTTTGAGAAAATTTAGCCCTTGAACACCCTGTTGCAAGATAGGGTGAGATGCAGGGTGTCAAATTTGAACACCTCGAGCACAAATATTTTGTTGGTCTATTAACTTTTACAAATCTTATCCTATTTAGTGAATTTTAATTTTTTGAACATTTTATAGTAGATGACGAAAATACATTTTATATCATGAATATATGTCTCTTTGCTAATTCTAAAGATATTTGGCTTTGAGTTTTGAAATTTCAGTTTTATTTTATTTTTGGTGAGATCATTAACTAATATTTTTAAGTGGACTTATACCACTCTGAAAAATAACAGCTCATATGGAGCATAGCTCGAGAATCAAATTTGTTAATAAACTCTTATTAAAAATAAGACTTTTATAAAAAGTACACAAACTTTAAGAGGCACTCTTTCAAAATATATAAAATTGGTCCAGCCCTTCGGCTTTAATTACATTTTGCCAAGAAAACGGTTTAAATTACCTATAGTGCAGCAAAGCGAAATTGTGCGAAATTATGATCTTGACTTTGATCTCAATAATTTTAACTTCCAAGATTTTTGGATAGGAACTTGACCTTTTTTCACATTTATGCTTTTGTAAGTTACGACAAAGCTGTTAACCTGAAAGAAAAAGTTTGAAGGAGAAAGTCAAGTTATATTCATAATAAAATTCATTAGATGCAAGTAATTTTTTCTCCCTGTGGAAAATATTTTTATTTGATACATATCAAAAAGTGATTTAATTTGCATATAAAGCAATCATTTTATATCCCTTGTTTTTATTTGAAAACTTTTAATACGGCTTATTATTGCTCTTAAAATGAGTCGTTAACATAATATATTGCACCTTCTTGATGCAGTTTTCTATCTTATGCTTCTTTATGTCAACAGTAATTTGTATCCCGCTGTTTAGCTTTGTTTGGCAGTAAAGAGAAAAATTAATTTTATAAGTGATTGGTGACCCATGGTGACAAGTTTTTGGTCGCTTACATTTGTATTGCTTTGTAAGGAAGCGTACACAAGCATAAATTGCATTGTTAAATATTTATTATCTCTGCTTGTTTTTTTTATCTAAAATATTAGTTTAACTTATTAGTATCATCAATCAAACATGTATGGCTGATTCTCATTTCAAATGCTTTTTTCGTGTCCATTGAAAGTATAGTAAAATATTTCATAAACTAAACGCATAAATTTTAAAATAAAAACTGCTTTAGCATGGTTTATTGGATTATAAATAAATGTATATAAGTTTTTTTGTGTAAAACTGGCCATTATGTGTTAAAAACGAAAATACTGTTTTTCCTTTCATCATACAAAATGGCGTGTCTGTAATACTTGCTGTTGGTTTTCCACATTAAAAAAAGAGCACACATACTGCTTAAGCCTTTTTCGGCTTTTCTTGGCAGCAATCGAATCTGCGACCCCCGCCTAATAGTCTAGTACACTATCCACTATAGTACGGTGTACCCAAGAGACAATGAATTTTTCCATAAACGATACTAAATTTATAACGGTTTTAGAATATTACATTTGCTGATCCTATTCCACACATCAAGATTTTCAAAAATATTAGAGGTTACAATTTTTTCTTAATTGTTGTTGTCCGCCATCGGGTGTATTGAGCGTTAGGCTTTCTTAGTACGATTCATTACTCAGTTTAATTATTGAAATTGTATTAACAAAATACACTAAAATAACTGCATAGGTTTCTACTTCTGAATATTTAAAAGTTATGTGAACTTTGTTAAATAGTATTATATTGCAAAATGTTTCATCAATCAATCATGGTTTGTACACAAAAAAATGTATTGAGCGTTTTGCGTATTTTTTAATTTAATGGAAATTTTTTAGTGAATACCTAAGGAGGTTATGTTAAAATACTTCAAAGATTATACATCTGAATTGTATTGAATTCAAAATAAAGTGTGTGTTCTGAAAATATGCTGAATTCGTATAGAAATGTATTGATCGTTACGTAAAAAAATTTTGTAATTTATATATAAATTTTAGGATGCTAAAAGCAAGTTAAAAGCAGCTGGAGGATAGAAACGATATAACGAATATTATCTGTTTAATAATTTCTGGTTTTCTTTACCAAAATTTGGCTTCTTTCGCGCGTGGGTTGTTTGAAGAATGTATTAAGTAGGTCGTATTTTTATTTGAAATTGACATAACTTTTGACATTGTTAATCGATTTTATTAAAATTAAGTCTTATTGGAAAGAAGAATTGAGGGGTATAGAAACAAACAGCTATCTCCACTTTTATAGCTGCTCCATAAATAGCACAAACCTCTACCTGTAAATATACACATATCTAAGGACTGTTCATTTTTCTGTTCAAGAGAATGGATGAAAACAGATTTTGAATTTCTTTTTCATTGGTCACAATCATTCATCAAACGCAACCAGATGGCATTGTCATGAAAAATGTGGAGATAGCAATGTTTGCTTCTATACCCCTAAATTAGCCTTCTTTTTGGTTATATATAAATGTTTGTAAAGGCTTATGTTAAAATAAAAATTTAAAAAATAGTCCAGAATTTTAATTTCGTCCTTCGATGTCTATAATTTTTTTTTAGAGAGTAGATGTATAGTGCTTTTAAGCCCCATACTCAATTTTCTGAAGTTTCCCAGAACAACCGCGAAAGCAAATGTAACGCTCAATACACAAATATGTTAAAAAATCGAAAAATATAATTTTATTTTAGCATCAATTTACTGATGCGAAAACTATGATGTCGACCCCTTTGCGCGAAATGATCGTAAGCGACATTTTATACAAACGAATTTTTTTTATTGAAATCGAAATTGTATGATTTTAAAATCATCAAAATGTCAAAATTGTTGATAACTTTTGAAATACAGGCTGTAAAATTTGATCGTAAGCGAAAGTTTATGAATATAAATCATGTTTAAATACAATTAAAAATCCTTCTCCTGAGAAATTTAGCTTTTGTCGCTTTCGAACATTTGTATGTATTAGTTACATTGGTAAATAAAAAAATAAAAAAATATATACAAAATGTACGTTTGAAACAGTGATGCCACTTTCTTGCTAAATTTAGCCATTTTTTATCCGCTTTAGTTGGAAGAAAAATCAATTTAGCTATTTTTTGGCACTTTTATTTTACTTTAGCCATTTTTAGCCATTTTTGATACATGATATGTCTTACCGATTTTTTATAAAAAATTTTAGCTCGAAACAAAGGCACACTTATTTACTACCAAAAAATACAACAGAATAATATGTTATTATTTTCGCAGGCATGAAAAGAATAATAAACTTTTGTAAAACCT
The DNA here is from genome assembly GCA_956483635.1 of Panzeria rudis. Lineage (NCBI taxonomy): Eukaryota > Metazoa > Arthropoda > Insecta > Diptera > Tachinidae > Panzeria > Panzeria rudis. The sequence goes on along the minus strand of OY101447.1, from coordinate 163,384,714 downwards.
CAAACCATTTTCCAGAGACGAAAAAAGGTATTTCGTTTGGTTTGCATTCATATTCGTTAATCCATTCAAAAATTATACACAACAAAAATTTAAAATATTGGCAAAAATCACCGAAATGTGTTTCGTTTATAAAAACAAAAATCTTCGTTGACCGCCATGATATCTACTGGCAATCCATAGGAGAAAAAATAGAATTGAGAAAGGGGGTTTGAAAAAAAATACACAAGAATTATGTTCAATAAAACCAAGTTATTGAAAAAGATATGAATTTCAATAACCTTTGTCATTAACTTAATACAATATTTTGTTGTATGTGTTTCTTTCCCATGCTTGTTATTGTTTTTCTTCTCATGCATAAGTACTTAAAATAAGTTTTATCTCATAAAAAATAACTGGGCCATGGCTCAGGTGTAGAGAGTATGCTTTACGTCCGGGAAGCCCGTGTTCATATCCCAGCCATGTCAACATTTTTTTAAATTATATTTTTTTCTTTTGAAATAATTTTGTTATCAATATAGTAGAATTCTTTTTCACAGGAAATTAAAAAAAAAAATTATTGAATATCGGGATTTTTGTTATTAAAAACGAAACTAATTTGTTTCTGTGCAGAAAACTTTTTAAAATTTTTGAAAAATCGCAGAAAAATCGAAAAAATTCGATTCAGAAATGGGAGTTGTCGCTCTCTGAAATACTTGCATTCTGAAGTTATACCCAGTAAACTTTTCAAGATCGGCAAACATTTCCAAAAAGTGGTACTGACATTAATCAGCTATACCATACAAGCTTTTTAAAATTGACAAAAATCGTTGAAAAAACTTTTACTAATAAAAAAACTTCGGTGAGCGAAATAATATTTATTTAAAAAAAACTGTTGTCAGTTTGATGTGAAAGATAATATATGAATTACTTTCTTACTTTTGCTTAATACTCATGATTTTTGCATACGATCTCGCTTAGCCATTTTTTGGCTAGTTTTTAGCCATTTGCTTTTGTCTTCATTTAGCCATTATTGGTGAATGAAGTCTAGCATCCCTGGCTTAGAGTGAGAATCAGGCTTGCCTTAAGTCTATGGTATAACCTTTACACAAAGCACTTTTAGTTTTACAATAAAACTGTGTGGAAGTTTAGACAAAATTAAAATTTTCGGAAACTAAATCTTTTAACTTGCTGAGTATAGACTAAGCAAGCGTTGTGTAATATTTCTGCTTAAAAATTACAGAGGTTACCTGTAAGGTTACCTTGCATACACTAAACCATTTAAATAGGTTTGCTCAATATGATGCTTCAGCGATTTTATCTTATACTTTTATACCTATTGATCAATTATATTAAGACGACTTTATTTGTTATTTAATAATAAAAAATAATTAAGTTGCTTACAAACAATTTTCGAAAAGTGTTTCGCTGCACCTTTGTCCGTGATAAGAGCATTTATTATCTACCTCTCCCATTAATTTTATTCAATGTTTCATCTCAAGCTTTATGTTAATTTCTAACTCTTTTCATTTCTCGGTCTTTTAATTATTTATTATATAAATACTTTTCTTTAAAATACAATTAATGATGTGCTAAAAAATTTACTTAGACAACCCAAATAGTATAATGTGGCTATATAAACACTTGTCTACTAAGTATTTTAGTATGCATAAACCTTTATTTATTGTTTATTTAATGTAGAAATTTAATTGAGTGCTTTTCTTCCTTTTTATCAAAATGTTTATTACTTGAAGAAAGTTTGAATGGGTCAATATTTGCTCATGTGCATGTTAGACATTTCACTATTTTTGTTGTTGTTGTTGAATACTAGAATACGACATTAATGAAGCTTCGTTTACAGACACTGTTTACTTAGTTGGTGCTTGTTTCTTAAGTTTTTTGTTTCACTAGCATGAATATTAAATGCAATAGGTACTATTGCATTGATAAAAAGAGACATTCAGTAGAGACATTAAACTAAACAAGAATATAAACTCATTAAAAAAATATAGGTTAGAAAAATGAGGGCAGTTAGTTCTTAAATACTTTCATAAATTGATGATGATGCTTGCGATTCTTATATTTCAATCCTAATATCTTAAAAATTCTAATATGTAAGCATGTCATTTTTTCTTCCATAAAATATTTTTTATAAAGCAGAAAAACAACTAAGCTTGGCTGCGACTTATACTACTACGTACAAATTTTTTTTGTATAAAAAGTTTAAGGCATTTTCCAAAATATAAAAAGAATAAATTTACCACAAATATGCTTAGTATTTTTGCTATTATAAGTTATAATTAAAATATAAATGAACCCACATGTTTACTTCCTTCTCTCAAAACTTCAGTAGTTAGAATTTTAAGCTAATTAAACTAATATGAGGTATACAATAAAAAAAACTTGAAGATATTTTTCTTTGCAACTCTATCTGTGTTAAACAAATAACAGTGAGCAAATACTTTACAGTAAAAACTGCGCTACAAAGCATACAAAACTGTTCAAATGAATAAACGTTAACAAAGTAAAAAAGGAAGTTACTTGTTCTGATCAAATAGAATTTACAATACAATAAAAATTATATTTCAAAATCTAATTTAGTTAAAGTCAATTTACAAAAGTGCTAGAAAAAGAAAAAACAAAATTGATTTGTATGCTTTTATATTTTACTGAAATAGCAATAAACAGTTTATTTTATATGAAACGATTGGTAATAAAAATAACACTGGCCGACCAAAAAAAAATGGTTTTGTTGCGGCACTCGTTTTTTTGTCAATGACTGGTTCTCGACACATGACCTAGAGGCCTGCACAAGACGTCTTTAAAGAATGTTGAATTTATTTGTTTTGTGTAAAGCACTTTCGCAACATTGATGATGCGAACAACATGAACAAGAAAAAAGATATTGAGTTCGTATAATTATGCCTTCTTGTTCCAAAAGTGGTTTGCAGTATATCGGGCCATAGCCGTTAAGCAGATGTAAGCGCCAAAAACTAAATTTTACAGGGGAAGTTTTTTTGTAATCTTTTGCACATTTTACAGCTACGATATGTATTTTGTTATACGAATAATCGAGAACTATCGATTTATACGTCTTCTTGTTAGTTATGGCTCGATATATTTGTCGGAATATTGCTATTGTGAAAGTGTTTGAAACAAATCATAATTCTTAACAACGCCATCAAAACGTCTTATCAGGCATGTTTTGAAAATCACATGTTATTTTAAAATCAATAATTGTCATGCAGATATATTTTCACTATTTTTTATTTTTCTTTGTAAAGAGCATCAAATATCATTTCTGAAAGAAAATTATCATATATGATTTTAAGAACATCTGCAGGAACATTATTGATTTCAAAATCACAAGTAATTTAAAGCCATGCCTGTATGTAAAAAAGTGATAATTTTTTATCCAAAATGCTCATTACACTGATCTGCAAAAAAAAAAATCGGTAATTTAAATAAAAATACGAGGAATAAAAAAGTTTAATGCACTAAATTAAAATGTTTAGTTTTTTCCTAACAAGTAGAGATTTTTAAGGGACAGCTGTCCTACGAACAAAATAAGCCATATATCATTAAAATCGTTGATGATTTTATTAGGAATTCTGTGAATACACTTGAACATTTAGAAGATACTTTCGCTCTAATTTTTTTTAAAGTCAAAACTACATTTATTACCGAAAGTATCTTTTAAGTGACTTAAACGCTATTAAAATCAACATTTATTTATCGCTTTGTATGATATATGGCTTATTTTATTCATAATAAATTTCTCTTTAAGAGCCATAGTTAAAAGGTAAAATTTTTAAAGTCTTAAATTTTTTGTAAGCTTTTAGAAAAAAAAATTTATTTACATGAAAAAGCACTTTTTTCGATAATAATTTGAGAATTCTAATAATCGATACTAATTTTAAAAAGAAAGTTTGATGGTAATATTGTCATGCATATTTTGGCGTTGGCTGATCAAAATCGGGCATATAGTTCTCTAGAATGGTGATGTGTCTTGTGGCAATATTAGTCACGCCTATTAAAAAATGGCTGCACTTGATTTAAAATAAACTAACTAAAGTGCGACTTTGGCTCGCAGATGAAGGGTTCCGCAGGAACACACATATATCCTTTTTCGCTTTTGCCCTTTTTTTAATTTAAGTAGAAACTACTTTGTAAAATGGAATATCAAAATCAATGAAGGTAAAACACAAGCAATCATATTCCTATTTAACAAATCACCCAAGCGCATACCTACTATTAGACTTTGAATTCAGGGATTAGACATTCCCTTTTTAGACGCTGTTAAATACTTGGGGATATTTTTAGATAAAAAACTCACATTTAAAAATCACGTGCTGCAGGCGTGCACCAAAGCAATAAGATGCGGTAGTGCACTATATCCACTTTTAAATCGTAAATCAACACTAAATCAGAAAAACAAGATTTTGCTGTACAGAATGTGTATAAGGCCGATAATGACATACGGATGCCAAATAATGTCAACCAAATGTGCAAAAACATATTTAAAAAAGCTTCAAATAATTCAAAATAAAAATCTAAAAATTATATATAATTAACCAAGGCGTTATCCTACAATTCGCCTCCATACAAAATACAAAGAAGATCTATTTGCAGCAGTGACTAGTAAAATTGAACAAAGATTCGAAAATCGTAACAGATATTCAAACTATAAAATAATAAGAGTTAGCACTTTTACATCTTCAGTCATGAAGATCAAAAAAGTGCTAACCTTAAAACTTCTTAAAATATTTATTTTGGAAAAATAAGGTTTTTACTATCTTTTTTCCTTGAACATGTAAATATAAATTTAAATTCGTTTTCTTAATAATACTAAATTAATTCTATTTGCTGAAATACTTTTAAGTAAAATCTCAAATATTGTGTACATATATAAACTACACCAATTAACACTAACTTTGAAAATTTAAAGTGTCTGTATATTACATTAGCTTTTCAACATATTTCGCTGCTCGTTTTAGAGCACCCTTTAATTCTTAGCTGTCATGTATTTTTTGTTGTTGCGGCCAAAGGTTTACATATCCTGTGAAAATTTTAGGTCCGTAGCTCTTACGGTTCCCGAAAAACACCCTGTGACAGACCGACAGATAGACAGACGGACAGCGTAGCGAAAACAATAGGGGTCCTTTACACTTTATGTGTGCGGAACCCTACAACATTAAATTGAATTTTAATTTAGCGTATTAAACCTTTTATACTACAAATATTTTTATTTAAAGGACATTATATCTGTAGATCAATGTTTTAAGATAAAAATCGTAACGTTATATTTAGAAATAATTTGACATGATCAGTATTCCAAGGAACGTTTTTTGATTTCGATCTTCTAAGAATAGTATAGAGTAAGTAGGCGGGTAATGTGGTATAGCTGCCTTTCGTTGAAACTAAAAGCACGGGAATAACGGTACCAATCTTAATAGTTGATGCGTTTCACGCAGTTAAGATGCCATTAATGTATTAGATTTTGTCATTTCATGAAAATATATTCTTAGTCTCATGGTTGACTTTTTTGTGCTGTTCTAAATATTTTGTTTTTTTCTAAAAACAAGTGTTTTAATTTTAAAATTTTAATTCAATAATTATTTGAAATGACATGGTCGGTTAATGGGCGAATAAAGGGATTTTTTATATCATATTACCCTTTCAAGGAAAGAAGCATGTCAAAAAGAGATGACATTACCAGCACATAGTATACCATATTAGCCGCCAATTCTTTTAATGGGTCGTTTATGAGTTTTAACTTTTCTCCAATTTCTCTAAAAGTTGGACTTCAAAGTCTTTTTGACTTTACTGAAGGTAAACGTAAGACTAAGTAGAACATTATCTGAGATTTTTTCTATCAAGTTGCTAAAACTATAGGCAAATAAAAAATAATAGGTACACCACATTACCCGAACTTACTCTAATACCGCAATTTTTATTTTGATTTTTCTTTTATACTTTTTTCCACTTGACGTGCAACTTCTTTAATTTTTGTGATAATGGTTTGTGTCGAGAGGCTATTAATATTCTTAACTACTCTATCAGAATTGAGAAATAAGTCGCTTGCAACAAAATCAGTGTTCGCCTGTGTAATTGAATCAATGAAACTTCAATCTTGTTATATATAAACTAACAATCAATGCTTTAAATTTGTATTGTTTAGATAATTGTGCGTGATTTCGTTTATTTATCGTTTGCTGTTTACTCAAGAGCATTTGTGTTTAAATTTTTATAAATACGACAGAAGCGTCAGAGAAACTAATCATAATTCTATAATAATCGTAAATCATAACATACCTCTAGCATTTTTACTTACAAGTACATATAGAGTAATTTCAAAAATGTTCAACAACACACAAGAGTTTATACTTTTTTTACCCTCTCCGGTTTTAGTGAAATTCGACATATATATTCTGTTCTTAGTCCGGTATATCTTACGGTTCCTTTTTATAGCCATCTAAGTTGGCTTATTCCATAAAAAATAAAGAAAATTAAAGTAAAATTTTTTTAGTTTTGTAACATGCTTTTCCCCAAATTAATACTTTACTTTTTATGTAAAATATTAAAGTTTTATTAAAATACATTGAAGTTGATTATGGCGGGGTATTAGCTAGTTCTTATACACATTTCATTGGGGCTAATGTAAATCGTCAGGGAACCTTTACCCAAAAATCTCATAGAAAAACTATAGCTGTTATATGAAACTCCTAATCATACGAATAAGAATCTGCCAATAAATATAAAAGTTAAAACATGAGCTCCATAATCAATCATGTTTTTATTTTCTTTACTTGCGTACTACACCGGTTGGTTTTTTTCCAACACTCAATTGTAGTTGTAAAGGCAATTGAAAATAAATCTAAACAAAATAAATGTAATTTAATAATTCCCAAAAAAACTTTTTAATTATAAACTAAAATTTGCTTAGGCTATTTAATGATAAATGATACTTTGGCATTGAAGAGGCACTTATAATTATTAAGAGACTGAAGCCTTCTGAATGATACACAAATTATTAATGTCTGATGACGCGCTCTATAGTTATTCAATTTGAGTATGACGAACTTTTCTCAAAAATGGTCGAGATGCCCTGGCTTAGGCAGCTGTAAAATAAGATCCATACGAGGTATCGGACTAATTCTTCATATGTGTCGAATTTCATTGAAACCGAAGAGGATAAAAATCCAGGCTGTTTCGAAAATATTTAAAGTTACTCTATAATATTTTTTAAAAATTTTCCCCAAATTTATTTCTTTTATTTTGTACAAAAATTAAATCACTATTAAGCCATTTTAAATTAGCTTTTAATTTGTTTGATTCGTTTAGATGGTTCACTAAACTTTTATATAAATTTCAGTAAACGGTGATTTAAAAAGTGTGTGGTTTCTTAATGGCAGAAACAAGTAGAAAATGTTCAAATATTTGGGTTTTGTTTAGTTATATCAATATATTAGTGGATTTGTTTTTAGACGTAATTTACTTGGTGACTACAGACAGAAACAGTTTTTTTTTTGATACATAAAGGTTTTGACGCTAGTGTAATGGTATAGTAAACACAGCCATACTTCACGTATCTGAATCGCTCTACCTAGACATGCTAATAATTGATTGGCAAAATTTTCCCTGATTCAAATTACGGTTTCACTTGCACTATACCAAAAAAAGTCCTTGCAGCATATGTACGAAAAGACACGTTTACATATTACGAAATATTTCATAAAATATACGAAAGGCACGAAAATAATTAAGAAATAAAAGTTAAAAAAAAGTTTTTCTCTACCGTGGTACGAATTCACATTCTATATATTTCAAGGCACGTAATCTAGTTATGTACTTACACTTGCAATATATGTCAGTTCATAAAAATAGTATAATATGTTTTTATTTCAAGTATATTTTTTTAACAAGAAAAATATTTACGAAAGGATTTCGTTACTTTTGTAAAATTATGAAATTACTGTCTTTTTTTTCGTTTTATGTACGAAAGTATTGTATATTCTACAAATTAAACAACTGCGAAAGTTTTTTTTTGTAAAATGTTGCAAAGGAAAAACATGTTTCATGTAAAAATAATCTTAGAACATCATACTATGATTTAACTTCCCAGTAAAAATTTTTCATGTTTTTTGAAGCACTAAAGAAATAAAGAAATAAATATGAGCTTGTTCAGAAACTGATTTCATAGCGTCACAACAATGCAGGTTTTGAAGCGAGAAAAGTATTTGCTTTTTACTTATACAAAAGCTTCGAACACAAGCTATACAAAAAAGCTGATTTTATAGTGCTGATCCGAAGCAGGTTCTTAAGCGAGAATGAAGAGTAAGTTTATTTGAGTTTTTTTGTGCCGTTTTGCAACAGTATTTTTGATAGAGTGATTGGTACGTTGGACTTCAAACTGGAAGGTTCTTAGTTCGATACTAGTTGAAGTTAAAATAACAAACATTGAGCAAAAATATGAAATTAATAAAAATAATTAAAGAAACGAAATAAGAAAAACTCAACATCAAACCATATTTTTCATATATTTTCAGTTCTAGTGCTGAAAATGTTGATGATGTTCAGCGCTTCGAAAGCGCGTTTGTGAGCAAAATTGTAGTACTCCAATTCGGGAACTCGCCATACAAAAATCAGCAGCGATATCAGCAGGTTTGTCAGCGCTACTTTTTTTCCATAATAGTAGAAACCTGCTTTATTGAAAGCAACTTTTTTACTGGGTTATAGACTGTAGGCAACCCATATTATTATCAAAATAAAATTTTGCAATTTTAATATATCAAACAATTATCACATTCCTTGAAGTTACCATATATTATGTTTATTTAATCATAATATAATATAACGTAAATATAAACAACCATGCATTACTACAGGACACTAAATATTGTTGCCACAAACCATGTAGTATCACTGCGTGTATATGGGCTATTGGGATTTTAACATAGTGACTAAATTTAAATGAAAAATAGTTCTATAATTGTATGTAATGTTACCTAAGCATGCCTTTGCATAATCTATTTAATACTATTTGAAGATATTCGACTTAAAGGCATGTATCAAATCACCAGCAAAGCTACCCTTAATCTAAGTTTTCTTCTTTTTTTTAAACAAACACAAAAAAATTACCCTTTAGTTTGAAGGTAAACCCACATTTTTTCGCATTAATTGAATAATTCTTACTTGAGTTAGAAAATCTTCATTTAAAAAATATGTGTGGTACGTTGTTAACTCTTAAATGTTTGCGTTTTAAAAACCCATTAAAAAAGGCAGTAAAAAAACGTGATAAAATTTAATAAATATTTATTAGTGCTTAGAAGCCAAAACAAATTGTTTATTTATATCTTAAAAAATATTTTTTTATATATCTTAAGAGAAATAGAAAAATTAGCTAAATGTATATTTAATATCTTTTGGTTAAGTTGTGTTATTGCAAATAAAAAATTATTTTGTAAGCCTAACACATAGTCTTTTTCAAATCTGCCGCTACATCAATGATTATTTTCAACTAATCTCTTTTACATACATATACGGTGCTTTTTTAATTGCTGGTAGATATGGAAAGTATGCAAAAAAGATATGGAAGCAGCCCACATCTGTTCCGAGTTCCTTATCTAATCTATCTAGCTCAGTTGACTGTTTTTTGTCGACATGTTAGGCAATCACTGAGCTATGAGACATCGTCTGTATTTCCTCTAACCTTTAGTAAATTGTTTTGAAGTGATAGTTTGTGGCTGGCTTCTTCATTTACTACCGGGTTTGTGGTAATCGCTAGCTTATGCATTCTGCTAAGGTATCTCATAGCATCCACATAACGATTTTATACTTCGCTTTTTTCGGCATACATCCATCTTTTACTTTCATCTTTTACTTTCATAAGATGTTGGACCCAGTCACTTGTTGACTCTATTTAAATTAACTCTATAGTATAATTAATAATCTAACATGACCGACTCTTAAACTTACACTTGAATATTTATTTGCATTTAAATATCACTCACAAAAAGTTTCCTATTTTCTAACTATCTTTTTTAATGCCTTAACATAATTATTTTAATACGAGTCCATTAAGATAACAACTGTGATATTTTCCGTACACAATGCTGGGCGGCAAGCTTAAGGTGGGCCATAAAATAAACAACTACTCTTTTTAACACTCATTGGTAGTTTCTTTTGCCAATAAAGATTAAAAGGATTAAAAAAAATTATGTGTATTAACATTATTTAAACTACAATATCTTAAACTAAAGTGCTTTGTTAGCATAAATATTTAAAACAATAAAGAACATTTTATCGTAATAAGGAAGCACTGTAAGCAAACAAAAGACTTAAGAAAAAACTTGCTTTTGAATTATGGGTGAAAGAGATGATTTATCAATTGGGAAACTTCAATTGAGACTTAAGGGTAAAAGATCCTAGAAATTTTATAAGAAATTAAAAAGAAACACTTATATTTTTTGTTTTGAAGGCAAATATTTTTGAAATACGTTTTCTAAGATGATTATTTTCATGAGAAAATATTCAGAAAATTTAATTCGAAAAGAACTCTTAACAAATTCATATATTAATTTTCAAGTTTTCTTTTAGAAATTTGTTCATGATTGTAAATGATCTACATATTAACAGGCGCATTCAGCGTACACTGTATAACAAAATATTTTTTTTTCAAAATAACATCTGACGGCAGATTCTGGTAAAAGGCAAGAAAAAAATATGTACGTATATCGGCGCTTTGTAAGTTTACATCTGGAATTCATTTTAGGAGGAGTTAAATTTTCCCCCCTTTTGCACATAGTTATAATGGCACGGCTTCTTGTAAGCCTTACTTTTAAGGTAGGTATATAATTTAAGAATAAAACTCATGAAAAAAACATTTTTTTTTACTAAAACTGTTTATGCGTATGATATGCGTGCAGAACCCTTCGTGTACGAGTCGAAGTCGTTTTTTCCTGAATTTATTGTGAATTCAATATGGTGCTCGAAGTATAGAAAATTAATAATGTTGCACCACATAATTTGCTTTAATTCAAGAAATAAAATACCAAAAAAATTATAACTGGAATTATCTTCAAAGTATGTTCGTATACTTTTTTGGCTAGCCTTATAGTTTTGAAGATATTCAGAAAGTTTTGAAAAAAAAATTTAATATATATTTTTTTAATTTTTAAAATTTTAAATTTGGGTCTTGAATTATGTAAATATATAAGCGCAAAATAAAATCAGCTATATTTCATTTAAAGCGATCTATAATTTTTGATTTTATTCACAACTAAGTGAGGAAACTCAATTGAAAAAATCATGATTTTCATACAACAGCAAAATTTTAATTTGTATGTGAGTGTATAGGCTCGTTTCAAACAAAAATTTGTTTTGGAAAAATGACTTATGTGTAAAGTTTCGAAAATTTCAAAACTGACTAAATCAAAAACCTATATATTTTTTCGTCTACATTTTTTTTATTTTTTCCTTTTTTTGAGATATGACTTTTTTCTTTCGCAACCTTCAATAATATTGTATCAAAGATAATTTAAATCTATAATTCTGAGCAATATGAATTAAATTTAATTTAATTTAAAGTTTTTGAAGGGGAAAAAGTAATAACATTGACCAATTTGTGGATTTGTTTTTTCGGTGAAATTTTATGATGGAAATTTTGTGTGAAAAAGGTAAATTTTTTGTCATATCTCAAAAAAGAAAAAAAAACACCTCCTTAAAAATTTCGGGATTTTTTTAAGGACGTTTAGAGATATTATATATAAAAAATTCAGGGAAAAAATATAGGTTTTTGAATTAATCAGTTTTGAAAATTTCAAAATTTTGCAGATGTCATTTTTCCAAAAAAAAATTTTTGCTCTATGCATATTTTGTGGCCACAAATATTCTGCTTAAATTGACATACAAACCAATCTTGCATATAAAATAGTTTTCGAGATATCTAGAAACTAAACTCAACACTTTCGGTAAATTTTGCGAAATAATGATATTTTGGATATGTCATAAGTAGTGAAATAAACATCTTTAATTTTTTCCCTTTGGCATAAGTTCGGTATAGGCTGAAAGAAAACATCAAAAGGGGTCATGTCTAACTATTAGTTGATTTGACATGAAATTACCCATATATATTTTTTAAGGTACTGTGAGAAATCTGTGTGTATTTTTCTGGCCAACAAATTTCTTAAAGTTTTTTTGAAATTTGTTAGATTTGGAGATAGTTTTGTTAGATTTGGAGATAGTTGGGTCAGAACCTCCATCTGTCCCTGGCCGTGGCATCTAAAAGCATGAAGTCGCCAGCAGATTAGCCTTCCCGATGTCATCAGTAACAGTCACGACATCCGGACACGATAAACTTCGAACCGAAGGGCGAACGTTCAGTCCCGCCGCTAACTTGACCCTTAAATTATACTTGTAATGTGATCTTTTGTTGGACCCTGCACCCCGCAAATCGAGAAAGAGTGAAAATAATTTTTTTTTAATTTTTCACTCGTCCTGTTTTTCGTATGCATCTTTTAAAAAAATATGATTAAAAGTTAACGTGGACGTTAATGACAAGTCGTATATGCCGAACTTAAAATAGGTCGATGGAATGATAATAAATTTTTCGATGCGAGAAACTCTCGCTTTAGTTACAGAAACCAGGTACAGAGTCATCTGTACCCAAATTGTCTGGAAAAGGCCAGGTCATTAAATTCGTTTTGACCCCTGCAATTAACCTCTGAAAGGCAATGTGTTATAATATCACACCATTTGATAGGAATAATTTATAATAAATCGAACAAAATGCTCATAAATATTCATAAAAAAAAATATCATTAATAACAATTATTTTGAAAGAAAGTTTAGCTAATTTTAATAAATGGCAGATATAATTTGTAACTAAATAAGTTTCATCTAAACAAAAACTTCACAGAAATATTGATGAAAATTAATAAAAAGCTTTTCAAATAAAATAAACAATTTAGAAAACTTTAAACAAAATAACCACAAGTGGGAACAATAATCATCAATATTTGCCACTATAAAATAGCACCCTAAAAATATTTAAATTTCTTTAAAACTTTTATTTGTTTTGAATGCACATTTTTTGTTGGTTTTTGTCATTTTCAATAGCTGCTACTTTAACTTGATAGCTTGAATTCTTTTTGGCAAGTTTTGTTTTTTATTTTGTGTAACAAATTTCTGGCATTGTAATGAATGTAAGAGTTTGTCTCTGTGATAATTGTGTGACTGAAGAAATTTCATTTCGTTTCAGTTCTTTTGTCTTTCGATTCATTTATATTTTTATTTTTGTCACAATTGTATGCAAATTTCTTGTATTTCTTTTCAATTTCCATTGATTTGATGGTTTTTTTTAAGACAAAACAAAAATCGAAAAATATACATTCATTCGATATCTGCAACTAACCAAACAAAGAGTTTCCAAAAATTGCTTTAAAGTCACAAGTTTATATTGAATTTCTTCCTCTTATGTTTTCATTGTTATATTGAAAATTGAATTTTTCTAAAGATTCTTAAACAGATTACTTTCACTTTCATTTGATTGAAACAAAATTAAAAAGTTTTATAAAAGATCTTTTTGTAATGACAACATCTAAACAGAATTGATAAAACGTATAAAAATTTCACTTTCGCAGTTTAAAAAAATTAAAGGAAAATTAGTTAAAACAAAGCATTTTTTTTTATCAAATTAAAGGTTAATTTTAAAAAGTTAATAAATAACGCTGTATTTTACTTTACGACGTTTTGAAAGCTAACATCTAGGATTCATTTTAGGGAGATCCGTTCTCACCCTCCTTTTGCACATAGTTATACTGACTCGTAATAGGAAATCTGGAAAGCCTTACGTTTAAACTGTAAACCGACTACAAATTTTTATGCAAATTCATTTAGGATCCAAATTAGGATGTAACGCAGAGACGTGTTTGGGACCGTATTAGTTTCCAGTGAGAAAATATCGAAAACTTGCGAAAACTTGCTGAAATCGAAAAATATCAAACTCTAGTATTAATCAAAAATTGCTAAAACTGTCCAAGTGGAAAAAGTAGAAAACAATCACATCCTGCGAAGATGAGCCAAAAATTGGATAAAATATCTGTTTTAAAAATCCTCTAAAACTTTATTTGAATTTTCACACATTTCTAACAGTTATCACTTCTTCTGAATAAGAAATTATAATTTCGAATACATTTTTTAGTTAATTAAAATTTTTCTATACTTTTTTGGGAACATTTTAATTAAGAGATGATTTGTTTTATTTAAAACAAAAGAGCTCTAAAGCTATAATTTATGACCCACCCGTTTTTTTTTTTGTTTTTATTATTATTTTATTGTTAAGAATGGACACACACTTTATTAGCACTTCATTAGTAGCATGTGCCTTAAGTCTTTCGTTTCTATTTATCACATCAAAATGTAACATAATATTATGCATAAAAATTTTGATGTCGTGCATATTTGTTGGATTGTTGTTAATTTATTTTATTTATTTAGTGTTTTTTTATTTATTTATTTTGTTTTTGCTTATGTTTTTTTTATTACTTTGTTAAAATGTTATTAATCTTTTAAGTTTTTTGGGAATTTTATAATCAATTGTGGATTTAAAATAAAATTTTATAAGTTTCACTTTCTCTGGTTAAGTCTACAATAAAAAAATTTAATTGATTTACTAAAAGCTCTATTAAGAAAATATATTATTTTAATAATGAAAAAAAGTGCTACTGCTTTGAGAAAAAAACATTAAAAGTTGATCTGAATTTGATAAGACTAATTCCGCACACAAAAGTTTTAAAAAATACTTAAACAATTCCTAGACAAAAACTTTATCGTGGCGGTAGTCTTTTATGTTTAAGAAATATTTGGTCTAAAATATCAACTCAAGTTAATATCAAATCAAGTTAATATCAACATAAAATTCAAGAATCAAATTTAACTTTCAAATAAAATTGCTGATGTGAAAATCGATATTAATAAAATTAGACATTATTAATTCATTGTTCTGAGAAATATTGAACTTGAGCGCTAAAATTCGGATCAAATAGTGCAGTAGTTTTTTATGTCATTTTCTACTATTACATTGAGCATTTGAATCACCTTAATTCGTACTTCTAAGACAATATTTGGTACCATAATATAAATAATAAATGAAATAACTCCCAATGAAATAGCTGCCAAATATATAACTGCAAAATAAAATAACTCCCAAAAAAAATTAAATAAGGACCTACGGCAAAAAATTAAATAACTCTCAATGTGCAAAAAGAAATAACTTCCAATTTTTGCAGGTATTAGAACAACAAATGAAATAATTCCCAAATAAAAATGCAAAGAGAAATGAAAAAACTTCCAAATGAAAGTACTGACTTTGCAGAGTAAAACTGTTCCGCTGAAGGTTAGTTTTGTTCCGCTTTTTTAATAAAGCGACAAAAGGACCCATACAACTAAGTGCTAAAGGATAAAAGTGTTCCACAAAAGTGTTTCTCATGGTGTTTTACACGAGTCACTCTAACTATGTGCAAAAGTTTTAAATTATTCTTAATTTTAAATGATTCTAACATTCAATAAAAAAAAACGTAGTACACACTTATAGGGATGTTCGGTTGCTTTCAATATTGTCCCTTGTATATGTTAAACTACAAAAAAAGTACATGCAAAAAAATAGCACAACACACAAACACTCAAAATATTCTGTACATAAAATTAGCTGAAATTGTATTTAAAATAAATGAATATATATTTAAAATCAGTAGTGTAGTGGATAGTATATTAGACTATTAAGCGGTAGGTCATATGTTCAGTTCAGCCAAGACCTTGCGTATGTTTTTTTTTTAATGTTAAATACATAAAAATGAGTAAGTTTATATTAACTTCATGCAGCTACTTTACATACCATGATTTAGCCGAGTGGTTGGTGCGTTGGATTTCAAACCTGAATGAACTTTGTTTGATTCCCAGTAGAAATTAAAATAACAAACAGTGAGTAAAAATATAAAATTATTAAAATCATAATAATAATTTTAAAGATACGAAATAATAAGCCTTCAGCATTTAAAAATAAAGCAAAATATATTTATTTTTACGGAACTTACGGTTGATTATTTAACGGTAAAAGTAGCAGAAACAAGGGAAACGTCTTTTATTTTTACGGAAGCTGCAATTAGTTCTTGTAACAGTTAAATTGATGTAAACAAAAAAAAAAGAATCATGAATTTTTACGGTTTGTTAATTTCTTAACATTAAAAATTTAATAGACTTTTTTGTTAAAATTAAATTTTTTAATTGAATTTTAATATATTATATTACAATTTTACGTATAGAATATTTTTTTTTCGGTTATATTTATTTATTGCATCTTCAATAAAATTGAACTAACAATAAGTAATCAAATCTTAACTCTAAAATTTTAATTTTTAAGTCCAGCCAATGACAGACAAAAATATTTGTTTCAGCTGTTGGTTCTTTGGTTGTTTACGTCTCTCGTGTTCGGCTGAGAGCAAGAGTGTCCCTCCTTCTCAGCCGATTGTGGCCTCTAAAGCTAATGATGTTTCGGGCTAGGGGATTTGGGTGCAACTCAAGTTTTTTTATGCATCTTTTCGCGTGTTTAGAAAACACTGTCTTAACCAGCGGCACATCCAGATCTTTATGAATTGGCTTGTTTCTGACATACCATGAGGGTACTGTAATCGTACGAAGTATTTTATTTTGTTGCCTTTGAATTTTTTCTAAATTTAATGCCGAGGTAGTGCCTCATAACTGGACTCCGTAGGACCATATTGGTTTTAGAATGGACTTGTATATAAGAAGCTTACAATCTAGGCTTAGAGTAGAGTTCCTTCCAATGAGCCAATTCATTTGAGCTGCTTTTAATTTCATTTGGGTCACCTTTACATCTATGTGGGACTTCCATGTTTGACGGCGATCAAGATGAACACCGAGATAGTTTACTTCAGTGTATTGAGGTATACTTTGGTTATTTATTTGTATAGGTGGGCAGGTTTCTCTGCACAATGTAAAAATAATGTGTAGACATTTTTGTTCGTTAATTTTTATCCGTTATTGTTTTAGCCATTGTTCGAACTGGGCTATATACTCTTGTAGTTTGCGGGAAGCTTCTTGATGGCTTTTGTGAACACTTAGAAAAGCAGTATCATCAGCGAATGTTGATATGTGTATGTTACTGCTTACCGGCAAGTCAGAGGCATACATCAGATATAATACAGGACCGATGATGCTGCCTTGAGGAACTCCGGGTTCAATGGGTTGCGGAGGGCTTAGAAAATTACCTTTTTTAGCAACAAATTTTCTCTCATTTAAGTAGCTTTGTAAAAGTTTAAGGATGTTTTCGGGAAGGTTTTGCTTTAGTTTATATATTAAACCTTCGTGCCATACTTTATCAAATGCCTGAGAAACATCGACGAAGAGCGCAGACCAACGTTTCTTTTCCTTGAAGATTTTTCTAACCACGCTCACGAGTCTATGTGTTTGTTCAATTGTGCCATGTTGTCTCCTAAAACCGAATTGGTGGTCTGGAATGCATCCAGTATGGGTGTTAGCTTACTCATAAGTGGCTTTTCAAATAGCTTTAACATGTTAGTCAATAGGCTTATAGGCCTATAGGATTCCACCTTCGTATGATCTTTGCATGGCTTAGGTATCATGGTAATCAGCGAAACCTTCCATTCTGCGGGATAGCATTTGAGGCGCAAAATACTGTTCAAAATAAATAGAATTATCCGTTTTGCAGTATAGGGTAGCTCTAAGAGCATTTCATTGCTTATTTTATCAGCTCCTGGAACTTTTTTCGAATTTAAGCCCGCAATGCAGTGCTCAATCTATTAGAATCTATAGAATATTCTAAGTGTGGGGAAGTTTGACTCCCCTTAAAATGAATCTTACATGTAAACATACAAAACGCCGATACGCGTATACATTTTTCTGTGCCCTTTGCCGGAGTCAGTCGTTATAGCCGTCTTACTTTTTTTTATTGTTCTATAGTTTTATGTGTAAATAAGGCGCAGACAATGTGTACCTGTGTACCTGGGATCCATGACGTTTGCCGACTACTTATCGGTTTTCTTTAGATTTTACATGTACACTGCCGACAATTTACATGTACACAACAAAAACAATCAAAATAAACAACAACAAGCGTACAGCAGTCATTTGTACCTATCAACAATACCCAACATACCATATAGTAATCAAAATCTAATACAGCTTATATAAATAGTAGGCCTTAAGCTTTTCTTAACTTCGCTTATAATAACATTTACAAAATGTGATTTCACAAGCAGTTTTTAACAATGCTTGAGAAACTATTATTACACACAACTGTTTCTAAAGTATGATTATAAACGTCATACATATATTTTAGAGAACAGTATAACGATTGAAAAAGACATCTTTTTCAATACATTCTACAGCGGCACTTACATCTAGTTTTAAATTGCAAATTGGGTGCACGTCTAATTTTGTAAATTGCAACATAAAAAACATAAATATAAATGTAATAAATAAATGAAATAGAATGAATTTGAAGTAAGTAATAAGAATTTTCTTTTTCAACATTAAAAAATATATTATTTGTGAATTTTATTCTTCAAAGCTTATAAAAATATTAAGACAAATAAAGTTTTCTATACAAAAGTTAACATTATATTATTTTCATAAGCTTATTCTACAATTGCAAGCTTATTATAATATTGTTCTCAAGCCATTTAGTATGTTGGGTTCAATTAAACACCAACACACTTAAACAAAAAATTTTTTGCGCATTTATTTAGTTTTCCCTTTCCCTGGCTGTGGTGTAAATTCATTTAAATTGGGTAATTTTTCTTGCTTTGTGAAAAATTATATCGCCACACTGCAACATGTATCCAAAAGCGAAATTGTGGCAACAATTCTTTTCAAGTGAGCAGAAGTTGAAAGCTTTGATTTTATTCCCTAAAATAGAAAATGAACATGTAATGCACTGCAAGGTAGACTGAAATTGGGTTTGAGAGCAGCTGAGATAAAAAGTGTCCTTGGGAGAGATGTTTGTGGAATTAGAAAAAAATTTTCACTAAACATCTGTATGTTGTTAGCTTTTAAAAAACCAAAAAAAAAATCAGTAATTGACAATAAGAGACTTATTGGACAGCAATAAAAAAGATCTCATTATTGCAGAAAAATTTTTATGGCTATTAATCAAGATGGTATTTAACAAGCCCACAATTTCCACTCTAAATTCTGTAAGCTCTCCTAAAAAAAAAAATTCTAAAACATATGCTATGCTTCATTAATACCAAAAAATTAATCATGACTTATTTAGGGTGACCTATTATTCCTTAAAATAACATTATAAAACTTTCTTCTATTAAGTCTCTATACAAACATTATAATATTCAAGCTCACAGCACAGTTTTGTGCTTAATGATATAACTTAAGTAATATAAAAAAATTGAGATTGTGCCTCAAACTGCGGAAATACAAAATATTAACGGCAAGTCATATTAGAAGATTTACAATTATCTCTTTTTGTAGAAAATTCAAAATAAAAAAATTTTAATGATACAAAAGATCATAAAAACAAAAATGAATGATATTTTTTGGTGGCCTATTATATTGACACAATTCCTTAACCTTTAGCTTCTTACGAAAGCGGAATGATTGATAAAAAAAGAAAGATCTACCGGAAAGAAGTTAAAATAACTAACATACTATTGAATGAGATAATATATTTAATGATTGTTTGTGGCGTGTGTTTGGTATTTCTGTTGCGGTCAACATTTCTTTTGTTTTAAATATTTTCAGTTAACAAGAAACTTTGACAGCCGCAACATTAGAGGCAATTGTTTGATGCTGGTATATTTTCATTAACAAAAGAAAAATAGTTGAAGTGGTTTTTGTAACATGTATTTGTTTTCTGTTATGCTAAGTGGGTCTTTCGACTTTTTGGTCATATGTTTAATTAAGAAACTTGATATATTTTAAATCCTCGAAATATTCCTACTGGAATGATTGTTGGTACTTGTGCACAATATTTATCTTTTCTAATTTTTTTTTCACAATAATTATATTGTTTAACATGTATTTTGACAGTTGATATCCGTTTTCATGTATGTCTTGCCCTCTGTCTACCTTACAAACGAAAGAACAGATAAGTTCATTTTAGTACATTAATAATATATTTAACTTAAACGCATGTTTAATATCATATTGACGAATGTTTGTCTTAAATATTACTTTAATCTTGAAACGGCTTTTTAATATACTTAAATCTAATTGGAGTTTATTTCTTTGGAAAAAGAAAGAACTTTATCAATTTTTATTTTTCATCATCATTAATAATTGTTTTTTTGGTCACCGCCGCTCAGCTTCTATGTATCCAGAAGGTATTATAGAAACTAGAAAACGCCAATTATAAGCTGTAACATTTCGTTTGTTGCGTTTTGTTATTCGATACCATTTGTTTCTACAACTGCCTAAGATATGAAACTTTTTACACAGATCCATTTTAAATTAATCATAAATCTAATTCTTTAAATATTTATGTATGTGTGCCGGTAGTTATGCCACTTACATGGGATTTGTTTCTTTCTTTAATTTCAAGATTTGTGTCTTGAGAAGTTGTCTACCTTCAAAACCAATTAAGACAAGCCTTATTTTTTTAAATACGGCTAATTTTCAAAAGTGGATCTCTCTTTTCTGTGTTGAAGTAAACTAATTGGTTTTTATATAATCAATGTTTTATTTCAGTAAATTCATTTGTTAGTTCTTAATTAAAAAATCTAAAAGTTTATTCTCTCAAATAAAATTAATGATTGGAGTGTAATTTGTGCTGGGAAATATTTTAATTTCAATTATTTTAGCTAATTAATTTTGCAATATTCTGATGGGAAAATTCTTTTCCTATTATTTCATTTTCTAATGACTTATGTCATGCATGTTTGTTTTGGTAACATAGATTTCTTTTGATTAGCAAAGCTTTCTATCATCATAATACAATACCACCTTTGCTAGTTCTGTGAAATTTTTTAATTATCTGATATATTTGTTGATCTTGTCATCGTAAAACAAACTACGTTATTACGTTTTTCGTAACAATGCTAAAAATAGAGACAGTAAGTCTGTAAATGTATTACATATTATAAAAAAAGAAGATGCGCTGTAAAGTAATTGAGTTTTATATGCCTACTACAAAAGATATCTTAAGAAAGTTCAACAGACCAGACCGTAATAATTAAAATATTTTTTTTACTTTTAAATTTATTTATTGAATCTTCAATTGTAGATTGAACTAAATATTCAAATCTTAAAACTAAAATTATCAATAACACTGTGCATAAATTCAAAACAATTTTTTTCCAACAGAAGAGGCACCCGATGGGTAAACTCAATTCGAGTACGCTGATTTCAATGGCGTTTACCATTTCTGCTCTTAAAAAACAAATATATAATATTTTTTTGTTTTTGAACCATTTTCATTGTATTAAAGGTGCAATTCTTAAGATAATTGGACGAAATTCGGTTCACAGGTTAGTCATGCACTAAAAATATAGCTAACTAATATTTGAAGAAATCCGTCGATGTTTACGCCTAGTCTTCATACAAGCATCCGCCAAAATTTCACCTAAATGTCGATAGATCTCACGAATTGTTTTAGATTTAGCTCAAATTAAATATGTATATAACTTATTTTCGTTGAAATCATCTTGTGAATTTTAAACGTGAGCAGTTTATTGGTATGGTTGCTAACGTCAAACAGCTTAGAAAAAAAGTGTTAATAAATATGGAACTTCTAAACTACTAAATGAATTTCCAAAAACCTAACTAAAAACGTACATAAATAATTTTTTAACACGTAGTTAAATAATGCTTTGGAGCTCCCAGTAAAAATTTCAGAAAAAAAATGTTTAGCTATTTTTTTATAATACAAAAATTTTCTTCCTGCAATTTGTGTTTTTTTTTACTAATTTTGGCCTAGCACATACATTTATAGCCAAAATGTCTTCATTTAAAGCAAGAAGAATACCAACTACCTACCTAATAAAATCATTTTTATGCCTTCTTTGAGCACCATGTGTAAAGTTTTTTGCAGGCACCTAAACTCAAAAATTAACAAATAGTTTTTTTTTTAATTTTACCATAAACTAAATTCAATTCGTTGTTTTTTTAAATCTTATTAATATCAGTTTTAAATATTAATAATATTTTACGCTAAAATTTTGCAAAAAACATAATTTATTTCTTGTGAATTTTACCATAAATGAGTGATTCCACGTAAAACGGCCCTACGCAAGGAACAAATTATTTTCTTATTTTTAATAAAAATCTCTTAATTAATGTTTTTAGAGCATGAAAATTATAGAAAAAATAAAAAATACACTATTTGATAATTTTTAATCGATTTGGGGCACTTTTAAATGCTCATCCATGAAACATTTTGCTCTCCCTCTTTGTATGTTTAATATTTATTTCAGATTTTCTTTGCTTCCCTTTCTTATTATTAATAAAAACCCTTATCTCTGAAAATAATATACTTTTTTCGCTTTTTGTTGAATTTAAAAAATGCTCAGCTAGAGTATTCTGCTGTCTATAATAGAACGGATACCAAATAATTTAATATATTATGTTTTTCTTACGAAATCAATAAAAAAATTTATTTCTTCGAATTTTTTATATATTCGTGTTAGGTCACACCCGTCGGTCACACCCGTCACATTTTAAAAATGGTTTTTGTTGAGAAAACTTATTTTTTGTCAAACAGTAAATACGTAATACAGCTAAAAACACTTTGAACAGACAGCTATACCAAAATTATTGTGTACGTTATAGTCAAAATTATACAGAATTTATGCTGACGGTCATAATTCTTTAAAACTAAGATTTGTAAGGTCACACCCGTCATAGCTCTCTGACGACCATTCTGAGCAGGAATTGTGTTCTTTCACTGCCTACCCGTTATTCAACGACTTTAACCTTAATGGCCTTGTGAATCGCAACCTTTTTTTAAGTAAAAAATTTTGTATTCTTTATTTATAACAAAAAATATGTGTAAAGTGGTCACACCCGGCTAAATGGAATTACTCAAATTCGAGTTCAATTCGTTGTTTTTTAAATCTTATTCCCAGAAAGAAAGACACTCCAAAGGAGTCATGAAAATGTAGCATTCGTGATTCGGAAGTATTGCAAATATGGATCATTTCTAATTAATTTTACATATCCTTGTCATAGCAAGAAGTTCTCTTTTTCGATTACCAATCACCGAATTGGAAGCGATGTTAGGAAAAATTTCTTTTTCGGTGTTCTATAATGACTTTTCTTGTTTCTTTCTTTTTATGCGAATTTAAAGGCAAAACGGTTTTTCATGTAAATTTAAGTGAATAAATATAAAGTTTTAGAAGAATTTCAACAATTAAGCTTTTAAGTTATTTAGAAGAATATTTGTTAATAAATGTCCTTTACAACATCGATTTTTAAAAAGCATTTCAAATATTTATTAAAATTATAAAGGAATACAAAATTTTTATATAACTTAAATAAACTTTTACTTGCTTTTCTACTATGACAATGTAGTTCCTTAAAAATTACTTCAAATTTTTTAAACTGGGTTAATTCAATTTTAAATATTAATAATATCTTACACTGTTATTTTGTATAATAAGAAATTGGCCTGCTTGAGTTTTGTTAATCTAAACTTGAACTCAATTTTAATATGCGTATCGGTATCGGAATTGGTATCGGCGATATTTCTTTCTGAGTATCGGTATTAGTATCGGATCGGCAAAAGGGCGTATCGTTACATCCCTAATTTTAATATTATAATGGCTAAAAATAAATTTTTCCGCATTTATGCCACGTATATTATATCTTCGGTCTGAATAAAGTTGTCCAGCAGCACTAAATAACTGCTCACTAGCAACGCCGGTCGGTGGTACTGAAAGGTAGTTTCTGGTCACATCCTTAAGATTTATAAAACGACTAGAGTTCCAGTATTGAAATATATCTATATTTCGAGGACTTAAAGGTCCAGTCAAATACATTTTGATTTCTTTTTCAAAAAAATTTTCGTCCTGTTCTTCTTGGATTTCTACATGTTATTTGCGCAATATTATACACATAATAATAAATAAGTAATTTCATAAAAAAGTTCGGTGTTCGGTAAAGTTCGGTAAGAATTTCGCCAAACACCGAACTTTGGCCGAACGTAATTTTTTGCCGAGCTCCGTCACCGAACCCGAACGTTCGGTCGGATACTAATAACATTAAATAAATGTGGATGCAAAGTTTTATAAGAATCGGTTTAGTAGAAGTTGTTGATAGAGAATATTTACTTGGAATGGGGGTGGCGCTGCTCATTTTTTAATCATGATATAGTTAGTATTCAAACAGAAGCTTAATGTGTGTGCAAAGTTTCACAGGAATCGGTTGAGTAGAAATAGCTGAAAGAGCATGTATATTTACTTCGTATGGGCGTGACCCTGCCACCTTTTCAACGGGACCAATCTGGAAGTACATCCTTTTAAATAAAGAAAAAAATTCGGTTAAAAAATGCGTTTTTTTTAATAAATACGAATTTGTAGTAGGTCATATTTCCATAAAAAAATATTTAAAATTACGAATTCAATAATAGAATACGAATTTTAGTGTTTTCTGTGCAAGTATACTTGATTCGAAAAGGGATTTCGTTGGGAGCTACGATTTTTTCTGGTACGTACAAGACCGGCGTCGCTTGCTAGAGAGTGTTTGCTGTTGGCTGAAGTAAATACAGAAATGCTCAGTTACTAAAAAGAACCTTTAGGGCCATTATTACAACTTGGCAATAGTTAAAAGCAGGAGTTTGTCGGACGGATCAAAATTTTATCAGTATTGCAAATTTACTTTAACCTAACAGGTAGAATGAACTTGCCTTTAACTTATCGCTCACTTTCAGTCAAAGTAAAATTCTAACAAAGATAGATAGTTTATTCATCCGGCAAAAACCTGTCTTTAACTATTGCCAAGTTGTAATAATGGTCGCTAGATTTTTAAATATTTTAAACCTTAGTGTCACTCCCATGTGCATACATAAATGATGTAGCTTCCCTTGCGAGTACTAGAATCTTCTAAAGAATTTTATTTCAAACACAAAAAAGCTTTATAAGTTTTAATATACAACATCATCTTAATATCCGTAGCTTGATCATAGTTTTTTTAATCATTATTGTAAGGCAATTATAAAATATTTATAAAAGATTACAAATATTACAGGGAAACGATAAAGCTCGATTAGCCACATCGATACCATTATGCTCATTTACTTTACCCACACAAATCGATAATTACAATAATAAGGCTAATTAAATCAGGGACCGAAAATAAGAGTTATTATCAAAATTTCAGTTCAAAAAGTCAGACAGAAAGAATTTGTCTATACGATATATGAGTATATCATTATGATGGTCGTGATCTAAAGAATAAAAATCTAAAAATACTTTTATTTATTTACATTTTTCAAAAAGGTCAAAATATGACTGTTATATTTTGACTGATACTTTTTTTGGTGAAAAAATAAAGTTAACGTTTTACCGATATTTTTTTGGTCAAAAATAAAAGTTAAAATTTGACTGATATTTTTTGGTTAAAAATAAAAGTTAAAATTTGACTGATATTTTTTGGTTAAAAATAAAAGTTAAAATTTCAACGGATTTAGAAGTCGCTACACCAGCAATCTTTGTTTATTTTAACCACTTGTCATGCTTGATATTAGTGAGCACTAGCATCAACTATTGAACCTATTTATTTGACGAAATTAAATTTAAGAGCTATTGCTGCTCTTTATATTCACTTACAAGTTAAATCGATGTTGATTAGTTGGAAATTCACCATGTCAGATTATTAGCTCCAAATATTATTTGCTCTTTTTTGAAATTATAACTTGTATTTTTAACCAAAAAATATCGTAAAATTTTAACTTTTATTTTTGACTAAAAACATATCAATCAAATTGTAACTTTTATTTCTGACCAAAAAAATATCAGTCAAATTTTATCTTTTATTAATGGATAATTATTGAGCTTAAGGTCCAATTTATAGAGTAACAATTAACAAAGAACTTTATTCAATATTTAAGCTCAATAATTATCCATTAACAAATTAATAGAAAGGTCAAATAATTATTATAATCATTTTAGCTTTTATTTTTAAACCAAAAATAATAGTCAAAAAATAACTGTTATTTTTATTGGACTTTGCATTGGACCTGCATTATATATATATTTTTTACAGAAATTTCTCATGTCAAGAGTTTAACACTTACGGAATACTTACGAAAAAATTTTTAAAACTTCCTGTTGCACCCAAAAAAGAAATTTCACTTTTCATGCTTTTTTTCGTTATTATTTTTTGAGCAATTTATTTATTTATGTGGATAAATACTTTAAATAGCATTCTTTAAATACTTAACAATTTGTAATAAGTACCAAAGAACAACAATGCTCGATGACAGCTAATATTATACAAAACAAACAACTGCGACACCTATTTTAAAAGCAAAAACAACATTAAAGTAAACAATGACTTTTAATTCATGATGATGATGATGATATGATAATAAAACTATAATGATTTTACTGTTGACGATTGAGATGATTAACAAAAGAAAAATGAAAAGAATAGGGAACCTTTTGAAAATCTATTTTCTTTTCTTTAAACAATACCTGATAATGCATTAATAATGTTTTAGACATAAAAGGTTATAAAAAGAATAGAACTGATTGTTAAATACATGTAATGAAATTAACAAGACACAGACTTGTGTGACAAATTTATTCATCACATTCATGAATTTCAATGAGTGCTTTTACACATCTTCAACAAAAAAAAGAGGGAAAAAATAATAATACAACAGAACTAGGTCGATAGACCTAGAACTGGGTCAACATACTTGCAGCTGTTGCAACAGTTATAGGGAGAGTGTAAGAATATTAATAAAACAAAAGCTTTTAAATTAATAAAATGATAAGAAAATGGATTTCAACACGTACCGTTGTGATATTTAATATACATATTTATATAATTCGTATTTATTTTAAGTAATAAAAATTCTATCTTAATACATACCGTTATGATAACTATATAGAAATGTATATAATTTAAATTCTTTCTGTGTCGATAAGAAACATGCCATTACGGTCGAACCACTGGACCAATCCAGCTCAAAACTTACACTGTGTGCTTCTAAAAACCCTGTGATTGTTTCACATATCAAAATATTTCATTTATGGTCTGAATAGTAGGCAAAATAATATTTTCCAGTCTTTACTAGATTAATATAAAAGTGTTCTTAATATTCGTATAAATTACTTTTCATCAAGTTGCTTTATTGTTTTTAAAAAGCTTATTATTTTATGCTCTTTATATTTAGTAGATTTTTTAATTTTCTTTAGATTTTATTTATTTTAAAATGTTTAAGTTTTACATGTGTATGTCTGTGCTGTTATGAAAGGTTTTATTGCGTGCCATTTTGATAACGACAACGATGTTGTTCTGCTTTTCTTCATGCATTTTAAATTGTATGTCAGCTAAACTTATTCACGATTGGATGTTGGTTTGTTCTGTCACGGTGTGATATAAATGTAGTTTAAGAAGGGAAAACAGGAACGAACATTTAAAAGATCTTCACCCTATGATATGTATTTAATTATCAGAAAATATTCTTTACTGAATCAGTGAATTTTTTGTTTGAATTGTATTTAGAATGCAAATACAAAAAAAACAACAACAAAAGCCGGTTTTCTGTATCGCAAAAAACAACCCCCATGACAAATAACAACCACAATAATGATGGGAAAAATAATGCTATATCGGAATCCATACAAACGTAAATTTCGGTTTGAATCAATTCGTTAATGTTGTTGCTTTAAATCTCATTAATTCTTTTAGAGCCTTTAGATAAACATACAGAGTTAAACACATTTAAGAACGCGAAATTTCATAAATGCTTAATGAATGATGATGTTATTATTTAAAATTTTAAAATATATTGACCCCTTTGCGCGAAATGATCGTAAGCGACACTTTGTAAAAACAAATTTATTTATTGAAATAAAAATTTTATGAGATACCCATAGTTTTAAAGCGTCAAAATATTAAAATTTTTGATAACTTTTGAAATACAGGATGCAGCATTTGATCGCAAGCGACAGTTTATGAATATAAATCATGTTTAAATACAACAAAAAATCCTTCTCCTGAAAAGTTTAACTATTGTCGCTTACGATCATTTGGCGCTAAGGGGTCGATATTTAATTAAATTTTTACTGACTCAGGCAAAAATTTTTTTGATATTTACAAAAAACCCATTAAATATTTTTGCTTGATTCAGCAAACTATTTTGTTTAGTGTTGTGGTTTTCTTCTGGCGAGGTTGGTTTGAATTTTCGCCATCCCAAGTCAAATTTGGTTGATAAACAGACCGGTTCTATTGAATACTCTATTTTTTACATTTTTAAGTATTTTTTGACAAATTGTTTTACTAATTCAGACAAAAATATTATTTGATATATTACAGAAAATTTAATAAATATTTTCGTTGCATTCAGTAAATTATTTTGTTTATTAATTTTTAAATATTTCTAGACAAATTATTTTATGAATTTGGAATATTTATTTACAAAAAAATCTGTTTTTTTTTCAATGAAACTGTTCAGACATTTTTGTCTGTATTTACAAATTTGTTTGTATGTTCGTTTCTAGACAAAATATTTACTAATTCATTGAATTTCTTTGCTGAAAATATAATTTAGTTTTTTCTGTGTGCTTAGCTTATAAACAAATTTAATTCCTATTTTAATTAATTGCCACATTTAGAACCTATTGCTTAAAAAATTCTATATAAGCATATGCGTAGAAACGTGTTTATATGAGAATTTATTAATTAGGGCGGGTCCAAAAAAAATTCTTAGATTACGTTTCTACTATACGAGTTCTTGAAAAATAAATCGACCCATACTAATTTTAAAGGTTTCATGCAATAACGTCCATGGAAATAATGTCCATGGATATAATTTCCACATAAAAATGGAACTAATTTCCATGGACATTATTTCCATTTCGGAAAGAAAATAATGTCTGGTGGATATTCTCTCCTTTTTGAAAAGAAAATAGCTGGTTTTGTGGACATTATTTCCATTTCGGAAAGAAAATAATGTCTGGTGGATATTCTCTCCTTTTTTAAAAGAAAATAGCTGGTTTTGTGCAGTAAATTTTTTTTTCCTAAGGACTTTTTTCTCTCGAATAGCAAAAAATGTTTAATCAGCGAAGCCACTAATCGACATACCCACAGGAGAAAACACTTAAGCCCGGCCGAAGGCTGATTATGCAAAAATCGTTATTCTACAATACTATTTCTATGGACTTTATTTCCATTTTTTGATGGACATTATTTGCGGTTCAAAATGAACACTATTTCCATGGACCGTTATTGCATGCCACCATTTTAAAATAGTACTTTCATATGTAGGGATTTTGATAGTCGTTTCAGACGTTGAAAAAGTTTCCTACATCCATTATTTTCGTCAAAAATACCCAACACCACCTACACATAACAATTTACGTATATGGCTGTTTATGTGCCAAACAACTTCTCAATTTGTCTGCCTATATGTCAGCAGTTCTGTCAGAACAGACATAAAATGCAAATTCTGTAAACTCATTTTAGGTATTGTGATTTTTTTCTGAGCATGAAGATATGTTTATATTAATATTATTTATATACTCGTGTTTGTTTTTTAATTCAAATTTAACGCATGATTTATTATGAATTTTAGAAAAATTTATGTACTTTATAATATTGAATTAAGTTACTTTAAGGCTTAACTTTAAGTATATCTTTTACTTTATAAAATCGTTTTAGTAACACTGACACACATTTGTAAGTGGAGAAAAAAAACATGATTTTGTGTTACTTTTATTAATGAAATTTTTATAGGTGATCTATATTAAAGCGTATTAGTTTATTTATTGTTCATTTTTAGCTGTAACAATTGAGCATATTGTGATGTGTTTATTATAGCTCTGATGCCTCTATTAATATTTGTATGTCTTAATCGGCAAATATCAAACATGTTTTAAATACATTCATGTTAAGCTCTCCCATTTTTTTTTATTGTTTACAAATCGTTATTATGAAAACATAGTTATCGAGTATTATACAACAAATAAGTTTTATGTACTTTTTTCAATTCCTAAACTTTTCATGATTAACCTGATTTATAATTATCTTCGACAGTGAAACACTTAAAAATTTTATTCTATTCCATTTGATTGTCTGGTTATTTTAAGTCTTAAACGAACATTAAAAAGAGCTTATTTTATTCGATGTACTCTACATGACTTTGTTAGTACAAGAATGAATATCAACTAGGGATGGGCATCGCTTGCTAGATTTATTGGGATCATGCGTGATGACACATGATTAATTTTTCCTAACTGTTAGCTTTTTTGCTTATTTTTTAAATATAAAAATTTTAGAAAGTTAATGTATCCTTAAATTTACAATTTTTTAACGATAAACCAAACATTCAGTGTATTGATTGTTACCTTTCTCTCACAGGTTCTCTTCGCGTTCGATTATAAATTTTATGATTCTATACATCAATTATTAGCAAGCGTCGAGGGTCTTCACTTTTTTTATCAGTTTGCATTCATATAAAATTTATACAAAAAAGGAAATTTTGTCATAATTTCTAACTATATCAAGAATTTTAGCTTTTCTTCATAGTATTTCTGCATTTCCGCTTAGGAAAACTTCTTTTCATCAACCAAAACTTAAAAACAAATCATGTATAGAATTTTTTTCAAAGTAACATTCAATACATAACTGTATAACTATCATATTTCTCCACTTGGAATTAAAAACAATGGAGAAAAAACGCTCAATACTCCAAACTATGGTGAGTAACAAGTGATATATCTACCATTTCCTTTTAAAAGTGTAGAGTTATGTCGATTAATGTGGTATAGGCGGTTATATAGCTGATTTTCTATAAAACTAAGAGCATAGGCATAAAGATACTAATCTATAAGGGTGTGTTAGTGTATTAGAATTTTTTATCTCATGTAAATGGTCAGTCATAAAAAATATGCGTAGTCGTGTGGTTGACTTTTTGTGCTCTGTTAAAAATTTTGTTTTCTTTTCTAAAAATCTTTATTATTTAAATTTTAAATTCAAAGGTGAGTATTTTATTAGTGAAGAACACATGCAACAATTACATATTTAATGTATATTTCTAATTTTTTTTAACAAACACAACCCGCTAAGAAATTACCTTGTCTGTGTAAAATAACCAGGGTCTGTGGCGGGAATCGAATCCAAGACATCTGGTCTGACGGGCTAGCATCGCTACCACTCAGCCACAGGTGCACACAATTGTGGTATAGGTAATGTGGTATAGCTAAAGGCGGAGGTATAACGTATCATATTACCCTTCAGAAAAATAAGCATGTCAAAAAGAGATGATATAAAAAACGTGCAGCGGAGTATTCGAAGTTACATAGTATACCATATTATTATGCTATACCACATTATCAGTACATAGTATTCCACATTACCTGCCAATTTGCTAAATGGCTAGCTTATATTTTTTATCTCTTCTGCAATTCCTCTGAAAGTTGGGATTCAAAGACTTTTCTACTTTCCCGAATGTAAACGAAATAAGCGTAACCTCTATTTTTGCTCAGGGTTAGTGTGATTTAATTTGGTTTTATATTACAAAATAAAATTAATTATGCTACAAAGAGCTATTTATTTATAATTTTTATTAAATGCGAACCCTTATTTAGAAAAATATTGGAATTAAAGGAAATAGAATGTTAGTTTGTTTGATAGGTCACGTTTTTTTGTCAAATATTTGCTAAGTGTGACCGTAGCTTAAGACTTGTTGTAGTAGACCGGAACGGTCGTCATACAAAAAAAAGTTGTGCCAGTTACCAGCTAGAAGGAAAGATATCTCTATAAAATGCTAAAACAGAAAAAATATTTTTTGTCACGCCCCTAAATACAGCACTTTTTGTTTTTTATACAGCGCCGGCATTAAAAATCCTATCTCATCATATCGCATATCGTTGCTTATGGCTTGACTGTGGCTTAATTTTTTCCTCGGCTGGGTTCTAAATCCGACATCAATTTTTACGCGCAACGTATGCCATCTCGGATCCTTCCCTCCTTATGTCAAACTTTTTTTCCGCGAAAAAGCTTTTAATATACTCACTTTTGTCCCACGCCCCAAAATTAAGCCTCTATTTTCTTTTTCACATACAAATTACTTTAGTTTAATATTTCAAGTAGTTTGTATGTGAAAAAGAAAAAAGAGGCTTCATTTTGCGGCGTGGCATTAAAGTGAGTATATTAATAGTTACTATACAACGTTTTAGAAGCATTTTCTTGTCACGTTAAAAAATTGGTCATTAGGAGGGAAGACTCCGGGATGGCATAAGTGGAGCCAAGAATTTGCTATCGGACTAAGAAGCCAGCCAAAGAAAAAACAAGCAAGCCCCAGCCAAGCCATAAACAACGATATGCGATATGATGAGAACAGACTTTATATGACTTCGCTATATATACAAAATTAAAAAAGCTGTATTTTGAGGCGTTTCAAAAAAATTACTATTTCAGAGATGTCATTGACATATCTTTCATTCTAGGGGATGACTGGTGCAAATTTTTTTCGGCCCACCTTATAGTAGTAGGAATGAGATCTGTTCTAATAGAATCAAGTTTCCAAAAATTATAGCTAAATAAGAAATAGGTTATCATACTACGCGAACTAACTCCATAATAAATAGATTTTCTTCCACAAAATGGTGGAATAATGCAACGTGAGTTTTTGCAATTTTAAGTTATTAAATTAAAAAAAAATATTTTAAATCGGAAGAGACTTATCTTTGCTATTATTAAAAAGTGGACTACAGTAGTACAAGAAACATACATTTTTATTTGTAAAGTCGGATATCTTTCAATCCATAATAGATCATACATAGCTCTAGAGATGTTTTCTTAAAACCTCAATTAGGAGAATTCAGGTGTAGTACAATTTTTAAATCGCGCCTACACACACACGAGGTGATCTATTTTGGGGTCTTGTGGTGGCGCCGTCCGTTTGAAGAACTTAAAGCTTAAGATAACAACAATTTAGTTTGTGTATTAACGCACAGTGGGAAATTTTGAAAAAAAAATGGAAATAAACCTTCAGTTTCGAAATACGCTTCCTGATTCTTATAAAACTTAATATGGCATTTTGAGAGGTATTGCTGAGGCAAACTTTGGGGCTTGGACTTTATATCTTTAAAGGGGTCGGAGCCACAAGACCCAAAAGTGGGTCATCTCGGCCTTCTGAAAATTTTAAACCTAAGCCAAACTGCCGTTTTGATCTGATAAAAAAGAGAAGTAAACAAAAAGTCTATTTCATGTATGGGCTTCCGCTTACAGTTTAGGAGTTATTCTGCTAAAAAAAATAAAATTTTAACTTTTTTAACCACCTTGGTCCACGGTCTTGCTAATGGAGAAGTAAAATCTTCTGCGATTTGAAACATCTCTTTCCGTTGATTACTAACAAAATTATTAATTTTGTTCAAAAATTGCTACTCAGTCAAAAGTTATACGCAGTTTAAATTAAAATTTTGAAAAAGCGATTTTCGCCGTTTTTTTTGCCGCAAAAAGTAAGCTAATTATTTCGTAATTATAAAATTTTTTTTTGCAATAATACTTACCCCTTATTTAAAAATTTTTTAAAGGTAATACTATAAAGCAGATCACTGGAAATTTTTTTTTAAATTTTTTGTTATTGAATTACCTAAAGCGTTTCAAAATATACCTATTTTTATTGCAAATATCAGTTTTAATGCACGTTTTCTCAAATCATAATGCTATAATCGAAAAGTTTATTAACTCATTTTGAGGCCTAATGTGTTTTTAAGCATTTCCCAAAAAATTATCTGCGCCCGGCGAAAAATAAGAAAAATACAGCGAAAATACTGATAATCCCGATTTTTAGGATTTTCTGGAATTTCTTTGAGAATTTCGGGGTTCCTAGAGGCAAAACTTATTTTTTTTTTCTTCCTTGGTATTTAGTATATAAATTCCTATGTAACTGCAAAATTTCATTAGTAAATATCAATAATCCACGATATTATGGCATTAAGAAAAAATATAATATGCACAGTAGGGCTATAACCAAAATTTTGGCAAGAATGTTTAAGTAATGAAAACACCTGTTTCCCGTCGTTTTGTTAAAAAAAAACCTCACGCAGGGAAGCAAATTTCTAAAACGTAAGCATAAGGTATTTTACTCAGGTTTTTATATATAACGAATTTTGAACCGCGATGAATTGTAAACCGTAGGAAAAATTTTAAATCTAAAGCAGTGGATACAAATACCAGGTGTATATTTTTTAAAATTTCCGTGAGATAAAAATGGTTGTTTTCAAACTTCAACCCGATCACTGCGTGAACTTTTTTAACGAGCCGAAAAAATTATCATATTTTTTATTAATAACTTTTAATGTTCTACACGACTATACTATGCTGTTTTTGATACTCGCAAAAAGTGTGAAAAAGTTATAGCCCTAATGCACAGTACACCAGATAACAACATTTTCCACCATGTTTTGCACAAGGTCCTTTAAAAATTATTAAATTGCTTAAATCTGAATACGCTATTGAGAACTAAATATAATTTTCTAAATAATGATATGTGATATGTCTACTTTTGTGTTTTAAATGTGTAGCATTAATGGATTTATAAGTAAAATCTCGTACTGAAATAGCTCGACTTGGCCTGACATCAATCATACGTCTACTTAATATATGGTTCAAGTGCACATAATACTTGAACAACGGGGAAAACTAGTGTTTTGTGTATAAGTCTAACTTTTTTTAATGCTGCAGTTATATTCCAAGGAACTAAAATTAAATACCAGGGATGAACCCCGAAATTCCCAAAACATTCCAGAAAATCCCAAATATAGGATTTTCAGTATATTCGCTATATTTTTCTTATTTTTTGCCAGGCGGAAAAAATTTTGGGAAATGTTTAAGGGCACATTAGGTCTCAAAATTAGTTAATATTTTTTTTTTTTTTGATTACAGCTCTGCGATTTGAGAAAACGAACCTTAAAACGATATTTGCAATAAAAATTGGTCATTTTTGAAGTGGTCTGGCTAATTCAATAATGAATGAGTATTACTTTTCAAATGGGTATAAATGCGGGGCAAGTATTATTGCAAAAAATAATTATAGTTACAAAATAATTACCGCACTTTTTTCTGCAAAAAAACGGGCAAAAATCGATTTATTTTTTCAAATTTTTCACTTGAACTGCGTGTAACTTTTGACTAAGTAGCTATTTTTGAACTAAATTTTGTCCGAATATTAATAATTTTGCTAGTAATCAACGAAAAAATATTCTAATTCGGAAAAGATTTGACTTCACCATTAGCAAAACCGTGGGTCAAGGTGGATCAAAAAGTTAAAATTAATTTTTTTAGTTGAATATTTCCTAAACTGTAAGCGGAAACCCATAAATCCAATATATTTTTTACCTCTTACATAGGAGAATATACGTGCAAAATCACTTTTTTATCAGATCAAAAACAGCAGCTTGGCTTAGGCTTAAATTTCTCAGAAGCCTGAGGTGACCCACTTTGGGGTTTTGTGGCTGCGCCCCGTTTAAAGATATAAAGTCTTAACTCCAAGCTTAAGCCTAACAACTTCTCTCTAAATGGCATATAAAATTTTATAAGAATCAAACTGCACGTTTAGAAACTGTAGACTTATTTAAATTTTTTTTTAAATCCCCCACAGTGCAACGTATTCGTATGTACCACCCAGGCTAATTTAGTTTTGTGACTTTCTTTCTTGCAATCACAATAAACCTAAACGACATTTATACTAAAGATTTTTTTCTTCAATTTGTTGATGTCAGTCAATTCTTCAGAAATTTGCAGGCTCTTAACCAACTCATCACAGCAACGTTGTACAGCAGGTGTCTTTTGGTATTTATTTTGCAATCAGCAGCTAAAGTAATAGTACCAGTACAACTAAATACTCTTT
The DNA here is from genome assembly GCA_956483635.1 of Panzeria rudis. Lineage (NCBI taxonomy): Eukaryota > Metazoa > Arthropoda > Insecta > Diptera > Tachinidae > Panzeria > Panzeria rudis. The sequence continues at coordinate 163,348,662 of OY101447.1, read as the reverse complement.
AAATATCTAAGATCGAAACAAATGAAAAGAGTTAAGTTGAAAGAAAATCTTCTTAATAGTTTTTTCTTTCTTTGCAATTTATTCCATTGCATACGCATACACTTGTGGCACAATAAAAAAATATCAACCGCAACTCTTGAAAATTTCTTCAATTTTTTTCTTCTTTTTCTTCTGATTGTTTAAGTTGGTTGTTATTAATCGAAAAGAAAGTTGTTGTCACCATATTTGTAATCGGTAGTTTGTGTTCAAATGTTTCAGATTTTTTTTGTCCATCCATTATTTACTTGTTCTCTTGATTAAATGTCTAGAAAGAAAATTAAATTTATACAAGATACAAGAATTTTTTAAAAGATCACAATAAAACTGTTAAGAAAATCACAAAAGAACAAAATTCTAGGCCTATTAAACAAGAAATTATTCTATCATTTTGCCTTAATTGAAAATACATTATTCAAAATTAGTTTTATTTATAGTTCAGCAAAGGGTAAGAAAGAACGAGTTGCCCGTTATAAAATATTTATTTGTGTATTTTATTAATATAATTTTTTTCCATTACATTAATTTTTTGTTTAGTTTACTTCAATGCTAACCGCACAAAAGAGACAAATATTTTGCTAATAATACCATTGTCACGTTTTTAATTTTTTCTATTTACCGTAAAAAAAAGTATGGCCTTAGAATTTTCGCTACTATTTTCCATTTTTAGAGCTTTTGATTAAAATTCTTATATTTTCCAGGGCTTCATGACATTTTATTATGAAAAAAAATGTATAGAGGTTTACAGTACACCATGGGGCGTAATGTGCTTAAGCTTATAATATTTTAATAGACTTTAGGGGCTGTTCACATGTTATTTAGCACCGCAGCCTCGTCCGTCAGCTCTATAACAAGTCCTTAATAATTACCTGTCCCTGCTCTCGTTGAGACTTATCACTGAAACCTCACAACCGATTTCAGTGAAGATTTGCGAGTGTGTATGGTTGGATCAAGCTTTTGTGATCTGTGGTACTGTTGAAATTTGCAAGACTCGAATTTTTATGAAGATCAATGGCTTGAAAGCCGTCAAAACGATTTTAATAAAAAACGAGGATAGATATCGCTGGTGTCGAACATGTTACGAATTTTTTTATATTCTACATTTTGAAGTCCACTACTTTACATCAATCTCTGTGCAGTGGCTTTCGGGATTGATAAATCCCATGGCTTATAAAGCCTGACTCTTCTGGTAAAGATGTTTCAAGTCTTAGACAAATCCAAACTGATGTTTAGAATTTCTAGATTTATTACCATTTATTTTGCCAAAGTCCCCTGTGCATAGTAATAAAGTAGAGTTTGCTGTAACGAACACTTGTTATAGCGTTTTATCGCGTACGAAGAGTAACTTTTCCGTTTCCACTAGTTCTGCATTAATATTTCACATAAATAAGTACGCTGAAATTGAACTCTGGTTATAGCGAATTTTCGCTTCTAACGAACTGTTTTTTAAGTCCTAAAGCTCTTTTTTAAGACATAAAATTAGATGGAAATTTAGATGCTTATAACGAGCAAAAACTCGTCTGTTCTTATCTGTAATTTTTTGAAACCTTAAAGGAGTTATTTATCAGAGTTTTTTAATAATTTTGTAGCGCTATATGTGTTTCGAAGTTAATTTACCAAATACGTTTTATAAACCTATTTAGAAATAAATGAACAGAAAGTCGCTTCTTTAAAATTATTTTTTTATTTCTGGGAAGAAAAATTATTTGCTCAGGTTATAAAGAACTTCGCCTATAACGCTCAAAATTGACCGGATCCGTGAAGTTCGTTATGATCGAAATCCACTTTAATTTTAAATTTGTACTAAACGTGAGCATAAAACATTAGTTGGCGAAGTCTTCATAATGTGCATTATTGAATTGTTCTATTTTTTTTGTATTGCTTTTGATTTTATTCAAACACGAAAATTTTTACGCCTTTTTATCAAAAGGATAGACAGAAAGAATTAATTTTTCAATTCAAAAACCAATATCTCTGAATTAAATGTTAATTTGTTCAAAGAAATTTCAAATGCAGAAATTTTAAATAATTTGTTTGAAAAAAACTCAGATTTTTTCAATTAATAAATTGCTTAATCAATAAAATATTTTGCAGAATTTAAAAAATCAAATCAAACAATTTCATATTTTTATCAGGTTTCCACGATAGCAAAAATGAAATGAAATAATAAGTCAAACAAAATTATATATCAAGCCAAATAAAGAAAATAATAAAAACTTAAAACCTTGAAACTGGTTTAAAAAAAAACACTATAATTATATTTGCTGTGTACAACAACAATGTCGAGCAACGTCATTGTTTATTGTTGTGTCCAAGCTAATTTCAATATTGCGTTTCAATTGACAATAGTGTCAATAGAAATGAAATAGTGCTTATTATTATTATATTATTATGGCCTGTGATTCGTACAAGGAACAAAGCGCCACAACAAACTGATTCCATGCAGTTCCGATTGATAATATATGCTTAATTTCCCTCCAGCTAAGATGGCTTTTAGATACGCCGAGCTCAAGCTGGTGGCTCCATGTGTCCAGTGAATAGCTGCTTTTGCAATGTCTCCCGATGGTTCGCGCAACGTATGCCCAATCCAACGCCACTTGCGATTGAGTATTTCTATCTGGGCTGGCCTCTGATTTGTTCTATGCCAGAGAGTTGTGTTCGATATAAAATAATGTTTATAGTGGGACAATATGTGTATATATTGCTTTGTTGCTTTCTTTTATTAATACAATCACCCCTTGTTAAGTTTTTCTGCTCATTCTAAATATGTATGGATCAAGTTGTACTTTTTATGAATGAACTTTTTAGTATATAATGTAGAAAAGCCAAAAAGCCTTAAGCTGTGTGTGTGTTTGTTTAAAGTGCTTGTGAAATGATGTACATCATGAAGTGTACAGGATTTTTATTGTACAATTGACACAAGAGTCTATTCAACTTTTGTACAATGAATTTATGCATTGTTATTTCTTTGTTCTCTATATATTAGATTTGCACTCAATTAGAATTACAACTACAACTACAATCAATATTCGCGCTTGAAAAATGTAATAATGTACACTTTTAAACGTCTTGTACACAACAAATAAACATTTTACTTATATACATTTGAAACATTTTCTGCCGATTGTCGTAAATAATGCCTTCCTGGAATGTCTTTGTTTAGTGCTTTATCGGATTGCCGCAAGATGCCGGTAATCAAATATTTGTTAGAAAAAGGCAAAAATGTCCCATAATATGCAAATGAAGAATTAGTCTTCCTGAAAAAAATGTTGAACTCTTTAAAATCATATTTTAAAGTTTGAACTCCAATTGGCGATTTTCGTAAGTAAATTTTAGGATATTATATTTATATTTCGGATTTTTACACAGACCAACATCAAAAAATACATTTTTCCTAATTTTATATGAAACTAACCAATTTTACACTTTGTGGGCGGATACAGCATGGCTTTCGTTGATGCAATCTGCCCAAAAGTTTCTACGACGTATATTTTTGTTACGAAGAATATTTTTTTGGGGAGTTACGGTGCGATTTCGCACTTTTAAAAGTAAGGCTCACGCTAATGTGTATGTGCTGCCTTCTTTTATTAATTAAAACAACCCTTGTTAAGTTTTTCTGCTCATTCTAAATATATATGTATGTATGAAATTTGTTCTTTATATGTATAAAATTTTTATAGAAAAGCCAACGCACATACAGCCTTAAGCTGTATGTGCGTTTATTTAATGTGCTAGTGAAGTGATGTACATTATGAAGTGTACAGGAATTTTATTGTACAATTGACACAAGAGTCTATTCAACTTTTGTACAATCAATAAGAATTACAACCACAATCAATATTCGCGCTTGAAAAAATGTAATAACCCTGCAGAAAATTTGGTGACAAATGATCCAAATGTACTCGCTCTATGACTTGAGAAAATAAGACTGGTACCAAAAATAAGGAGTAGTGAATGGTGAAAAAAAGACTTATTGTGTGAATGGTCACATATTAAATATTTTCAGTTAATTTGGTTGGTACTCCGGCTAGTATTGTAGTAGACGGCAATGAACAAATTCGATGCACCTGGATCTATATCCTATCACATAGTATCTATATAATATTAATTGTCTCCCTTCAATGAGACTGCTATACCACTCAGGAACCTGTTCCGTAACTATATTCAGATATTAACTCCAGCTTAACTGGTATTTATAATATTGAAATATAAGTTCTCCTGTGGTGCAGTGGGTGGAGCACTCGCCTGTCATGCCGGAGGTTGTCGGTTCGAGTCCTATCGAAGACAACGCTTAAAAATAAAATACAATATCTACTTGGATTTGTAACAATAAAAAAAATAAATTAATTGATAATTACAGCTGAATTTTGGAATAATATTTATATATAATCTATATTATTCTACACCGATTAGGACTCCATAAGATAGTTCAGAGACAAGTTACAACGTGCATACAAAGTATCAATTAACCCCATCCTAGGACATCCCCATGTAAAAGTGGGTGGTCCGCTTCATAGGAAGTGTTAGAACTCGGACTGTTCCCTGCCAGCTGGTGACCGGTCACGTGACTTGTTTTGTGGCAGTTCCATTTACCTTGGGGAATGTGCACTTTTAAACGTCTTGCGCATACGTTTAGTTTGTACACAACAAATAAACATTTTACTTATATATCTACGTTTGCCACATTTTCTGCCGATTGTCATTAATAACACCCTCCTGGAATTTCCTTGCTTAGTGCTTTATCAATCGTGGCAAAAGATTGCCGCAAGATGGCGGTAATCAAATATTTGTTAGAAAATGGCAAAAATGTCTCATAATATGCAATTTTTCGAGGTTGAAATATTGCAATTAAATGAAGAATTAGTCTTCCTGAACAAAATTTTAGAGCACTGTAAAATCATATTTCTTAAAGGTTAAGCTCCAATTGGTGATTTTCGTGAGTAAATTTTGGAATGGTTCAACTATAAAACAAATTATAGAGCAAATATTGTTTTCGACGGCCCAAAGAATAATTTTCAACGTTATAAAAATTATTTTTGCTAGTTATAGTATTTTTTTACCAAAAGCTTCGCACTTGCGTAAAATTTCAGATTCACAGTCTGCATTATTATATATTTTGCCATTGTGCACTCGCTCTGATTGTTTTTATACCATGTTATTTTAGTGTCTAAGTATTTTGGCTGTGTGATTTGGTTTTAATTCCTCCAGCATTGTTGACTACTGTTGTCATTTCTAATGCAAATAACCCTCTAGGGAAAACATCTTAGGCTTGTCTCACTATTTATATTTTTTTCTGCGTTTTTTCTGCCTCAACAACCCATCCATCTATTCATTTGTCTAGTCTTTCCACTCCCCGTCTGATTGTCGGTGTACTTAGTAGCTGTAATTTTGCTCTTGTCTTTTTAGTGGTTGTTTTCTAGTTTGTCAGTTTAAGTTAAGAATTAATGCATAACATGACATTACCTTGCATTACATTATACAAAGGCGTTATCTAACTCACGTTTTGAACATTTTACTTCTCTTCTTCACATTCATTGTGGCAAAATTTTGTTTAATTTTTTGTTTAGGTTCTCGTCTCCATTTGATTGAGAATAGTGAACAGAAAGCAGCGCACAAAATTGTTTGCCTAATATTAAAGTTTCTTTGTTGAACGAATAAGTTTCTTCTTAAGTTTTTTTTTTTGTTTGCTTAAATTATCTATTTTTTATTTATTTTTGGTGTTGGCCAAGTTATTTGACTCATTTACGTTAATTAGGTGACACAATTCTCACTTAATGAACACTGATAGGTTCTACTTAACTTTTACATCATGTACTTTATTGTTTGTCTCGATGTTTGTCTTGTCTTGTCTAAAGTATTTTGTTTGTTTTGTCGTTACATTTGGCAGTCCATATATACATCATGAGCTGGGAAACGTTACAGAGGTGAAGTCAGAAGAATTCTTTTTTTTCGATTTTTTTTTGTCTTCTATTTGTCTTCCTCATCGCCTGCTTTGTCTCTAATGAAATGTACCAAGCCAGCCAGCCACCAGTGGAATATTGACAAATGATTTTAACGATTTTGAAAATAGGTTTAGTTCACTGCATAATAATGACATTGTCATGAAATTGTAACTTGTGAAAATGCACATAGTTAAGTAAATACTTTTGTTACTTATTTACTTGTAGCAACTTGGCTTGTTTGCATGTAGTATGATGCTTGTGGCAAATGTGTGAAAGAAAATAATTACCAAACGAGAAAGCGTTTTTTGTTTGTGCTGCTTCCTAGTATTTCTTCTAATTTTGTTGTTGCTTTGTTGTAGCTGCAAACGAGTACAAACAATCAGCCAACATACCAAAGTGCTATAATTGAATATTTTCAAAGTCATTAAATTGAATGGTCTACAATGTATTAAAAATGCATTTGATGAAGTGACTATTAAATTCTTGTATTTGTTTTGTCTTTTATTTTTTCAAATTCAATAGAATGTATGAACTAAAAAATTGGTTTTAATGGTAACGGCTATTTGTTAAAAGAATGCAATGTGCTAAATAGTATTACGACGGTACAGTCGGCCCTTTTCAGTAGTAGTTTTTTTAAGCAAAATTAAGTTTATGTTCATATCTTTTCTTCTTTTCAGTTTGTTTAATCATATTCAATTAAAAAACTTTTGATTGCCTTTCAGATAAATGTTTATGGCAAAGGAGTAGAGAAAAGAAAACAAATATTTTAATAATTTCAGTGGTATCCCCAATTTCAATTTCTTATAAGGTTGGCAATTAATGTTAAGTGATTGTAATCGAATTGATTTGTAGCATACAATTTCACCCAAAAATCTCAACTTTTACCAACAAAAAAAAAAACAAGAACAAAAACAAGCAGAACCTTTTACTTAAAACCTTAAACTGCCAGTAAATGTCCTCCTAAAAAACACCTCATAAACACCAATAAATATTTTGCGGCATACAAAAGCTAATTAATAACCAGCACACAGAATACAAAAGCCAAAGAAGAGGAGTAGAAAAAGAACCTACCAGCAAAAAAAAAAAGAACTGTTTATAATGTTAATGGATAAATAACCAGTCAAAGAAATTATACCATGTTTTAACGTATTATGGCAGACTATATGCATAAACGGTAAATTGTTTTATTTTCTTCGAAAGCTGGAAAGTTCGAAAGGGCCAAAACCAAATCATTCGTGTATATTGCGTAAAATTAAATAATTTTCTTAAATTTTTAAAATGATCTTAAAGACACAGATTGTCAGGTACATTGCAATAATGTCCAAGAAAAGAATTATTGTTAATAAACATTATTTGGCATACATTCGAAGGAAAAGGTTTTTTTGTTTGATTTTTTTTCCTTTTTTCTTTTTTGTTAGCATACGACTTGTGTAATGGACCTACAAAAGAAAAATGGCCTGTTTATGTATTCAGCACAACATTCATTCCTTGAATCGGATCTTATCAAACGCTAAGAGTTCCAATTTCTCCTCCAAGCTATTTAGCTATGCTACACATTTATTTCTATTTCTTCTAGAAACATACTTCCCAGGGCCAAATAACGCTGTACAACGCAAAGAGCACCAAAAAATATATACCTATATAGGCGTTTTGAATTTTTCCATCTGGGGCTCATTTTAGGGTGAATTAAAGTTCATCACATTTTGCACATGGTTAGAGTGACTCGGCATAGTAAATCTTGCAAGCCTTACGTTTAAGATATAAGATATGTTTGGCACTTCCATCTAAAATACTACGAGAAACATTTTAACCGTCTAACTCTTCGTTGTATGGGTCTTTTTATAATCCCCTTACAAAAGGCGTAAAAAACTCCCCTTTAGCAGCGATATAGCGGCCTGATATGTTATGAAAAAAATATTAAATACAAAATTCTATTCAACTTGAATGCCAGAAATCATTCAAAATTTATTAATAATTACATACAGACTCATTTCCGCAGACAACGTAATCGTCGACGAAAATGAAATTCAATACATTAGCAACGCAAAAAAGCTCTCAAACGAATATATGGAATTTTTCCTCGACGATTACGTTGTCTATGGAAACGCACCTTAAGATATCTTGTTAGCTTTACGTTTAAGGTGCAAGGTGTATTCGGTACTTTTATGTAAAGCACGATGGGGGTCATTTCGCGATTTCGTCGCTAAGGGGAAGTTATTTTCACCTGTTTAAAAAAAGTACAAAAGGAGCCAACAAAGAGCTAGAACGCGATTTCGACGCGCTGAATCCAAAAATGAAGTCTGTTTGGGCCGTTACCCCTCCAATTACGAGTAAATTGCGAAAAATAAAAGTATTTCGATATTTTTCACCCTTTTTTCGTAATTTACTTCAAATTGGGGGAGTAATAGGCCAAACGGACCACACTTTCGGACTCAGCACGTCGAAGTACAAAAAATCATGCTTTTTCTGCTCTTTTTGTCTTCTTTGCTACTTACACTACGACTTCTATATCTCGGGATTGGTAAAATATACATCAATGATTTGTTAACACGTAGTTAAATAATGCATTTAGAGCTCACAGTAGAAATTTCAGAAAAAATTAAAATTTTTAGTTCTTTTTTTTATAATATAAAAATTTTCTACCTTAGCACCTAGATCTATAGCCAAGATATCTTCATTTCAAGCAAAAACAATGCGAACTAACTACCTAATAACAGCTTTTTCATAGATTTTTAAGGCACTCCGTGCAAAGTTTTTTACAGACACCTAAACTTAAAATTTATCTTGAAAATAAACGATTTTCGACCACAGCCAAATGTAGAGCACTTGTCCAAAGTGAGCAAAAATTTCCTAAATTCATCTTCAAAACAAGGCCTTTCACCGTGAATAAAAATTAAATTAACATTTCAAGCAAAACTTTGTACAATCTTAAAAATTTAGAGTGCACTTTCTTTTAATTTACGATTTTTTAGTTAGATTTCAAAGTTTTGAGTTTAGACTTTTGTTGCGACTTAACGGCTCAAGATATTTCAAAGCTTTGTTCCGCGAGTTTACTTAGAACTTTATCAGCAAATTAACAGAGTATTAGAAGTGGAAATCATAAACTTAAAAAAAATTACAAAATTTTAAAATTTTAATTTCGAAATGTAATATTTCTTATTTCTTAGGTACAAAAATAAATGTAAAACATTTTTTCTTTATTTTGTCTAGCAAAATCCAACGCGCCTAAAATAGTGTTTTTCAGCCAACTTTCAGACCTTGTAGCTCCACCCGCGGTGCAGATAAAAACTTAAATATACACGATTCTGAAAGCCTGACTATTGTTTTGCAGCTAACTCAATTTTTATGCAAATCCATTTAGTAGTTTAGAAGTTCCATACTTATTACCAATTTTAACTAATTTTCACCACTGTGCAACATGGCATAGAAAATTTAATTCCAGCTATTCCACAAAAATGTTTCTCGTAGTATTCTACATAAAAGTGTTAAACATATCTTATACTTTAAACGTTAGACTTACAAGGTTTCTTATGCCAAGTCAGTACACATAGAAAAATTCAATATTAAATTAGTCGAAAAAAAGGTTAATTTAAAAGTTTTCGATAGTGATTTTGCAATAACCTTCAACATGGTATTACAATAACCTTCAAATACCATTTTCCCTTTTGAAATAACTATATTTCATGTTGATTTAATATTCCAGTGCAGTTAAATCAAAAGAAAGTTGATATTGAAATAATACTAAGAATCATCTTGTATCAAACTTATTTCAGGTTCAAACAACGTGAACTTGATACTGAAATGACACGAAAAATCATGTTGAATCAAAATCATTTCAAGTTGAAACCACGTGAGTTTAATGTTGAAACAACGCGAAGAATAATGTAGATTAAAAGTTACTTCAAGTAGAAATAACATAAATTTAATGTAGCTATTTTAATAATTATTTTACTTATGTGATATGTATACATATAACATAAGTAAAATATAAAATATTCGTTTGCGTTGTAGTTATCTGCGCTAGCCCAGATTTGAGCTCATCCCAATTGCCTGGTAGTCAACACGGTAACCACTGCAGCCACAACAGCTTTAAACTTTTCTTTAGATAACACTAACTAAATACCATCATAAGTAACATGCTCTATTTTATTAAATGATGACATAGATTATTTAACATAAAAGTTATTTGAAATTAAAGTTTTAGTCATAATGACTAAAAATGAAATGTAATATTAATACAATGTTGTTTCACCAGTGAAAAAATTAAATCAAAAAGATTTAAGGTTAGATTAATAATTCTTCATTTAAAAATAATATGAAACAATGGTAATTTTTTTTATTTAAGAAAGAAATTCTAAAGCATGTAAATATTGAACATTCAAAGAAAAATTTGGCTGTACGGAAGGTTGAACTGCCAGCTGTTTCGTGACCACCAAGTCTACTCATCAGAGTCCTTTACCCACACCACCACTGACAGTGGCAACAACACTGTAGCGAAAATTCTACTAATCTTTGTAAGCTCAATTAACACACTGTCGCCCTCTTGTGGCGAGTCGCAAATTATTGAACTTTATCTAAATGTTCGGAACTTCACTAACTGTCTTTTCTTAGCATGTTCAACTATTTTAAGCTTTTTCCATTTCAGTAAATTAAAAATGAACTTAAGCCAAACTAATTTAATAACTTTGGATAAAAACCATACAGTTCGACTAAAAATTCATAACTCAATTATTGAAACAATGGTAATTTTAAATCTGCAGCAGGTAATTTTCGCTGGTAATGCGAAGTTTGTCGGCTATTTACATTTACAAAACACGAACATTAAAATAAACAACAACAAAACAGCAACAAGTAACACAACTGAGCACAACAATGCATTGTAGAAATGAGCAAATTAAATAAACAGTAACAAACGTTAACAACAAATTTCTTCTCATAAATTTAATATGATTTCTAATCAAAATTGCGACATGTGATTGTGTTTTTCTTAAAAATTCTATAACTTAGCTGTACTTTGTGTACTTACATCGTATTTGGTCTTGATTTACTCGGAATAAAACAGTCTTCAAAACTGCCTATAGCGATGAAAGTGTAACTTGTACTGCTGAGTTGGTACGTGTCACAGAAATTAATATTTATTTAAAATTCTCGTTTTTTTGCTGTTATCTCCGAAATAGTCAACTGTACCAAAATAATGTAAATGGAAAGTTTGTTAAAAACCTAATTTTCGACAGCAATGTTATATAGACCAATTACTTAAATTAATATTTCTTGAGATATTAGACTTTAGCTTATAACTAGTATAAACGTAAAAATTTTCTACAACCCATATGTTAAATTATAATATCTCAAGAAATATTAATCTAAGCAATTTAGTCTATGTTACATTTTTGTAGGAAATTAAGTTCTCACTACACTACAAGTTACACTTTCGTCGGCATATGCATTTTTGAAGACTGTTTTATTCCAAGTAAATCAAGATCAAGTACAATGTAATACCATAAAAAGCGGCTGACTATTAGAATTTTTATAAAAATACATTATTTTTACATCTATTTTATGTGGAAAATCTTTCTACGCTACGGGAAAATAATTAAAATTAATATATAGGGCTATAACTTTCTGGGTTCTTCTTTTTAAACTTAGTCAAGGGATTTCCAAGTGGGGCTCAAAAAAACATACTTGCAAAGAAAGTAATACCCTAGTGCCCAATACCAGAATTAATCGTTAGAGCCTTATAGAATTTGATTTTATTAAGCAGGGTTAGATATCACTAATAAACACTCTAATAATAAAAACTTAATACGTGGATGGTCCGTTTAAGTATGCAGCCTGTTAAGACGATTTGGTGTAAATGACTGAATAATAAACAGCCACGGACGGAATATTAAAAAAACGCCACGGACTTTTAATACTGACCAGTCTTTACTGCAAACCTCCTTTTAATGTCTCATGCGTGCAAGTTTTTATCGACTTTAAAAAATGTGGAGGTTATTAATTTTTGTTTCGAAAAATTTTGTTGCATATAAAAAGATATGTGTATGTACTTTAAAATTGGTCCATTTTTTTACTTTTTATTTTGGACATGTTTTCGGTCTCTACGTCTGCCTGCACATTTTTTTGTGGTTTTTTTCAAGTATATTTGCGTATTCTTGAAAAGTTGCAAAGCAAAATTTGAACTAGCATAATTTTTTATAATATTAATATTTTAATTCTTGCTTCGGCAATGAAATAACTTTTTTTATATTTCTAAGACAATGTAGTGCTCATTTTTAGGGACCATGCTATAATAATATTCTTTACATTGTTACATACGTTAAGAAAATAAATAATAAACATCTCTACTTCGGGCTCTTTATTAATAAAATTGCCCAATTTCTTTGTTTTTCTTTCAGTACGTATATGAATCTTGATTTCAAGTTTTTTTGTATGCTCTTAAGAGCATAATATGTATTTAACTTTGTTTATTTCTTTTTAAGAACTTAATAACCTTTCGGAAAGTATTTTGTATACAAAAAGTGAACATTAAAAACCACAAAAAGACTTGTTATTTTAAATCTTTGTAAAGTTAGTACCTGGCCCTTTAATGGCAACAACATTATGTATGCCGTAGCAAGAACAGTACTCTAGAACGTTTACAATCTCCATAATCAATTGAATGTCATGTTCAAAAATCAAATTTAATGCTCCTCAAGAAGAAAACCAGTAGGTGCTAAAATTTAATAAGAGTTTATTAGCAAAAATTTCTTAAATTACTATATTTATTCATTGTTGTATTGAACTCTTATCATTTAGCGAAATAAAAGACTTGGGCTTCATAACGAATTTGGTCAAAGGTTTTCTTTTTAAGTTAAACATTTAAAGTACAAGTATTATTACAGAAATTAAATGAAACTGCTTAATTTTTGTGCAAAATTCTGAAATTTTCTCTTGCATAAATTGCGGTTCATTTTTGTTTACAAACAAAAAAAAAATGTATAATATTTCCTTTTCTTTTTTATGGGATTTTTGCGTTTATTAGCTTCGTAATGTGAAAGGATCATATCACATGTTTGTGACCTTAATTTTTGTTTATTATTACTTTTATGAGTCAACGATGATGATGTTCATCATCATAATCATCATCATCATCACCTTTTCTTTTTATGTTGGTGGGTATAAAATATTGCATTTTAGCCTCAATTTTGGCAGTTAAAGTGCTAAAATTTAACAATGAGTTTGTTAAGTGAAATAAAATAGACATTTTTTAACGGTTGAGTGCTAAAAAGTAAAATTAATTCTGTAAGTTTTAAGTCAAGTTATAATTACAACGGCATAAAAAATTAAAAACAATTGGCTGAACAATTGGCCAGACCAACCTACCCACATGTATTTCGATGCATCCCTCAAAACATCGTGTAAATAGCAAAAAACGGCTAAAAAGTTCAAAAATTGCAGTTTTCGCAATTTGCTCACAAATGTTGAGGTTGCACGATCTAAACGAACCTCAGATATGGATTCAGAGCGTCAAAATACATGAAAGTAGGTGGGTTTGGTCTAATGCACAGACAACATTTATATTATTGGTGTTATTAGAATTGGAATAAAAGAAATTTATTAAAAGTAAATGTATAGGCACATATTGTACTTTTATATTTATTGGAAAAACTAAAAATGGTCCATTTGCTATAAAAATAAGAAAAAAAATTATTCTAAATTCTATAAATAAATTTCTTTTAAGACTTTTTAATTGAAATTAACGAGTTCTATCTTTCTATATATCCTTCCCGCTTATTACGTGATTTAGCTTCTTTTTATCATTCTAAAATTCGAAAACATATTTAAGATTTTACTTAAAGTAACATTCAACATATTTTTGTATGAATTTCGTATATTTTCCAAAAACATACTTGAACCATTATCGATTGATGAAAGCCTTTTGTTTAAAATAAAATTTGATACACTCTCAACACCTTTCACTAATTAAAATTACAAACGCCAAATAAAAAGATTAATGCAGCATAATAAAAAGGAGCAACATTCAATACATAAAACCATGGACAGCAAATTACACTGTATATAAAAAAACAACATGGTTCTATCTACTAATTCTAGAAAAGAATACCAAAAAAAAATATGAAAAAATTTTAATTCTAAATTCTATAAATAAATTTGTTTTAAGACGCTACACTTCCATCGTCAGTGCTCACGTGTATTTGCTATCACCACTTGTCAGGTGGCTCTGTTGAATGTGATTTTAATTCTTATATATACAACTTTTTCGCGAAAATTGAATACGAGAATTAAATCACTCTCAAGCTGATATTAAAGTGCACTTTCTCGTATTCAATTTTCGCGAAAAAGTTGTATATATAAGAATTAAAATCACATTCAACAGAGCCACCTGACAAGTGGTGATAGCAAATACACGTGAGCACTGACGATGGAAGTGTAGCGGCTTCCGAAAGTGGCGCTACTCTGTTCTGCTGTGTACGTTGAAAAATTAAGTTGATGTTGATTTTTCCATTGTTCCTTGGAATATTAATCATACCCAATTCTTTCTGAATATAACGTTACGAACCTTAGCCTAATAATCAATTTAGATTCACAAAGCAAATACGTTCGAAATAATCATATTAATAAAACCATTTTTGTTTGATGAAAGCTTTTCTTTACAAAAAATTTGATAGACTCTCAACACCTTTCAAAAATTAAAATTACAAATACCAAATAATACATAAAATATAACATTCAATACATAAAACCATGGACAGCAAATTACACTGTATATAAAAACAAAACAACATGGTTCTATCTACTAATTCTAGAAAATAATACCAAAAAAACATAGACGTATATCGGCGTTTTGAAAATTTGAGTTCTTGTCTCATTTTAGGGGGAGTTCAAGCATCCATCCCTTTTGCACTAGTTATAGGGACTAGGCATAGGAAATCTTGTAAGCCTTACCTTTATGGTAAAAGATGTGTTAAGCACTTTTATGTAAAAGGCCACGAGAAAAATTGTTGTGAAACATTTTAACCTTCTGACTGTTCGTTCTATGGGTCCTTTTGTCCCTTTTTTAAAAAATGGGGAATAAACTTTTCGTTAGTGGCGATATAGTGTGCTGTAATGTTTTACAAAAATATTTGTCATAAAATTATATTATAAGTTTTCAAAGACACTTTAGTTGCAGATTAATTTGCAAACCAGAAATCATTCAAAACTAAAATGTGTTTAAGAGGTAATTTCGTACTTATTCACAATTAGTAATCAGCAGGGGATAACTTTTAAGCCTTAAGTGTAAGGTATAAGACGTGTTTAGTACTTCTATGTAAAATATCACGAGAAACATTTTTGTGGACCGTTTTAACCCTTTAGCTCTTCGCTGCATACAACTCTTTGTCCGTTTCTTAATAAAAGGAGCAAAAAAATCTCTTTAATGCCGATGTAAGGGCTAAAATGATTTACAAAAATATTTGCCATAAAACTTTACTATAAGTTCTTGAACGCACATAAGCTTCACACTCATCCTGAAGGCCAAAAGTCATTCAAAGCTAAAATCTGTGTTAGGGTTAATTTCGTACTAATTGGTACTTGACATAGAATATTTTGTAAGTTTTACGTTTAAGGTATAAAACTTGTCCAGCATTTTTATATAAACCACAAAGAGAAAAATTTTGGTAGAAATTTTCAACCCGCTATATCATCGCCGAAGGGAAGTCTTATGCCCTTTTTTAATAACAGGAGCAAAATACCCCTACTATGATGAGTTAGAGGGTTAAAAATATTTTACAAAAATGTTTCTAGTAGTGTTTTATATAAAAGCTATAACTATGGTCATAAGTTAGGGAACTTTGGCTCCCCATAAAATTAATTCCACATGAAAGCTTTTAAGCCATCGATACTCGTATTTTAAATTTTGGTGCCTGTTGGCAGAAACAGTCTTTAGAACCATATATTTTTTCTTTTCTGTTGTGTTGTGCAGTGTAATTAAACTTTGCTATAAAATGACAAATTTAATTAATAACTGAAAATTGTATTAAACTACTTTTTTTGTTTACTTAAATTTATTTGCTGAACTATTAAATTTCTCATTGTCCCAAAGCCTCAACTCAAACTCAACAAAAGCATTGAAGCGAGTCTACAAAGAATACATAATATCAAAGGGAGCACTTAAAATTTTCCAATCAAATAATTTTTAGTTATTGTTACTATTGTTTTGTTTTGCAGTTATTGTTAAGTTATTTAATGTTGGCTTAAAAATGTTTCTTTAATCTCCTTTTATTTTTTTGTTCTTCAATTTAAACTCTTTAGGGAACTTAATATTTGCAGCGGTTTTCGCAATATTTTCTATTCTTGCCAATTTTGCTGTTAATGTTCTTTTGTTCGTTGTTTTCATATAATTATTATTTAGCTTTTAAGTCAGTCACTAGTGTCTTTTATTATCATCAGCATTACCACAATAATTATTATTTCTATTAAAATTATTATTTCTTTTTTAGCGGTTGTTAGTATGTTGGTTGTAAACTTTTTTATATATATATATATATATATATATATATATATATTTTTTTATAAAATAGAAAAGAATATTTTCCAAGACTAGAATTTCTTGATACGCACAACTACTTTCACCACCATCACATAAATAAATATATTTTTATGCTATCCATCAAATAATGGCATGCCTACTTTAGTCGTTTTTATTAGGAATGTCACTTGTTGATAGAAACGATATTATAAATGTTGGTTCTAATGGCAGTTCACAAGTGCATGTTACAGGCTCTTTAAAAAATTTATTGATTACGTTGCTCTTAAATTTAATATCAAGATTCAACATATTTTTGACATGTTAATTTTTTTATATTTTTCATTTTAATTACAAATAATATACCCCATTTTAGATTTTATATTTCTTCCTAAGGCATAGAAATTTTCTTTGCTTAAAATTTTTAATGTATTTGAAAATTAGGTGAACTGTCCTTTACTGATGAGAGTCCTTTCCATTATATTGGAGGGTATAAACAATTCGTTTCAATTTATTGCTAAATGCTTTATAGCGTAAATTCTTTTATTACTTTTAATTGTTGGTTTTCAAGTTTGTATTTTTAATTGCTATTTTATTTTCTTCGCATCTTTGACTTTTGTTTATTTTCTCACATCACTCATTTATGTTTTTTTACTTTCATCATATTCTTTCTTTCGATTTTATTATCAATTATTGCAATAATTAATGTCACATAAATATTCCAAATACTAAAGTTTTAATTCGAAGGTGTTTTTATTTCCATTTCAGTTCTTAAAATATCCAAATAAATAATCTTAATTAAATAAAGTATAACAAATTAAGGACGAATAACACCAGCTTTTTTGCCGATACGATACCGGTACTCAAAAAGAAATATTGCCGATACCGATTCCGATACGCATATTGAAATTTAATTCAAGTTAAAATTAGCAAAACTTAAGTAGAGTAATTTTTGTATTATACAAAATTGCAGAGTAAGAGATTATTAATAAAATGTATTTATTCGTGGTATTCTCAAGAATTTATGTGCAAAAAAAAGGTTAAACTGAATTGTTGCGGTTAGCTAATCTTTATGATTTAAAAGAAAACAGATTCGTATCAAATAAAAATTGTTTCTTGTGTTGTTCATTTGTAAAAGTTTTGTGCGTGTATGTGTTTTTTTAAACAAAACTATTATGCTTGTGTATTGTGATTCTCATTCCTTGTTTGAGAGTCTAAATATAAGCATACGAGCTTTGAAAATTTTCCAAATGTGATTCATCGGTTAGCATTTGATAGTTCCTCCATTGGAGGACAAAAAATGTAGAATGAATTTTTGTTTAAAGATCTACTGATGATTTGGCATTAGCAACCAAAGAAATGCCAGTATATAGATTAGCTAACCGTAGCAAATCAATTTGAGATTATTAATATTTAAAATATTAACCCAGTAAAAAAAATTTGCTTTCTAAGACTTTATATTGAAAATAGGCACATAAATAGTAGAAAAGCAAGTAAAAATTTATTAATTACACAAAAATTTTTAATTCCTTTATAATTTTAAAAAAATACTCACCATGCTTTTTAAAAACTCGATTTTCCAAAGGTCATTAATGAATCCTAGAGGAAAATATTCTAGAAAGCCAAAAAAAGAAAATTTCCTTAAAATCTCTTTCAATTCGGTGGTTGGTAATCTGCTTGCAATGACAAGCATATGTAAAAATCATTCGAAATTATTCAAATTTGTACTGTATCCAGGGAAAACGGGAAATTTAAATTAGATTTTTCCCGGAAATTCCCACATGGGAACTCCCGATTCCCAAACCCTAGTAACAACCAATAAATAGGTCATTCGTTGGCAAGCTAAGGCAATGTAAATGAAAAACTTCGCTATCCATAGCGATAGGAAACAGCTCCACCACGGCATGCTCGCAATCCAACCAATATGTACTATTTGTTTAAAGAACTGACCAAACTCTATGCTTTTTGCGAGAATACAAAGCTAAAAATAGACACATTTCTTTCAATATATGTATATTAGCCGTTACTGCAAAATTCATTTTCCAGTAACTCGATTGCGTAAATAGCATGGGCTGACGGCCTGCCTAACTTGGTCGTATATTCCAATAGCATGGACCAAATGCTCCGTGGTCTTTATTCCCAAAGGTGTTAAAACTACACACGTAAACCCGAAAGATTTTAGACCCATCAGCCTATCATATTTTCTCCTTAAAACTCTGGAACGGATAATTGATCTACACCTTAGATGAACAATTTCTCCGAACCTCCTATCAACCTTCCAACATGCCTATACGAAGGGCAAATCAGTTGAGACGGCACTTCACTCACTTGTAGGATTCATTGAAAAATCCCTGGCAAACAAAGAATATACATTCGTGGCCTTTCTTGATATAGAGGGTGCCTTTAACAAAGTACGACCTGAATCCATCATTATGGACTGGAAATATTGAACATTGATCGGTCAACAATTAGCTTCATACGAGGACTCTTAACAAATAGGGAAATTTCCTCTACGATGTGGCAAACGACTATTCAAAAAACGGTTAGGCGAGGTACTCCCCAGGGTGGTGTTCTGTTACCTATCCCATGGAATATCGCCATAAATTTGGCACCGGTAGAACTAGACTCTATGAGGTTTAAATCAGTAGCCTACGCGGATGACATAGCAGTAGCAATGTCTGGTAAATTTTTATATACTCTATCTCAACGTCTTCAATCGGCATTAGTTATCATAAGTAGATGGAGCGTTGAAAGTGGTGTTAGTGCTAACCCTCAAAAGACGGACCTTGTTCTCTTTACGAGAAAATACAAGACACCGACTTTCACGTTACCGACTCTCAATGGAGTCACCCTTAGGTTATCAGACAGCGTGAAGTATCTCGGTATTATAATGAAATCTAAGCTTTCATGATACCCCAACGTTCAAGCTAGGGCAGCCAAGGCTGCTATTGCTCTATACACCTGCAAAAGAGCGATCAGCAACAGGTGGGGCACAGGTCCCAAAAAGCTCAATTGGCTTTTTGAAATGATGGTAAAGCCCATACTAATATATTGGCCTGTCCTCTGGTGGACTTCCTTAAATAAAGTCACATACTCTAAAATAATTGAAAAGGTTCTTCGAACATATAATTTCATTTCATTCATTTAATTTCCCTTTAGTGACGATATAGTGTGCTGCAATGTTCTACAAAAGTATTTGCCATAAAATTCTACTATAAGTCCTCCAACACACGAAAGCTGCAGACTTATTTTTAACGCCAGATATCATTTAAATGTGTTAAAGATTAATTTAGTATTTATTCACACTTAGTACTCGGCATAGAAAATCTTGTAAGCCTCGCAATTAAGCCATAAGGTTTGCTTAGCAGTTTTATGTAAAGCCCCACGAGTAACATTTTTGGAACATTTTTTAAGTACTCTTCCCGGTTGGCCAACTCGTCGTAGAGGACATTTTCATCAACGACTGCTAAAAGAAATTTCGAATTTTGTCTTTTAAGACAATCAAACAGAAACCGTATTCAAAGAATGGGTAAAAGAAATACTAATCAACTGGTCATGCCAACTATTGGTAGATATTGTCCGCAAGCCAGTCTTGCACTCTTCATAGCCAGCAAATAAACTTCTTGTTTACATTGTCGTTTAGCCTGTCACCAGCTTGAATCATTTTGATACATGCCAGCTTGCTAATATTAAGCAAAATTGAGCTGATGGAAAGTTCTATTAAAACTTCTCGTATTAAATACTCTCTGAGCGACAAATTCCTCAAATTGTTATTGTAGTACACGTGTAAAAGAAAAACAAGCAAAAGAATATAATGGGGACATTACTGAGGAGGTTGTCATTTACATGGTCAGTAATTTATTTTTAAATAAACAAACACAATCCACAAAGCGATTAGCTTGTCTGCGGAAAACCACCAGAGCCTATGGCGGGAATCGAACCCACGATCTCTGGCTGACAGGCTAGCTTCGCTACCATTCAGCCACAGGGGCACCCTGAAAGAAATGAAAAGATAGGTAACGGTGTCGCTCTTGTTGTCATGTAGGAGCTTAGCGACCACTTGTTCGAAAATGTCCTCAGTGATCTATTTGAGCTGTCACCAACATGTCATCGACACTTTGACATTGTTATGAATCGGTCTTGCAAGATCTCTCAAAGACATGTCGAGCCGGGCTTAGTTCGCTATATCTCCGTTAAATGTCAACTTGTTTGCTCCATCTTTAAGAAAGTTACAAAAAGACACATATAATATAGAGTTAGAGGATTAAAATGTTCCTCGTGGTATTTTACATAAAAGTGTTGCTCGCATATTATAACTTAAACGTAAGGCTTACAAGATTTCCGATGCCCACTAACTATGTGCAAAACTTTCAAAACGCCAGTAGACGTGAAAGTCTTTGTGGTACCCTCTACCTTAAAAATTTTTAAAATTTGATTTTTGTATATTTAACTTATAATGAAAAGAAATAACACACAAAAAAAGTCTCAAAATTTCTTTTCAGACCAGCATTTTTTTATTTGAAATTTGCTTTAAATTCTATAAATAGTTTATTTGTTGCAGTAAATGTTTCTTTTCAATTTTCTGTTTCAATTTTTCTAACTGAACATTTCTAAATTAAAAAGAATAACTATTTCGAACGTATTTGCTTTGTGAATCTAAATTGATTATTAGGCTAAGGTTCGTAACGTTATATTCAGAAAGAATTGGGTATGATTAATATTCCAAGGAACAATGGAAAAATTAACATCAACTTAATTTTTCAACGTACACAGCAGAACAGAGTAGCGCCACTTTCGGAAGCCGCTACACTTCCATCGTCAGTGCTCACGTGTATTTGCTATCACCACTTGTCAGGTGGCTCTGTTGAATGTGATTTTAATTCTTATATATACAACTTTTTCGCGAAAATTGAATACGAGAATTAAATCACTCTCAAGCTGATATTAAAGTGCACTTTCCCAGCGTTGTCATCGGTTTATTTTTCTTCATTCCCATTTTTCTGATTTTTGTTCTACTCAAGACAAACTTTTTTGGTTTGATTTTATACTTAAGTATATATGAACATGTAAACATGTGAAAAGCTCAAGCCAGTAGCTAATTGTTTTATTAATATGATTATTTCGAACGTATTTGCTTTGTGAATCTAAATTGATTATTAGGCTAAGGTTCGTAACGTTATATTCAGAAAGAATTGGGTATGATTAATATTCCAAGGAACAATGGAAAAATTAACATCAACTTAATTTTTCAACGTACACAGCAGAACAGAGTAGCGCCACTTTCGGAAGCCGCTACACTTCCATCGTCAGTGCTCACGTGTATTTACTATCACCACTTGTCAGGTGGCTCTGTTGAATGTGATTTTAATTCTTATATGTACAACTTTTTCGCGAAAATTGAATACGAGAATTAAATCACTCTCAAGCTGATATTAAAGTGCACTTTCCCAGCGTTGTCATCGGTTTATTTTTCTTCATTCCCATTTTTCTGATTTTTGTTCTACTCAAGACAAACTTTTTTGGTTTGATTTTATACTTAAGTATATATGAACATGTAAACATGTGAAAAGCTCAAGCCAGTAGCTAATTGTTTTATTAATATGATTATTTCGAACGTATTTGCTTTGTGAATCTAAATTGATTATTAGGCTAAGGTTCGTAACGTTATATTCAGAAAGAATTGGGTATGATTAATATTCCAAGGAACAATGGAAAAATTAACATCAACTTAATTTTTCAACGTACACAGCAGAACAGAGTAGCGCCACTTTCGGAAGCCGCTACACTTCCATCGTCAGTGCTCACGTGTATTTGCTATCACCACTTGTCAGGTGGCTCTGTTGAATGTGATTTTAATTCTTATATATACAACTTTTTCGCGAAAATTGAATACGAGAATTAAATCACTCTCAAGCTGATATTAAAGTGCACTTTCCCAGCGTTGTCATCGGTTTATTTTTCTTCATTCCCATTTTTCTGATTTTTGTTCTACTCAAGACAAACTTTTTTGGTTTGATTTTATACTTAAGTATATATGAACATGTAAACATGTGAAAAGCTCAAGCCAGTAGCTAATTGTTTTATTAATATGATTATTTCGAACGTATTTGCTTTGTGAATCTAAATTGATTATTAGGCTAAGGTTCGTAACGTTATATTCAGAAAGAATTGGGTATGATTAATATTCCAAGGAACAATGGAAAAATTAACATCAACTTAATTTTTCAACGTACACAGCAGAACAGAGTAGCGCCACTTTCGGAAGCCGCTACACTTCCATCGTCAGTGCTCACGTGTATTTGCTATCACTTTTCGCGAAAAAGTTGTATATATAAGAATTAAAATCACATTCAACAGAGCCACCTGACAAGTGGTGATAGCAAATACACGTGAGCACTGACGATGGAAGTGTAGCGGCTTCCGAAAGTGGCGCTACTCTGTTCTGCTGTGTACGTTGAAAAATTAAGTTGATGTTAATTTTTCCATTGTTCCTTGGAATATTAATCATACCCAATTCTTTCTGAATATAACGTTACGAACCTTAGCCTAATAATCAATTTAGATTTAAAAAGAATAACGTTTGTCTCTTAAGTCTTTTGTATATGTTTTCAGCCGGCAGTATTTTTTTATTTTTATTTTTTTTTAACTGCGGTTTTAGTTGCATATTTTAAATACTCTAATATTTATCTAAAAATTTTATAACTCTTAACATATGACCTGCTGTGAACCTCTCACCAATTAAACGCAATAATGCTAATAAGAAAAAATTACAAAAGAACAACAAAAGCAACAGCAATACGCTAAACATTTCTATACAAGAAGTGGAACACATAAATGAAACATGTTATGAGGCATGCCGTATACAACATTTGCAGACGATAGACAAGACTTTAGAGTGAAAATTGTTACGATTTTCTACATACGTTTCGTAACAAAATATGCATAAACATGAATTTTTTTTTAATATATGAAATAATTATTACTAGGTGAAAATAAAATAATACTTGAGCAAAGAAAAAAGTGGGAAAATATATTTAAAGTTTGTGTCTTGAGAGCTAAATAGAGTTTCTTATAAATTTATTTTTTCAGCTTATAGATAGACTACAATTACCCGACTAGATATTTTAATGCAAACCTAATTGAGATCTAACTGAAATCTCAATTGCAATGTAACGCAGAAACGTATTTGGGACCCGATTGGCTTTCTGTGGGGAAGTATCAAAATCTTGCAAAAATTTGCTCAAAGCGGAAAAATAGCAAACTCTAATATTGAATTAAAATTGCTGAAGCTATCCAAGGAACAAAAGTAAGCAACAATTACCTCTATTGATGATGAGCAAAAAATAGGATTAAAAATCTCTGCTAGATTTTCCAAGCAAGTTCCCAATAGTTTCCACTTTTGTTAAATCACTAATTTGTAGATGGACTATCGCAATAAGTTTTCGATCAATTGCCAAATGCGATAACCCTTTTGGGCTTGCCACATGCGTTCACTGTTGTTGGGCCCCAATATGAGTATTGGGAAAATTTCTAGTCGGATATTAACTTTGTAACAAAAAATTTAAAACTTGAAAATAAATAATTACAATTTCAGACACATATTAAAGTAATGAGGCTAATCAAAATAATTCCCAATTTAATATTTTATTAATATACAGAAACCCTATTAACGGAATTCAATAACTCCGCACTATTTTACAATATTTTACCATACAATCTAAAAATGTGTTAAGCCAAGTGAGATTATAAAGCAAAAAAGAAAAAGCAATATATATTTTGGAATAAATCTAGATTGAATAAAGAAGAAAAACTGTTAGTTTATGTAATTGATTTTTTTTGCATTCTGAATAATGATTATCTTAGAAGTAAAATAAAATTATTGAAAAAATAATTGAAATTCAATATATCTGTACATATCCATATACACACTCTATCTCCGCCAACTGGTGTTTTGTTACTTTTAAGTGCATTTTAATACATATTAATTTTGCATACGAGTAGATATTATTTTACATTTATTGCTATTTTAACGCAGATGGAGATGAAGATGAGATGATGATTTTATTGTGTATTTTTCTCTCAACACCTTTTTGACGTTAATGGATATAAATTACATAGATTACACTATAGAGAGATGATATACATAGAAAAAAATAGAGCATGGATTGATAATATTTGTTTGTTTGTTTTTTTGTATTTAGTTAGACTTTATGACACTTATTTGTTTACAAAGCTCCCTATTGTAGCTAGAGACAGTGTTTTAAAATACAGTACAAAAACGGAAATTAAGAAATTCGGAAATACAATATTTTTGTAGAATGTTAGGTGCTGAGATTTGCTACGATGAGTCAGGCATGTGATGACCTGACAACAGGGGAAACTTTCGATAGTATTAAAAAAAATCTTTTAACAGAATTTAAAAGAATTAAGAAGTGTTAAGTATTTTAGAAAACTTAAAAGAGGACCCTAATGGCACAATGGAAGATGTTAGGCGTTTAGAGATTTCCAGGAAAAGGACTGAGAAATTAGATATTATGTA